>CM060591.1:47043962-48243962 GCA_030578255.1 Tiaroga cobitis
AAGAAAAACATTTATTAAATACACAACGTGGGGTATTTTGCAAAGCATGATATTAGATGATACTAATAATCATAATGATGGTACCAATGAAATTAAACAAATGTAATTATATATACTGTATATATATATATATAAAAATATTTTTAATGCACTACAGTTCAAAAGTTTGGGGTTGGTAAGATTTTTTTTTTTATTGTTTTTAATGTCTCTTCTCACCAAGACTGCATTTATTTGATCAAAAACACAGTAAAACAGTAATATTGTGAAATAACGGTTTTCTATTGTAATGCATTTTAAAATGTAATTCATTCCAGTAATCAAAGCTGAATTCTCAACATCATTACTCCAGTCTTCAGTGTCACATGATCCTTCAGAAATCAATCTGATATGCTGATTTGCTGTTCAAGAAACATTTCTTATTATTATCATCCATGTAGTAGGCTAGGTAATATTTTTGTTGAAAATGTCCTAACTTTTTTTCAGGATTCTTTGATGACCAGAAAGTTTAAATGAACCGTATTTATTTGAAATAGAATTTTTTTGGAACATTACAAAGATCTTTACTGTCATATTTGATCAATTTAATGCATCCTTGCTGAATGAAAGTCAAAAAAATTCAAACTTTGGAAAAGTTGTATATATATATATATATATATATATATATATATATATATATATACTGTACATATCAGTTAGGAAATAAGCTAAATTAGTCTAACTTATGTCATTATTATTGTTTTGTTCCAAAGAAAAATTAAATCTCTTTGTTGTGTGACTTTGTCGAATTTCCTTGAATTGCAATTCAATAAAGTTCCTCTTTAACATCTTGTGGTATATGGGTAATCAAATTAAAATTCCAACTTAAGCCAATTCCTCATTCTAGATATTGCCCAGTCCTACTTAGGCACTGATTCTGTACCGGTGCACTACCACTCCATCTGTCATCGGTCTAGGTTTCTGTGTACATGTGGATGTCTGGTCCTCAGATGTCTGCTCTCTCAAGGGCTAACTCTCTCTTTCTCTGGTTTCTTGGCTTGAACTACTGATCAC
This sequence comes from Tiaroga cobitis, assembly GCA_030578255.1. Lineage (NCBI taxonomy): Eukaryota > Metazoa > Chordata > Actinopteri > Cypriniformes > Leuciscidae > Tiaroga > Tiaroga cobitis. The sequence goes on from CM060591.1 coordinate 47,045,013, forward strand.
TGTGCTTTTGATCCTCAGTTTCTTGGCACCTGTCTTCCACTTCTTTTTAAAACTCACACAGTCTGTCTGCCTGTTGCTCTCTCCCTCTGTTGATCATTTTGAAATAGACAAAAATAAAAGGAGAGTTAAAGAAGGGCCATGGAAATGGCGCAATTTGGCCTTTCAATTTTTTTAAGATTTTTCTATATTTTCTATTGAAAAGGCTACTACTAAACTTTTTACCACCCCAGGCCCAAAGTATCAGGGTTGTAACTGTGATAAATAGATATTGGAGCACTATCTGGGGTGTACATCAATAAAAAAAACACCAATCATAAATACCAGCCATAAAACACTTCATAAAAAGCTATCAACCCTGTTTGGAATTCATGTAGCCTACCAACAATTTGAATAGAAAACTGAATCAATACAGCATCATTGCCATTATTTACAATAGGGACTGCAGGCACATGTCCCCACCACTTTTGTCATGGATAATTTAAGCCAAACCGGTTTCACCATTTACCCCTATCTTTTAAGATAATAGAAACATACTCATGTTAAAAGGTACACTACGTACCATTTGGCCCTCCAGGGGTCAAAAAACTGCATTAAGAACATTGTTTTGGTTGTGCTTCGGCTGTGCGGATGAATATGACCCTTCACAATACTTTTCAATAAACTCTGAGAGCTACAAATGACAATTTATCTGTTAAAAAAAATACCTTACTCACCTGTCGAATAATAAAAACGGCATCTTTGCATCGCTCAAAATGTAAAATCCCTCAGTTCTCGCCATTTACGAAAAGCCAAGCCAATGTTGATTCTTGTTTTATTACGAGCTCTGTCCCATTCTCTTTTTGTAAAAGTTTTTTAAAAAACCTGAACCAAATCTCCAGCAATTATCATCATATCACAGCACATTATTCACAATCAACAGTTAGTGCGTTTACATGCACGTTCTTAACCCGATAATGCTTACTAAGCCGACATCGTGGTAATGTAAACGATTTAAACTGCTTTCCTGTATCGCAGTAAGGTCATAAACAGCGTAAAGGTGCTCTAAGCGATGTCACGCGTTTTTTAGGCCAAAAATGTTTTTGTCACATACAGCAAACATCTCCTCACTATCCACCAGCTGCCTGTCCCCTGAACACACTGTAAAAAAATGCGGTTTCTGTAGACAGCCCAGGCTCCACAAACAGCAACAAAAACAAACTGGCTCCACGCTCCACAAAACAAAACAAACAGTGTTCCAGCCAATTACCGACAAGAATAATTTGGGGGTGGGGTTAGTGAGCGTACAAGGGGGGTGTGGAGGAGAGAAGCATGAAGAGGAAAGTTATAATTTTAACTCTTTTAAGTTTGATATGGCCGACACACGACCAAAGAGACGACGTTCTGATTAACGGATTGCAAAAATGCAAAGTAGAGGGAAAAGGAGAAGGAACGCATGCCCGAATTTACACTGGAAAAGCCTTTGAAAGGTGGTGAGAACTCTGCCGGCAGAAGGGCTTCCAATCCGACATTCAGGGAACGTAAGCTCTGTTTTTGCTGGACAGGTGGGTAAATCCAGTTTGTTTTTTCTAAATGGACTTTCATGTTCGCCTAACAAACACAAGGATATAATTAGCTAGAACAATGCAGTCAGCGCTAACTTTGGTGAATACAACATATAGGTTTCTAGCTGTCATGATCCTGGTTCTCTTCTCGTGTTTTATTGGTCTCTGTCTCCCTCTTCTAGTCATTCTCTGTATCTGTTCCCTCTTGTTCGCTCTCACTCTTCATTTACCACTTATCTTCCCCAGCTGATTCTCATCCTCTCATTATCGCACCTGTTCTCTATCCTCTATCATTAGCTACTCTCTATTTCTAGTCTCTAGTGTTTCATTCTAGTTTGTCGGATTATTGTTGACCGTCACGTTCGTTACCACTGTTGAACTCTTGTTATTTGTTATGTCCTGTCTAGTCCAGCTGTCTGTTATCCACCTGCAACTTTACCAGATCAGTGGTTACCTGTGTTGAGTCCAGAAGAGGTGGGAGGGATCTGCACTTCTCCAGTTCTCCTTTGCTCTCCCTTCACCAGTCCACGAGACCTGATGCGTGCGCTCCTCTGTTCCTTCAAGAATATTTTGAGACTATTTCTGTTGATCGGCCGTTGCGGCTCTGCCTTGTTTCCATTAAAAGACTGTTAACCTGCTGTCTCCTGAAGTTTCCTCACGCAGCAGTCTTCGTGACACTAGCAGCTAGCTATCGATCTCTATTGTAAATAATCAAGCAAACTCACAGTAGGGTGACAGTTTGTGTGAATAATTGTTTTCACCAACTATTTATTATGAAATTGAATGTTCATTCATAGCCTATTGACAACTTTGACTAAATTTGAAGCTAACGTTATCTTGCTATTATTGCGTCCTGGAATGGGAGCTGTTATAACCTCAGGTGGCGAAACGTTTTATCGTGTTTTTCTGGTAATGTTTCTCTCTTTTTTTGCATTATATGAAAGCATTTATCTAACTTGGCGACATTACACCTTGAAAGAAGTATCAGTAAAACTACAGGGGGAGGGGACGGGATGAGGCGGAGGGAAGGTCTAGCTAGCCTCCATTTTGTTTGACAATACTTTGAACGTCAACAAGAAGTGACGTCACCCAGCATCGCTTAGAGCACCTTTAAGAATAAACCGATTGACAGAGCTAGATTTTTGCCCATTACCCTGATTTCTCCCGGTATGTAAACACCTTAACCTGTGTTCTCAGGGAACTACACTGCGACCAAAATGGTCGCATATGCGACCTTTTGAAATGCCGTTGGGACCCTAATTTTTAATGGTTCGCAAATGTATCACTGACTATTTTTGTACCTACCTTATGTTTAATCAATATGCTATAATTTACTATGAGCATTTATTAAAACAGAAATGTGTAGCCTATTTTAAGTATACGTTTTTATAACGTGCTCTGAGCATTCAACACATCAAGTTCGCTTCAGCCCCGCGAGAGGACAATTTATTGGTATGTTTAAATGATGGTAGTGGGACAAGGTTTGACATCAGGAAACAAATAAAATCGTGCGTAGATCTAACAATAGTTTCAGCATCAATAGCAGTGAAATGTCAATGGGAGGTGTTAGAGCAGTCATCAGTTGGAGTGACCATTTTCCAATATTTTTGGAATTAGGATTAGAAATGCAAAGGATTACGATGATAAAACAACATAGATGGAAGTTTGAGAAAGCTGATTGGGAGAAGTATAATAAAATATGTGATTTAGAATTAATGAGTTATAGTACAGAGGATGATATTGATAAATGTACAGAGAAACTAAGTTTGAGTTTGGTCAAAGCGGCAGAAGGAAGTATACCAAAGTTTAAGGAAATAGGAGGAAGAAAGCTGTTCCGTGGTGGAACGAGGAATGCAATAATTCAATTAAAAACAGGAATAAAGCATTTAAAATGCTGAAAAGAACATTGACACCTGAAGCAGTAATAGAATATCAGAAGGAAAGAGCAAAAGCTAGAAGGACAATTAAACATGCAAAAAAGAAATACTGGAGAGAATATTGTGATTCCATAGGGAAGGAAACTGAATTAGGAGAGGTATGGAATATGTTAAAGAAGATGATTGGAATATATAAAACCAGAAATATGCCAGTAATCTCAGGAGAAGGAAGGACAGCTATTACAGAAAAGGACAAGGCAGAATTATTAGTTAAAACCTTTCAGAAAGCACATAGTAAAGAAAATCTAGATGAGAATTATAGAAGAAAAAGACAGGAAATTTTTAATCAACATCAAGACATATATATTAAAAGACCTGATGGAGAAGGAGCATTAGATGCTGATTTTGAAATATGGGAACTTAAAAGGATATTACACAGGATAAAACGAACAGCTCCTGGACAAGATGGAATTTATTATATTATGCTCAAATATGCAAATGACAGAATTCTTCAAGTAGTATTGGACTTATATAATAAGTTGAAGGAAGAATGCCAAAGTCATGGAAACATGCAATAATAATTCCAATAGCTAAACCAGGGAAAGATGCATCGATAGCAGGGAATTACAGACCAATTGCGCTTACATCAAATTTATGCAAGTTGATGGAAAAAATAATTGTAAATAGGCTAAATTATGTACTTGAGAGTAAGGGAGCGTTGGCACCTAATCAATATGGTTTTAGGAAAGGTCGATCAACATTAGATGCATTAGTAAAGCTGGAAACCGATGTAAAGAAAGCTATAGCAGTCAAAGGGGGATTAGTGGCAGTTTACTTTGATATGGAAAAGGCATATGACATGTTATGGAGAGAGGGAGTCCTTATTAAAATGAAGAGAATTGGAATAGAAGGAAGAATGTTTAATTGGGTTTTAAGTTTTTTATTTGACAGAACAATTCAAGTTCAAGTGGGTAGTATCTCAAACTATAAGTGTGGAAAATGAAACGCCTCAGGGAAGTGTAGTCCTATATTATTTAATATTATGATTAACGATATTTTTGGAAAAGTGGCCCCGGGAATTAATACTGGCTTATATGCAGACGATGGAATAATGTGGAAAAGAGGAAGGAATATATCTTATAATATGGATAAAATCCAAGAAGATATTGAAGTTGTTGGAAAATGGTCATTAGAATGGGGTTTCAAATTCTCAATATCTAAAACATGTTACCAGATATCTACGAGGAAGAAAATTAAAGAGATTAAAATGTTACAATTATATGGATCTTCTTGAGAGAAAGTGTCAACATTTAAGTCTCTAGTATTGTGGTTTGATGATAAATTAATCTGGAAGGACCAAATAGACTATATATTAAAGAAATGTGGTAAAGTTTTAAATTTAATGAGAGCAGTAGCAGGACAAGATTGGGGTGCTGACAAACAGTCATTAAAGAGCATTTATATTGGTCTTATGAGATCAACATTAGATTATGGATGCATTGTTTATGAGTCAGCATCGACAACAATGTTAAAGAAACTAGATGTCATGCAAGCTAAAGCATTGAGAATCATTTTAGGAGCAGTTGAAACCACACCCATTGCAGCGTTACAAGTAGAATCATCAGAAATGCCATTATTTATAAGACGACAAAAATTGGCTATGGCATACTGGACACATTTACAGGGACAAAGAGATAATCATCCTGTAAGGGAAGTCCTGCGTGATTGCTGGGAAATTTTAAATGCAACAGGTAAAGGCTTTGCGTGGAAAATAAAAGGGTGGGTTAATGAACATGGTCTAGACTCAAAATCATTTGCACCAATAGTAGTAATATCCCCAATTCCACCTTGGATGCTAGCTCAACCTGACATTGATATAAATCTACACAAGAACAGAAGGGAAATGGACAAAGTGGTTAGTATAAACAAATATGTTAATGAGTAGGCTATATTAAAAACTCACACTACTCATTTCTTCAAATATATACAGATGGTTCGAAGAGTATAGAGACTGGAAGGACAGGGACTGCTTTCTATGTTCCAGAGTTTAAGGTGAGGAAGGCTGGAAGGATAACAGACGGCAAATCAGTATATACAGCTGAGATGACAGCTATTTTAATGGCAATAGAGTGGGTTTATGAAGTTAGACCTGATAAGGTAATAATATGCTCTGACTCAATGGCAGTTCTTGGGAGTTTACAATCATTGGAAACAAAGAGAACTGATATTTTAACAGAAATCCTGATCAGGTTATACAGTTTACGACAGGTGGGAACAACAATTCGATTTATGTGGGTTCCAGCACACGTGGGTATTCAAGGTAATGAAGAAGCAGACAAAATAGCCAAAGAATCATTAAAAATAAAAGAACCAAATATAAACATTTCACTCAGTAGAGCAGAAGGAAAACATTTTATTTTAGAAGCGTGCAATAAGAAATGGCAGAAAGTTTGGGACTCATGTCATACAGGTCGGCATTATTATAAGGTCCAAAAAAACATAAAGCGAGGCAATATAATCCACAACTTAAGTCGAAGAGAACAAGTTATTTTCACACATTTAAGAACAGGACATTCAAATCTAAATCATACTTTACACATTATAGGGAAGCATAACACAGGTTTATGTGAAGTTTGTTCAATAGAGGAGACAGTAGAACATATATTGAAGAAATGTAAGGCTTATAATAAAGAAAGGAGGATTCTTAAGGAAGAATTGCAATCAGTAGGGTGCCAGGAATTAACTATAACCAAATTATTAAATGATGGTCCAAGTTCAGGAAAACAAATAAATGCAATCATGAGGTTTATTAAGAATAGTGGGTTATATAATAGGATTTAGGAGAATTTAGTTCATTCTTTTCACACTCCATCACAGTAGGTATGCACCTTTAAAGGTTCGCAACCCGCCATAAAACCAAAAGAAGAAGAAGAAGCCCAGCGAGAGAGAGAGAGAGGCGCAGGCGCGATCGAACTCTGTGTGTGTGTGTGTGTGTGTGAGAGAGAGAGACGCAGGCGCGATCGAACTCTGTGTGTGTGTAAGAGAGAGAGGCGCAGGCGCGTTCGAACTCTGTGTGTGTGTGAGAGAGACGCAGGCGCGATCGAACTCTGTGTGTGTGTGAGAGAGAGAGGCGCAGGCGCGTTCGAACTCTGTGTGTGTGTGTGAGAGAGACGCGGGCGCGATCGAACTCTGTGTGTGTGTGAGAGAGACGCGGGCGCGATCGAACTCTGTGTGTGTGTGAGAGAGAGAAAGGCGCAGGCGCGATCGAACTCTGTGTGTGTGTGAGAGAGAGACGCAGGCGCGATCGAACTCTGTATGTGTGTGAGAGAGAGAAAGGCGCAGGCGCGATCAAACTCTGTGTGTGTGTGAGAGAGAGACGCGGGCGCGATCGAACTCTCTGTGTGTGTGTGTGAGAGAGAGAGGCGCGGGCACGATCGAACTGTGTGTGTGTGTGTGTGTAAGAGAGACGCGGGCGCGATCGAACAGTGGAAACATAAAAACATACTCCGTCACTTTGTTCATACAGGACATGATTCAAACTGCAAAGTGTTTACTTATATTTGTGTACACTCGCAATAAAACACAACATTGTGCTTTTGTCACACTCTAAACTCTTGTCAAACTGTAACCTACAACTGTAACCCAACCACACACACACACACACACACCGTTTTAAAAGCAAAACATATTTATCCAACCCCATTTAAAAACAGTCTGTGTGTTCCATCTTTTGGAGATTCATCATATCGCATTGGTTTTCATTTCTTGTCCTCGGAGTCGGAGCACTAATCTGTTTATTTTTAAGTTACACATTCTACATTGATTAAAAAAGAAAATCAAATGTGTTTTTAATGGTAATTATTTTATACGGAAATCATCAATTGATCTGAAATATAGCAAATTAATTTTAAATTCATTCAGGTACAATTACCAAACATATATCAAGGTCATTTTGTCTTTTTATTCATTTAATTAATAAACTAATTATATAAAACTATTGTCAGTGCACTACAAATAAACTGGTTATATGCCTTTATTAATAAAACGTATACAACTTAAAAATACAAGGCTTTAGACATTTATAAAAATGCCTTCTGCATTTTTGTTTTGCTTTTCATTACATTGTACCGAAATCGTACCGAACCGTGATGTCTGAACCAAGGTATGAACCCAACCGTGACTTCTGTGTACCGTTCCACCCCTAATGCAGTACAGTTTCATTATTGTTCATTATTATCCAGAGAGCGGCTTAGGCTACTATAAATAATTTGTGCGACCAAATCATGTTTTGCGCCAGTAACTGAAAAAGTTAGTAGCGCAAGTGCCACCAGTGGAAAAGGTTAGTGTAGTTCCCTGGTTCTGTCGGCTAAATGAAGTGCGCATGTGTGATATGTGACAGAAATATAAAAATTTTCTTGACCCAAGAAATATAAAAAAATGTGTTCTCATTTCTTGCAACCAAAGGACAAGTTGTTCATTTGTAGAAACTTCAAATACAAGAGAATTAGTATGTGGGAGTTTCCCACTGACATTTTGAAATACTCTGGGGATTTGAATGCTTGATTTAACATCACAACACACATAATAAAAAGAGTGAAATACATCGGTGCTTACGTTTTGACGTCACTACCAGGCAATAACCTGTTTTTTTAATCTTGTTAACGCGCTTGCTGGGTTATTGATTTGCATGTAAACCGGTAAATCGGGTTATTTCAATAAACTGATTTTTAGTTATCAGTGTATTGGTGTGATCCTGTTCTCTCACATCACCCTTCTTCTCATGGGAAATACACAAGTCACATTGGTAAGCAACAGTCATCAATTTCTTATCACTCCCATCGCTCAATGTCAAATAACCCACTCAATTAATGGTCATATGTCTCTCTCCCCCATCTGTTTGGCAACATGGCGACTATATGCGCCAACTTTGCTGTCATCCTCGTACATAATACAGCTGCTAACTTAGCTGAACTAACACAGTTTCCCTAATCAAAATGTACAATGGTAGTGTCAAAAAAAACTGTTATACTTCCATATGCCTCTGCTTTTGTTTTTGCAGTCCATCCCAAAAGAGAAAATATGCTTGTTTCTCTGTTCTGAAGGGGGTAGTAACAAATAGGCTTCTGAATATTTTGTTACTTGTGTCTTTGTTCTTATCTCTTTTTTCTTTTGTCTGTGTGTGTGTGTAAATATATTTTTAATTTTATTTGTGTAGATTTAAAAATGCAGGAGAATACAAAATCTAAGACCAAATGTTTGATCTTTTGACATTTAAAGGTACACTTTGGCTGAATCCGAAATCAGATTCTGCTCACCTGTTGACCACATTGCTTTTACAACATTTTACATTCATCGGTTCTCTTTTTCTCTATTTACGGATGTGACGAGAAATATGCAATTTCCCGCGAAAACCACCCGACAGGTCAGGTTTTCATTAAAGCATTAAAGGGTTAGTTCACCCAAAAATTTAAATTCTGTCAGTAATTACTCTCCCTCATGTTGTTCCAACCCCGTAAGACTTTCGTTCATCTTCGGAACACAAATTAAGATATTTTTTTATTAAATTTGAGAACTGGATCACTCCTCCATAGGCTTCTAAGGGATCGAAACTTGCCGGCCCAGAAAAGTTAATAAAGACATCGTAAAAATAGTCCAAGTGACTACAGTGGCTCAATCTTAAAGGGTTAGTTCACCCAAAAATGAAAATTAAGTCATTAATTACTCACCCCCATGCTGTACCAACCCCGTAAGGCCTTCGTTCGTCTTCGGAAAACAAATGAAGATATTTATGATTAAATCTGAGAGGTTGATCACTCCTCCATAGGCTGGGAATGAAACTTGACGGCCCAGAAAGTCATTAAAGGGTTAGTTCACCCAAAAATGAAAATTAAGTCATTAATTACTCACCCCCATGCTGTACCAACCCCGTAAGACCTTCGTTCGTCTTCGGAACACAAATGAAGATATTTTTGATTAAATCTGAGAGCTGGATCACTGCTACATAGGCTGCCTAAGGGACCGACACTTGACGGTCCAGTAAGTCATTAAAGAAAATGTTTAAATATTCCATGTGCCTACAGTGGCTCAATTATAAGTTTATCAAGCGACGAGACTACTTTTTGTGCGGAAAAACAAACAAAAATAACGACTTTATTCGACTATTCCTTTTCTTCCTTGTGGGCCTGAAACGAGACTTCAAGAGATTTCCACGACGCATGCGCGAGAACTGAGATGAGGACGTTCTTCTTCGACTCCTTCTTGTTACCGGCTGCTCACCGCTTAGAAGTATTACCGCCACCTACCGTATAAGATGACGTGTTGGAAGCGCAAAACTTTCTGTTTACAAGCAGAGGAAGACGCGCGCTGTACATACGCTTTTCAATTCGACACTTAATGTGCTGTAGGTCTCGCTATATTATATACAATGGTTAAAAAGTCGAAATCAGTAGACATATTTACGAATTGAAACGCGTATGTACAGCGCGCGTCTTCCTCTGCTTGTAAACAGAAAGTTTTGCGCTTCCAACACGTCATCTTATACGGTAGGTGGCGGTAATACTTCTAAGCGGTGAGCAGCCGGTAACAAGAAGGAGTCGAAGAAGAACGTCCTCATCTCAGTTCTCGCGCATGCGTCGTGGAAATCTCTTGAAGTCTCGTTTCAGGCCCACAAGGAAGAAAAGGAATAGTCGAATAAAGTCGTTATTTTTGTTTGTTTTTCCGCACAAAAAGTAGTCTCGTCGCTTGATAAACTTATAATTGAGCCACTGTAGGCACATGGAATATTTAAACATTTTCTTTAATGACTTACTGGACCGTCAAGTGTCGGTCCCTTAGGCAGCCTATGTAGCAGTGATCCAGCTCTCAGATTTAATCAAAAATATCTTCATTTGTGTTCCGAAGACGAACGAAGGTCTTACGGGGTTGGTACAGCATGGGGGTGAGTAATTAATGACTTAATTTTCATTTTTGGGTGAACTAACCCTTTAAAGAAAATGTTTAAATATTCCAGATTTCCACGACGCATGCGTGAGAATTGCGATCTCTGGGAAAAGACTCTCTGGGCCGTCAAGTTTCTTTCCCTTAGGGAGCCCATGTAGCAGTGATAAACCTCTCAGATTTAATCTTCATTTGTGTTCCGAAGACGAACGAAGGTCTTACGGGGTTGGTACAGCATGGGGGTGAGTAATTAATGACTTAATTTTCATTTTTGGGTGAACTAACCCTTTAACGCGTTTACATTACCACGGCTTATTAAGCGTTATCGGGTTGAGAACGTAAATGCACTCACTGTTAATTGTGAATAATGTGCTGCGATATGATGATAAAATTATGATAATAAATTTTGTTCATTTTGAACATAGCGAACCATTAATAATACATATTTTTTGTATAAATAAATTATATTACTCAAAGATTGATCTAAATTTCTTAATTTGATGATTTCTTAGGATTTTTTTGTAGCCATCTGCATGAACTCCATGAACTGCATGAAGCTTTTGTAAAATCTGTTAATCATTGTTGAGAATGATCCAGAGAGAATCTTTGGCTTCCGTGGAAGTAAAAATGTCGACTTTACAAAAGATATCACATGGTCAATATTACAAATTTGGTGTGACAGCGACCTAGAGAGCAGATTAACATATTTTTTTCATTTTACATAATACCTTTTCTGTTTCACAATTTCACATGATCACAAGTTACAGGATTTAAATAAATATTCTCAATTTTAAAGAAGATTTGATCGAATAAGTTTGGCTAAACGATAGTTATGTTTGAAGTAACGTAGCTGATGTGGCCAGAAGGAAAAAAACTTTTAGAAACAATTACTCGTCGCCGGCGGTATGGTCTAAAAGTGATTTTGAACTTACCGCTGTTTTTTGTGCAGAAATTCGCGGTGCTCACGCGCTCCAGGATAATGTAGTATGGCAGAGATGGGATGAAATCAATCGGTCTCACTCATTGTGTGGATTTGTGCTCTGAATCTAATGACGTATTTCTGTTCTTCGCGGTTCTTCTTGCCAATCACAATTCAGATTTTGATTTAGCGCCAATACATCACATATTCTGAGGCTGCTTCAAATTCAACTAAAATGGTACGTTAATTGCTTCAACAAAATAGTTCAAAACATTGAAAACGTAAACACTTTCCCCTTTAAATACAAAATAATTGTTTCATGACCCCTTTTAGGGTGCTTACAAAATACTTACTGATATAAAGGGATTTAAATGTTTGTCAGTTATCAGTGTGGGAATGCAACATTGCTAACATAGACCTAAAGTTTTTCTATTAGCATGAGACATGCGTCTGCGGCGCTGCATTTCCTACAGAAATTGTTCATCTTTGACCGCCCCCTTGTGGCCAATGTAGGGAAAACATAGGTGAAATCTGCATAGTGCAAATGGCAGGTTCAAACTTCATTTTGTATAATGAATGCAGACTTGTACACTTTAATTTCAATTCACTTTCATTCTATTTCCATAGTATTTTTCAGATTTCATTTTGTGCTGCTTCACAAAGTATAGTGCCAGATGAGGAATACGTTAGGAGTAGCGCTAACTCGAACTCTTCTGAGAGGCAAATAATAAAAAGTTTTCAAAAACAAGGCAACTGGGTAGCCGCTAGCTACAGGGGTATACACACGTTGCCACTGGTGCTCATTTGATACATGAGAGGTAAATATTGTCAAGTTTTCTGAAAGGACACAAAAAGAGCAAAATGCTCAAATACATAAAACAGCTCGAGCCGCTGCATGGGCTCCGAACCAACTTTGGGCAATAGGCAGAGGGATGGTCAAATCCAGATCAGTCGGCAAATAATATCCAGTCGTGAAGGGGCAGACAGGGGGCAGACTTGACAAGGGACAAACGCAAACCGTATCAGAGGAATCCAAGCGCACGGTCAAGATCACACTGACAGTCAGAACGGCAAGACAGTCGAAGCAGGCACTGAGGGAGAGACTCCAGAACCAAATCCAGGAGAGCTGTCCGAGACACGTGAGTTCTGGAAGGGCAAACAGGCAACTGGACAGAAGAAAAACGTCAGACAAAGAAACTAAACTAAACGGGATCCCAAACTTAACAAAATAACGACAAAAGAGGCTTGAAACACAAAACACACTGGGTAGAAAACAGAGGGAAACGGATGATATCAGAAATCAAGAGACAACGAGAAACGGGAGGAGAAACGGCCGCGCTGATTATAGCGCGATCACACGGGGAAGAGACGAAAACAAAACAAGAGAAAAAAAAAAAAAAAAAAAAAGGATCGATCCGAGTTCTGACAAACATCTGGGAGGTATGCCAGAAAGCAGCTAATGCAACATACCCAGAGTAAGCGGACAACCTCAACCTTTTAGTTCCAGAAACAGGTAACTTTCCTGGTAAGTAGCCGCAATTTTATTTATTTCTATTTCTATGCGCGAACACTGTAAATACAATATGAAACGGCTCATGATTTAATAATTCCTCAAGAAAACACATTTGAATAGCCCACTGCCGTGGCATTATGCAGTAGTTTAACCTAATTTACTCATCTGCCGAAACTAATTTAAAGGCTATTTCAACAGCTGTGAATTCAGACTCAAAATTAATTCAGTTCATCTATTTTGAAAAACACACAAAAATGAATAATGAAATACACCCAAATTATTAATAAAACAACAGCAGCAAAACATAAATGAAAGCGTAAAGTTGCTGAGCATTATTCACCGATATGCTATGATGCATAACATAGCAGACATTTCAGATGATTAAGGAAAAATACCAAATTAGGAGACATAAATATTAACAAAAGTACGTAAAGTAGACTGTGGGCAATGTTACTTAAGCAATCTGACGCAGTTAAAGAACATTGTGATATAACTGTCCTCTCCAGCAGCTTGAATGTGCTCCCGGTTGCTATGGCAATTAGAAAAGGGATCAGTTTAGCGTAGTTGACGAAAAAGGTGCCTGAGAAAAAAACTGCGCGCACATGTGGAGGAGGCGCGCGCTACATATCCATAGACAGTAAAAGAAATGGACACAGCGACCCCATTGATTTCAACGGAGAAGACTTGAAGCCCGATTATTGCACTTCCTGTCTGATGTCTGAGCGAGTGCGCAGGCTCAAACTGAGCGTGACGACAGTCTGATTGTTGAAATTCTTCTAGTAGCTGTGCCAAGACAAATCTGAATCACCTAATTCCTCAAAAACGTTGTTGAAATATTTTGTCCCGTTGCTTTTATGGACTCTCTATTTGTGGGCTTCTCCCTTGACTTTGTGCCTTCATGTCCCCCCTATTGCCTCATAGACAGTAAAAGATTGCCGCAAGCTTCTCCTCCTGTCTATACGGTAATTTCTCTACTGTGCGACAGAAAGTCCCGTGGTTATGACGCAATCTTTAGCCTATTTTTACAAAAACGGCTTCTACGGGGTCGTAACGTAAGATACAAATTAATGGAGCATTTTATACATTGTCGTGTTTCTTTAGAAATAAATAATCAACAAATTAAGCCTTTGGACGCCTCAGATGGAAAGTTATTCGCTGTAAAAGTGACCCCAAAATGAATGGGAGTCAATGGGATGCTAACAGCAGGTGAAGTTCTGCTACAATGGCGGCTCCCGCGAGGCTTCAACTTCCGGCTGATGGATTACCCCCTTGTACATATCACGTCACTATAATTATAAAGACCACATTTATAATCGTCTGACTTGGTGAAAAGAAAAACATTTTATATTAAGGGAAACTTCACTGTGTCTGACGTTTAATTACTCATTTTAAGTAGGCTAGCAAATGCTGCATGAAAGCATAGCCAATATAAAGAACGTGTAAACGATGGTAATGAAATTACGAGCACATTACGTCATAAAATTACCAATATATTACGTGTACAGTACAGATGTATCTTGAACGTTATGGTTATCTTGTAACCTTGGGGGGATGTTCTGACAACGTTGTGAGTTGGTAATGTGGTAAAATTACGGGCATGCGACGTTGTAGCTACTTACGTTGTCAATTAGCCTATAAATTACCAAAAAGTATGAATACATTACTTAACTTTTACGTCGTGTGTTAGCAGGGATATTATAGTTGTTATTATTATTATAAGCAGTGCTGTGAAAATAGAGAAAATAGAGTCACAGTCCAGCTTAAGTAAGTTCAGTGATGTTTCATTGTTGTTGTAAAAAAGTTATTAATTTAGTTCATTTATAAATATAGCTGCTCTGGAGAAAACCGTGATGTCTTCGTCCAGCTCAGTTCAGTTCTCATATAATGGTGTCAATGCAGGCAGATCAATAATATTGTTGAATATTCAATTTAATGTTAAATTTAATGTCCCCAACTAAGCAAGCCAAAAGCCAATGGCAACAAGGCGAAAAAGGCGACAGTGGCAAGGAACCAAAACTCCATCATGTGGAAGAATGGAGAAAAAAAACCTTGGGAGAAACCAGGCTCAGTCGGGGGGCCAGTTCTCCTCTGGCCAACGAACGAACAGTGTATGATTATGATTCAAGCAGCATTATAGGTCAGAAGTCAGATTGGATTGGAACAATCAGAATATTATCCAGTTCCATCTGGTTGAAGATCGGAGTCATCGCGCCGGTATGGAGACGGGTTTGTTGAGGATTTGTGCCGATGGCTGTTGTGTCGATGAGGCCTTCACAAGGGAGAGTCTAGTTGACACAACCTCTGCTGACACTTCAGGGATCAGGGGCACGGGAAGTGCTGGGTGGGGCTTCAGCACCCCCTGTTTTCACAGGATTGTAAATGTAACGCAAATTTTTGTTCATTTACATTTATTCATTTTAAGTATTTAGTAATTTATTTGTAATAAACACTTTAACTGGGCTATTTAAAAACTATTTATATGTTAAATTGTGTTTTTTTAAACATACGCGCAGTGTTACGTCATATTGTGTGTGTGCGTAGAAAGAATTGACCTTTCGCCGGCCCCTCCCCCAAAACGGCCATTGTCCAATCATCACACATAGCAACCGTTACTATATGAGCAGGTCCGTCAAACATTAACTCCAAGCAAGATGGTGAAGCGGCGCGCCCACGGCGTTTGTAAATCGAACACTATGTACCTCGATATATTGTCTGGAGGAGTTGTTTTCTTTCCGTTTCCGAAGTCGAAAACACAACGTGAGCGGTGCCTACAGTGGATAAAACAGTGTGGACGGGCCCACTCCCAGTTAAATGTGTCGAACATGGTTAACTCGCGTGCAGCGTGCGCGAGACTGAGACACTGAGATTAGTCAAAGAAACATGGAGAAAGCAGATCAAGAGGATCCACAAAGGAATTACGCTTTCTAAAGGGTTGTTGTTAACATGATATTCTTCGGGGGAAAATGAGCAGCAGTCAACTAGCAGTGCAGCACCCGTAGCTACAGTTTAGGGGAGTGCACCCTCGCAACGGGGAAAGCATGAAGCTTACTTGACAACATCAGTTCATATATCAATATTGTAACGAATAGAAATAACCTTAAATAATGTATGTTTATCTGCATCTTTCCGTCTCTTATGTATAGTTACTTTTTAAACACGAAAATCGCATTCAGCATGACACACAAGCGGTTGCCGTGGTAATGAACAACCTGCTTGTTAAAGCGAATGTATAATCCTGTATCTGAGGCAAAATTACTAAATATGCAGTGCGAGTTATATATTTCTAACTCCAAACAATTAGCCACTGAACCAGCTTATAAAATCTTCTTCAAGGCTGTGCTGGTTGCATTTGAGGTACAGGTCATGGGGTTTCTCAGATTTCGCTTGAGACCGGTAAGCATTAGGGCGTGTGTCCACCAAAGCGTTTTTCCACGCGCCTGGCGTATGTTTTCAATTGTTTTCAATGGGAGCGCCGCATTTTTTAAACGCCATGAGCGCAACGAGGTGCTGAGCGTTTTTTTCACGCTGAAGCGCTGAGCGCCTCTATGTGAGCGCCCGGCGTGTTTTACTGGTCACCGAGAGTTGAAAAATGTTCAACTTTGGATAAAACGCAGCGCTCATCACTGTCACTTTTTACCCAGCCGTCCAATCACAGTGGAGGAGGGGCGGGACTAAACCACACTGACCAACTGTCACAACATTCTTTCTGTACAACGACATCAACCAACAGAGCTAACCGAACAAAATGGATGAAAAATACATTTTTAGTATGAAACAAATTATCTGCGAAATCAGTTACAAGTAAACTGTGCTGCGGATAGCAACGAAACGTCTCAACGGAAAAAACGCTGCGTTGCCAAAACGCTCTCAAGCGCCCACAGCTAGGCGTTTTCAGCAGAGCGTCTGGCGTTTTCAGCTGGCTAAAAACGCTTTGGTGGACACACGGCCTTAGCCAAGATAGTAGTCCTGTCTCCTGCATTGCGTATTTTTATATTTTGAATATATCCCTCCACTCAGTCCACTGCATACTGTAACCCCTTTTGCTTCGATCTGGAGGATATCGCTGAGGTATTGCTCCAAAAAAGGTCACTGACACGCACGGGTATACCTCTTCCCGTCATGGCAATCTGTCGCGCTGGTCGTGTTTTTTGTTTTTTGTTTGACGGGCGTAGTAACAAAAACTAGGGGGCGTGGCTTTTGCGAACGGTCAATTCGCCCGCAGCCGATCTACTCCTGAGCGCAAGTCCACCATCAGTGTTGTGTAAGGTAGACACTAGGCAGTTTTTTTGTGTTCACTTCTATGTCCTGTCGCTGTGCAGGCTCTTTTATTGTATAAAATAATACAGTAAATAATTCAGTGTAAACAGCCCAATAACCCTTTTATTTAAAGGCTTAATTTATGTCCCGTAGACAGGGCCGTTGCATTGCGATTGAAAGCAGTTTCAATGATGGAGTTTTGACGAGTTTTATAGACTTGATATTGTTTCTTATTCAAAAGTGCAAAAAAAAAACACCCAACCTAAAACATCTTCCCGCGCCCCTGTCAAGGGTGCGTTGTGATCATGTCTAGGCGCAGGTCCACCATCTGATCTCGATACGGCCCGGATCAAGCTGATTACAGTAAACCTCGGAATAAGCAGAAAGACTAACATTACCATGCCATTCTTCGTATGCTGTAACGAGTACATCGGGTGTTATAGGAAGTGTTCCTGGTTCCGGCTGACCTAATTTATGCAGCCTACACGCTGTAGCTTTTGCCCCAGGCTGTTCATGTATAAAGACTTCTGAGGATCAATATTTACCCGCTGGGCTGTCATGTTAGCTTCCCCTTTAACTGGGTCGAATTTTGTTTTACTCCATAGGTGATCAGCATGCGTGCCTTATTGATGAGGCTTCTGTGGGCGTGACAGTTTGCGCTCAATATTATATATAGTTATTTCGATATATAAAGCTATATTAAAACAAGTTAATGTTCATTTTATTATAATATATAGTGTAGCTATATAATTCTCATCTCACACTTCGTTGATCTGCATTCAGACATTTTTTTATTTATTTTTGTAACAGCATTCTGTGCTATGTATTTCTATAATAAATATAATCTTACCTTTCAAGCAGTGTGGAAGCAAAATGATTAAACAAAATAAATTACTTTGAAATTAGACAGCCATGTATTTGCATGCACAGTGTTATTTAGTTTAACCAGTCTTTCTTTTTATTATATAATTAGTATCAAACAAACAATATACTTCTTATTCACAGTGATTAAAGAACGAAACGAAAATATTGAAAAATGATTGCACAACCACCACTGTGTAAATCAGAAAAAGAAGAAGAAAGAAGTAGTATGGCGCGCTTTTTCTTAGCGTCCGTTTCCATGGTGACTCGTCGATTTGTCGCTCTGTTGTTGAGAATGTCTTGTGTTGTTAACCGTCTGGGTTGGCTGAACTCCGGACGCGTTTTTGGAACCGGGATACCTTGAGTAAGCAAGGTTTGGGTTAATCAACCAAGAGTTTGACAGTAAGATAACTGTGGCGAGCAGGACGAGGTCGAGCGTGGGAGGACGGCGCGAGACCGGTGGCGTGATTACTAATGAGCACACCTGCGCGACGCACCGGTCTCGTATCTCTCACGGAGGACTGGAAGCATGAAAGGAGGAGCGACGACAGTGAAGATCAAGAGAGGAACAGGCCTGAACCTGTTTTGTTATGTTTGGTTTGTGTTTTATTATGTGACAGCTGTCGTCCGTGAGGGGCTGCTGTCTTTTACTTTCATTTTGTATTTGTTTATTTTATTATTAAATTGTTGAATGTTCGCCGGTTTCCGCCTCCTTCTTCCAATAACATCTGAACTGCGTTACAATAACCTTGCTTTCTGGAATACCCCCTACTGTACCGTGTTCATGGAGACAGTCTAACATCCAGCCAATAGCACATTACAATAAGTAAGTTGTTATGAAGAGATTAACTAACTTTCCTGCATCAAAGAGAGAATATTCTGCAGCCTTTTTATTATTTTTTAAGGTGTTTATTTAAAATATCCAGACTTTTGACTAATGGCATGAAGTCTGGTCCACGGTGAATCTTTTAACCATCAAGCACACAAGCAGTAGTTTTCAATCTGGAATGAGCAGTCCTTCCAGAAAAACGCAGTTTTTTTGTGATTGTTGCGGGCAAAAATCCTTGATTATGCGGCCTGTTTTTTTTAAAAATGCGATGGAATATGTGGGATATTTATGCAATTTTATGCAATGAAATTGTGGGAACTTGCAAAAACTGCGGGAACTTGCAGGACTTTGGTTTGATGAAAAAGAGAAGACGAAAAAAGTGATTCCCCCAACACCCTGTTGGCCTGTTCTCACTAGGCTACTACCTTAATGTAAAGAGTCATTTCTTATTATTTCCTATGATAAGCAAGCATACTACATCACAGAAAGTGCTGGGAATATTTAATTTCTCATCTTGTTTTATTTCAGACTGTAACGAGCTGCGCGCTCCCTGTTGAACTGTCTGCAGTATTATATTAGGCTTGTTTGCGATGCGCCTTGCCTCGCCTGACATGTAGTCGAGAGTAGGCGGCTGCAATGAGGGGAGGAGTGAAAAAAGCACAGGCAAGCCGCCGGACAGATCTCTCTTCTCGCAGTGGATCAGACACCTGTGAGATCAAAGACTGATATCGCGGGATTCACGCTCGTGCGTGGTGTTGCTAATAAACTGGATGTAATTTAAGTTTTATTGCTTATATGAAAATAAATATAATGAACAAGACACCCAAAGTACTTATTTAATTCCATTTTAAATAGGCCTACGTGTTTATCAATCATTTTTTCTTTAATACAGACATGTGTTTTTATTTAAAAAAAAATAATAATAAATTACATCACATAGATCGCACTGTCAGAGAGTTTGGGAATATCCACACATAATTTATACACAAAAAACATGATATCAGAGTTTTAAAATCAAACATTTTAAAGAAGAACAATACATCACGGTTGTTTAAACCAATGAGCATTAAGCTGTGTCGTCAGCAAGTCGTTTCCCATCGTGCTTTTAATCAGCGCAGTCGGTGGAGAGCAACTGCGCGTGACTGCAGAATCCGACACGTGCGTGCGCCTTGCGGTCGCGAGAGTTTTTTGACATACGTCGGCATGACATCAGAGCAAGGCCGGCCGCACTCGGACACATTTCTAACCGGCATGCATCTCGCGCTGATCGCCGGTGATCGGTTCTGCGCAGATTTTGCTCATCTCAAACAAGCCTAAAGACTGCGCTGATCAAAAGCACGATGGGAAACGACTTGCTGACGACACATCTTAATGCTCATTGGTTTAAACAACCGTGATGTATTGTTCTCTTTTAAAATCATGATGTTAAAACTCTGATATCATGTTTTATGTGTATAAATTATGTGTGGATATTCCCAAACTCTCTGTCAGTTAGATCTTTGTGATATTATTATTATTTTTTTTATAAAACACGTCAGTTTTAAAGCAAAAAATATTGATAAACACGTAGGTCTATTTAAAATGGAATTAAATAAGTACTTTGTGTGTCTTGTTCATTATATTTATTTTCATATAAAAGCAACAAAAACTTAAATTACATCCAGTTTATTAGCAACACCGTGCACGGGCGTGAATCCCACGATATCCGCCTTTGATCTCACAGGTGTCTGGTCCACTGCGAGAACATGTGCGAGAAGAGAGATCTGTCCGGCTTGCCTGCGCTTTTTTCACTCCTCCCCTCACTGCAGCCGCCTACTCTCCACTACATTTCAGACGAGGCAAGGCGCATCTCAAACAAGCCTATTTCTAACCGGCATGCATCTCGCGCTGATCACCGGTGATCGGTTCTGCGCAGATTTTGCTCATCTTAAACAAGCCTCTTGTATGTGCCATGCGACTCGAACAACCCATGTGTGCGGGTAATTTCTGTTTGATGCAGTGGCGGAGCCAGAGGGGGGTCCGGGGTGGCACTGGACACCCCTGACATGCGATTGGCCACCCCGGGTGCCACCCCAAAATTTTATTTGCTACTGGCAGTTGCTGATGCTGATTTAAAAAAAAAAAATACGTTCGCCGGCAGCGCGCGCAGTTTTCAAACGGACGAGCAGAGGACGAGAGATGGTTGCAAGATACCGAACTTCACCGAATAGGAAAACATCATATTTGAAGTAAGCTTTTAAGATTTAGCATCAGGGTGGTTTGCTCCCAATAGCCTACATTAGGCCGCCTAATACACGCATATAGGCTACAGTACCTTGCCGTGTGTAGTAGCCTACGTTACACAAATGTTCTAGCTAATGTAAGGATAGGAGATCAAAACGCAGGTAAAGAAGAGCAGAAACAAGCGATATCATAATGCGATCACTATAGGTCTATGAAGCTTTATGGGTGTAGGTTGTTGATGGACTCGATCTACTGTGTTTTGATCATCATTATGAATCTTATCTAGATGTAGTCTTTGATAAAAATGCGATTTTCTCAGCATTTTGCTCATGTTGCTTTTTATGAAACTTGCCAACATTCAAGTGTTGATTAAAAAAAAAGACGCACGAAGCTAGAATAACATTATTTTTTTTGTTTTTGTTTTAAAAGCACAGGGTTTGTTCTTTCTTTTGGTATGTTCAGATTTTCATACAACAAAATATTCTAGGGTGCCATGAAATTGTGAAAATTACCAAAAACACATTTTTTTTTATACTGGCGAGAAAGAGTTAAATGTTGGTAATTGGATGATGATTAGAATATGAATATGATAGGAATCATATTTTAAATTTGTCATATTTTTAAACAGGGTCAATTAAACTAAACATGAAAAGAAAGGGAGAGATATCAGAGTTATTTTAAAATAAGCACAAACATAGTCCAGTCATTTTATGAAAAAAAGGTTGAACAAATTGCAGCAGAAGCAAACTCAACAAAATAATTTTGTATCCTCATTATGTCCTGAGTAAGGAAACAAAGTCCCTAAGATTCCCATTTGGGGAAAGTTTCGAAATCTGTTTCTGGGGATTCACTTTTTATTTTACTTACCTTTTGTCTTCTGCATTCTCCTTACCCTTGTCTCCTGTTCTTCCCTTTGACTCGTCCCCCAGAAACAGTCACACAGACCCAGCCCCAAACCCCATCTCTTAATAATTAAAAAAGGCTGGTTTCTAAAGTACTTCTTCCTGCCTCTATGTATTAATGCTCATGAGTAGCCTAAATGGGTTCCATTCAGACTTTAACATTAAGTATTTTACTGTTATGTGTCAACAAGATTCGACAAGACATTTTCACCTGGCTAGACCCAATGTTTAGATCTGTTGTGGTATTTATGCAAATTAGCACATATACGTAATTAGATTATGCACCGTTTGTCCATCTTAACAAACAATTTAAAAAAACTTGGAATACATTTTTTGTTTGTCTTGATGCAAGTAATCAACTCAGTAATTTTCATGGTGATATCTAAAGGTTAAACTTTTTACCCTATTCTCGTAAGAAAAAGAATGAATAGGCTATATTTGTTTGTTTTTTCTTAAACTTTCCCTAATGGGATTCTTTGGGACTTTTTTTTCCTTACTCAGGACATATTGAGGATACAAAATCAGTTGAGTTTGCTTGTTGCAATTTGTTCAAGGTTGACCCCCATTTTGGCTTAAAATGACTGGACTAACAGGCAGATCAGGTGCAGACAGACCCCCCAGCCCTTGCATCACCACTGGCTAGTCAGAGTCAGTGTGGTCCGACTTCAGAACCAGCAACAGGTCAGAGCTTCTACCAGACACAGGCAGTCAATCACATACCCAATTCAGGAATTTAAGTTGAGATGATTTTGCCAGATTAAAAGGATAGTTCACCCAAAAATGAACACAATTTTTTTTTTAATAAATTAAATAATTAGAATTATTATAAATTATTATAAAGAAAGAATTATGTTGTATTTAATCTTCCCAGGATAAGATTTTATATTGATGGGCACTTTTCAAGGACATGTCTGGTTGATGCCTGCTGTATCTAATAAAAGATAAAATTTAAAAAAAATAAAAAAAAATTTTGTAAATGTGAGTTTTTTTGTAAATAAATGCAGCAGTTCATAACAGACACATGCAGTATCTTATCTACTTGGTGCTTCAGCTTTGTTTTCTGCAAATATTTTGGATGTTCAACACTTATAGACACAAACAGAGTGACCCAATTCCTTCCACAAGCTTTTCCACTGTGTGTGTGTACTGTGTACCCCCGAAAGTAGCAGTGGCCACCCCCTGGCCACCCCATGTATAAAACTCTAGTTCCGCCACTGGTTTGATGCTACTTTGATCTTATTTTGTTTATTAAGTAACGATGTGAACGTGTGGCAGACAGTTATATGAGTTCGATTTGGGAATAAAGTGCGAGTTGTGAGATGCCAATCACCTCCGCGAGTCTGTCTGGCCTCTGCAATAACTTCAGAGCTATCCCTATTTTTCTTCTCGACACAATGCGTTACAAGACCTTAATAAACACATCAAACTTATACAAAACCTTGATGAGTCAAACAAGTTCTGTAGCTTTTCAAAAGGAATATGCTACAACTTATGTTATGACTCACTCATGTAAAAATGAATAAATTAAATATTTAAAAATAAAGTGTGCTCCTGTTTTACAGCTTTTCGATGATGTTCACGTCGCGTAATTACGTCTCTCAAGCCGCCTTTCCACTGCACACGACAAACGACAGCCATTGGACCGGAAGTCATTCATTTCCAATGGAGAGTCGTACGGGAGCTGCGGGGAGTTCCGATCATATGCGTATGCGGAAAATTCGTATCCGATTTGAGCTTTGGATCCGTTGAAATATCTGAACTTCTGCGGCTAGACCGTATGCGACCGGCCGACCGGATGTGATGTATTCTAATCAAAACTATGAGCGTGAGGCTAGAATTACCAATATTTCAACTCTTTAATGTTATTCTGTAAACGCTATTCTGTAAAATGTCGGTTATTTATAATTATGGCAGAAAAAGATATTTTATAATTATTAAATCAATATTTATATTGATTAGCTCTGTAAAATCTATTGTTTTTATTGTAGATGTATTGAGGGTAATTTGTTTTGTGTGGATATATTCATGCATGCATTACATTCATCATTAATTTTACCATTGTGAAAAGCCGAGGGTACCGGTTGGTTCACGACCAATTTCAAAGTTCCGTGCGACTGACACT
This sequence comes from Tiaroga cobitis, assembly GCA_030578255.1. NCBI lineage: Eukaryota > Metazoa > Chordata > Actinopteri > Cypriniformes > Leuciscidae > Tiaroga > Tiaroga cobitis. Next base: position 47,068,993 of record CM060591.1, read on the forward strand.
AGGGGGCGAAATGCGACAATCGTATGCGAATGTCTTGTGCAGTGGAAAGGCGGAGTCAGTGTTGCCAGACGTACGATAATTATCATATTTGTACGATAATTTTGACCTCTGTGCGATGTACGATCAATAATGACAAACATTCCATAATGTACGATAATTTCAGAATTTTGTGACACTTTAATCGGAGGTCATTGTCCTTCTATACTCATTGATCTAGCTGTGGATCTAGGCTACGTCATGATTGTGAGGAGAAAGTGAAGGTGAGAGAGCACGGCAAAGAGGGAGCGAGAGACCTTGCGTGTGTGCCTCATGAAAGCTAAGGGTCAACAATCCAGTCAAATCCCCCCCCCCCCCCCCCCCGTACGATAATTTTCTTCCAAATACGATCAGTTTGCAAGTACACCTGGCTGCAGCCTGCAGATCGGGGCGGGGCTGCACCTGGGGCGGGGCTGCACGTGCAACTCCGCCCGTAACACCTCTCATTGGTTAATGGCAAAGTGATGACGTCGATCGAGGCGGGGCTGCACCTGGGGCGGGGCTGCATGTGTAGTCCCGCCCATAACGCTTCTCATTGGTTAGTGGCCAGCAATGACGTCGACGCCACGCTAAACAGGAAATGGGTTGAAAAACTCATGCGCTATATCGCGCTGAAACCTCTCACTTAGATTTAACTTATAGCTAACTAACTGTATATTCTGTGATGAGAACATAGAGACCACGGATCATTTGTTTTTCTTCAGCTCTTACAGCAACACATTCCAATCAACACGTGTATGATTGGCTGGAGCCTTATCTTCAGTCTCTCTCCAGTTTCACTAGAGATAACATCACATTTGGAATTATAATGAAAGACAAAAACGATTAAATGCTTTTAAACACTTTAATTATCTTGGGTAAATTTTTCATCCACAAATGTAAATGTTTAAAAACACAGCCTCTATTTACTGTCTTCAAGAGAGAATTTGCATTGGACTACAAATCCCTGTGGTTCATGAAGAAGAAAACAGCAAAAAAAACTTCTTAATTTTATTTATGCCTTAAATTAATTGAAGCTGTTTCATAACTGTTTCTTTATCTTCTGTTTTTTTTATTTGTTTATTACTTTAATTCTTATTATTTGACTTTAATTTACTCTTCTTTTCCTAAAGTTGTTTGTAATTTTACGTGCTCCGTTTGCTGTCAGTACTGATATGCTTGTGAATTCTGACTAAGCCAGACATTGTTGTAAATTTTACACTTCATTAAAAAAAAAAAAAAAAAAAAAAATTATTTGATCATAAAAAAAAATCGCGCTGAAAGTGCATGCATCGTATTTGGGTTAAGTGGTACAGTAATGACGTCGACGCGTCGCAAATTTGAAATAATACTTTAATAAAATTATAAAGTATTAAAAAAACTCTAAAGTGAAAGCAGCAAAAAGGAGTAGAACGCATAGTTTTAACTATGCCTGATCTAAGGTAAACTTATAAGGAATTACAGAGTATTGTGTAATATCTGTGTAGTATTTTAAAAGTTTTTCACATTCTGTTGCAGTTCACTATGTAAATTACAAAATTACTGTAAACATTAATGGCACCTTATATATTTCTTATTTTAATCATTCCTCTGTAATAGTTCTTGTTTATTTTTGTGCATTATATAGGTTATTATAAAACATTTATGCCAATAAAGTAGTTTAAAGTTAAACTAACTACATACAGTACATTGTCAATCTCTGTATCCCATATAATGCATGCCAACTCAAAAAAACCAAATTCATACCAGTCATAACTTTTATTTCAAAACAAGAATAATTGTGTAAAGAGATATGCACACATACAGATAATCACCAACATACATATACGTGCACACGCGCACACACACGTGCACACTCACACACACATACAGTGACACACACGTACACTCACACACACATACAGTCACACACACGTACACTCACACGTACACTCACACACACGTACACGTACACTCTCTCTCTCTCTCTCTCTCTCTCTCTCTCTCACACACACACGTACACTCTCACACAATCTACTCAGCCTAAAAATTCCCCTCCATCATTGAAAAAACAATCAACCGAGCAATAGCCCTCAACCTCCTTCTCGGAAGAAAATGCATGCAGGACTCCGCTTCTGCCATCACCCACACACACAGGTGGGCAGTCCTTGTGTATTTCAGCGCAGCGCAAGCACAGAGTCAACGAGTAGGACACCCGGAACTCTTGCTTATATTGTCTGGAAAATGCACTCCAGTTCACAACACCTAATTTAGATAAAATACAGAACAAACAATATTGAATCATTTTGAAGAAAGGCATTAACAGTACAGAGTCATACAAGGAATTTCTTTTTTATACATTTTAAACATATTATAGGAAAATGTTAGACAAGTGTACTTGAGTGTTATTGGCTTTGTCTGTAAAGTACCTAAGAGACTTACTTTGTTTATGAACAATATAAACTAGTTCAAGTTTGTCAAGACAAACTTTAATTTGTCTTGAGAAAGCCTATCCTAAAAGTTTTGAAGGCAATACAGTTTATCAGGCACAGACATACGGATGGACATGACAGATAGGTAGAGATAGATAGGCAGACAGCGATAGAAGGATAGATAGATTAGGATAGGGTAGAAAATTATTTTTGATGTGGTAATACATCAGCTGTGGCATGCTGGGGTACTGGCAGAATGGGCACCTAGTAATGCAGTCTTTTCATACTCCCCCCTTGCTTAACACAGTTGTGTGCATTTTTGCAGGGGGGAATGGCTCTTAAAAGAGCCTTGGAGTTATAAAGTAAAAAACAACAAAAAATAGGTGAGAGAGATGGAGGACTAGAGTAAGAGTTAGAGAATAATTAACACAGCAAAACAAAAACAAAATTATAAAGTAAAATAGCAAAAGTGGTACCCAGGGAATATAAATGGGGATGACAATGCCAAGGTTCTGCAAAGAGAAGAAAGTATAGAACATCAGAAGAATTAGCCAATTTTTTTAATGTTCAATTAAATAACTCATGAACTAATGTTCACTTTTTTTGACATTTCTGGAACATCCACATCCCGCGCAACCACGGTCTCCCAGGAACATTCATTATTGCTGCGTACATTTATCCGTGTCAGATGCGCATGCGCGAGCGGTGCGCGATCATGGTCGACTGACAACGAGATTAAGCAGCTGAACAAAAATACGGCCGTGTTCCGATTGTTCTCATCTCAGCTCCGCCGAGACAAAATAGACATGCCATTTCAAAAATCTTTCATTTATTGTCAGAAATATGTTTTCAAAAGCATCACTTTCATCAAATTGTATGTGACATAATTTCCAGTAATGTTAGGCAACTGACTGCAAACGAGCAGGCTTATGTGCCTGGGCTGAGCCCCGGAGAGCCCCGGCCCAATTTAACCACTGCTTGTTAATAACAATAATATCAAAATAGTTTACATTTAATCAATTTATTCATATTAATAACAATAATATCAAAATAGTTTACATGTAATCAATTTATTCATAGAAAAAAAAGTCCTACAATATAACTTTGTATATTGTTACTATTAACTCATAAATCCTATTTTTCTTCTCCTGGTTCAGTTTTAACACTATATCCTAATCCCACCAAAACCACACTAATATATATATAGGCTGCTATATAACACACACACACACACACACACACACACACACACACACACACACACACACACACACACAGGCCTACGATGCTTTTGGGAAACGCTGCCCTAATTATTTGTGTGATATGGTGTGTAAAGTTACACAATCTTATTTTTACACCACTTAATTTTATCATCACACTAAACGCCACTTCAGAATTAAAAATTGTAAACAAAATTAGAGAAAAAAAAGAAGAGTAGCTTGCCTGTACTCACCACATGCAGCGATGAACAGCGGAAATGAAAACATGCTAGAAATCGACGTCATGAGTTCACGGGCGCGGCCGCGCGGCCCCACCTCGATCGACGTCATCCCTTTGCCACTAACCAATGAGAAGCATTGTGGGCGGGGCTGCACGTGCAGCCCCGCCCCAGGTGCACCCCCGCCCAAATCTGCAGGCTGCAGCCAGGTGCTTCTCTCATTTTGAGCTTCTGGTACGATACTTGAATGTTTTCAATCTGGCAACACTGACGTCACTTCATAACGTTCCCATGGCAACAGGTGGAAATGGCTGCTCTTGTGTGAAGCAAACGCAAAAATTTTCAACTTTCTGATAAGATATATGACTTTTTTGCAACGAAAATGCGAGGATTATGAAATCATGCAAGCCCCGCATATTTTGCACGGAAATCGGCAATTTATGCGGCGAAAGTGCGGCGTATTTGGAAAAAATGCTCCCCTCGCATGAATATGCGGACTTTGGCTGATTATGCACTAAATCATGCGATCGCATAATCGCGTTTTTCTGGAGGGACTGATGAGTTTTGTGAATTCATTCTGCCCGGTAACAGTAAATGATTTAAAGCTGCTCCTAGAAGTTTTCTGAGATGATGAGGAAGCTGATTGCGCATTTCCAAAATTCTTTCTAATTTTTTTTTTTTCAGACAAGAAATTCATAAATCAATTGCCACTACGCTATAATGGTACACCAGGTTTCATCAGATTTTGTTTCCTTGTTAATCTATTCAGAGTGCCAAACAAATACCTCTAATTAATCTGATTATTTTCTGGGTTTGAAATGTGGAAAGATGGAAACCAGAAATGAAATGTAGAAAGATGTTTTGTTTGAGAAAGGTCTTCACCATGTGTTAAAACATACATCTGTTCTTCTAGCTCACCATGACGACTATAGGTCACAGGGGTCTTTGAAACCAATAGCTTGAGTGACCATTTCGTAGCTAGTCTTTACTTTACTGTGTTAGATTGAAGTGCCCTCTCCTTGAGAAAAAAAAGAGCGTATTATCTTGATGTTTTGAGACGACTCTCCTGTTTATAGTTAGAGCCTGGCCAAATCCAACCTTGGAAAAGCTGTGTTTCGGTGTGTGTGTTTGTCTGTTTGGTTACAGGTTGAGGAACCACTGGTATTTTTGGAAATTGAGTTGTTGTTTTGGACAGGCTGGCGCCCAGCAACCCAAATCTGTGACCTGGAAGATCACAACGTGCCTAAATTCAGGGTCCGAGTGTCAGCTGCATAATCAATGGAGATATGCTTCAGTCTATCTGTAATATGTGTGGAAAATTACTATGTTTATCTATTTCTTAGCCAATGAGAATCATTCAACCTGAAGCAAGGACGTAGCTTAGACCTTGGTGAAGGGTGTAACTGCTGTGATCTTTGTAACTGTAACGGAGTGGCCTAAAAACACCTTGTGAGTCTTGAAGCTGACTTCTGCTGATGAAACTACAAACTAGTAAAACTTGTCTTCAGTTTGTCTTGTTGAGATCGACAGATCAAATGTTGTCGGCAGTCCCTTGTTCTAAGAAGTCGTCAATGGTGACTGAGCTTTTACAGTAGTTGCTCCTAGATTGTGGGACAGTGTTCCACTCTAAATTCGGTCGGCTCCATCTATAGAGGTTTTTAGGTCTCAGTTGAAAACGTACCTTTTTAACCTTGCTTATGAAGGGGATCTTGAGTAATTGTCTCTGTGTATGTAGGCACGATAATGTTATACGGCATTTGGGTGTAGGAATGTTAATTATGTTTATATATATATATATATATATATATATATATATATATATATATATATATTGCTTCTGGTCGTTTGTTTACTTTTTATACACTCTTCCTCTAAAATGATTGTGAAGCACTTTGGGCAACAACGTTGTTTTTAAATGTGCTATTTCAATAAATAAAAGTTGAAATTGAAAGTACCCTACTACGTATATAGTACATGACAACCGAGTCCATCCAGTGGGTACTTTGCCATCCCATGAGGCCATGGGAGAGTTGTAGTAAATGGCAGCGAAGCGACGCATGAATGGTGAATTGTAAGCAATCTTAACTAATAAAAACTTTTTAAAAGGTCTGGCTGGTTTCTTTCTTCTGTAAACATTTTTCAAGCAAGGTATTGCTTGTACTTTATTCTGTTATAAATAGAACTTTTAGCAGTTCCCGTTCGGTTTGGAAGGTTCTTATATTTTTCCCTGTGTATTGCCTTGCACATCACATCTAGGAGCAGTCGCTAGTAAAAGCCTTGGGACTATGGGTTTGTTATGGTGCCCTCAGCATTGTTATAATTTTCCTGGAACTCATTAATCATGTATCATTGGACCTTTTTCATATTTCCAGGGCTCTCAGAACCTTAAGGGGCCGTTTACACGACACCGTTTTCAAATAAAAATGGAAAACGTATTGCTGTTCATTAAAACAACAGCACTTTGGGGGCCTGAAAACGGGTTTCAAATGGCACGTTTCTGAATATGATAGTTATTGTCTTTGGTAAACTACAAAAATGCTAATTTTTCAAAACATTGACTTCATGAGCATGTGTATTATGTGTTCAGTCTATAGGCGTGCAGTGTTTCTTTATAAAGTGACATCGCCAACTACTGGCCTGGCATGCATACAGCATTCTAGTTGTCATTTGTATGCTAAAAACAAAAGGAAAACGTTTCCGTTTTAAGTTCATTGTTGTTGTGTAAATGTACCCCAAGTCGTCATCGTGTAAACTTCTATAGTGGATAACGGAAACTACAACAAATATAATTTTTGCGTTCTCATTTGCTCCAGTAGCAACTAACTAGTTTCCTGTAATTTAATGACAAGATAATACAACACAAATATAGCAGGGAACCAAGGAACTGCCACTGAGATGAACGGGAATGCTATATATTTGTAACAGGACTTGTATGTCATTAAATAATACACTGTAGTTTTGACAAATAATAAATGAGAGACCTTTTTTAAATATATCAATACTTTTATTGAGTGTCATTTTGGAGTGTCTGGGTACCAGACAAAAAACATTAGAAAACCTTTAACACCTCTGCTTTCCTGTCCTGTAGGAATAACCGGGACCTATATTGGTACAATAATCTGTGCAATGTATTGAATATTGTTTTATTAAAAAAAGTCACCTTAAAAAAAAAAGGGAGAAAGAATTCCGAAAACAATACTTAACTCTGAACATTTTGCACAAGGAAAATACAAATTCAAGCACAATGCATGTTTGATAGTTCCTTCCTCATTGTAAAATAAAGTTGAAACAAATAGTGTATATGTGTCTGTATGCAATGATGAGTATTTGTTTTTCCATTTGCATTAGACAACCTATTTGAACTCCCTACAATTCCTAACACGAAGGGCAAGACTAAACCAGTGGTCTGCGCATAGTTAACAATTTTGTAACAATTACAAATCTCCCGTCAAACTTCCTCCGGCCCAGGCCACATCCTTTTGTACCATCCATTTGGAATAATTTAGGATGATGCAGCAGATGTTGGATTAATGACGTCAGTGCACTGCGGTTCACAGAAAGGACCGAAGCGGCCGTACACATCTTTCGCCCTCACGGCAAAATAATATGTCGACCCCGACACAAACTGGGTCAAGGTGCACGCCATGGGCAGCGGCAGTGCCTTCACCTCCCCGATCTTCTTCCACAGTGACTGAGCCGAAGCACCAGTGCCCGATGCTGTCCCCTGGTTGTCCTGGTGATAGGCGTACAGGTGATAGGTATCTACAGCGGCGCAGTTGCGGTCCGTTTCCGCAACACACCAAGAGAGGACGATCCCGTTTTGGCTCTGGACACGGGCCAGTTTGAGCTGGGGCTGCTGCGGTGGTGAAGTGTGGGCCGCCTCGGGTGGGAGACGTGCCGGTGGTGATGGTGCCAGTGGTAGAGGAGGAAGAGATGTGGAGGAAGAAGAGCTTGGGCGGGAAAGAGACGGAGAATCCTGAGAGAGAACAAAGAGGGAAGGCAAGAAAGATTATTATAGGCACTATGTATGTTAATAAAATATAAATAAAATGTTAAAGCATAAAGAGAGAAAGAAGTGAAATTATGGCCTTTGTATCATCTTTATATACACACACACTCACCACAGAGGAACGCTGTGCAGATCGAACTCCTGAACATGGGGAGGGAGAGGAGTAAACCATCAGTATAGTATACTGAATTTATTCGTACAAATAGTCATATTCTGAAGTGATGTAGAACGCTATAATATTTTAAGCAGCAAGACAAAGAAAAGGGAAAAGAAAAATATGATCACTCACCTGCATTAGGGGTAGAGCTGACTAAAGGAGGCGGCCCAGATGTACGCTGGGTAGTGATAGGGGAAACAGTGGCTTTCTGGACTCCTGTCACTGCACAGCACCCACAAAAAGAGAAAAGTATTAGGAAACGGTAGCTTAAAAGAGAGATAAAAACCTCAACTACGATGAGAAAATTTAGCAGTGTGAGTTAGTAAAGGTTCATTTGCATTTCATCCACACAATCGTGTGAAAGCGAAAAAGTTCCCCCCACTCAGATTTCAGTTATATTCAAGTTGGTCATGCAAATTTGCCTCGCTGACCAACAAGGAAGCCGCTTGGTTTGAAACTGACTTCAGTAAAAGCTGTGCTTCATACATCACTGCACTATTGACAATAGACAACGGACCTTTTTTTGCACACAAAAATTCGCTAATATGACTGCACCTTAAGATTGAGGAATAAAGAGCAACTGTACTTTACCTTGAACATCGTCATCATCTTCAGTTAGATCAATCACAGAACCTTTGGGACGCCCAGGCTGTCGAAAGAGGGAGTAAAATTAAGTATACCACACTTTTACTACACAAAAGTGGTATTTGCAAAGACTTTTTAAACCTTGCTTACCTGAGTGGGTGTTTTTGGTGTAGAGGCCTGATTATCTGTTAAAATGAGAAGGTAAAATGATTACATTATGAAAAATATGAATTGATAAAGTCATAGATTAAATATGTATTACATAGTAATAAATAAAGGCAATGTGAGAATAATAAAATACGCTACAAAATATTTGCTCTATATAATATCTGGTACATGCTTTGAATTTTCAGAAAATAAAAATTTCCAATGCGTTTTATTTCAAATTCTTTTATATTTTATTCTTCAATGCTTTAAATAGCATGACGTAATAAAATCTAATGCAGTATGTCCCTTATAACCCCCCATAGGAAAAACAGCAAAATTACTAAACCGAATAAAAGCGTTGTCTCATACCGGTCTTTGAGGCCAATGCGGAAGCTGATGGTGGAGCGGCTGCCGCTGATCCTGTCGCTGCTGGTCCCGTGGTTCCTGGAGAAGAGGCGGCTGTAGACACTCCCACAACAGCAGCACACTGAATGGGTGTTCGGGCTGTCGTCACAGATATCCCTGTGCTGGGTGAACTAACAGTCCCTGTGCCACCCGGATACACGGCTCTTGCCAAAGACACCGCCGGAGCTGACGATGTGGAGGAAGACGAAACAACACTGCCTGCTGGCTTTTGAAGGATGAAGGTGGTAGCAGCTGTAGTCGTCTTTGCCTTATTGATGCTACTAACCGTAGATAATGACGACACTGGTATCAAACCAACACCACCGGCAGCATTAACCAATGCCCCGCTTTGCCCATTCGCCATCGCTAAAGGCAGCTGAATTAAAAGAGGCTGAATAGACACTGATTGACCCCCTGATGTCACCGGGGTGTTAGTCATGACCCCGGTACCGGGACCAGTCTTTAGTAGTAGCGTGCCTGTCTGAGTCTGGCCAGGCAAAGAGGTGGACGAGGGAGTAGAGCTTGTGGTTGTGGAGATGATCTGTAGAATTGGTGTAGAGGCGGCCAGAGCGGAGGAGGCTGGCGCGGTCGGTGTGGACAGAGGTTTGGGCTGCGCTGGGATTGCTGAGGGGAGAGGGAAGAAAAAAAAAAAGAGTTATTTAATGAAATAGTTACTAACTATATGCAAGAACTAGAACAAAAGCTCACCAGTTGAATTGGAACCAGTGGGTGGACTGGACAGTTTGGGATCCATTGTGGTTTTAACAGCACTGTAAAAGAATAGAAATGGTAGGGAAGCATTAAAAATGGCAAAAACAAATAAGTGGTGGACAAGCACTTCAAATATTATTTACTGTAGCTTTTTGAATTAGAATTAGCAGAGCTAATATTTGCCAAACTAGTGTGTCTAGAGAATTAGCTCTTCTGACAGCAACACTCTAAAATGGGGGTGGTATACAAGATGTAAAATAAGTCTGATGTCCCCAGTGTGTGTATGTGAAGTTTTAGCTCAAAATTCCCCACAGATATTTTTTTATAGCATGTTAAAATTGTCCCTTTTTGAGGGCGAGCAAAAACGCGTTGTTTTGTCTGTCCCTTCAAATGCAAATGAGCTGCTGCTCACGGCACAGAGGACGGAGCTTCAATAGCTTGTGTGTGTGTGTGTGTGTGTGTGTTTGTAGCTCCGATTACCTCACGCAAACACGCACTGAAAATGTCAGAAACTGTTCTGCCTTTTGTTTAAACAGGAGTCAGACAATGATGGAGACTCAAGAAGAAGTGACAACATGTAGATTTCTGAAGAGTTAGTTGATGAATTTATGTTGCTGATGTGGAGTTAACTATCTTCAAGTCTTTGATTAGCATATTCTGTCATGATAATCTATAAAATCGCTTGTGTGGGAACTGTTGTAAGATGCATACGGAGTGACATGCTATTGCATTTGTGTTGCGTACTGTATTGCATGTGAAAAGACGGATGCGACAGCTTGAGCACTCACAAATGTGCTCTACTACAACAACTCTTCCTCTCCTCAACATGGACTGCGTGTCCCCGGGGGCGGGGTTTATGTAAATTTGAGTTAATGATGTCACTAACCAGGGAGGAAGCTCGTGTAGTCCCTACTAGCTGTTTGTTGTAGTCCTTGAAAAACGATTTCTTTAAAAGCAAATATCTCCCTTTGCTTTGAACTTTGAGCGTTGTAACTTTGCAGATGTTGTTTATGCTCAAACAGCAACATTACACACTAACTAAAGTTAGAAAAGTGAAATTATAATCAACCACCCCTTTAAAAATAAAGGTTCTTTACTGGCATCTATTGTCCTATGAAGAACCTTAAACATCCATGGGATGTTAGATTTTTTTTAAAAGTTCATCACACTGACGAAAATGAATTGTTCACTTAAAGATTCTTGGGGGAACCAAAAAAGATTCTTGGTTCAACGTTCCTATTCCACTGACCACAACTTGGTTAGGTTAGAGGCAAATTGATTGCAAAATCTTGTACTGGAGAAAGAGTGGCATGATCTTGTGAAGATTAATAGAGGATGTGTCAGATATGTTTACCGTTGTGGTGTAGTCATGTTGGTTGCATTGTTGGCCTGAGCAGCAGAGGCAGCATGAACCTGATTAATGGGAAGCAAAGTGCATTTTACCTTAGAAGTGAACTCAACCTTACATTCAAAAGCACATTTTGCCTCCAATCAAACACTAAGAAGTGTATTATATTTATAGATAAGGACCACATCTTTATTCCACAATAACTTAAGAAAAATTCACACTCTTACCTCTTGAGTTCTCTTTGAGTTCTCGGAGGCCTGATTAGCAGCACCAAACTTTTTGGCTAGCCGGGAAATCTTAGCCTAAAGTTAAATCACAATTGTATTGATGTTAAGTGTCCAGCATGATAATATTTTCAAAATTACATACTGAGATTGAGCAAAACATTCATATGTATATTGCACTCTGTGGTTTAATGTTTTTCAAGCATTCAAATAAAGATAAACCTGTTTCTATTTGATGCACAATAGCAATATTTCTTGTATTATTCTGGCAAACATCGATTCTGGTGAAAACTTAAACTCACCTGTAGTGTGTTAATATGCTGCAAAGCATTCTGTTGTTTGGTTGCATTGTCGATCTTCTCCACTCTCTCTTTCAGCTCTTTTATGCTTCGGTCAAATACGGTCAACTGCAGCACCCGTAACCGTTCCTCAACTAACTGCTGTACCATCTAATAGGAAGAAAGACAAGAAATCTAAGGTCTTAAGTCTTCCAGAAGAGAAGAGAATTAGACTTTACAGTTCATCAGAACTATGTTTATCATGAACATTATATAGGAGTATTCTTTTCTACAAATCCCCCAATGAAAACCTATATTAGCAGAACCCAAAAACAAAATTAAGACTAAAAAGGGCATAATAGGTCCTCTTTAAACAAAGCAATCTTGTCTTTTCAGAAGACTTGGATTAGACTTTGGTCTACTTTTTATCAACTCTTTAAGCTTGAACATTTTGGTTGAGTGAACTAACAATATTAAATGAGAAATGAAAGGTTATTAAATCTTAATTTGTGCTTCCAAAGCTAAAATGAAAAACGTTCAAATATCTTCTTTTGTGTTCCACAGAAGAAAGAAAGCCATACAGGTGTGAAATGTGAAATTATGACAATGTTCATTTGTTTTGGTGAACTATCCCTGTAAAGTAGAGATGCACCGATTGATCGGCTGGTGACCGGAATTGGCCGATTTTCACGTGAATATGATTTCACACAAAAAGTGCAGAAGAATGCACAGAATTTGCATGTCTAGTGTGTTTTAACAAGAACTGGAGTAGGCTATGTCCGAAAAGAAAATTAAGACTCAAATATATTTAAAGAAAATGTACCCATTTAAACTTGTTTTTATTATTCAGTTTGGGTAAAAGTATATGGTGTTTGATTTAAAAAAAAAAAAAAAACAGAAATTAAATATTTGAGTGTGCTGTAAAGTGGTTAGCAAAAATGTAATCGGAATCGGCTAAAATCGGTATCGGCAGGTCAAACTCAATGAAAAATCGGAATCGGCCTAGAAAAATTTAATCGGTGCATCTCTCCATTGATGATACACGAGGCAGCTTTTTGAGGAATGTTGCTGGGCAATGTTGCTGTCAATGGGCAACCAGGGTCTAAAGTAGCCAGGTAAAAATTTGTTGCCCATTCTCAATGGGAAAGTGCCCAGAGTTGCCCCGTGTGTCATCACCTTTAGACTAATTTACACATTCACCTAAAGCATGCTGTTGTGCATGGTCAGTGACTGCATGCTGTAGATGGTGTGCATAGATATTAGGATTTCAAACCAAGAACAAACCTTCTCCAGTTTATGGCGGCTCCCCGCATTGCCTGTGATTTTCAGCTCCAGCTGAGCCTCCAGCTCCTCACCCTCAAGCCTTGCTCGTTTTCCATCTCTCTCCTCGATTTCTTTGTCATCTTCATCTTGCTCCTCAGACAATGATCTCTTTGTACCAGCAGGGGAGCTGTTGTCTGCTGTTAAGTAGAGGCAGAGGAAAGGATTAGGTTTAAAGGCAGTGCCTGCAACTATTAAAACAGGGATATTAGCGTAACGAATGTTAGCTCAAACGCTAAACTTCATGTCGACACTTGCGTAGGAAACTCAAAATTGTTCGATCATTTGAGACAAAAATAAATTCTTTCATCTTTTACTCATCCAGAACCGCTTTTACTTTTTTCAAACCGGTTTTACTTTTTCTACTGTAAAACACAAAAGATATATTGAAAAATGTTGCAGCTTTTTTGTCCATACAATGGGGTCAAATGTTGTTGTTTTTTTACTTTCATTGAATGGCGAAAAAAACGAGAACTCAAAATTTGTGTTCCACAGAAGTAAACTGAGTATATAGCGACAATTTTAATTTTTTGATAAACTATCCCTTTAATTAATCAGATTGCAAAGTAATTCATTATTTTCAGGATTTGAGCAACAAAAAAAAAACAAAAAATAGGGAAGCTCATATTGTCCTCTAAAGTATTCAAAGGAGTGCCTTTTTTACAGTCTCCACAAATAAATTGTATGGGAATGCAAGAATGACAAAGATCTCACCACCCCGAAATTAGAGATTGACCAGTAGTTTGCAGGCAGGTTGGGTTTCTAGACATTCTCACCTCCTGCATTTTCAGAAGTGCCTTTTTCATCTTTTTGGTCCTCTGTCTCGTCATCTACATTCATCTTCTCCTCGCTACTTTCTTTCTTTTCATCTTTCTCTGCTTGGATTTCATCCTCTTCGCTCAAGCACAGAAATCCTTCTTTAACCTCTGGATCGCAGTTTAACCCAGATGGAGAAGCAGAGAGAGAAGAGGAGGAACTTTTATTGCTTGTCTCCTTTTTCTCTTCTGTGGCCACAAGGGGGTCGTCCATATCCATAGAAGATGAGGTAGCCTGTTCGTTGGGTGGAGAGGGGGATCGAGAGACAGATGGAGAAGGAGAACAGCGAGCTGAATGCGGGGCAGGTGACATCAAGTCGGCCTCTTTATGATTCAAGTCTTTCTCCTTCTCCTCCTTCTTCTCCTTCTCCTCGGTGTGGGTGCCATTCACCAGCGGTGTCTGAGGTTGTGATGAGGACGAGGCGGAGCTGGAATTGGTGGTTGTCAGGGTGTTGTGCAGAGCTTCAAGTTGTTGCCGATCGCTCATCTTCATAGTTTTCCGTGCACGGAAGATTTTCTTCTGAGGTTCCTCAGGTACAGCTACTTCCATTTTCACCTGCGGAACAATAGGAGGATATGGTCAAACAAATGTTTTATATCCTAAACAGGCTAGTTAGCAAAGCTCCATGCAGTACTCAACACATCTGATTAATCTAACCAAGTACAAGTGTCTTTACCGAAGAGTGACCACAAGGTGTCACTGTCATTCATCTAAAAGCCATTTCCTGCTGTTCTAGAATTTTCTCTTGACCTCAATCACAATACCTTCTTTTAACTATAACAAAACCGTCACAATAACCTTGGACTAAGGCTTTGGCAAGTTTTTTTAAAATGGTAATTCATCCAAAGTAAAAGTACTAAACTGTTTAGATCTGTTTATCCACACTATCAGTCTGAGCTGAAACATCTCTCTAATAAACAAGTCCACAAACCACTAGAAATCTGTTTTGAAAAGAGTTACCTAACGAAAACCAATAACCTTCCTCAGTTCAATTGACATAACTAGCGAGTTGGTAGGGCCGTAACAGCCAGCAGTGCATCTGATTTCAGAATAATAAGAGGGAGAGCAGACTTTGTGTCCTCCCCCTCAACGTGATTGGTGCAATTCTTAGCCAATAAGAGCAGCACACTACAGAATCTGCTAGCGACAAGAGGAGTTCATTATATAATGCAGATTTTCAAAGTTACAATCGTACTTAAACTAGACTCGTACTTCTGTCTCTATGTTAATCACAAAAAGACATTAGTTTGTCTTACCAGGCTTCTGTAATGTCTCGTACTTTTCTGTTCATGGATTAGGCAGCCAGTCGCTTGAGGATCCTAAAAAGAAAAAGAAAAAATTGAAATATTAGGAATGAAATTAAGTTAAAAATAGTTTCGCACACATTCTAACTCATTTCATGCTAAAGTTAGTTCTTCAGCTCATAACCAGATCTAAAGATCCTTCAGCTCCCTCCCTTATGTTTTAATTAATAAGTTGCTCTCAAAATGTTACGTAATCATAACCCAGTAGTTTAACATAAACGATGAACGCTGGCATATTCTCTACTTGATTATCTAGCAATCTAGTCGACATACTTCCTTAGTTCTACGTATATGGATTACAATCCATGCTGAATCTGTAGCCAAATGTTATGACAAAGGCCACATACAGTGAACTCATTGCAAGCTGTGCAAAAATAACATCATCTACAGAGAAAAACGAAGAACTTGAGCAAAGAAACAAAGCTGGTGACATCCTGCAATTAAAGTAGATGTTTCTCCAATACTACACAATTTAGAAAGTAATTAAATTCAGATTAATCACAAATTAAGTACATCACACAATGCGTGTTAAAGTAGTGCACTGCAAATTGTTATCCTGATAAGACGAGGTAATATTAAAACCTATTTGCCATTTAAAAAGACTGAATTTTACTGGAGGACATGTATTTAAAAATAAATTACAATACTGGTGTTCTCTTTCAGCGCTTAAGAGACTAGAAGTTTCTAAATTAATACAAAAAGAATAGCCTCCTGGCATTTAACAAATGAAAAAACTTGTGATCTGAAACAAGAAATAATATGGTCAGGTTTGGAAATAGTGTTACTTAAGCAATAGAACTGTCCAATACTTGTAAAAATGAACTCCTCTCAGCCAACACCAACATTTATAAACAAAATCAAAATACCATAAACCTCAAAATATTAAACAATTTCCTTTATTTTACAATATTCCCAATGATAAGAGATGAGAAAATTGCTAGCATTGAACTTGCTATTAGCATCAAAGCACCTTACTGGATCCAAAAAGTTAATCCATCTTGACTTCAGTCTAATGCTTAACATCAAGTTTTCTCAGTACTGATTCTCTACTCCAGTTATTCTCATCTTTTCTTCGTTTACTACACATCCCATAAAAATATCTTGCCAAGATCTGCAAGCATAAATCCACAGGACACCACATTGCTGCTATGCTGCAAAATTAGCCATCATCATCCTGGCAGGTGTGAATGACGCGGCTTATATATATATACCATTAGCAAAATCTTTAACTTCCTGTCAACAGCCATTCCCCAAAGTTCTGGTATCGATGACAACCACGAAAAAGGTTTTAACTTAATTCAATTGTAAGTTCTATTAGCTTTGACTAATTTTCCATTCTAAACACTGAAGTGTCACCACAAACTGCTGAGTCGGGTGCAAGATAGGTAACAAGGTTGTACAAGACACAAATGAAGGTGTCAAGCTAACTGACTACAGACAGCCATTTAGTAACCCAAAACGAACACTAACCCCCCCCCCCCCCCCCCCCCCCCAAAAAACACTAATGTGTGACAAACTAAACAGTAATAAAGTGCATCTCTGTATTCCTCCATGTCCTCGGTTTTATGTCCACAGAAAATACATTCATTTTATAAAAATGGCTGCTAGCTTCTGGGAAGCTTGTTGTTCTAATGTTGATCACCGCGCACAGCCTCACTGTGGCCCTCCCCCACCCCAACTGTAAACATAGACACTGAGGTTCCCGCTCATTGCAAAATGGTCGCCAGAGCTGCGGTGTAAAGCCAGGCTCAGTTTTACAGTAGGCCTATTCCTCCTCCTGAGGCTCAGGCCTGAATATCCAAGTCCCGTTCAACGCAAGTTGATTTGAGCGATATAACCTCTTTTGAAAAAAAAAACTGTTCGCAAAATAGCCGAACATTGTATCCCATATTGAAAACCGTTTCAAGGTAAAATACCTGCCTGTTACCTGCAACAATTTCTATGGTAAGCTGACAAAAAAAAAAAGTTTGCTCTATCTAAAATAAGCAAATCACTAATACTCCATTAGAAGGCATTAAATATCAAAAGATCGCAAGGAATTGCGTTCGTTTACGGTTTGCACGCAATCAACACTTCCTGATGCCAAAGACCAAAGTATGACTTGAAAATATCCCAGTCAAATGTAAAATAGATGATCTCAATCATGTTAGAACTGCACAATTCTCACTAACAGCCAAAACAAACAAGACCAAAAAAAAATAAAAAATCGTTAAAAAGGGTTGTTTCTGCGATAATACGAAGACATGAAAATCCATCTAGAATTTTTCTTAAAACAAATAATACAAACATCCACCAAACATCCACCAAAAATGTCCATTAATCTTACAAGTACACAACACTAAATTTGAATGCGAAAAAAATGAAGTCCTCAATAACCAAAACAGCTCAAAAAACAACCTTGAGGTTTAGTCTTCAGGAGTAGGCCTTGATTAGTAGGGAGCGCAAAAACGGGAGCATGCCTAGCTTCCAACTAGCTCAAAGCGCACACAACAAGAAAAGAGGAACAGAGAGAGACAGAGAGAACGGGAGGGGGAAGGGATCTCATGTGGAGAGGCGGAGCACATTCTTTGTAAGGTGTTGGCTGTAACTAGAATAGAAAAACAGTGTAGCTACACACAATTGTAGCGTTACAACCAACAGGCCAGTGTTATATGAAACAAAAGGTCACATTTTGACTCATGATAAGCCTGAGATGATTCATCTCATCATAAAATCTCAGACCAGAACAGCAGTATTATAAAACCTGCAATTAAAGGTGTTCAAAAACAAGACATTCATACAAAAACCTTTAGAAAAGAGAGGAAAATAAAGAACAAAGGAAAAAAACATCAGCAGCAAGAAAGAAAAACTGCCATATGCTGCAAAGCAAAAAACAGACCCCTCCCCCACTGCTGCAGGCACAGAGAAAACAGGGTGGAAAATTACTGCGATGTGGATCGTACCATTGCAACAGAAGAGGGGTGTCTCACATGCACCGCTGTGTGTCAACACAAGAGGGAGCGCAGCAAAATTTAATCTGCTCTGGATTTTAAAAATAAACCAAGTGACAACAATTTGCCTATATGCATTTTTACTAAAGTCCATATTTTTCAATAAATAACTTGGTAGCGTACATCCCAATACAGCACAACAATCTTTTGGCAGTAGCTTTGCTGTTGCACAAAAGCAGGTTTATAACAAGGTAAAAGGTCAAAATACTGCCATAAACAAATGAAAACAACTGAGCAAATGATGCCAGACAATTAAGCATATTCATATTCCATGCCTTTTGACTATCCTCTCTTAGTCACATGGACACATTCTCATCTCATGAACATTTTTCAAACAGTTTTGCAAAAATTGTGATTATATTTCATGCCTATGCGAAATCGAATAACTCACAAGAAATTCATTGTTCTATTCATTGTTTTCCTAGTAAAGGAAACCTATCCTGACTAAATATCACTCAAAAACTACATTTTGTTAGGCATAGTAGTTAGTGCAGGTGTTCTGACACATTTAACTAAAGTGTTCATTCCGGCAATACAAGTAGTCAAGTACTAATCCGGCTCATGACGTTTTCCGATTTTATTCTCTCCTCTTCTCCCAATCCTTTCCTGTCATTTCTCAACTTCTATAAATAAAACTGAAAAAAGGGCATAACAAATCCTTACAATCAGTCCTTGAGAACAAAACAGAGAACCTTATCTAAACAAATCTATTCTAGATGGCTGCTATTTCTGCTGTCAATTTCACACACAAAAAAAAAGAGAAATATTAGCACAACAGATTTAACAGATCTCCTAAAAGCCTAATGACATTTATGTTGCAACATTTATTTTGTTCCCAGCAGACAGTATTAGCAAACACTGATGCGTTTTCACGTACTCAGAAGTCTGACACGATCCAAAACCAGACGCGACATGACCAAAGCGCTCTTCCACATTAATCCGCGCTTCTGTCCTTGTCATGATCATCTCACAGTGTGTTTGCTGGTACAACCTACGTCTACTGACTAGCCAATTAAAATGCAACATGAAACGGCGTATTGATCAACGCGACATGGCACTAAAACTTAAAACTACTTAACTCGAGCTCCATTTACAAAACTGGCATGCCAAGTTGGCCTCTTTTCTTTTTCCTAGTCCATATTCTCCTTTCGTGTACCCTTTTTTTTTCAGCGAACATAAAAACAACAAATGCCAAAATGCGATTCATCTTGCTCTATTTGTTTACCACTCGCGAATGCTGACTTTTTATTCTTCTATACCAACTTGCGTCGTAGCCTACGATTCAATAGTTGTCATCATCGTACAGTCTACATACATGTCGTACACAAGTTTGTTAGATCCATGTCGTACAGTGTAGTTTGTAGTGATCTTATAGGATTGCCAAATTCACACAGTCTGTAGGAGGCATAAGATTGAGGCAGTTTCAGCAGTAATGTCCAAATTTATTGCGAGTGCAAGAGAATGTGCAAACTGAGAAAACCACAGGCACATACTGATGTTTTTAGTCGCAAAGCATTTTCACTTTCAGTGGACAAAGATCACTTGCTGTAGAAATCTAGTTGCGCCACATCTGGTTAAGACATGTGTCTGCCTAGCAGCCCCTTTCGTACTAACATATTCGGCGCCATCCACAATAAATAAACGTCATGAATACACACAATGAACCTAATACTTCTCAGGCGGAACTCATGATCATGAGAGAACGCAAGTACGTCTAGCCATCTCTCACCAAGTGAGTTCTCCACTGGATCTCTACCATGCATACAAAGTTGTTTTTGAAACGTATTGATTTCCACACCAGAAAAACACGAGTCCTCTTTTTTTTTTTTTACTTTAGAAGACCACTAGGAAAAACATTCCATGAAACTGCACAGAGAGAAATTACACCAAAAAAAGGTGTAAAATGGGAATGAAAAGGAGTTCCATTAGAGTGGAGGTGAAACTCGTGCAAAGAGAACGGTCACTCCGCCCCCACTGCTGAAGAATGTGCCGTCAAAACGGTAAAAAAAGAGACGGGGATCGTACGATAACTAAAAGCAGGGGCGTGGAGATGCAGAAATGTGAAAACCGTGATAAAACTTCATATAGTATTTTGCAGTTGTGTGTCCGATGTTCCTAACGTCTGATGAAGGCCTTGAAGGAGGCTGAACAGCATGGTTTTTATCTGATAAATTTGAAGCTCTTTGTTTTCATATAGAGGAAGTCTGGCGCCTTCTCAGTACAGTCACATGGGAATAAAAAATAAAAAAAGAGCATAATACTGCAGCTATGATGAGAACAATTAAAACATAGTATGTTATCAAGGTGTAAAAGATTCAATCTATTATATTAATTTCTCTCTACAGTTTCGCACTAGCTTTAGCTTTATTTTACGACGCTATAACTATTTTGGTCTATTTTTTTTTATTTCTTATTACGGCACTGCTGATATTGTTGGGTACATGATTACTGGCTTCTGTTTTATTCTAATTAAATTTATTAGCAGAAGATTTTTATAATGACATTTTTTATTTTTTAATAAAAAAAAAAAGATTTAAAAAAATTCACTACACCAAGGGGATTCCGACAACTAAATATCATAATTACGGCTTTGAGACAGCTGTTTTACAATGAGACGTGCTCCCAACTACATTTCATAGTTTTCTGTGGCAGCAGAAGATAAAGCATCAGATTCAGACCTAAAGTTCACCCTTTGCTCTTTATTATACAGCATTAGTGCCAAATAAACGTCCTTCTTTATTGGTAAGTGGAAAAAGCGGATTTTATTCAGACCAAAATCACTTCCCGATGTTATTGCGAATTCCTCACTCGCAAGTATAGAATTCCCAAGCGAATGTAGCGCAGATGTACAAGCACAAGAGAAGTACAAGCGCAGATGACCGGCAATGGATAAGGCCGAATACTTACAACAATTAGGGCCACTGGTGAAATTAGAACATTACAACAACTTGAACCCATCTTAAAACCCTCCAACACAACAACTGTTTGTATAAAAAAAGCTTTCCTTTAAAAACTGCTGTATGCACAGCCAGCTAATAACAGGCTGAAACCAGTTGAGACGATCTCATAGATCTCTCTCATGTGCCTAAAAACACTTGGAGGTTTCTGGTAAAGCAATCAGATTAACTAATTTCTGTCAATTTTATTTTATAAATTAACTTATTTTCCTCTTATTTGCTGACTGTCTGATCAATAACACTGTCAAAACCCCACTAAACTGTCTTACGTATGCGTGAAATAAAAAATATTTCAGGCACTAGAGCTTCTAGAATGACAGGAATCAAACGCGGCACAACAACATTAAACCGTGCACATTCTGCAGTTACCACTGAGAGCCAGAATTACAGCGAAGTCTCTTTAAGAGCCCCTCCCCCGCTCTGCCATTTCATACAAGTAGCTCTGCACTGCAATAACACAAAATGGCCACCAGATCGTCCACTGGCAAGCCAAACAACTGCACTATCCATGTGACTTAAACCAGATTAGGTTTGATTTTACAAGTCTATTTTATTTTAGCCAACTTGCATGGAGCATGCGTCTGATTCTCTCCGGTTCCTAACGTCAGAGTTCCTTCCAGCAGTTGATTTTCTTTTTGCGTCAAGAAGCCGCTTCAATTCATCCCCTTGAAGGTTGGGAAACTTCAAGTGTCTTCAATCATTCACGTCTTCAATCATTCACGTCTTTAGATCCCACAAAATAACCTGCTATATGATAGCACAGAGGTGGCCTTTTGTCTTCTGGACAGCGTAAAGATGTTTCAATTGATGTGTCAGGTGCGTGTTGCTCCATTGAGCTATATTATCATCAGTCTTCCGGTTTTGCTTCATCCTGGAGTTGTACGCCGTTATAGGTACTCTTCAATCCATGTTCCTCATCTTCAACACCTTGTACTTGACAAGTCAGAGTTATAGAATAGCAGCAATATCTCTAGACATGCATGGCTAAGTTAATCTATTTATTTCAGTTAAATACATTTGGTAAGCACTGTTAACAGAAAAGGCCTAAGTATGTTAGCTCTACTACAAGAGTGCTCACAATCCTACTGGAGATTTACCTCTGTGCAGATTTGATTTTCAAGATTGTGTTTGGTTCCAAAAAAGGACCTGAACCAGCTAATCATGCTCCTCGGAATCACCTGTAAATTACCACAGGCGAGTTAAACGAGAGTTGAACCTAAATTCAGATGAAAGGAAAATCTCAGGACTGAGTACAACTGAACCACATTATATCTGGCTAAATAAACTGGTTAAGAACCAACATACATTTTTAGCACATAAGTTAGACACTCATCAATAATCGCATTACGTAACAAAATTTTGTTTTTTTTAAACCCCGCATTTTAAACTAACGGTAAAAAAATTAAAAATGTCGCAAAAACATGTCTAAATTCGATAAATCACATGTAAATATATTGTGCAATCTAGTAAAGTAAACCACATTCCCACAAGGATTCTAATAAAAAGAAACAAAAGTACAGGAAGACAGAGAGCTGTGACCTTACACTGCTATCCTCAAATGCAGGCCACCTTCTGCTTGGAGGAGAAACTTGCAAGCGTGACTAGCCGACGTGCGATCAAAAGCCTAGCAGTAAAACTGAGCAGAGGTGGGGGAGGGGCAGGGCTAGGGCTGTACCATGAATTTTACAGGGGTGCTACCATTATTAATTCAAATAAGTATTAAACACACTAATATAAAATATTTGACACTGACAAATGAGCTCAGCTGTACTATATATATATCCACATAACTGCACAGGGGATAAAAATGATTGTTCTCTTAGCAATACATTTATTCCGGTTATACTTTTGGATTTTTCTTACCAAATTAAATAAAACATTTTGACAGAATTAAACATGAAACTGAAAACGGTTTTAAACAAACATTAGGTCTCAACATATCAAACTAGCTGAAACTAGTTCTAGAGCATACTCAGTCACACTGCAGTGTAGCTCCACCCTCTTGCTGCAAAGTAACACAGCAGAGCAGACAACGGAAAATTACTGGAGAGTACAGAGCATACCATTAGAAGGACCGAGAGGGGGAGACACTCTTAACTTGGACGTTACAACGGTTCGAGTTCCAAACAGACATTAATTACAGGTCTTTTCCATCTGAGGTCCAACTAATCGAGAGTCTGCTATGTCTGCCAAACAGCACTGAGGTGTTCCAATCAGACCCAACTTTAAGCGCATATGAAGGCAGACGCAAATATTTTTTAATCGAAACATTTAAATAATTTGGGATATGAATCTGTAATACAGCGGTTCTCAAACGCAGCCCATGATTAGTCATGAGAGAATGCAAGCATGTCTAGTCACACTACCTCAAGGAGCACACAAAGGAGTTCATGGAAGGGGGAGGTGAGCACATGTTGGACTCTTCCATGTTTGCAGTCGTCTTTAAAACGTAGACTTCTACACTAGAAAAATAGTACGACTTTAATAGGTCCCAACTATTATTTCTTTGAAAGACAGCAAGAAACACAACTGTCCTCAGCAACCAGAACAGTTTGCAAGACCTTGCCATGATTGAACAAGCAAAGCCAAACTCCACAAAACTGCAGGCTTTCGATTAAATTATGCATTGCGAAAAAGTGAAGCATATAATAAAACAAAATCAAATAAATAAAAGCTGTCAAATTTTAGGGGGATAAAAATCATGATCGTGAGAACACTCCCGCTTCCCCCAAGAAAAAAAAAAAACTGTAAAAAATTTAAAGACAGGGAATGCACTAAATCTGCCTAAATTAACATACAATCACAATTTAATTATAGTGTGTTTCTGCATTTACAGATCTAGCAGCTTATAAATTTAACGGGCTTATGCTCTGCCAAGCTTCATCTCAACAGCTTGGAATTTTCCGATTCGTGTGTAGCACTAGCTTTCAATGCAGAGAACACACTCAATCTGCTCGTCAGTTGGTTGCCTCAGTAGTTTCAATAATCAGAAAGCCAGCTTTAGGAGCAAGTTCTGAGTCTATATAGCCGTTTCAGTAGTGCAAATTCACAAATGGCAAGAGGCATTAATTTAAAATCTCAGTAATGTTCTGCCCAAATGCTAATTCATATCAGCAAGCTTTTCATTGTTCATACAAGTTCAGGATACAGTGTATCCAATGGCTTTTTTTTATTTTTATTTTTTTATTTCTCTGGATGCAGGCCCACATGCTGCTTTTACTGACACTGCCGTCGGTGTATGAATGAGTGTGTGAATGGGTGAATGTGAGGCAAATTGTAAAGCGCTTTGGTGGCCATTGGTTCTGTAAAAGCGCTATATAAATGCAGTCTATTTACCATTTTACCCTGCATAAGTAGCCACAGATTTGTCTGCACCGCTAATCAGAGACTACGACACGCTGCTGCTGAAACTACAGCATCACGGCAAGAGAAATTATAGTTGAGCTAAGTTGTGACTTGTGAGTTCACAGTGTGAAGTGAACGTGATGAGAAAGAAGCCAAGGAGAAGTGCGAAATAATACTGCTAGTATGAATAAACCGAATAAACATTGTTTACTGTATTTGTGAACAAATAACTATGTGCTGATTCTTTGTAATGAATCAACAAAAAAAATCAAACTTGAGTTATCAGGTTGAATCAGTCTCACTTAATGAATTAGCATCTGACTCACTGTCAGTTACTGTCATTTTAGTCATCATGTGCAACTCAAGATGAACAGAGAATGGTGGTATTGACTAAGACTTCACATGACATACTATAGCAGGTTCTGTGTAGGCATCTCAGTACTAGTAACTGGTACTGGAGCAGATGCCAGCTAACTCACTCACTAGTATTGTACATTAGCCAGGTGATTACAATTCAATTCAATGTTTTAAGTCAATACAAAAAAAACACCACGAAATTGTATAGGCTACAATCAGGGCGTAAAATGAGATGATCTCATTTTGAAGACTTTTGCTAAAGAGTCCCAGAACTACGCATTTCTACAGTTATGGAGAATATTGAGTATTTATTTATTAATAGAGTATTTATTTGCCTCTATTATTTAACATTGGTTTAGACTAATATTTATTTATAGCTTTATTCTCATCTATTTTCTGCTAAAATTCTTGGCTCCTTATTCAGCATTTGCATTTATATAATTTAAAATGGTATGTCCCATTCAACAAAAACAAAAAAAAACGTTTTAAAATGAATAAATGCAAAATGCAATTGTTGCGGTTTTTGCAAGTGCACAACAAAAAGTTTAGACAAAAGACAAAAAAAAAAAACGTTTTGAAGAAATTCTTCAATGCAGTTTAACCAATCAAAAACTATTTGCTGCTAGCACGAAATACATAAGATATGCCAAGATCCTCCCCCAATCTTCACTGGGATGAAGAGAACACACCCAAGTAAAAACATAAATGGAATATACCATTTTTCTCATTTGTAGGGCAGCACAAACATTAACAGAAACTAATCCATGCCAAAAAATAAAATATAAAGTATTATTAAAGAGGTTTTCTGGTGTGGGTACAATGGGTACAAAGATGACATGCATGTACATCTTAAAACTAATAATTCAATAACTCCCTAAAGCCCAAAAAAAAACAGCTTTCCTCTTGTAATGCTACTGTATGCACAGCCAGCTAATGACAGACACGACCGGCAGAAACCGGCTGAATCCAGTTGAGACTGGCTTAGCTGTGGGTTGTATGTCATAGATCTCGGTCATGTGTCAGTCTTTGTTCCTGATAACATACACTAACTAACTAGGGGATCAAGCTACAAAATAAAAATTTATAATGACTTGATCTAAAATTTCCTTGTTCTGTGTAATAAATGATTACTTTCCAAAACTAACAAAATGATCATACAAGTGCATGAAATGAAATATTTCACGCATTGAAGCCTAAATCCTTCAAGAATGACTGAAACCAAACACGGCACAACAACATTAAACCGTGTACACGGTGCAGCTACCATGGAGAGCCAGAATTACAGCGAAGTCTCTTTAAGATCCCCTCCCCCGCTCTGCCATTTCATTCTAGTAGCTCTGCACTGCAATAACACAAAATGGCCACCAGCTCGGCTGCTGGCAAGCCAAACAACTGCAGCTGCACAAATCATGTAAATTAAACAGGAAGAAATGACTAAATTAAAATAAAGTGCCTTTGTTTCAGGGCTATCTGATGGAGTGTCTAGTATGCTTGTAGCATGTTTCTTCACATCTGACGTTCCTTGCATCCAGTTCGTCCACACAGGAGCTTATTTATTTGCTTTTAAAATTGTCAGCTTTTAATCATGCTGCATCAAGATCGCACAACTACTACAGAGGGCATAGTCTGTTCAGTTATTCAAGCCTTGGTCTTCCGTATTCAGGATCACAATGATGGTTTCCGCTATGCATCAGGTGCAGGCTTACTCCTGTGATTCTTCTGAGATATCAGATCATACTTCAGTCTTGTGCCATTGCTTCATACTTGTGCATTGGAGTATTAATGGAGCGCTTTTAAAGGGTTCTCTCTTCAATCCATGCAGACGTCCCATACCGTTGTCACCTTGCACTCAACGAGTGACAGTTATGGAATAGTAGCAATGTCTCAGGACATTAACTGCATGCTCTGTTTTATAGATAAATGCAGGTCATGCTGTATCAGAAATATTGTAAGGTGAAAAGGCCAATAGCATATACTAACACGTTGTCCATACCGCATCCAAGTGGCACGTCACATCAAAATGTAATCACCCCCAGCATCTGATGGCTTTAGTTTACAAACACCCCGTTTTTATGTATGCCACGCAACACAGCTACTCTCCAGCCACTTTTACCCATCCAACTGATATAAAACTATTCATTATTCATATTTAAATCATTTAAGTTCTGAACCTTTTCTCAAAGGCCAGCTGGATTGATTTTTCTGGTCTGTAGTTTGGTCTGGTCTCGCTTTATCTTAGTTAAAACAATACAAAAAATGTGCAATTAAAAAAAATTGCTCATTTTAGCTCATGTAAGGAGTTTTTATTTGTAAGGACTACATGTAAGCAGTTATTATCACGTTACTTCAATAAATTATAGTTTTCAAGTTTACATTGCATTGGACCAAGCACTTTGTTGTGACATGCCACTTTACAGCTTTCAGTATTCAAGCTGTAACACAAGGGTGCTCAATCTTTTGTGTAAACTAGCTTAGTTCGGGCCTCTAAACAAGCACACAAGGAATCTAATCAAGATCCTGAGGATCTTGTAAATTACCAGCAGGTGCGCTAACGTAGGGACTTTAACCGCTGCTGAAAGGAAACTCTCCAGGAGCAGGATTGAGTACACCTGAAAGACATGCCAAAATCATCTGATTGAAAACCAATCAACTTTTTTTAGTTTAGCATATAGTCAATACATGTGACACAGCTAAAATAAAATGGGTTTTATACTAAAGACTTTTATTCTAATGCGCAGTGAATCACAAGCACCCCACTTACTGCGTTATTGGATTTTGTTAATTTCATATATTTTACATAGTTCTATAAATCATGCACGGAAAGACACTAATGAAAATACAAACAATTAAATAAGTACAGGAAGACAGAGAGCTGTGACCTTACAGTACTACCCTCAAATGCAGGCCACCTTCTGCTTGGAGGAGAAACTTGCCAGCGTGACTAGCCGACGTGCGATCAAAAGCCTAGCAGTAAAACTGAGCAGGGGTGGGGGAGGGGCAGGGCTAGGGCTGTACCATGGACTTTACAGGGGTGCTACTCATTTCTATCAGTAATTACACTAATTACTTCTCACTGAAAAATGAGTGCTAATATAGGTCTAACTGCAAGGAGAAAAAACTAATTTTCTCTTAACTTTAATTAATTTAATTATTCAGGTTTGACCTTTTTCCTTGCTAAATTAACTTTGAGGTGGATGGATGTGCTGTGAAACAGAATTGAAACCGAGAACTGTAAAAACATAAATTAAGTCTCAACATATTAAATTAGCTGAAACTAGTTCTAGAGCAAACTCAGTCACACTGCAATGTAGCTCCACCCTCTTGCTGCAAAGTATAACGCCAGAGCAGACAGTGGAAAATTACTGGAGAGTACAGAGCATACCATTAGAAGGACTGAGAGGGGGAGACACTCTTAACTACATGAGTTCCAAACAGGCATTAACTAGTTGTCACTCTAAGGTCCACTTACTCAGAGGTCCAACATATCGGCAAATGAGCATTGAGTTTGTCGCAATCCTCTACAAACAGTACCCCTCAGCTTTAACGAAAGCGTGCACATATAGACGCAAAAAAAATGTGTTAACACAAAAATACAATTAACTGTGGAAATTAGTCTGTAATAAAGCGGTTCTCAAGCTTAGCCCAGGATTAGTCATGAGAGAACTCATGCACGTTTAGGAGCACACAAAGAGTAGATGGAAGGGGGAGGGAAGCATAGCTTGGACTCAACTACGTTTGCAGAGGTTCCTTTAAAACATGTTCATTTCAAACCAATAAAGAATATTAACATCCTCTGTCTGGATCACTGTTGAATCCTGTAAAAACACTGAAACAATATACTGCCCTCAGTGACCAAAACAGCCTGCAAGACCTTGTCACAAATCAACAAGCGATTGAACAAACTAGCATTTCCAAGAACACAAACAAATCAAGTAGAGATCACGATGAGAAACAGCAGTACTTAAACATTAGTGGGAGTAAAACTCATGGAAGTGAGAACACTCACCCCTCCCCCATTGCTGCAGAATGTGCGCAGTCAAAACGGGAGAAAGGATAGGCACGGATCGTACTATTATTTTAAAAGGGGTGTGGAGAGATTCATTAAAAGGAAGTAGTGCAAGGAAGAGCACGACAAGCTAGGCTATTTATAATCTCCCCCATTTCCATCCGGGCCACTAGAACCCTAGAATATCAAACTCTGAATATTAACACTGTCAGAGGGTCAGACTACGTAAAAAAAAAAAACAAGAACAGGGATGGGCAACTTTGATTAGCTTGTTCAGGTGTGTTTGATTAGGGTTGGAGCTAAACTCTGCAGGACAGTGACCCTCCAGGACCAAAGTTTTCCATTCTTGGCCAAGAAGGATTAATATGAAATTTTGAATCAAGCTCTTCCCAAATGCTTATAAATTAGCAATGCAATGCACCATGCAACATTCAGCGGACATTACATCCAACGGTTTGATGTTTGTGGTTGCCTCTCTGGATGAATGCTCACATGCATGTTTTACCCAGCTCAAACAGGTATCCACAGTGTTTCCTGCACCGCTAATTAGAAGCACCAATGCACCTCTGCTGAATCTACAGCGCTTTAGCAAATGATTTTTTTTTGCCTAGCAGTGAGCTTGCAGTCTAAATTAAATGAGATGAGATAGAAAACACACTTTACATTTTGCATAGTGCAAGTGCATAGAACGGCATGACCAAAACTAGGGCTGGGGTAAACGATTATTAATTAAACAATTAGTCAGGCGATTATTTTATCGATTAGTCGACTAATCTAACGACTAATTTGACGATTAATATAACGATTATTTTTCTGCTGCTCGATTAATAAAAAAACAGAATGCATCTCAAAAAATATATGAACTGTCGTACTGAATCACTGAAAGCACGAACAAACTGTACGGAGAGCTAAGATGGTTAGCTAGAACCACCAAAGTGTGCAGAGCTTAAGCTAGACAACTAGGGGTGTGACGGTTATTATATAACCGTGAGACCGACGGTTATCGTTGAACACGTCATTAGAACTCTATAACCACCCAAACCGTGTTATTAAAATATTTTTTACAAACATTTTTATTATAGAGAATGTTTAAATACTAATATCAGCTTACGAGGGAAACGGAGGCGGAGTTAGTGCTGCTAACTCCGAAAATCCGGCTCGCGTACCTCGAAGTGATAAAATAAAACAAAATTCTGTATCAAAATTTATAGGCAAGACAAGTAGTTTGTTTAGGCTGGGTTGTATGGAATTGCAAACCTCCGCACATATTTTCAAAAGTACATAACTATAGAATCAATTCTTAATGCGCATGTGAACGCCGTCAGCGTTAATCACAGGTTCGCGTTTAAAGTCTGTTTAGAGAGAACGGCGTCGTCTTTTTGGCCCCTAATTTAATAACAAATTATCATTTCAATGGAGGTGAATCAATCAAAACTAACTTTAGCTGGAAATAATATTATTCAAGAACTGCTATAAAGCCAAAACAATCTGTTACCTTAAATTATATGTTTATCTCTGTAAAGCTGCTTTGGAACAATCCATTGATAAAGGGATACTTTACCTCTGGAAAGATGAATGTGTATTTAAAATGGGTCATTTATGTAGAAGAAATGTGAAATTATTTTTGAATTTGGAGCTTTCTAGACTGAGAAAAGCCAGAAAATGTATTTTTGGCTTATCTGGATGAAAAGAACACAACTCCCAGAATGCACTTACTTCGCTGCCCTAGGAGGCCACGCCTACCGGCAACAGAGCACAGTAGTTAAACAAGTCTAGGCTACTAGTGAGTCTCCGTGATGAGTCTGCCCGGGATTTCGAGATCGCCCAAAATGTCCAGGATTCGGCTTTTGCGTTCTACAGTCGCCATTCATCATGTTTACTGTGGCGAGCAGGACGAGGCTAGGGCCGCGGGAGACGGCGCGAGGCCGGTGGCGTGATTACCGATGAGCGACTCCTGCGAGACGCACCGGTCTCGTATCTCTCACGGAGGAGCGGGAATTTTCTTAGCAATGTTAAAACGTACATCAATCGATCACTTGTTTAGCGTTCATGTAAACACTACATTCAGATTCACCAATCGGAATGAATTCAGTTAGATTGAAACAAAAGGTGTGCATGTAAACAATGAATGGCGACTGCAGAAAGCAAAAGCTGAATCCCGGACATTTTGCACAATCTCGACGGCCGGACATGTCCAGGAAAAAGAGGATGAATGGTAACCCCTACTACTCGGCTTTCTCCTACTAAGTTACTCGGCTTTCTCCACAGAACAAGAGCCTGCTAGCTTAGCTTCCAAAAAAGATGTCTGACACTGTGTACATTCTGTGAGTGAGATCCCATCCTCTATGGGCGGGTTGAGAACATGCGGGACAGCCCCTTCTACTGACCGTAGTCTTAAGCCTCTGGCCAAATAATCCTCCGATGACGCAAAATGACGATTTTTGCGCCATCGGAGGATTTTTTCCAGACAAAAAATACATAAATCTCTCGTCTCAGGGGGATATGAGGATGGAAAGCATGGTAATTTAAAAATACTACAGGTTTTCTACTTATACAAAGCTTAATGCTAAATCCTGAAATATCCCTTTAAAAGCGCTATATAAATAAAGATGACTTGACTTGACTTACTGCTGGAGATGATTTACCGATCAGAGCGCGCGCTGACACGGAGAAAAGCCGCGTGCGGACTCGACGCGTCCGCACGTGCGCGTAGTAAAAATTACGGTGTAGGCACTGGACGGTCGTGCGCGTTGGGTGCGCAAAACCCCATTTCGCTTGGCTGCGTGCACGGCTTTTTTTTGTAACAGCGCGCCCGGCGCCGCATCCGAGGATGAACGACTTCAAGCCGAATCTGCTCGAGCATGTACGTCTCACCGCACCGGCACGCAGTTTGCGCATCTAAATTGCAACGTTTTTTTTTGTTGTTAAGGTTTTGTTTACTGTGTGTGATTCATTTAATGGAAAGCACATTCACTTCTTGTTTTCATCCTCCATTCTGCAATGTTTCGTCTCCCATGTGTGTGTGGCGAGCTGTACCGCCGGGAACAGTGCAAAAAATAAATAAAGAAGTATCGCCGCAAAAATATAACGTCGACGTAATTTTGACGTCGAATCGTTGACGCGCCGCTCAGCACTAACCAAAACATTGCTGATTAAATAAATGTTAAAAAGTGTTATTCTGTAATTTCTATATTTAAGGTTAATTAAAAGCAGCTATTTCTTTAAAAAATTGATACACAACTACAACTGACTTAAAAGGCAGGGTAGGCAGGTTTTTTCTAAAACACTTTTACCCAAATTTGTTTAAACTGTCTTTATATACCAAGACATATTTAAAATGTAAGTACTCTGTAAAGGAGAGTATAAAAATCGAGTGTCTGTAGTCCTCTCAGGGCTGCAATAAACAGCTACTCTTTCCATTCAGAACGAATGAAATGATTGGCTGGGCGACTGTCACTCTCCCTCGCTACCATGGCTACCACCCCTGCTGCTACAGGAGCTGCCCACATGCGCGCACTCGGTTGACCAGCGAATTCGCGTCAAATGCGTGAATGCACAAAAAGCACCAAATAAAATCAAAAACACTGCTCAATTATCGCTGCTAATATCACATTGCCATTACTCTGAACTCTAAGTTCCTTTCGATAAAAGTGAAATGAATTTATATAAATGTCAATCCTTTGATATTTGCTACTGCTTAATAAAACGAATCAATAGATTCCTTAACCTGGATAATACCATAGAATGGCTTAGAGAAATAGCTGCAAAAACAAACTGCTGCTAACACAACCAAAACCCCACCCCAGTCCTGACTGAGAACAAAAATGAGTAGAAGTAGAAACAGAGATGCCTGGAAATGGAATACCATTTTCTAAATTTCAGAGGAGCAGAAGCATTAGGATCTAATCCATGACAAACATGAAATCCAAGATATATTAAAACAGAGAGCATTGTTAGTTAAAAAAAAGTTTGCATTGAAACGGAAATCATTTTCCAATGCTTTTGTATGCTCAGCCATTTCACAGATATAACCGGCTGATACAGACTGAAACCAGTTGAGACTACTTCAGTTATTGGTTGTTATAGAACTCTCATGTAATCGGTCAGAAGTTGAAAGTTTCTGTTAAAAGATACTAAAACTAGCCATCTGATCTACCAGATTACAATTCAATAGTAAAATTTTACAATTGTAGAATAATGAATTCTGAGCCATAACATGTAATTACTTTCAAAACCCACAAAATTGTCAAACAGGTGTAGGAAATGGAAACATTTTCATGCACAAGTGCTTAAAATTCTCAAAAACGGCACAACAGTAGTGAAGCATGCACACTACAGCTACCACTGAGAGCCAGACTCCAGCAAGGTCTCTTTAAGAGCCCCTCCCCCATTCTGCCATTTCATACTCTGCACTGCAATAACACAAAATGGCCACCAGCTCGGCTGATGACAAAGAAAACAGTTGTAATCGCAGTGTTCCTGTAAATTAGGCTAAGAGAGAAGAAACAAACATAAAAGTGTCTTGATCTCAAAGGTTGTCTAATTTAGTCTACAGACTGAAATAATCAAGCCTGGGTTTTTTTTATCCTCTGGTCAAGGTCACCTATGGTCTTATTTGTCTTTTTCAAAATTGTTATCTTTTAATACCATTCCATCATCAAGGTTATACAACCTCAACACAGGGCACAGCATGGCCAACATTCAAGGTTCATCCTACAACCTAATCTGATTGTGTTGTTGTTTTTGCTTCTTCATCCTCTATAGAACATATACTGTTGTTGCTGAAATCTTGCTCGTTAATTAAGAATGAAAACAGCATGACAGTTCCAACAGCTGCCACATTTTCCGTCATGCATTGCAAAGCTTCATTCTGACGACGAGATTCAACGTGAAGCTCACCGAAATAAGAACAGAAGTACAGCGCAAATATACACAATCAAAAAAGATTGAATTAAGGTGCAACTTACAGCTACGCAAACTGCACTTCGAGAGTTGTTGTAGCATACCAAAAATGCTGTTGCACAAGTATGCATTGCATTCTCAGTGTTGCCACTGGGGGCACTAAAGCAGACATAAGTGTAAACATCTACTATAGCCATTCTTCCCTGAGGCTAATACGTCATGTTAGAGCAACAGTGGCTGCGTTTACATGGACCCTAATAATTAAATTGTAATCAGACTAGTAGCATAGGCTGAATAAAAAGTCACATGTAACCCCGTCAATGGGAATGAATTGGCCTAATGGTTTAAAATGTTATAATCCATTTGATAGAACATGTAAACACTTGATAGGATTAAAAACCGAAACTGGAATGTTCTGCGCATGTGCAATGACGTAATGACGTAAAGACGCACGGAACGAGCTGGTGATTTTGTTGAATATAAATGTTTATCGTGTCAATCTAAAATTCTCATTCCACTCATCATCTGTGATGATTTCATTCCGATTGAAACAAAAGATGTCCATGTAAATGTAGCTAGTTTGACAGGGCTTGACATTTACTTTTTTGCTCACCAGCCACTGTGGCTAGTGGTTTTCCAAAGTTACTACCCACTCAGCATTTTCACTGGTCACAATTTTGACAATCGATAACATGGGGAAAAACTTCCATATTTGTAATATTATTTCATTTGGCAGCAGGTATATTAGGCTGATGTCACTTTAAGACCTGACGCACGGATTCATTATATTGTTACACATGCGTTTTCTTTCTCAACTGTTTCTCTTAAAACGTAACACTGTGTTTACGGGAAAATTTGCCAAGACCGGCATTTTGACATTATTTTTTGTTCAACTGTTTTTCTAAGCAGCGAAAAATTACTCAATTTAGTACTGAGGCGGCTTTATGGGCGCGCACCTTCTCTGTGAGCACAAAATCTGCGGGTATTGGTAAAATGATGCGCAATACGCACAATCTTACACCGAAATTCAAGTCGGTAACACCAACAATATTCATTCGGAGAAAAAGAAATGAGTGAGTGAGGGGAGGCAGGTTTGTGTGTCAACTTGCTGTTGGATAGATGAGTGAGTGAGGAAGCGCAGCTGGTATTGTATCTATTCTGCAGAAAATTATTATTGGAAGCATTTCAGATATTTTTTCGGGGGGTCTAAACCTACCTTTCCACTACTTCTCTGACTGAATATTACATTTTGGGCCACTTGTGCATTTCAAAACTCACAAAATTGTCAAACAGGTGCATGAAATGGAAAAAATTCTTGCACTACAGCTTAAACTCCTAGAATGACCAGAAACTAACACGGCACAACAGCAGTGAAGCATGCACCCTACAGCTACCACTGAGAGCCAGACTCCAGCAAGGTCTCTTTAAGAGCCCCTCCCCCATTCTGCCATTTCATACTCTGCACTGCAATAACACAAAATGGCCACCAGCTCGGCTGATGACAAAGAAAACAGTTGAAATAGCAGTGTTTCAGTAAATTGAGAAGAAATAAACAAAAAGTATCATGATCTCAAATGTTGTCTAATTTAGTCTATAGATTGAAATAATCTAGCATGTGTTTCTTATAAAACAGCCTTGTTATCTTTTAACACCGTTCCATCATCAAGGTTATAATTCAAGACAGGTCACAGTACATCCAAACGTTCAAGCTGGTTTATCCCACAACCTAATCTGATTGTTGTTGTTTATTTGCATCCTCTGAAAAATGTAATGACTGTTGTTGCTAAAATCTTGCTTACTAATTAAGAATGAAAACAGTATGACAGTTTCAACAGCTGCCTCTCATTTCCCATCATGCATTGCAAAGCTTCATTCTGACAGCAATTCAATGTGAAGCTCAACGAAATAAGAACAGAAGTACAGCGCAAATATACACATTCATAAAAGACTGAATTAAGGTGCAATTTACAGCTCCTCAAACTGTATTTAGAGAGTAGTTGTGTACCAAAAATGCTGTTGCGCAAGTATGCATTGCATTCTCAATGTTGCCACTGAGGGCACTAAAGCAGACATTATTAAATGACTACTATGGAGAACCAACAGTATCAGTGTAGTACAGCATAGCAATCTAAAATTCTCATTCCACTCATCATCTGTGCCTCTGTTCATGCAGTGTGCACATTTTACAACTCAGAAACAATACAAGTTCCAATTTGAAGCTTGAGACATAAACACGCAAATCATCCCGATGACTTTATTTATCATTCTCAACACTATGTTCGAATTCATCACTCTTGAATTATTTCATTCCGACTGAAACAAAAGGGGTCCATGTAATCGTAGCTTGTTTGAAGAGTAAGGGTTCATTTTGTTTATTGAAAAAATGGTCTAAACTTTCTACTCCTTCTCTGACCCTTCAACTGATGGTTTAATTTTTGGGCCACTTTTGCGTTAAGACTAAAATGTAAAAATCCATGATTGTGATTGGCTAAAATAGTCTCCTCAATTACGCACAAAACATTTTTCAAAACTCCGGATAGAACTGTACTAAATTGGCACCAAGTCTACAAAAGACATAATTTGGTGAAAACCAAAATTATAGGCTATACCATCTAAAAAGCTGCCAACACTGAAAATGAAACAGAAGTTTAAGGCCCGTTCACACCAAGGACGATAACTATAAAGATAACGATAAAGATATAGTTCTAAAAATCATTCTCAATATTAAAGAATAGCAGAGTTCACACCACAGCTTTAACGAAAAAGGCACAGAGAAACTAATCACTTTCAGAACGATTTTATCCAGCTGATGAAAGATAAAAACATCGACAGCCAATCAGAATCCATCCTGCTGTAACGAGCTCGAGCATTTAAAGTGACAGGCAAGCACGCACTTAGAATAAACAAAACTATATCGTCCGCTGGCGCTGGTGTGGACGCTAATATACTTGTCTTTATAGTTATCGTTCTTGGTGTGAACGGGCCTTAACACTAGCTACAAACGTGAAGAGTTTATAAATCTGTCTCCAGGTATCCGTTCATGCACTTAGGTGATAATCAGCCAAGCATTACACATAACACATCCTTTGCATTACATTACACCCTGCTTTTCAAACAAATATTAGCAAACCAATACATTAGAATTAAATTGTTTACTTACCGTCATCACAGTCAGGTTCATTATAGTACTGTCCCATATTTCAATAATAGTAACTTTGCAAATCCTGCCACATATTGTGAGTGTTTTACAAACAAATCAATGTTAAAATGTGCCAAACAAACAAATAATCCCACATTTACACAATCAGGCACATCGTTAGGCACATCCTTTGGATATGCATGCAAAGATGCAGTTTTTCTACAACCAGTAACACAGCAATGTCTGGGGAAAAACCAAATACAGTACCAATTTCTGCCCTATCAGTGATGGATTAACTTAACTGCTCTCTTTAGCAATTCAACAAGACTATTACGCTTGTTGCAGGGGTGGGGTCATTCAAATGAACACCACATCCTGACATCACAATGTGACCTCTTTAAAACGAGTCGTTACTGCAGAGTGAAATAATTAGATGCTCTATTTGGACCGCTAGCAAGTTTTAAGTTCTGTAATTTCACTGTGTACAATGACCCCTTATGCCAAAATATCGATCTAAATTTGATTCCTCAAGACATGAACCCTTTAAACGAGGGTTTAAACGGGACATGCTCTGAAAAAAAAAAACGTTTAAACAGAGAACTGTTCAAAATAGCGTAATAAGTACGCAAAATATCAAACTACCTGAAACTAGTTCTGGAGACACAGTCACACTGCAGTGTAGCTCCACCCTCTTGCTACCAAGTAGCAGGCAGAGCAGGCAATGGAAAATTACTGGAGAGTACGGACCATACCATTATAAGAACTGAGAGGGGGAGACACTCTATCTTGTATTGGTAGAGAAAGCCAGGCGCAGGAAACAGCATTAAACAACACAGTTTTCATTGATTGGGAATGGTAAAAACAGTTGCTACTCCCTTACCTTCTCCTGTAGTTCCAGCAGAACAGACAACAGCCAAGTAATGATGTGACTGGGAAGAGAGATTGTGTAACATTTGTGTCCATTTAGTGCTTATGTAACGAGTAACTTGATGTTGTATGATTACACATGAAAGTGAAAAATGCTCTAGTTGACGAAAGCTGGAAAGCATCCTGTACAATCAAACGGTCATTGTCGCAAAATAAATAATCAAGTCCTGGGATTAATGATAAAATGAGAATGAGACATGAAGAGCCAATTAATGAGACAGTTAAGCCCTAATTTTCGTAGATTAGTTATGCTTATTTTTATACTAGGATCTAATTTACACCTAGCATGAAGACAGAAAGTAGGCAAAGAAACAAGAATCTGATATCTTCTCAGAGGACAGAATGCGAGAGAAAAGAAACCTCCACTTTCTAGAAACTGCCTAGATATTCAGGTATGTTAATTATTAAAACAAAACCAATAACAATGAATGAGAAAAAAAAGTACAATAATAAATCATGATTTGGTTCCATGCATGGTTATAGGTTTACTGCCAATATCGAAGCACAGAAAAATTGCATGCAATTAATGTGCATTGAAAATTGGACTCAAGAGACAAAGGCCTAGATGTTATTCTTCAGTCACAAATTTGATATATTTTTTTATATTGAAAATATATATATTTTGAACTAAATATATGGCATGTTAGGGGCAAGATTACCTGTTTGCACAAATTATGACAGGGAGTAGGGCAGGAAGGCTGGTAAAAGTTTTTGGCAAAAGCGTTTTGTCATTATTTTGCAATTCCATTTGGTGCCACTGCTGGCGCAAAAAAAAAAAAAGATGATACATTTATTCATTTACCTGACGCTTTTATCCAAAGCGACTTACAATTGGTATATATGTCAGAGGTCGCACGCCTCTGGAGCAACTAGGGGTTAAGTGTCTTGCTCAGGGACACATTAGCCGCGTTTCCACTGCCGGGCCAGGGCCGAGCCGTGCTAGTGCGTGCCAGGGCCAGTCGCGTTTCCACTGTCACTTCCGGGGCTTGATCGGGGCTTACTCGGGGCCAACGGCCAGGATTTCTGGCCCGTCGAATACCTTGGGCCAAAGCGGGCCAGCTCGGGCTAGAGGCGTGCTCAAGGTAAAAGGCGGAGTTTATCGGTGTTATGGAACGTTATCTGAAGCAAGATGCACATTTCACTTTTTTATATCGCGCAAAATAATCGCGGGCAGAAGAAAGGGTACAACATCAATTTGACGGCGTGTGAAGAAACGAGGACGTTATAAAATACATCGATGCTGAACTTTCTAAGCTAAGCATGCAGCGATTAACGCTTCAAGTTCTGGAAAAAAATCAAAAAGTTGCGGGCGCAGTATTGTTCAAGGCGATTAAAACGCACAACGGACAAAGCGGAGCTCAGAAAAGGAACTTTCCATGGTTCGACTTGATGGACGTGTGCTGGGTCAGCGTCCCTCTGTTAGTGACAACTCGCGAGACAATCGGGACACCATTGCAGCCACGGCCGGTGAGTTAATGTACATGCTATCTTCCTAACTTAAAAAATAAAGAAATTCATAATATCCGCTGAAATGGGTTGGGTTGTATGTATGACGTTTGATCCAGAAAGGCGTGTTAGGGGCGGGGTTTAGGGCAGCGCTGCGGGGCTACTGGCCCGGCAGTGGAAACGCGAGCCCGGAGCTAAGGCCCGAGGCCACTGGCTTGGCTCGGCTCGGCTCGCTGTTTGCCCTGGCCCGGCCTTAGCCCGGCAGTGGAAACGCGGCTATTGGTGTCTCACAGTGGATTCGAACCCAGGTCTCTCACACCAAAGGCATGTGTCTTATCCACTGCGCCAACACAGGAAGGGGCGGCAGTGGCTCAGTGGTTCATGTAGGTTGTCTACAAACTGGAAGGTTGGTGGTTCAATCCCCGGTTCCACCTGACCAAGTGTCGAGGTGTCCATGAGCAAGACACCTAACCCCAGCTGCTCCCGACGAGCTGGATGGCGCCTTGCACGGCTGACACTGCCGTCGGTGTATGAATGAGTGTGTGAATGGGTGAATGTGAGGCAAATTGTAAAGCGCTTTGGTGGCCATCACCACCCAAGAAAGTATTGGAAAGTTCCACATGGCTTGGAGATGCTGGGGATACATTGGCGAAGTTGACGAGTTTGTCACCTACCCTATAGGCCAGTATTTGATTCATGCTGTCAGTTCAGTGCCATAATGTGTGTAGTGGGTTCACAAAAACCTCATCAAATGCACACAGACTTACAGATGTGCAGCAGCACAGATGAACAAGTATAATTCCCCTCACAGCACTATACAAAATGTTTTTGGAAGCATCAGTTTGAATGTGTCAAAACATTAACGTTTTCATTGTACGCTGCTGATTTAAATGGGCTTTTAAATTGGTTATTAGCACATAGCCTGGATAGAAAAAAAAGATTGCCAAAAACCATCCTATTTGGTCCACAAATGCTTCCAGTGTTAATGACAGTAGCGCTATATGCCACTGCTTCATAATTCCTGTAGCTTAACTAGCATAGCGCTAACAATGCAAAGGTCACAGGAATGCAAATGCGGATGAGCATTGGAAAGCAGCTGAGTACTCACGGCACAGCACTCAAGTACAAAGTCATTACTCTGTCAATCAACACTGTAGAGAAACATTAAGTACGATTAAATATATTCATATCAAACCAGGGCTTAATTAGGTCAGAAACCTTTAATAAATGGTGAGAGCATATTACACAAAGATAAAATAACACTTTTGTAATTGCAAAAAGCTCGTTGGTTGTTAAATGTATGAATAGTAAACGGCACCCCTAATAAAAAAAATAAAAAAAAAGATCTAGTGGAAAAACAAGAGGCAAGGGTGGACTATACCAAAATGTGGTTGTGCATAGGGGAGTGTCCACACCACATGTCATGGTTAATGAGAACAAAAAGCTGCAGCATTTTGAATCAGTTTTGTCAAAGTCCTGTTAACCATTTTAAATCCTGATATTTATACAAACGCACTAATCTTGTAACAATGTTTATACGCCATTTTAATTAAGCAAGCCAAGAGAACTCAATCATGAGCCAACACGTGATAAGTGTGGGGGAGGGGTGACAGAAACAAGGCTGTACCATTTGCTTTGCAGAGGATTTTAGGTGTTGTATAACCTGGTAATGTTTCATCATGCCACTTTAAGCGCATTAGAGTTTTGCACCTAAATTTTCACTTTTTAAATTATGAATCATTACTGAATCAAATAATTGAATTCCGTTAATCTAATAATGGCCAATGTGTTACATGATTCAAATCTATCATGCATATTCAACGTTCTACCTGTCGTCTGTTAGTATGGTCTCGAATTAATATTGAGATACCAGTGGCTTGTATACTGAAGCCAATATTTGGTGTTGAGCCTGCTACAACATAGTATGAGCAGTACATTTTTACACTTATTATATAGAATTTAAACAAAAGATGATACATTGGCGCAGTTGACGAGCTTGTCACCTACCCGATGGGCCAGTATTGGATTCATGCTGTCAGTTCAGTGCCATAATGTGTGTGTAGAGGGTTCACAAAAACCTCATCAAATGCACACAGACTTACAGATGTGCAGCAGCACAGATGAACAAGCATAATTCCCTCACAGCACTATTCCAAAACAAAATTGGAAGCATCAGTTTGAATGTGTCAAAACATTAACGATTTCATTGTACGCTGCTGGTTTAAAAAGCTGACAAGTCTGTTAGCTACCTTAAATTATTGTAAATGGGCTCTTAAATTGGTTGTTAGCACATAGCCTGGTTGAAAGAAACATAGTTCTTTCATTAAAGAAACCTAGTTCACCCAAAAAAGAAAACTTGCCATCATGTACTCAGCCTCCTGTGATACAATTTAGGAATGATTAGACCTAAATGATGACAAATTTAAATTCCTAAATGTGACTAGGCTAATGTGTGGCCACTCTAAAGCTAAATTCACCCTGATCTATAACATGCATACACATGATCATATACCAGAATTATCATGTACGATTAGTGTATGTTGAAGATAAAAATAGTAAATCATGCCTTCTTGATATGAGACCAACAGCACAGACAACTATTGTTTACAGAGGCTCATGGTATACTGCAAAACAATCAATGTAAAATGAATCTTCATCAGCTACCTCGAGAAGCTGAAAAATTAGATCAGGTGATTTATTTATCTCTTTTCTTTGTTGGTATGTTGTTATTTCATTATATGTTCTTCTATTACCTTAAAAATGTAAAACATTTCTTAAACTAATCAGTCACTAAACGACACATCATTAAAAATCGTAAAATATCCTAAAACACAAAATAGTTTTAGCGCTAAAAATTTGTACTATTAATATCATGTTATCATTACGACATAAATAGCTAGTGACCTGAAATCATTGTTGTTCACAGTGCCGCTGTACAGTCAGGAAGTAAAGCTGTGCAACCACAACCGGTTTCAACCAGTTCTGTCCTGTTTTCTACACTCAAAATATGAGCAGCTCTCCTTCTCCTTCCATTCCTTACCCTATTTTTTATCAAGTATTTATTTTGATGGGAAAATTTCTGTCTTAAAACATACACATTTTAGATTAAAGACCAAACTTTAAAACCTTTTTCGATTTGACTATTAATAATTGACAACAGTATTAATAATCATGAAACCTCTTAAATTTGTTTAATCGCTTCATGCATGAAATAGGCTAGTTTATGTATTTTGACTGATTACAAAAATAAAAAACACAACATTCATGTGGCACTAATAGCTAGCGACATGAAATCAGCCCGGTTTCACACAGTTCGGTCCTATTTTCTTTACTTAGAAAACAAGAAGCTCTCTCTTTTCCCTTTTTGAGTTCGTTTTGATAAGATCATTTAAAAAAGGAAGAAATAACACATTTCAATATATTGTACAATCACGACCTGTGATATAACAGCACCCATTAACAGAGCTTAAAAGGGAAAAAAAAAACTGAACCATGTACTCATGGAAACGCAAGTTAAACATATTTTACTTGCCACTGCAAAGCTTGCAACTGTGATTGCATTTTAATAAAGTACACTAGACCTGACGTCAGTGAACAAACTATTTGTCTACGACTATCACATGGCAAAGAAGTGGAAAACACACCGAGAAACGCATAATACAACAGCACAGCTACTCTGTGATTCAAGCAAGCACAGCCGTTCCCCTCCCCCACAGTGAATGTCAATGGGTGAGTGGAAAATTACTGACAGAAAGGGCTGTACCATTTAAGAGATCTTTAGGGGTGGAACAAAAAAAAACGTGCGTAGTTTAATAATGTATTAAAAGAACAGACTATTACCCCAGAGTAGACAAATA
Source organism: Tiaroga cobitis (assembly GCA_030578255.1). Taxonomy (NCBI): domain Eukaryota; kingdom Metazoa; phylum Chordata; class Actinopteri; order Cypriniformes; family Leuciscidae; genus Tiaroga; species Tiaroga cobitis. Next base: position 47,112,087 of record CM060591.1, read on the forward strand.
ATCTATTGCTTTACTGTTATGAAATGAAAGCAACTATTAAAACTGTGTGGAATGAGTACACAGACAGGGGAAGTAGGACAGCTCAGCCATGACTACTTGGTGGCACGTACATGACGTCCACAAGATGCAGATGTTATTAGATCAAGCATTCTGAATATTTTTAATGGCTGTCAATAACTTGAATCGAAAATCGCATACTTCCATACTATATAGTAGGGGGTAAACAGTATGTGAACAGGTATTATGTCCGAATTCACAGAATTCTTAAAATAGTAGGCGACAAATACCCGAAGATATCTGAAGTGCCCATCCAATGAGCACTTTACTATCCCATGAAGCCACAGAACAGGATTTGTGAATGGCAGTGAAGTGACACAACTGATGCTAGTAGGTCACATGACAATGACAACAAGGTGAATATAATATAAGTCATGATTACATTCACAATACACATTCATACTATAGGCTATAGAACATACTTTTTTTTAAAGGTGGCAAAGTATGTGAGTAGTGTATGCGACTTTCAGACTACACGTTTTTTTCCTGTTACGAGAGTCACTGTCAGATTATGCGATTTTGCCCCTTAAATTCTTGTCCTGACATGGACAAGCAACATGTCAGACTACATGTTGCTTTCCAACCAATCATCTCTAGCCATTTTAACAACGTGCAGGGATGTCATCGAGAAGGCGGAACTAGTGACTGACTTCACAAGAGCGTAAACAAACAATAGCAATCATTGCCTATGCAATCATTCTACAGCATTTATCTTTTTTCACTCTGGCGTGGTAGTGCCTCTAGGAAACATCATATAGGCTAGGCAGGAGTATTGTTGTTATAGCTCCAGGAACCTTTCCTCTATTGCATAATTCCACCTAGCAGCACCAATACCATCGTCTGTCTTTCATTTTGCCATGTTTGAAAGCTATGTAAGGAATAGATTCTGTGCTCCTATTGGTCAATGTCATAACCCAGCAGGAGGACAGAAAAAAAAATTAAACATGCTAGTCTTTCTGTCGTGAAGTGTCGCAGACACAGCATCGGTTTTCGTTCACGAAGACACACTGTACGAGATGATTCTTGCGTCCCAACAGCCATTGTTTTCAGATCTGTAGATTGTTTGCTTTGTTCCGAAACAGGGACTTAATTTGTTAGAATGTTGCATTTTATTCTTGGTTTGGTTCGCTTTCACAAGGCAACATTTCAAAGCGTACTAAAAGTGTTTTATGCAAGTCACGTGTGAGAAAAACTATCCTCTTAATGGTCAGAGTTTTCTCTGCGTCATCCATCAAGAAAGATTGACAAATTTTTGACAAGATTGACAAGAGCTTATTGGCTTTATCTGTAGCTATCGTGACACGCAACCACTTCGAGATGAAGAGGTGCTCTATTGTTTTCAGTTGCGATAACTAATAACACAGAATCAGACACAGCTGATTTTTATAGAACACATTTCCCGTTAAGAATTATGATACCACTTGGTTCGTTTGTTCATTGGTCTGTTGGGTCAGATTGCCTTCTCATCTCAAACGAACAGCCCCAGAGTTCGTTTTTAATCAGACCAAAACCTGGCGAGCAATTGCTTTGGTGCGGATCTGAGCACGATTGCCGTGTTCATATGCATAAACGAACTGAACTAAGGGAGAAAACGCACAACGAAACAAACACTCCAAACGAGCCAGGTGTGAAAACGGCCTTATTCTCTGGTGGTGGATCAATAGCTCGACTTAATTGCACAACTTGATCTCAATGTTGCTCCGCAGGGCTCATGTTCAGGGTTCTGAACTCGAGTGAATGCACCTTCAACTAGGACTGGACCATCTTTGTTATTGGGCAAGACAGCTCAAAGAGAATGATTGACACCAACAATTGTTGATGATTAGCAAAGATTTGCCTAAAATCTCTTATAGCTAATGGATCTGTTCCAATCTGACAAGATGAATTTACTGCCATCAGCTCCAATCCCTGGTAACATGATTCAGCAGACCATTCTACCGTCTTCTAGTACACACAACGTTTCCAGCCCAGTAATGTACTGTTACTAGTGAGAAAGTTTGTCACCGGCTTCCAAAACCCACAGTTTACTAATTCGATGATCAACCTCAATGAAATTTAAGACAATGGTGCACCATGTTATTAAGCAATGCATAAAAGATGTACATGCCAAAACTGGCCACAGCATGTCCGTGGTCTTTACAGTAGTCAAATCTTCAACAGTAGTATATAAAGAAGACCCCAATGTGTCCATCAGATGGAGTGATCAGGGGCTGTATTCACAAAGAATTTTATCTTACCACTAGGAGTACTCCTAAATCGCACTAAAATATTTTAGCTAGGAGTTTTCTCTTAAAAGTTATTCACAACGCTTTCAGACCTACTCTTAGTAAGGAAAAATGACAACTCCTAAACTAAGAGTGAGTCATCGTTGCTATGGATGACGTCAATTCTCATGCACGAGCTTCCTCGCAATGATCGCGGTGATTGGTTGTTAGATGACAGGCCCATCATGCGGAACATAACAGACGCAACAAATCATGGAATTACGACATCTAAATATGTCTGTGTCCTACACAAAATAATAAAAGTAATGTCATTGAAATGCATATATAATGACATGTTTGTGCAGGCCCCAGTTAAGTGTAATTCTAAAAAGACAGAGAGAGAGAGAGAGAAAAGTCGCAAATTAAATTAAACCAAGGTAGCCTAATACCCGAATGAAAACCGCCATTTGCCTAATAATGAAAAAACGACACTTGCATTAACACTTGCTTGGTTAATTGACATCCTATTAGCCTAAATAGACTGCTTAAAGCAAGGAAATGTTGCTCCTATTGAAGTAATGTAATAGTTGAATGACGGTGGATTATGAACTCGCCAAAATGGAAAAGAAAGCCCAACTGGACGCAGGATCAGTTACTGCTGCTGACCCAGTTGGTGCTGAAAAAAAAAAAACATAATAAAAGGGAAATTCGGCACTGGGATATCAAGCAAAACTAAGCGTGAGATGGAAGAGGATTTGTTTGCAGATCAATGCAGCATTCCCGCTTGTGTCGCGGATCCCGGACGACTGCGAGAGGCGGTGGTATGAGCTACAATCCTTTGTGAATAGGTCTTAGTGAGTTAGGAGTCCTCTCGACTTCTTTTAAGCTGTCCCAGACTTAGGTGCTACTTTTAGGGCTAAAATGCTTCGTGAATTACTCTTAGTGAAAAAAAATTAGGAGTCCTAAAGTTAGGAGTGACACGTAGGGGTGTGACGGCTATTATATAACCGTGAGACCGACGGTTATAGTTGAACACCGTCATTAGAACTCTATAACCGCCAAAACCGTGTTATTAAAATATTTTTCATAGAGAATGTTTAAATACTAATATCAGCTTACGAGGGAAACGGAGGCGGAGTTAGTGGTGGTGCTTCTGCTACTGCTGGAGATGATTCGGGAGAAATCTCTGCCCCTTTACCGATCAGAGCGCGAGCTGACACGGAGTGTAAAGCCTTGATTATACACGACGCGTCCATTTCTTTAACTGTCTATGGTCCGCACGAGCGCGAAGGTGCGTGCGGCAAAAATGACGCGTGGGTGCGCAAGACCCCATTTCGCATTGCTGTGTGCAGAGCTTTTTTTTGTAACAGCGCGCGCGGCGCCACATCCGAGGATGAGCGACTTCAAGCCGAATCTGCCCAAGCATGTATCACCGCACCGGCACGTCTAAATTTAGATTGCAGTTCATTGCAAAGTTTTTTTTTTGTTAAGGTTTGTTTACTGTGTGTGATTTATTTAAAACAAAGCACATTCATTGTAAAGTTGTTTTGTTTGTTAAGGATTTGTTTACTGTGTGTGATTAATTTAATGGAAAGCACATTCACTCTTCTAGTCGTCTTGCTGTTCATTTTAAATAAACGTAGAGCAAGTAGATCAGTGTCTGCTCCTTTATTCAAACCCCCCCCAATGGCATAAGTTTGGGGTGGGGCTATCTGTTTGATGACCAATCGCAGGCATGTGTGGAGGAAAACCTGTTTGAAAAACCTTTTTTAAACACTTTTTGTCACAATGCTAGTTAAAAACTTAAATGTTGTACAAAAACCTAAATATAAAAAAAATGAATAGTACTTATAAAGGTTTAAAAGCATAAAGATGAGATGAAGACTTTAGTTAAATTCCGGAGCCTAAGGCCGTGTGTCCACCAAAGCATTTTTAACCAGCTGAAGATGCCAGACACTCTGCTGCAAACGCTTAGCTGTTGGCGCTTCAGAGCACTTCGGCAGCGCACCTTTTTCTTTTCAGTCGAGACGCTTTTCTTGCAATGAAATGGAATAACCGTGGCAGTGTTAGTAGTATCTGTTTCACAGATAGTTTGTTTCTGAACTGTTTCTATATAAAAGTGGCAATGTAAAGTATTTGCTTTTGTTTTAAATTATTTTGTTCCATTATTATGCTTGTTGTCATCTGTTGCCGTTGTACAAGCAGGATGTGGCGGTTGGTCGGTGTGGTATTTGTCCTGTCCCTCCTCCACTGTGATTGGACGGCCGGGTAAAAAGTGACAGTGATGAGTGCTGTGTTTTCTCTCGGCGGCCAGTAAAAAACTCGCTCGGTGTGAAATAGACGCTAAGAGCCTCATCACGCTGTTGCAGTTTTAAAAACGCGGAGCTCCCATTGAAAACAATTGGAAAAATCTGCTAGCCTCAGGAAAAAATGCATTGGTGGACACATGGCCTAATTGCAGCCTTTTTGTACTTTACATGGTGGGGGTCACTAGCCTGGCTCCGCCCTCCTACCGCTCAATTTTAATTTTCCTTCAGTACTACGTCTGGGATTGTGGTGTATTCTTTGGTTTTCTTACCGGTCAATTTTTTACGGCCCAATCAGCGAACAGAGGGAGTTGCTGAGAACGATGACATTGATGTTTTGCGCTTGTTTGAGTCGTCATATGTTACGACCAAACGTCAGCGATTGGTTATGGTAGATCCAGAGTGGCTCTGGGCAGATCCAATAGTTTTAAACTTCAACAGAGTACGCTTCAAGGAAGTTAGGCTGTGTGTCCACCAAAGCGTTTTTAGCCAGCTGAAAACGCTGGACGCTCTGCTGAAGACGCCCAGCTTTGGGTGCTTGAGAGCGCTTTGGCAGCGCAGCGTTTTTTTTTCGTTGAGACGTTTCGTTGCCATGACACAGAATATCCGCAGCACAGTTTACTTATAACTGATTTCGCAGATAATTTGTTTCATACTAAAAATGTATTTTTCATCCATTGTGTTCGGTTAGCTCTGTCAGTTGATGTCGTTGTACAGAAAGAATGTTGTGACAGTTGGTCGGTGTGGTATTTGCCCCGCCCCTCCTCCACTGTGATTGGACAGGCTGGGTAAAAAGTGACAGTGATGAGCACTGCGTTTTACCCAAAGTTGAAAAATTTTCAACTCTCGGCGACCAATAAAAAAGGCCGGGTGCTCAGCGCTTCAGTGCGAAAAAAAAAACGCTCAGCGCCTCGTTACGCTCATGACGTTTAAAAAACGCGCCGCTCCTATTGACCGTTCGCAGGCCCCTCCCACAAAACGGCCATTGTCCAATCACACATCACAGCAACCGTTACTATGTGAGCAGGTCCGTCAAACATTGACTCCAAGCAAGATGGTGAAACGGTGCGCCCGCGGCGTTTGTAAATCGGACACTAGGTACCCCGAGAGATTGTCTGGAGGAGTTGTGTTCTTTCCGTTTCCAAAGCCGAAAACACAACGAGAGCGGTGCCTACAGTGGATAAACCAGTGTGGACGGCCCCACTCCCAGTTAAATGTGTCGAACATGGTTAACTCGCGTGCAGCGTGCGTGAGACTGATACACTGAGATTAGTCAAAGAAACATGGAGAAAGCAGATCAAGAGGATCCACAAAGGAATTACGTTTTATAAAGGGTTGTTGTTAACATGATATCCTCGGGGGAAAATGAGCAGCAGTCAACTAGCAGTGCAGCACCCGTAGCTACTGTTTGGAGGAGTGTACGTTCGCAACGGGGAAAGCATCAAGCTTACTTGACAACATCAGTTTATATATCAATATCGTAACGAACAGAAATAACCTTAAATAATGTATGGTTATCAGCATCTTTCCGTCTCTTATGTATAGTTATTTTTAAACACGAAAATCGCATTCAGCATGACACGCAAGCGGTTGCTGAACAACCTTGTTAAAGCGAACGTGTTAATCCTGTATCTGAGGCAAAATTACTAAATATGCAGCGCGAGTTATATATTTCTAACTCCAAATATTAGCCACTGAGCAAGCTTATAACATCTTCTTTAAGGCTGTGCTGGTTGCATTTGAGGTAGCTACCGGTCAGGGGGTTTCTCAGATTTAGCTTGAGAGCATTAAGCATTCGCCTCGATAGTAGTCGTGTCTCCTTCATTGCGTATTTTTATATTTTGAATATATCCCTCCACTGCATACTGTAACCCCTTGTGCCTCGATCTGGAGGATATCGCTGAGGTATTGCTCCAAAAAAGGACACTGACACCCACGGGTATACCTCTTCCCGTCATGGCAATCTGTCGCGCTGGTCGTGTTTGACCATTTGTTTGACGGGCGTAGTAACAATAACTAGGGGGCGTGGCTTTTGCGAACGGTCAATTGAAAACATACCAGGCGCGTGGAAAAACGCTTTGGTGGACACACGGCCTTAACGCTTGTCAATGGAGCGAGCCCAGATTCTCTGTACAAATGAAATGTACGAGAGTCTGGTGGGACCAGGCTAGGGGTTCACCTCAGGGGGTCCGATATATTGAGATCACATGACCATCCAAATACTACTTGTTGGACACTTTCTCTCAGAGAATACATTATCATGCTGACAAAAATTAATGTTTCTACAATGACATCAGTAACAAAACTTATGCAAACAATGCTACATTCACACTAATATCAGTCAGCCAACATAAAAACATTATATGTTATACATGTGCAGCCTTTTTATCTTTTGGATTTGTAAATAAGTGATTTTTTCAGGTTTAGAAGAAATCAAATTGTAGTAATCACTTTAAGAAAAGGAAAAAAAAGATACTCACTTAAATTTCACTTTATAAATTTTACATAAATAGCAGATAGTCTAAATTGTGTTGAGTTTTTATTTTATTTAAACTGAGTTTCTAAATGAGTTTAACGTTACACCTGATGTGCAATTAGTGACAGGTAAAATCAGTAACAGTTTAAAAATAAAAATAGCCCAAATTCAAGATAAGAAAAATAACATAAATAATACATTAATGAAAATAAATGCATATTCAGTTACAAATATTCTCAGAAAAACGAGGAACAAACAATTCATTTAGCAGAACCAAGTGTGAAAACTCACCCAGTGTTTTGTTCAGTCGGAGCGCATACAACCGGTATCTCCAAAAAATCGTTACCACGACGGTCTGTGTTGTATTGTGTACGTTTAAAAACAGAACATCAGCAAACGCGGATTCGGTTGGTAACGTCTTTATCGTCACGCAACGGAATCGCATACAGTCACACAGGCAGCAGCACAAGGTGACTGACTGTAGGCTACAATGTGAGCAGGCTGACAGCAACTCAACAGTGTAGATTGCTTGGTGATTCGCGCTCTCTTCTCCTCTCCAACGGTACAACAACAGGGGGAGGAGGCATGCTTTTCGCGGGACAACGTGAGAATCGAAATAAGCCCCTCCTACCTTCCCTCGAACGTTTTCAGAAACGCGTGTTCACAATGTTATATCTAAATGTCCGTTGGTACATTTTACATAGTTTAAAATCCATAAGCAGATTGTTATGGGAATCTCGATTTCTCACTGGTTCAACCGTGTTCTCATCCCACACATGAATTTTGTTTGGGTTCGACATGGGTGTCAACGTGGACAGGATATTAGCAAATTATGTATTAATGTATTTGCGAAACGATCAACAAAAATTCGAATTTTTTAAAACTGGATTTATTATTTTATTTTTATTTTTTACATTGCATGCCGTTACAACGCCTGTCAACAACCAAGCTCGAATTTTGGTCTTACACAAACCCTGGCAATATCATTTTATGAACTGCATCATAGGAATATAATGTGAGTTACATTAAAAAGAGTTGTCATGAACTGACTGTCATATGATTTACCCACAAGTGCATAGTAGCCTACCGCATAGTTTTTGGTTGAATTTGAATCGGGGATGAAAATCATTTGTGTGAGTTATTTCAGTGAGTTACCGCTCCGATTGATCCATACGTTGATTCACCAAAAAGAACCGGTTCATACGAGTAATATCTTCGGGAATCTGGGCTGCGTTTCCCAACAGCATCGTGTGATCCCCCATGCAGGCATGTGCTGTATATTGTGATGTATTTGTTGATTCACTAGAATGAATCGATTCAAAAGAATCATTTGTTCAGGAATTGGAGTACCGGTCACGCTGTTTCGCGCTGCATTCTTAACTTGCGGCACTAATAATGATGCTACACAAATGCCGCAATAAAACCGCTAGAGAATCAGAATACAGTTCGGTTCTCAAACATGCATCGCACTAGCTGTTTCCTGCACGACTAGTGCATGTTTAAGAACATTCAGTAAAACTGAATGTCATGAAAATCATATGAGAATTATGCTCTTTGTGTTTTTGCTTCTATTTATTTTCTTGAACAGTCGCTCAAATATTAACGGGGAAGGATCGCATGCCATATGGGGGGGGGGGGGGGGGGGGGGGTGACTTGTAGTGAGGGGGATGGGAGCTTGATGACCCGTGGGAGGAGTCGTCTGTCCATGCATGCAGGCTCAATTATTTATTTATTAAGATCGCCTCTCTTTAACAAACCTGAATAGGCAAGGAATGTAATTTTTTTAAAGCACATTTAAATCACACATCCGAACACCTTGCAGAGCCGTTCAACGATTCGCGATGACTGCAAGTAACTTATAGGCTTTATTTGTGTGAGCTGAAGGTCAGCCATTTTGTCATTACTTGCAGCATATGTAGCTGTTTGAAATGTCTACTATCTGCAGTACCGCCTGCCAGCTGTTGGGCTCACAAAGATACGAGAAGTTTATTTGTAACCCATTTTAGATAAGATTCACTGGATTAGGTCTATATTTGCATAAACAAATTTATCTTAATTAAACTACAAATAAATGATTATGATAATGATGATGATATTTTAGCATTAATAAATTAAGAACCCCTAAGCGCTGAACCGTTTCAGTTGGACTCCACTTGATTGAGAACTTAGATTCATTGAGTTAGAGGAGGTAAAATGTGGTCTGACAGTGCACTACACCAGTACATGGTGTACACTACCCAAACCAACACATGATAAAGAAGTAGCCTACTTCTCTCAGATCATAGAGCAGGAAGATAATTTGGCCCCGCCTCTTTTTTTTAAGCCAGGCACACAAAGCTCCTGAAACTACACTCGGCGAGAGAAAGACGACGGTATGTTCGTATCATATAAAAGCCACGATAAATAACGCTGTCATGTTGACTATCACTTCAAATCAATTACCTCAGTGCTAGAGGTTATCGAGGCAGAGCGGGCAGAACACGCTCAAGTATGATAATATGAGGGCAGGTTTACAAGATTCATCTGAACACACTGTGATGACACTTATAAAATGTTAAGTCAAAACCTAGTTGCAGCGTTTGACACACGATGGCAGGCAGGCACCAGTCAAACGACAAACAAGAATTCGGATGGACTAAGAAAATGCTGTGTGAACTGAATACAGTGAACTGATGTGTTGTTACGATTCAGTACTTCGCCACCCAGTGGGCTTTGTGAATACTGACGCAAATGTAGTCTTTTGTTATACAGTTCCCCCTACAGACAAAAGACGAGATGACAGTCTTATTTCCGTTTCTGTTTGGAAACAAATGGACTGAACTGAATTGTCAGCTGAACTCTTTCTTTTACTGTCTATGTGAACTGTGTGGAAACAAAAGAAAACTGGTAAACGTAGGCTACTGTTTTTGGATGCGAAAAAAAGTCAAGGCAATCATGGCAAACATGTTTATTAAATTAAAACACAAGTATCGTAATAAATAAAACATAAATACAATATAAATAATTTTTCATAATTATTGTTCAAATGTGTTTTATTATTCCACACCAGCATTGATTAAATGTGATATGAAAAAGATGAATGAATGGTGAACTGATTTAAGATCAGTATGAATCTCTAAGATAAGATTCCAACATAAATCTATAAATCTGTGCAGAGATCGTGGGAGTGTTATTGTGAGATCGAATGTAAAAGTAATTACACACAATTGAAAATATTGGCACACATGGGATATTAAAAAGAAAATTACATCACATAAGAGACAGAAATCACTATTACCATAGGCGAAATGATGAGAAAGCCTTGTTAAACGCAACTTTTCTACTCACACACACCAACAGACACGCATACAAAATGTGCTGAAGAAAAACTTCTTGATTTGTAAAAGGAACTGATCATTTTTAATCAGTGTTCTTTCAGTTTCTTCCTGAAGTTTAATTGGCCACTGGAAAGCAATGTAAACGCACTAGCCACTGGAAATCCGGGCATGCGTTTAAATTGTTGCACTTGTTTGGAGTCATAGGAATATACTTCAATGGTCACTTCAGAGTCCTCTGAGACTTGCTTTGGCAGAGATACACAGCAAAGATAAAAAGTACTTAGAGAAACACTGCTGTACCCTTATAGGGCCAAAGAGATGACACTTATTAAAACACTTTGCATGTTAAGATTTAGTTGGCTAATTCGTGTTCAATCTGACACGGGTACTAAAAGTGTGCTAAATGTTTTAATAGATAAGGCCCGTTGAGTAAGCTGCAGATTGCAGTGGCAGTGCAATCCCCCTTCTAACTATATTAAACTGCTCAAATGTGTCTAACAGAGGTTGCAGTAGAGGACGGAGGAAAAGACACGATTATCACGAGCAATCTCACTCACTAATATCAGCATAGTGAGCAACTGGGGAACACTTTTTCTAATTTTTCAAAGGTTGTGCGACAAGAGATGATGACAAGTTCCACAAAGGGTTGAAAGGAGCATAAAGACAAAACCTCCACAGCGATGAGATCTTCTGAGCATGCACAGCTGAATTATAACAAGATGAATCTATGTCTCCTCTCACATCCTTACTATACTGCTCGTTTTTTTCTTGTTCTTCTTCACAGGTTGCTTTCTTGTGTGTCATGGCCAGAGGAGTTGATGGGATGCAGACCTCCGTTATCGTTGAGCCTCTTGGCACGGTACGTCTCGTATTGGATGTTATGAGTGACCTCCTTCAGGTCCTGGAGGTGAGACCTGAGTATATGAAAACATAATTAGTGTCGAGTGTTTTTGGAAATATTTCATAAAGATTGAAAACATCCGTTTTTTTTTGTTAATATTAAGAGTGCAATAAACATTGATATATATATATATATATATATATATATATATATATATATATATATATATATATATATATATATATATATATATATATATATATAGGCATATATGTCAATAAATGACTGACTGAATAAATTAATTATATACAGTTTATACACTAGGCTACTGTTCAAAGTTTGGGGAATACTATGATTTTTTAATACTTTTTGAAAGCCATCTCTTATGCTCACCAAGGCTGCATTTATTTGATCAAAATTCATTTAAAAATATATTGAAAATGTATTCCTGTGATGTCAAAGCTGAATTTTCAGCATCATTACTCCGGTCTTCGGTGTCACATGATCCTTCAGAAATCAATCTAATATGCTGCTCAAGAAACATTTCTTATTATTATCAATGTTGAATACAGTTAATGTTTTTGTGGAAACTGTGATACATTTTTTTCAGGATTAGAAATCTCCTGTAACACTATTAATATCTTTACTGTCACTTTTGATCAATTTAATGCGTCCTTCCTTGCTGAATATTAATATCTTTTTAAAAAAGCAAAACACGTACTGACCCCAAACTTTTGAACAGTAGTAAATACAATAAACTATTAAGATCACTATAACAAATAAAGTTGCATACATCACCTAATCATGAAATCACGAAGTAAGGAGAATTCGCAGTGGTTTGGGTTTTCAACTACAGGGACGGGAAAAAAAAACTTGTTTTGTCAGAAACATGCACCAACACAACAATATACACAAGTACAAATACAAGATTTACTATAAAATAGGTCATTCTTTTTATCCAGTACCTCAAAAAGTTTCATTGAAATGTGATTATCAGGAAATGTATGTTGTCCTGCCCTAAATAAGATGCCCTAAGTACATACTAAAAGTGGAAAGCAGTACTAAGAACAGACAGAACACATGTATGTTTTTGTAACTTTTTGAGATTTATTCATTATAAAATGTCAAAAGGTGACAAATAGCACATAGGGACATGGTAAAATGTGTCATCTGTAGAAAAAAGTGATTAAAATGCCTTGGGTTCACATATTTGTATTATTTTGTGCAAGTATATAAACCCTAAAACATAATCCTCTTGGAAGCATTTTCGGGTCCATGTTTTGAGCGAAACATAATCTGATTTTCAGCTGGGACTATAATATATAGAAAATTACCCAAATATTGTATGTGATGCTGATGTGCAAAACGGCGGTGATGTGCAAACTCCGTTCACACGTAGTCGGCTTCAGTAGGATCACATTGGAAATCTGTTATTCAAAGTCTAATTTAAACCCGAAAACAAACGAACTTGTAGGATTTTGGCAAATTGAAAACAAATTTTATGGAAAATTCCTTCAGAAATATTTAAAGTCCCCCAGTGGTGGGAGCGTTTAATGTTGTTTATATGTCTATGTGCTGTTTTTAATCTGCTTTAAGACAAACCATGTGCAAATTCACAAGTCAACACCATTGCTGAGTATTTTCTCCTTAAAACTGCAGTGAACCAAAGACAGTCTCAAAAACACGGTTTGAAATCGCTGGTGTTTCTGACGCCACAAACTGCCTTGTAACCAATCACGTCAATGTGTGATCGTCAACGAGTGGATCTCTGAGCTGGTGTGAGTGAGTGGAGGCGGGGCTAATTTGCATATTCATAGAACCGTGTATACTAAATGAAGCAAGAGTGTGTAGAGTTATATCCAACCTATTTTAAGGCATGAAGTATTTTTTTTCAAGGAAAACACGTTTAAATATGTAATTTTGGTGATCAAAGATGAGTTTTAAGGGATACAATTATTGACTACAGGGACAATCTGCACTATTTCTATTTTACTAATCAAATAAGCAAGTTTTTAATTGATCAAGTAATGTTTGATCATCACGTTTCAACTGTAAAACGTGTAAATCGTTCAATTAAAACATTACAAACTTTTAAAATAGGGTTATGTGTATTTATATGAGGGGGTGGGGTGTATGGCACAGTGATTAACTAGGAAACTTAAAAATGGCACTACAAAAAGGTAGCCGATCCCTGATCTAATCGAACAGAAATTAATATTATTGGCATAGTGACACTAACAGACCATTTTATATCTTAGAAATATGCGTTAAAAAGAAAAATACTTCTGCCCACTCACCCTCCACCACTCCCCAGGCTGTCTTCCTCCCTAAAACTCGTTTCCCATTGACCTGGTACTCTTTATCACTTCCTACCACGGCAAAGGGCATTGTCTCCTGTAATGCACAGATTTAATGGGACAAACATAATGTGAAAACAAATTGACCAACAGATGAGAGCGTCCAAAGATGAAAGAAGAGATAAAAAAGATGTAAAGAAAAAGAACAGCATGTGAGATCTTACCCTGATCTTATCATTATCACTCTTATCCTCCGTGTCTTCATCAAACTCTTTCTGCGGATAACACTCGATCCCACACACTTCCAGCTCCTTCCTCACCTGCAAGGGATTATGGTGAACTCTAGTTAATCGGTGTAACTGACTTGATAATGAATCACACCGTGAATCCGTCTTTCATTCTCACCTTTTGTTTAAATTCAATTTTCTCTTCAAGAGTGAGTGTGTCCGATTTGGCAATGACAGGAATGATGTTGACCACACGACTCAGATGTTTCATGAACTCAATATCCAACTGGCGAAGCCTGAGAAGGGGAAATAAGGGGGAAGATATATGATTAATAGACTGATATAATCTGATTTTATAACCGGGACACTGGTCTGCCTAAGGTTCACGGTTTGACTACTGTCTCAGTCAAGCATTCGGAACCTTACTGGCTGAATGAGGAGCACTCATGCATGTGGTCTTAAATCAACACAGTGGCTTGTTTCAATTACCCAACCTGCAACGGCAAGCATTTTTAAATTATTGACAAATAATAAAAAGAATTCTGAGAGATGTGAATACTCTGAAGAAGCACACAGAAATCCAGATGTCTTATTGCCATCTTCTAGAGACCAGTTTAGTCAATTACAGTTTGAACTATGTCAGCAATACGTGAGCGGGTTCAGTATGTGATTAGCCGCCCTTATGAAAAAGACGTGCACTTAATTGTATTGAATGTGCACTTGTAAAGTACTTCAAATCTTAAAAACATATTTGTAAAAAACTGAACTTGCAGATAATATAATATGAATTAAATAAAGGCCATTTAAGTGTATTAAAGAGAGTACACTTCCATGGTTATATTTCTTAACACGTATACACTTTTAAAAAATTGCACTGTGAAATAATGTCAAAATAAAAGATTTAAATGTCATTTTAAATGCTCTTCATGCTTTAAAGCAAACTTACTTTGATATGTTGACTGACATACTATAAAGCATGATGTACTTGTAGCATGTTATTCGATATTGCATTTAAAGTTAATATTTTAACCCCCGGTTTCACAGACAAAACTTAAGCAAATTCATGTTCGAACTGTTTTAACTGAAAGCAACTTGCACTGACATGTCTTAAAATATGACTGTTACAACCCTACGGGTCATGTGTTTGGTTGGGGTGTGTTCCTTTCTTTTCTCTCTCAGATGGTGGCCCCTCCTCCTCAATGTCTCGGCTGCATCTGTGAGTGGCAACAGGTGTGCCTGATTAACACTCAGTACCCGGAGGATAAGAAGACTGTTCTTTCACAGTTTGTGAGTGTTGTTGTGAGGTGTGTGCTTGTGTTCTGTTAATTTCTCTTTCTACCGGGTGTGACCACATTGCAGACCAGCTTTATTCAACCTGTGGGTAGTGATGGGCAGATCGAGGCTTCGTGAAGCAATGAAACAGTCGAAGCAAATGTGCCATTTTGTTTCGAGGCTTCGAATCAATCCGAAACCCGTCTCCACGGTGACACCTAGTGGTCACTTGCAGGTGTTGATCTGAAACAACCTTTACAAAGAGCTAATAAAAAATGTGTTGGTTTTTTTATTTTTTTTATTGTATTTTTGTAATATATGAAGCTTGTAACCTGTAGTCTCTGCACCCTGCAGAATGGCAGGATGAATGCTCCTCAAATGGCGCATCATGGATGATGTATTGTTGCAGTAGGCTAGCTGCCGATCACAATACACACATCTCACTTTATTTGGGGTTTCCAAATGGAAATGCTCCCACACCACAGATGTACGGCATCTCTTCTGTGGAGCCTCCATTTCTATCTATCTATCTATCTATTTTAAATGTAGCCTATCTATCTAATAATCTATATGTATCTGTAATATATGTATCTATCTATTAATCTATATATATATATATATATATATATATTTCTATCAATGCATCTATTAATGTGTCACTATATGTACTCTGTGTGTCTCTAAGTCAATGTGTAAATGTAAATTAAATCCTAAATATAACTAAACAAATCGCACTATAAATGTCACTATATCACCAAAAATCCGCTATCTCAAAACCAAACTCCTCTCACAAAAACCCACGATATGAAAATGCGTTGACAAAACTTTTATACTGTGTGATTGTGTGATTTGTTCCCGAACCGACCAATCAATGAAACCCTGATTCGGCGGAGCACTCCACCTGATGAAACACTTAGACGCTTCATTTAGCCGTTGTCACGTGACGTGGGTGTTTTGAATCACGCTTCGGATCAGTGTTTCGAATCATCTTTGCTTCGGGATCTCGCAAAGCTTCGGAACGTCTGTTTCGCGCCAGCCATCCTTACCTGTGGGTTGAACACCAACTTGCATCGTGTTGTGAGTTTAGAACAGTGTTTGGTATTTGCTTGTTTGTTAATCTCCTCAGTTGAGAGATGATTGGTCAGTAGTTCAGTTAATGTTGGATCTTGATTTTCTCAGTTATTTAGTTTGTTTATTGTTTGCCTTATCTTGCTTGTTTGCTGTCTCATTCTGAGAGTGTCATGTTGTATTGGTTTTTCTTTGTCCATATTAATAAATATACGTTTCAATCTGCACATGACTCTGACTTCCTGTTCTCTTTAGCCCTGGTTATTTTAAATTATTGTTGCTTCCCCTTCCCCTGGATTTACCATTTTGGGGGAATGTAACAATGACATATCTTAAAATATGTCATATTATTTTGTCTCAAGGTGCAGTTTTTTTCTAAGGTATGTTTATAAACGCTACTTAAATGTTCTAATTGAACTAAAGCCTAATCCTGGCTTAATCTAAGCCCTGTCTGTGACACCAGGCCTTCATTACAAACGTGTAATTAAAATATATACATGACATACAAGTTTCAATAGAAATGACATTACATTATATTTTAGTTTATCATTAATGCTTGTCAGTACATTTGGCAATACGCTTTAACCATATTTAAAAAGCAATAGAACTAATTATGAAAAATTAAAGATGTACTCTTAAGTTCAACTAATTGCATTTGATATGAATGTAAACTATAATGTACTTTCATTTAATTGCAAATAACATGCAATTAAGTGTCTAAAAACATTACATTGAGTTTGAACTTAAGTATTCTTTTAAAGTATATTATTTCTGTAATAAGGTATCTATTTAAAAAGTATGCTTAAGTGTACACACTATGTGGGCTATAGTAAAATATGTAAACTCACGAGTGTCCAGTTGGGGATATGAAGTACAAGCAGCAGTGCACTCGGGTATCAGGGATGCGTTTCTTGCGAGCAATGTTGACTTCTTCTTTTAAAAACTTCTCATATTGTTCATTGATGTATTTGGATATGGGCTCCCAGCTAAGAACAAAAAGGAACAAATCAACAGTGTGGCATGTGGAGAGTTGTGTACTTGTGTTAGAGTACATGAAACTTTGAAACAAAATGGAAGCACATGGAAAAAACGGACTTTCTTTGTGAAAGGCAGTAAAAAAACAACAGTGTTAAAGTTTTAGGTGTGCTTCGTTTAATCATGAATGGAATGTTTTTCATTGTCATGACAGTCAGCAACAGAAGATTCAACCCCCAACGCAGCAGCGTTTGGTCTGAGGCATTTGAATGACAGAAAAATACTGTGTTGCTTTACTGAGACCCTTGAATGTGATTACTGGGGGCGAGCTGCCAAACCAGACTCACATGTGGCATCTCTACCAACAATCTACATCTTGTCTCGGGGAATTAAGTGAAAATCTGGAAGTCGAAACACTGACCCTCACACTTTGAACATGTTTTTGATGCCAGTTAGCAGAGGTGGGAGTAAGTCACACATGTGCAAGTCTCAAGTCTTAACCTTCGAGTCTCAAGCAAGTCCAAGTCAATTTTTTATAAAAGCAAGCAAGTCAAGTCACTGCCTTATGTCAAGCAAGTCAAGTCAAGTCGTAGCTTGGGTCACAAGTCACTGGCAAGTCATACAAACGTTTGATGATTTCACTGAATTTATATATTAAAATAAGTTAAAACTACATAAGTTGTGGACTATGGTTTTATTTGCAACATATTTTTTTTAAATATGCATTTCCACATACAGCTGAGTGGTTACTACAATAAAAATCTAAAAAATAAAAAATAAATACAATTTCAAACTACATAGCCTAAAATGTAAATGTAACTGAAATTAGGCCAACATTAAAGCATGAAAAAATAAATATGCCTCAAACATTGCAGAAGACCATTAAAAGGTATTAAACAATTCACAATTCAAGTATAATGGTTCCTATGCCACCAAATGGCATTATTCAAACTGGCATCCCCATTGTTATATAACAGCCGTTGGCATTTAGCCTATTATGAAGTTAAAACCGCCAATAGGTTGGCGCCAAATCACCGTCTTAATGTACGAGTCATAGAAGCAGTCAACTGATTTGTTCAAAATGACAGATTCGTTCTGGAACTAAGCAACAAGGTCACTGAATCACAAATACGCATAACTCTTTCTGTGGCTTGTTTGGAACTATTGTCATTGGAGAAATAGAGCAAAAACAGAAAATATTTGGAATATTATGTCTAAAATGTCACATCACAATATTCACTCTTTGTTTACTGAACTGTTTTATAAAATCATCACATTTGCAATCGCGCCAATAATCTGGAAATATTTTTTTATATATGTTATTATTATGAAAATAACTCATAGGGCCATTTTTTCCACCACATTTTGAATTTTGGGTGCATATTAATTCTGCTGGCATTTATTGCCACCAACCCCCTGATAACATTAAGGGAAACATAAACGACAAAACTAACAGTTTTCTATATTGTTTTTCGTCATTGGAAAGAACAACATTTTTGGCTTTAAAGCATGATTTAAAAAGAAATGTGGCAAATGTTATACAAAACATATACCATCATTAATTATCATTTGAATATTGACAACATTAAGCTACATTTGAAAACATAATTGTGTATAAAGAGGCATGCTGTTTTGAACAATATTATTCTCTCTAGATTTAAAGATAGTCAAATTAACTATAACAAACAGGTTAAACACGCCATAGCTTACTTTTAGACGTGGTGAATGAAGTTCGACTGTTCGAGGTTGTGATGGTCGTCCGATATCCCTTGCCAGTTATTATGCGTACAACAAATCTTCTTGCATGAATATGGTCATTTTCTAGTGTTTATATCCAAAAAGATACGATGCAGGGAGATGTTTTTGTATTTAGCGCGCTCACCGCGATATAGGCTATTTCTGGGCTTGTGCAGCGTCACGCAATCGCGCAGAATCTGATGACTGACGTCAATGGTTCCGTTGCTTTCATTTTGTTTATCAATGGATGTTGCGATGATTTATATAAAAATGTATATCAAGTCATTCTCGAGTCATACAGTTCAAGTCAAGTCAAGTCTCAAGTCATTGGATCTCAAGTCAAAGTCAAGTCGAGTAATTTTCTTAATTTAGTCAAGCAAGTCTCAAGTCCTTAAATTTGCGACTCGAGTCTGACTCGAGTCAAGTCATGTGACTCGAGTCCCCCATCTCTGCCAGTTAGTAGCGGCTGACACGAATGCATGTCCTCAGTTTCTACGATGCAGTGATGGCATTTTGGATCATTTGCAAAAACTAAATTGATTGAAAATAGCTATGAGTCCTCTGGATTTAACAGAAATAACACAATACTCACCAATTATCATTGTTGATTTGGTCCCCAAAGCCTGGTGTATCAACAACTGTTAACTTCATCTTCACCCCTCCTTCCTCAATCACTACAAAATCAACATTTATCAGAGCTACAAATGCAGCATGTTAGATTACAGGGATTGTTTCTAGTATAATAAGGGATCAGACAGGATACAGTGGTTCAATGTCACAAGATAACCTCCATTATTTTGTCCATACAATGAAAAAGTCAATGGGGTCCAATGTAGTGCATTATATGGACAAAAAAAAAAAAAAAAAAAAAAAAAGGATAGTTCACCCAAATATGAAAATTCTGTCATCATTTACTCACCCCCGTGTCGTTCCAATCCTATAAGACTTTGGTTAATCTTCGAAACACAAATATCTGAGAGGATTTGAGAGGTTTCTCTCTGAGGGGTTTCTCTCCCTCCATTGAAAGTCCAGGTGACCAAAACTTAGGCTACGTTTACACCATCAGTTTTTGGGGTTGACAACCGCATTTACTTACAGGTGTGAGTCTCGAAATGTCCGGTTCACACAGCAACTTACAGTAGCGTCTTTGAACGTGCAACATTAGTCAAGACAGTATTTTCTTACTAGTAACCAAAGCGACAGTGACCAAAGTAATATCAAAGATGGCGACGTCCATAAAACTGAAAGGTCATATCACTTGATACGACAAGAGTCCAATCGAGCCACGAGTTCATACATCAAATCTTCATTAACTGATAGCAGCTTTTACATCTGGGTGGAGAGCAGAGCATTTGGGTCGCACGTACAACACAAAACTGACGTGAGCGGCTCCGGTGGAGAACAGTGACTGGATCTAGAACCTTCAGAGGACACACAGCTCATATCTCTGTCGCTGTAAGTTACTGAAAGCAAAACCATACACCAAAAAACCGCAATACACGACAGATGTGCATTTGTGCACTATCTATGTGTTTATCATTGTTTAGATGTAAATAAAAGCCTCGATTAAATCTGTTGCATCTCTTCGCAAGACTTGGATTAAAACCATTTGAATCATATGGATTTGTTTTTACAATACCTTTATGAGCTTTTTAGAAGCTTTAGTTACCTTGAATTTCAATGGAGAGAGAAACCTCTCAGGTTTGATTAAAAGTAGCCTATCTTACTTTGTGTTTCAAAGATTACCCAAAGTTTTATGGGTTTTGAATGACCTAAAGTGAGTACATTTTGATATAATTTTTGGGTGAACCATCCCTTTAAAAATATCTCCTTTTGTGTTCCACAGAAGAAAGTCATACAGGTGTGGAACAACATGAAGGTGAGTAAATAATGACAGGTGTCATTTTCGGGTGAACTATACTTTTAATTCAGACATGTTTATCCAGACACAATGTAATGGTGATTTAAAATATTTGCACCTGATTTCTAATGACTTCCATTTAACACAACCTACAGAACAATATCACACAGGGGTCTACACAAGGGTAAAACATGAAATATATTAAATATCTAACCTGTTAGTGTCTTTTTCTAAACACCATTTGGGTGCATATGGTATCATTTAGTTTGCCAGCTGTTCACCTACCTAAGGGGATTCACCATCAGCTGGCCTCCTGACTTACCCTGGGCACAACACATGCCAGTCTACACACATCTTACTCACAAGCACCATACACACTATAGGTCACCACTGTGCTCCAGTTCCTGGTGTATTGATTACATGAGCAGACACTAATTGAGTCTTTCTTAGTTAGCCCATGATGTCTATTTCTGTCCGGTAAAAGGTCTGTCCTATAGCAAACAGTGGCTAAAAGCCAAAGGCCCCTCAAGGCAACTCATTTAACTCGACGGCCATCTTTGAAACGCCTATCGTACAGATATTTTAGTCATGCAAACACAGCTCCTATCTCTTTGAATGGGGAAACATCAAATTCTCCATAGCTGTTCACCAAGCATATGATTAAATTTCCTCTTTGAAATCACCAATGAAATCTGACAACAACCGACTCATACATTTTGTTTCTAAATGCTCAAATCATGACAAAAAAAACTGCATTTTTCAGGCAGGACCAGCCATTGCACATGTGCAGTCATAAGCGCGCGTCTCAGAACACAGAGCAAACTGAGCTTCTAAAGGCAGCTGCAGTGGCGCAATGATTTTACCAATTGGTGATTGGCTCTTTTATTTAGAAGGCGGGATTTATTCCACCATATCACATGATGCACTTTCGCACTTTCTCCCATTCATAGTAATATGAGTGCACTGTCTTTATATATCTAAAGTCCTTGCTAAAAGGTGACTGACTGAGACACTGTTGGATGTTTAGAAGTCATGATCAATATTCTCTTACCATGCGAGACAGATTTAATCTCAACAGTCTTTGGAATCTTGTCATCACGACTCCAGCTTGCGCTCCTCCTGCTCACCTGTGACTTAAAGAGAGTATTCACTAAAGTGGACTTCCCAAGACCACTCTGACCTGGAGAGAAAGTGAGGAGGAATGGTAAGAAACAACAGTCAATCGGGAAAAACTATAAAAACAGAAACTTAATCACTCTCCCACCCACCAACCACCATAATGTTGAAGTCAAAGCCTGTCTTCATGGTCTTCTTCCGCATCTGCTCGATGATGGTGTCTATACCGATGTATCCAAGCAATGCAGATCCTCGACCTGACCCTTGACCTTCACCCCCTGTTCCTTGGGGTGAAGGCAAAAAGGGAGCGCCAGAAGGTGGTGCCACATGAGAGGGCTTAGCTGGGACGACAGGTTTAGGTCTCACTTCAGGGGGCACAATTTCTGACATGTCTGTGTGAAAGAATGAACATTCAACATTCAATACATTTAATCAGGCTAGGTGTTATTACACTATAAATCCTACACTGTGCCACCCTTAACCCTAGCAAACGGTGCATAGTTTTGTCATGTGATAATATTTAAGGTGCTGCACATGAGAAAATTGATAAGCATTTTTAATGCTAAAAACACTCTCTTTTTTTTTTCATGTGAAAGTACATTTTTATACATAGCAAGTATAATTAATTTTGTGTCAAATCATGTATCCATAAAAAAAAAACATATCAGACATGTTGGTGAATTGCCAATTTATACAACAATGCAAATTATTTGGCAAAAAATATGACCTAAAATAGTTTTGTTTATATTAATATTACAATTGTAATTATTTATTTGAAATTATTTCAAATAAATGTATTTGAAATGTAAGCGGTATATAAAATATTCTGAATACTACATTTTTAAATGTAAAAAATATGCAGCAAAATACAACTTAAAACAATTTTGTTTATATGAATATTAGTTATAGTAGTTATGATGATATTATTTTAAATGTAAGTGGTATAACTACATTGAAATATTCTAAAAAATAAGACTTATAGTGTTGTATTATAGTGTTGTTCACATTAATATCTATATTAATCTAATATAGCAATATTCAGAAGCTGTATATATAAGCCCAATGTTATGCTATTTTCAAATTACACTGTACAGCAGAAATCTTGAAATATAGGTTTTATCTAATTTAAGTCCTATTTCTTATTCCCTGGCCTAACGGACAATTTAAGTAAAAAGTGGCACAGCTTACCCCACTCTTCCCTACACTGTTTTGCATGGACACTATGTAGTTACTCAGAAACAACAGGATTAATTGGTGATAACAACAAAGATTTTACAGTAAACAGTAAATAATTGGACTCAGAGAGACAAACACCTGTGTGTGCTATTTTTTTTAGTGCTCCTATATTTCCCAGCCTAGTCCACTTTAAACGCTCCACTGAGTTGTCGGCCTATATTAACACCATATGCCACAATAATAAGCAACAAATAATGAATTATTACAGAAGCACTCAACAAATCTCTTTATCGGATTAATCACCCACGGCTCAACCTTTCCCACGCACTAAGACGCTTTTTAAACACAACAAGAGACATTTCCTACAAGCGACTCTGCATGATGTGCGTCTTTCATGGAGAATGATATTAATATTACTCGCATTTTAAACGTTACTAGCTGTTTATAAATTACGGGGAAGCCAAACATCAGCATGTCCATGGGTTCATGCACACATAATCTCCCGAATTGTTCGTGTATTTACCTCAAAAGGCTTCGAGTGATAACGAGTAATGAAAGGGAAACACTCTTCCCACTTACCAATCCCTGTTTTTGTAGCGATCGCAGGATGTGTTTTATTCTCGTCCTTTTTTCTGCCTTTCTCCGCTGTTTTGCAGTCTATTAAAGTAGGCTATAAGTAGACTAAGGCAGCAGTTGAACAGGCGTTAGGGAATGATCATGTGTTCAGGTTCACCTCTCTTCCTCTTTCTTTCACTCTGTCTCTCGCCTTTCTATTCGTAGCTCGATGCACCTCATTCCTTCCTCCACCCTTTTTTTTCGTTACCAAGGAAACTAACGGGAGACTGGGGGATGCAGCGCGCATGCTCAGTGCGCGGGTCGACCTGAAATTAGGGATTCGGGTCGTTGGGTGATATGATATTTGTGCGGCACTCTGATATTTAACTCTTAGCCGTTTGTCTGTGTTTGTTTTAGCTTGTTTTGTACAGATATTTATATAATCCACTTTACTAGCATGATGTATCAAGCAGAAAATTAGGCTAATACTATGATTATAATGATTAGTAGCCTAATTACAAGATCGGTGACTAGGCCTAGTGTAAAACAACGCGACAGAATATAGATTACAACGGGACTCTTTAAGGAAAACGTGTTTTTTTCCTGTTCCAAAAAATATGATTATGGAGTTTATGGAGCAAAATAATTCATAAACAAATAGCCTAACTAACAACTATCCCGTTCTGCTGACGTCATCAAGTCCTCTTATTTTCCAACTCTTCTCCATTCTATATTAAATACTCATTAAATATTCTGAAATAAATAGCCTACATAATTTCATGCAAATAAAATCTTTCATATTAACCTAAACTCACAATACCACATAACGGTTTAAAACAAAACTTTAATTTTGATTTGCACTTAATGCCATGAAAACTATAGGCCTACTCACATTTTACGCCTTTGTATTCCGGTGCCTGCCTGTCTCATGAGCTCTGTTCACATGTGGAGTGTTTGTGGCGTATACAGTGGGCACTGAAGTGCCGTTGAGCGTCAATGTGGCTTTTACCTCAAAACAGGGTTATCTCAATGTGTTTAGACAGGCCTGTGCTTGATGATAAGGCGGACTCCCTATTTCGCACACTACCATTTACAGTTTGTCCTTTCCCATCTATATTGTGGATTATATTCAACAAACACTCTGTATAGCCTACTCATAAATATTTGGGTTTAAAGGGTTCATATATACTGAGTCTTGAGCATTTACCCTTTGCACAGTGACATCACAGTCTAATCACATGATCCCAAGGGCAGTCACACACAGGGCCTAAACTAACTTTTTGCCACACCTTTCAATGGCTTTCAAAAAAAAGAAAATTTACCGGCCATAAATATGTTTTACCAAGCATGAAACATAGATTAATCCTTATTAAAGTTACAAAAGTTATTTAGTCAAGAGCAATGAGTGATTGTTCTGTGTCTTTTGTTGTTTTATTAACATTAAAACACAGACAGCAGGAATACTAGGCTGCTGTCACATTAAGCTAATGCATGGATCCAATACTGTGACACATGCGCTTTTTTAATGAACTATTTACATTCAGTTAAGACATAATGGTTAGGATCCTTGCCAAGACAGGCATTGTGAGATAATATTGTTTGAATATGCCTGTTCAAGCACAATAAGAAGTGAAAGAGAGCTCAATTCAGTATTCGCTGGGCTGGGCGTTCCCGGATTTCTGTGCGCGCGCTTCGGATGTTTGCACAGAAAACTTTCCACATAGCATGCGACTAATGATTTGAGTTCCCTTTCGCATCTTCTTAAGCTTGAATTTTTCAATTGACAAGGCTTAAACTTTCGTGACGATTCAACACTGCCCCGTCAACTGTCCCGAGCATCGTTAACGTTTGTTCATGTTCTCACAATTTGTTTCATAAAACTGCAACCAGCCAACTGGTGATTGACACCGTTCCATGTACTCGGCAACACAGATTTTACTCGCATTTGGCGCTTGGCGAGTGTCCATTTTCCGCCCTAGTCACACATATGCTGGTTAGGTCAGTGCTATTCAGTGTTCTGAGTGAGTTTTAACACTTGCTATGCAATTTCTAAGTGATTCTACTAAGTTCTACTAAGTTTTTTTATGCAGTTGCTACAGTGTTCTGGATGGTTGGTTGTTTTCCTTAGCCACATAATTTGAGGTATCAATATGAAGTATTATATTGTGCACCTAAGTAAAATATTTAGGCTTATGGAGTTTCAAATCCCTAACCGTAGGTATGAGAAATACTAACTGTGATTCTCGCCCAAACATGTGCCACTAATGACTAGTTTAAGTCTTCCTATCTGACACATGATATTCTACATGCTTAGATTGTTTATACACAAAATTTATATGAGGCTGCTATGTATATATTTGCTTCCTTACATTCAATCCTTCTAATGTAATTCCAGCAATTTGTCTTTGCACTGACCTGTAGACACACATTCTTCAGGACAGGACTGTACATCAGCTCCACTCCTCATGTCTGCGACTACAGATGGCTGTAATGGTGGGGGGTCTTCTTGCTCTCTTAACCACGGGTGGTTTATTTCTCTAAATCTGTCACAATCTGTAGAATGAAGTGTGTGTTTGGGCTCTTGTCGTTGATCTAGAGTGAACGGACACTGCGGCATGCAACCAGCTGCGTCAAGTTTCTTGTCGTCAAATTTAGTTGGACAACTAGTATCACACTTTTTGTATAAGCGTATAGCCCTGTATTTTCTTCTGAATCTGTAATCTTCATGCAAGGTCGCTTCGCTTGAAGAGGATTTAGAAGATTCTGAATCTGAAAGGTTGCGTCTATTTTGGGATGCATTTCTGACATCCCTCCCTGTGTTCGCTGTTTGGTTTGAGGAAGGTCTTCTACATGCCTGAGGAGTTTTGAAGTATGTCGGTCTACTGTCAGGTGTTCTTTTGATCATAGGTCTACAGATTCTGCTCAGCTGACCGCATTCGGTGAATGATCTGGGACTCTTCAAAGGGAACTGGAAGCCACTCATTCGGCCGCACTGATCTGATGCATTATTGTTATGGGATGTGATGACGGAAGGGTCTGTCTCGGAAGCTGCAGACTGAGGCCTGATCTTTGGTTTAGACTCTTGGTTGTCATTGGCATTGGTTTGATTGTGTTGGGAGGAGTTAATCATCATATTACTTTCATTAGGACCATCATTGGTGGTGTTACAATCCTCTGAAGCTCGGTTTTGCCTTTTCGATGAGCTTGATGAAACCAGTTCACTGTATTCCTTTGGAGAACTTCCATTTTTCAGTTCTTGAAAAAAATCCTTTTGGCTTGTGGTAGCTTTAGGTGATGAGGCTGGTTTTATAGGTGTTGATTTTTTGTAGAGTTGTGGGTGGTTTTGAGGTTTCTGAAACATCACGGTAGGTCTTTTTATCTGCGTGGCTGCCCCTAAAATTATCTTTGAATGAACGGGCTGTTGTAACTTTTCTGAAACAGCAGGATGTCCATCACTCTGAATTTTTGGGTTGTTCTCTTCACTGCTTCCCTTGATCTTCTCCAGATTAGACACGTGGGCAGTAGAGTTTATAATCCTCCCTGTTTTAATCAATCCAAGCCGGATTCGAACTAAAGTAGGGTCCTGGGATTGCCTCTTCTTTTGATAGCCTGCTAAATTTTGTGGTCTGCTTTCCCTTTTTTCAACATGTCTGAGGTTTTTAGGGCTTATGCTCACAAACGTTGGAGGCTTGGTGACTTCCCTGAAGCAGACGTTTGAAGTTTGTTTTAGTTTATCTTGCCGTTGAGGTCTGAGTGAATCTTGTTGTAGGCCAGTTTGCTTTTTTTGACCCCTCGTGTTGGTTATGGGGATTGATCTGACGCTTCTCTCACAGGATGAAATAGGTGAAAATCGAGATATTTTGCTGTCTACTGACCATGTTTTACCACGTATATCAGCAGAATGTAATGGTTTGTCTTTGTCTGTTGGTAGCTCTTTAATTGTAGTCTCTATTTGAGAAATGGTATTGACTGACTTCAATTGTGATGGATTCAGGGATGTATCCACTATATTGATGATGCTTTAGAACAAAGAACAATAGAAGGATGGATGAGTATTATTAGGTTTGATCAACAAAATGAAGTAACCTTTATAACTATAAATGAAGTAACTTTTCAACAGGGTAAAATATTGTAAAATTAAAGACATTAGCAAATATGTTTGGAAATTGCTTGCACACTGAGTCCGAAATTTTCGTATGCGTTTTTTTCGTTTTCGTCATTTGGTGGCTCTGAATTGTCAAAACACCTCTCAAAAGGCTTGCTACGGATGCGAAAAAAGCTGAAATTCGAACTCGATCCAAATTTTCTTATGACGGACGAAACTTTCGGAAACAGTGGGCAAACATGATTGACAACATGAGGTCGTATTTATTTTGTAACGTGCGAAAATTTTGAACGAGAATTTCGGACTCGGTGTGCAAGGACCTTGAGTCCTTGACACATGATAATGTAGCCTATGTTGAGACAGGGGTTCTCACACTGCGGGTCCAGGGACCCCCAACGGTATTGGAAGAGGGTTCTAGGCGATCCGTAAGAAAATGTGAGATAATTTTTCATTAGTATAATGTATTTTATTGGTAATGTATTTTTGTAAAAGTTAACTCTAAAACTGATTAGTAATTATATTTAGTGTTTAGTGATATTGTAATGCTATGCAAATTTATATGAATTTAACTGAAAATATTTCTCATTAGGTTTTTATATATATCAAACATAGTGGGGAGAAAAATTTTATGCCTTAAAATAGCTTGAATGTAACTCTATACCCTTGCCTCATGAATATGCAAATTAGCTCCGCCCCCACTCACTCGCAAGCTCAGAGATCCACTCCAGAGCCGTTGAAAAACAAACATATTTAACGGCTCTGATCCCCTAGTTGACGATCACAGGTTGACGACGGGATAGTTTTTGATGTCAGAAACAACAACAATTTTTAAACCGCGTTTTTGAGACTGTCTTTGGTTCACTGCAGTTTTAAGGAGAAAATACTCAGCAATGGCGTTGAGATGAATTTAAACATTGTTTGTCTTAAAGCATTTTTAAAAAACCACATAGACAAACAACATTTAAAAATTAGATTTTCTCCACAGGGGGACTTTAATAGTTTAAGAAGGGGTTAATAAGGAGAGGAACTGCAAATTTGGGGGTCCTTAGCATCAAAAACATTTTGTATTTAGATAAACATACCTGGTTGGAGAACTGTCAATCTGGTTCTCTTGTTCCAAGCTTTGGCCGGTCTGACTGAAGGAGGAAATGTGGATGGGCTTTTTTAAGACGACAGAGGGGGAAAGAGGCACAGGACAGGGGGACACTCTAGTGGGTGAAGTAGATGGATCACATGTGGGACAAGGAGACAGACGAACAGGAGAGTAGGATGAAATAAAGTGAGACGATGGACTGAGACGAGAAGGAGGAGTGGATAAAGGTGAGAGACGGGAGGGAGAGGAGGTTGAGGTAGCAACTGGACATGGTGAGAGACTGGAAGGGGAAGGAGAAATAGGGCCAAGACTTGGAGAGAGTCTTGCTGAGGACAGAGAGGATGTGTTGAAAGAAGATCCTGTAGGTAATGTGTTTCCCGTCGGGTCTTGCTCACATGGGTTCATTGCAGTAAGACAGCCTATAAGATTTCATGAAAAAGTTTGAGTATGTAACACAAAATATGTAGTAAGTTGTTCAAAAGAACTATGACAAAAAAAAAAAAAAAAGATTCCAAAGTCTATTTTCCATTGAATATACAGAAAAAGTGTTGCATACTACTATGCATATGAGAACATCTAATTCTAAACGTGATATGTAATATTACTGACCTGTGATCCTGAGGTCTGTTTACTGGACGAGAGAAGCGAGAGAATGAAGGGGGAAGAGTGTGTCAGGAAATGGTGGGTACTAGACTTACATTCCCTCCATTCTTCACATCTGAAGCTCCACTGTCTCATTCACCCACTCTCTTCACATCATACTGGCTAAATGGCAGAATTTGTGAAACTACAAAATCAAGTGTCAAACACCAAAATCAAACACCAGTTTGTTTATTTCCAAGAGGGGAAAAAGCATTCTACAATTATCCACTTTATGAATGACATTATTATATATGATTGTCCTAAAAATGATTAACCAACAGTTTAACACTGTTTTTTTCCAAGAAACTTTGCATTCTGTAAATGAAAACCAGTGCAAATCTCGACGTTACTGACCAAAAATAAATTTAAGAGAGACAAAACTATTGGCACATGAAAATAGGCCTCGGATAAGAACAGTAGCCCACAAATAAGCAAGCACTTAACAACAGTGTTTTTTTTTCTTTTTCGTATCTTAGGGGTCCGTTTACAAGACACCGTTTCAAATAAAAACTTAACGAATCTTTTATGTGTTTTGGCTGTTCATTCACACGACAACAGCGTTTTGAAGGCGTACACACTCCGGAGCTGCAAAAGATGAACCAAAGAAAAGGCTAAAAGGCCTGAAAACTCAAGC
Organism: Tiaroga cobitis; assembly: GCA_030578255.1. Lineage (NCBI taxonomy): Eukaryota > Metazoa > Chordata > Actinopteri > Cypriniformes > Leuciscidae > Tiaroga > Tiaroga cobitis. The sequence continues at coordinate 47,142,046 of CM060591.1, forward strand.
TTTTGAAAACAGGTTTCAAAGTGCAAGTATTTGAAAACAATACTGTCATCGTCTCTGTGTAAACAACAAAAACACAAATTTGTGAAAGCGGTGACATCATGCCGATGAGTCATTTGAGTTCAGTCTATAGGCGCGTAGTGTTTCATTACACGTTCCTTGACATCGCCAACTACTGGCCTGGCATGCATATGCATATTTCTACCATCATTTGGTGCCCAATGACAATTTTAGCACATTGAGTAGATCAAGTTCCATGTTTTACTCTCACAGTAAAGGTATGGGACATGGCTTTTTTTTTTCAGATTTTTCAGGCATGTTCTAAAATGCGACCCGGAACATGACAGTCATGACCCGGAAACATTCCATTTTGTTTGATTATTGCATGTAATGTCTTTTCACACAATACCACCCTTCACACAAATGTCAAGGTTGTTCCTCCAGTTAGGTCAAATGTTACAATTTACTCTAACGTTGACTTGTGTGGGAGGTTTGTGTGGGAACAATCACTGCATTTGATCAAATTGTTTTTCAGGGCTGAAACCTTCATTTTGTGCTTCTCTGATTTAGCATTTTGCATCAGTGTCTATTTTGTGCACCCAATGTGGATATGCTGACACAAGTAAACATGTCAGCTGTACGATGCACTGCAACTTGACCAAAAATTATGCTAGAATAGCAATGTGTATTTTTACTTTGGGCTGAACTTTACTATTCAACTGGTTTAATTTATCACCTGAAAACACGACACTATGAACCGCATACTGAGTTCAGTTTCTCACTGACCCAAGTTGCATTACCATTACAATGTTTAGTGCAAATAATAATCATTGTAAATAATGAATTGACTTCTGCAGTGTATTATATCGTTTTGCTCTGTAATCTGATTGCATTTAACTAAATAAACCCTGTGAAAAGACAATGGATTCTGATAAAGTGGCATCAATGCATGATTTGGCACAAACGTCCACACATGTCCCATCATAACAAGGCATTGCTGTCGTCATCTCTGCTGTGTGTTTGCCTTGTTTGAGCCAGCGGCTGGTGCCTCAGTGACTTGCTGCTCCACTTGTGGGCATCCTGAAGACCCGGCTCCAGAAAATACAGACACGCTCCAAAACCAGCCAGGACCAGGACTGAGACCAGCAGATAGACGGGGACGAACCAGTCCAGAAACATCCAAGACATCGTGTTGTCTCAAAAGTATAGAACGAGAGAAATTGATAAAATGAGAACACACCTGTGCACTGCAGTATATGAAACATTGCATGATCCACATGAATATATGACGGTATCGTCACTCATTCTTAACGGTGAGCAGATTCTGTCTATTATTTTCACTTTACTCTGCAGTACGTGTGTATGAAGTACAATGAAGATGAAGTAGCCTACACTAATAAGTACAACATGCTATAAGACATCACCTCTACAGCACATTTGCATCATGTGTCTCCACATACCTGCAGTCTTTGTTTGATCGTCTGTGAACTGGCACTGTAGTTTGGGGTTTAAATTGTTAAACCCAGGCTGAGCGGATAGAATCGTCTTAGTAAAAATGCTGAATAATAAAGCCAAATGATGGCTGATGCCACTGCATGGACGAATATAATATTATTTTATTCGATGCTGTGGCATGAGGGTTTCTCGCACCCTTGCTGTCGTGCTCTCCTTGTCAAAGCTGTGCCATCCAGTTAGGAGGGGGGAGGGTAACCATGGAGACGTCTCTGACGAGAAAAGGGTCAGAGCAGAAGTTACATAATTTTTTTGTAACCCTTTCTTTTCAATCTTCGATCTCCCGTTTTACTGGTCATTCCAGGTCAAACTGGAACATAGGAAATCAGAGGTTTTAGGGAGGACGTTGTGTTGTATAGATGTTTTCAAATCCCTGAAAGGGTTCAAAATAACCCACAGCATCATTTGTCCTGCATTACTCACTCTCATGTTGTTTTAAACCCGTATGGCTTTTCCTCCATGGAACACAAAAGGAGAAAAATCAACAAAATGTTCATGCTGCTCCTTTCCATACAATGAATGGTGACCTGGTACATTACAAACGAAGCTGTAAAAATAACAAAAAATATCATAAAAGCGGTTCATATGATGTACTATTACAGAATATATGCTATATATATATATATATTATAGCTATATACTAAAGCTCTCAAATTTCAGTTACGAGATTACAGCATGTTATGATCTGTAATGAGACCATTCACATTCATTGTAAGGAAACACAAATGATATTTTGAAGAATGTTCGTAACGGTTATCACTTTTTTAAAATCTTTAATAAAAATACAACTGTTCATTGTTAGTGCATGGTTCCCAATGTCTTCAACTGTATGGACCAAAAATAGAAAAAATAGAATTACAATAGAAGACCATGGAAACAGAAATTGTTTATTAACATTTTTCAAAAATCTTCTTTCATGTTACATAGAATAAAGGAAGTCATACAGGTTTGGAATGATGTGAGTAAACTATAAATTTTTATTTTTAGTTGGTCTATCCCTTTGAACATATCCTTTTTTTTGGTCTATGAAAGAATGAAAATCATACAGATTTGAGGGTAAAACAATTGTTTTGGGTTAACTCGAATTAACATGAATGACACTTCCCAGACTAATGTTCCTAATGTAATATTTCTTGTGCGCACACATACCCACGCATATGCACACACACACACACCTGGGAGCTGATGCGTTACTCTTTAAGTCTTAATAGCTAGAGGTAAGCTATGCTTGGCTGAATAAACAAAGCAGATTCTTAAACACAAGCACACACAACTATAATCTCATCACAATAACGCCCATTACACAGTTGTTGGCTTTCAGAGTATCATGAAATTGATAGTCTCAAATGTAAGGCAAAACTGAGCGGTGCTGACCTAGATGAGCACAAGGCAAACGCAAGATGTGCAGCTTTCAGCAAAGCCTGAAGGAAATCAAACTTGCATACATTTACAACAAATCTGCACATTCACAATTACAACTGATGCAAACACAACAGCAGTGGCCCAAGAAAGTATATGTACACTTAAAAATTTCAGTGATGATAAAATGTCACACCAAGTGGCATCTGCAAATAAATTTTGCAGGACTTTTTTTCAGACCCAATTTTAATATTTCTGCAATTATTTTTAACCAACTGGTGGCACAGTGATTTAGTGGATATAAAGTGAGTTGCCCTTAACTTAAAGGGATAGTTTACTCAACAATGAAAATGTAATTACTTATAATGAAGTCAGAATAATGGCACATAGTCAAACTGTTTTTTACATTTTGTTACCAGCTCAGCAGCTTTAAACTTTAATTCAATTTTAATTTCCACAAAATACAGAAAGTCATTAACAAAGGTATTCACATCCTTAACCAACTCCACAGAACACTGGCCTTTATGGGAAGGCTAAAACATTTAGCCAAAATTCAAAGCAATGTATTTTGCCAAATGAATACTGTGAATCCGCACCTCAAAAAGCACAGTGAGGTGAGAACTGGAAGACCAATAAATGGATGAATCGAGTGCAAAATACTCCATATGTTCAGAAGGCTTTCTAATAAAACACCTTTTTTTGTAATATGAGAAAATAAATCTAAAGTTTGTTATGCTTTTAAAAAGTATCATAGTATAACACAAAATAACGAGAACTGGTTAATGACGTGAAACTTTGAATGATGTGTTTACTTCATTATTTGAATCTGTGTTATAATTTCGATGTTTGGTTGTTGTCAAATTCACTCTCTGTTTTGTCAGGGCTGTGTGACTGAAGAAAATCAGTGATTATGGAGGCCACAGACTCAGGTTTGTTTAGGTGAATGTGATGGTCTCCTTCTATGTCAAGAATGGTGGCCTGTAGAGGAGTGAGAAAGATATATTTGTACATACTGCTATTCCAGACATACATTTTCATTCATTTTTGTGTGTATGTGTATGCATCTCACTTTCTGATCAGTCCAGCTCTTCCGAATCATATCACTATATCCATTAGGTAGAGTAAACGTTTTGAACAGACCCTCATTTGCCCTGAAGAAAGAAACAAATGCAGTCTGATAGTGTATGTATATTTGATAGCGTGTGGATAAACAGTATTTTTTAACAGTAGTCCCAAATGCTTAGGGCACTAAAGCCTCACTTACGCACATTTATCCATCAGCTGTTCACGGACGCCACTTGGTAGAGCTGCACGATACCAGATCAATTGACAATCACAATTTTTTTTTTTGTATAAAAAACGATTCTCCCACGATTTTGAACAGATAACCAAACAAAATAACATGTCATTTACTAGAGTTTCTGACAAAATGTTAATCGCTGCAGTATATTTAAAATGTTTAATTCATTTCAATGAATTATTTTTAAATAATCGGTTTGAATGGATGATTCAATGACTCACTCATAGACTTCCCTTGTTTCAATACTGGATAAATCAGCGTTTTTGAATGAATCTCTTGAATGACTGATTCAATGACGAATAAAAACAATGTAACAGTCACTTGTCGCCACCTATTGGTGTAACTATGTAATTGATACTGTAGTTATTTGAAGTGTCAAGTTACTTTTTAAAAGGTGATTTGCTCCATTTCGCTTCCATAGAGTGTTAATATCCAAGCTTTTTGAATATTTGCAACACGAAAATAACAATAATGTGTGGTTGAAAAGGTCGTTTCCTACCTAGATAGATAGATTTGAATGTTCCGTTGTGATTTTGTCAAAGGATTAATAGATACGGGCGAATCGTTTTCATTTAGGAATGAGATTGTGTGAGTGTTTGAAACGAGATTGCGATTTTTTAATGATTAATCGTGCAGCTTTACCACTTGGTTTAAATATCTCATTATTTAGTACAGTGACATTCAGGCATTTTGTGTAACTTAACTGTCCGGATACTTTTTGGGGCCACTATATTTCACATAGCAAAATATTATTCATACTTTACATTATAATGTTGTGAGGCCTAAATTGACCTGTAGCATTTAAAATGACTTTTTATTTTGTAAATCCTTTAACATCTGTAAATTATTGGTTTCTGGCCATAACATGGTTATTATCCTATTAGTACTGGACAGAAATGTAATAGTAATGGTGCATCCCTAATTTTGAGCATTGTGTATTTCTCATGAATACTATGAAAACTTGTGTGTGTGTGTGTGTGTGTGTGAATTGGACTCACAGCAGTAGCATCACTCTGGCTTTAACTAGTGACAGCAAGTAGAGGCACTGTTGCATATTATTATTTACAATGTTTTTCTAAAAAAAACAAAAACAAATATCACCAGAAAAAAGTTAGATCACATTAATCATGATGTGTATAGTGTAAATGTCCACACATTCCTTCATAAACAAGACATCTGTAAAGCAGAAAACATGATGAAAAGGTAATAAACTATATGATAATGAGAGGTTCGGGCAGCTCTGTCACAGATAAATGTGGGTTAAACAGTAGAACAAAATCTGAAATCTTGTTATCTGGAATACAGAAACAACTGAAATGTAAATGAACAAATAAACATGTTGAAATGCCTCACCAGGTTGATCCTGAAGTCTCTGGTAAATATAAATCCTTTAGGAGAAAGGAAGTCATTTAGAGAGCTTGATATAATTGTTTTGTCTGAGCAAAATCTATGAGAAAGTTTAGGAGTGAGCGTTGCATGTCTTACCTCCCTCAACCTCTCTGACTGCTCGCTCCAACAGAACATCTGCAGACTGATCGGACAGAGAGGGGTTTGCAACCTTCAACCTGAAAGAGAATAATAAAAACTTGTGTGTGTGTATGTGTATATATATATATATATATATATATATATATATATATATATATATATATATATATATATATATATATATATATATATATAAATAATACATTACAATTTGCATAGGGTCAGTACAACTTTTAAAAAAGGAAATACTTTTATTCGGCAAGGATGCATTAAATTGATCAAAAGTGAGAGTAAAAACATTTCAAATGTTGCAAAAGATTTAAATTTCTATTTCAATTAATCAAAGAATACTGACAAGATTTCTGAAGGATCATGTGACACTGAAGATTTGAGTGATGATGCTCAAAATTCAGCTTTGTATCACAGGAAAAATTACATTTTAAAATATATTCCAATAGAAAACAGTTATTTTATATTGAAATAATATTAGACAATATTACTGTTTTTACTATACTTTGATAAAACAAGTGCAGCCTTGGTGAGCGTAAAAGACTTTAATATATATCAATATGAGGTGGACATGACAAAACTAAACTTAAAATGGCAAAAATTGAGTTAAAGAGGAATGAGAATGAGATGAGACCTTAAAAATGTGGCAAAGCTTGCCTGTTGAAACTCAACAGTAAACAACAACATTCATGTTTACAGTAGTTACAGACAAACATATATATCACATGACATCAGGCATTCTTCACCTTTCTTTGGCTTTCTCGTACGTGTACACCTTCTCTTTCCTTTCACCCATCTTGTTGTCATAATGGACTTGTTCGTTTATCCCTTTTCTCATGTTTTTAAACATGTCAGTCTAGGGAAGGACAAATAAACATTTATGTGGTATGCATGTTGAACAAGGAGTCTTCTCTATGTTTACAGACAGCGACTCTAACATGCTCCATTTATTGTTACCATTTCTGTCGGGAGAAATCCATAAGTATCCAAGAGAACTACGTCTTCAACCATCTCTGGGTACAACGCGCTAAACTGGAAAACCAGAGGAAACTCATTACATTTACACAGCACAGTGACTGTCCTAATACATCGGTTCTCAACGGTTGCATGTATCCGTTCATCAATGACCTCAAGATGTTAATAATGTTAATAATATTATTACAGCTCATAGTAATATTAACACATGTAAAGACATAATAAAATGCATCCTTTTAGTACTGTAATAGGTTGTCCTTTATGTCAAACGTAAAATCTGGGCCATGAAGCAAGTTGAGAACTACTCTACTAAACAACTCATTTACATAAATAGAAAAGCACTATGATGGATACTCACTATTCCTGCCACATTACCACCTGTTAAAGAAACAAAATCAATTTAATAAAATATCAAATTATGGTAAATGGACAAATACTTAATCCAGATAAAAATATATATATTTACACTAATTTGAAATTTTGACTATCATAAATATGTGTTACTTATAAGTTATTTGTGAATGATGATAGAGCTTTACTGCTTTTTTTATAATTTCATTTATATTTCAGTGTTATCTAGTACTCAATATTATTAATGTGGTTTTATATATATATATATATTTACAGGTATGTGAATGTATTCACTCTATATTAACCCTCATGTTGTGTTGAGCCGGAGAAGATTTTCTTTTTTTTTCTGGGAACTAATATTGCAGGAACTCAACAACATGGATCATCCTCTGGCATGAATAAGGATGACGTTTAGAGCACCAGCAGGGATGCTATAAATAAGTACTGTAGTATGGCATTATGAAATCAGACTTGTGGCATTCATCCCACAGTGTCCTAATGCCCTCATGCTCAGTCTACGACAATATAGTTATATTATAGAAGATGATATAACAGCTACACAATAATATTACTCATCTTCAGCTAATTTACAGTTTACATAGATCCCCGACCTTTCACACACTAAAGAGAACTTTGACCTCTGTCAGTAGATGAGTAAAAGAGTTGACTCACCCATACTATGTCCAATTATAGAGAATCGCTTCCATTGAAGAGCTATGAACAAATGGAGAAAAAATACAAATATAGTTAATTCGTTGTTTGCCTTGTTTTCCAGTACAAAAACTAAGAATTCTAAGAACAAGATATATTTACTTTAGAAGCAACAATGCATACGATATTAAGACTTGTTTTCATAGGTTGTATCTAGAATGCAAATGTATTTTGTCTTTCTGTAATAGCAGTAAATATTGCTAAACTTGCTAATGGGTAAAACAAGAAAAAAATATATATGCCAGTGGAGAAAGAATAAATACACTCTCACAATTCAGGACACCTTCTCTGAAAACAAGTTTTGCTTCTCAATTACATTTATTTTTGTTTACAAAGATTTTTTAGATATTTTAACTGTAAAATAAGGCAAAAATACTCATTACGTTATTCTTTTTGTATTGAGGATGATTCATTAACGGTTTGTAACAAAGGCCCAAGTAGCTTCAAACCTTCTACAACTCGCCGAACATCTGCCACATACAAAGGGAACGTGTAAAAGCATCCATCAGGCCTATGAGACGAGAAGCCATGACCTGGAAGATCAATGGCTACGAATCTCCAGTCTGGGAGAGATGTGGAGAAAAAGAAAAAACGAGAGAATGAGAACCACGGTCACTTCATTGACACTTGTAAATGAGGTATGCAAGAATGAATTTATTAATGTGGATCTTTATAATGTTCCTGAATCCTCTGGAATCCAATACTAATACCTTTAGGAAGCAATGGAATCAGGGTATTGAACGATCCGCTGTTGTCAGCCCAACCGTGCAAACACAGCACGGGACGACCATGAGGAGGACCCCAAACCTGACCTCTCATCTCTCCCCATGGGACAGTCATTCGGAACTCAGACGCTGTGTGTCAAAGTAAAGACGAGTCATAATCAGTTAAATCATAACCATGCACATTAGTGAACACATGCTCCATAAATGTATTGAAAAGTTCATTTTGAAGCAGCTATGATGAATGCTAACCAATATAACTTTTCAATAATAATAATAAAAATTTTTACAATTTATTTGGTAACACTTTATTTTACAGTGTCCTTGTTACATATGTTACATGTACTTATCATAGTAAATAACAGTATATTATGCATAATTACGTGCAACTAACCCTCAAATCCTACTCCTACCCTAACCCTAAAGTAAGTACATGTATTTGTTTTATATTACGCAGTACTTAAAGCTCCAGTAGGTAACTTTTGAAAACATGTATTTGCTAAAACTGTCAATTATGTCCTGACAGTAGAATATGAGACAGATAATCTGTGTAAAAATCAAGTTTCTCTGGCTCCTCCCAGTGGTCCTATTGCCATTTGCAAGAAATACACGCTCCCGGTCAGAAACAACCAATCAGAGCCGAGAGGAGTGTCTTAGCAGTGTCAGTCACGCTCGTGTACGCGCTGATCACACCCCTCTCTTGCACAGCGCGAGCGCCGGACCGCGAGCCGTCGTTCAAACTCAAGATTGCCGGTGTGCTGCAGCTGTGCTTATGACGGAGAAACAACCTAAACTGCCAATTCTCCAGTGACACCTGCTCATAAAACAAAGAGGTAAAAGGAAAAAGACTGATGACGATAAACAACCGAAAAAGAAAGAATTTCACAGAGCCCATTGACTCGGTGTCAAAACTCTAGCCGCATAACATAAAATGTCATGCACTCTGCTAAGCAACAATTGAAACCTGCTAATTCACTGGCTTGTCATGTTGCTGAAATAATGTACTAGCACACCTTATCTAGCATTATATATCGCTAGAATAATTACTTACATGCTGTAACGTTAGTTACCGTTATATTAACGTTATCTTACTAGCTATTTATAACTTATAGAAAGAGTGCAACGTTATAAAGTTACATGTAGGCTATTGGAAAATACATAATGATTTGAGGACCAAGTTTGTAGTCAAAGTATGGGCAGGCCATAGTCAATGTAAAGCATATTATTGACGTTTAGTCCCTATTAGTGAATGTGCCATATAACTTTTTATCCGCCGTCATCGGTGGCCCTGTTTACTATAGCCTGTGCGTTCACGACAGGCTCCGCTGTGGAGGACGAGCTGTGGAGGGAGGGCTGTAGTGCAGAATAGAGCAAGGGGGTGGGACCTGTAAGTTGTGCTTGTTCAAATTTTCAGGTTAAAGGTGCTCTAAGCGATGTCACGCGTTTTTTAGGCCAAAACATTTTTTGTCACATACAGCAAACATCTCCTCACTAACCGCTGGCTGCCTGTCCCCTGAACACACTGTAAAGAAACGCGATCTCTGTAGACAGCCCAGGCTCCACCGACGGCAACAAACACAAACTGGGCTAACCCGCTCCACGAAACATGACAAACAGTTTCAGCCAATCACCGACAAGAAGGACTTGGGGGCGGGGTTTGCGGGGTTAGTGCGCGGATGAGGAGGAGGGAGGGTCTAGCTAGCCTCCGTTTTGTTTGACAATACTTTAAACGTCAACAAGAATTGACGTCACCCGACATCGCTTAGAGAACCTTTAAGTCAACGTTTTCTCAAGACTCCCTACTGCAGCTTTAAATATATAATTACACTGTAACAATGACACTTTAAAATAAAGTGTAACCCTATATTTCACGTCGACGTAGTTACATGTACTTATTCAAATAAATACTACAGAGTAATATTTATTAACTACTTACTGTAGAGTTACGGTTAGGGCTAGTTACTTAAAATAATTATGCACAATTTACTGTTAGTACGTAACTACATTTAGTAACGTGTTAACGTAAAAAAAGGCTGTTTCTTACCTGCTCTCCTCATCGTAGTTGTGCCAAAGTGTCTGAGACTCGTGAACGCAGAAATCATTCTCACACCTTGCAGTGCAGTTTAAACCCCATTACATGAGAGGGAGAAGCTGATGTTTATTCGAAAAATACACTTTTAAAATGTTTGAAAGGTAACCTATTTTCCACCATATTCATTTGAACATGACATGCATAAAGAAAAAAAGTTTTCGGATGAAGAGAAAAATAATTTTACATGTCTGAATAACTCGAACATTTTTACATGTACTATATAAAATTAGAATAAAAATACATGTAACTTATATAAAACACATTTTAATTGTAAAGTCGTGTTTTCCAAATGAATTGCAAACTTACCTCGAGGGATATAAATCGGGTGTTCTTGAAGTTTACTATTAAGCACATCACGCACATCCGCATCCTGGCCAGTGACCTTAGAGTGATGATTTCAAAATAAAAGTCGTTTCCACTGAACGACAATTTCGTCGAAAAAAAAAGTCAAAATGACAAACAAAAAACAAAAAACAAAAAAAAACAAACAATGCATTTCGTAACTAGTTTACCACTACAAAACAAAGCTATATTTCGCAAATTCATTACTATTTCCCGTCCTACTTTTATATTGAAATTTCCGGTAACAATTACATTTTTACTAATCATAGCTTCACGCATCCGGAACTGAAACAAAACATCAGGTAAACGCTACTGAGCAACGACATACGCTGTAATTGTTATACCTGCTTATCATTTCATATAATTTCTTTACTGGCGGTGCTATGTTTTGCGTAGTACATTCAGCACCTATAAAATCAGGAAAACCCATAATGTAACCAGAGGCAAACGACTAACGTTAGACTCTCTTTAACTTACCAGAGCAACAATGAATGACATTCTGACAGTTCAATTCTTTCTATGCATTCGTATATATTTACAAATTACAATGCGCTGATTTATAACATAAACTATCATTGTATTCCAGGGCCCAGGCACTTTCATTCTTTCATTCAGATTGCAATTCAAATTCGGTGTGGACGGAATGGAGGTCCGCTTCACGCGAGGCAAATCTGCGATCCTCGAGCGCTCGATCACGCGTCCTAAAACGGAGGTGAGCGTGAGTGCGTTCGCGCTGCTGTTCTCCGAGATGGTGCAGTACTGCCAGAGCCGCGTGTACTCGGTGTCTGAGCTCCAGGCCCGGCTGGCTGACATGGGTCAAGGTGTGGGAGCCAGTCTTCTCGATGTTCTTGTGATGAGGGAGAAAAATGGAAAAAGAGAAACCAAAGTATTAAACATACTTCTCTTTATTAAGGTATTACTTTTTTTTTTTTTTACAGATTGCAGATCATTTTGGTTTAAGTTCAGATCTATAGTTCACTCTGCATTGAAAATTCTGTTATTATTAGTTACGCACTTTCACGCCCTTTCGTTCATCTTTGAAACACAAACTAACAAGATTTCTGTCCATCCAATGAAAGTCTATTCACCCGAACCTGTCACTTTAAAATGATCGTAAAAGAAATCCGTATGAATCCAAGTCTTCTGAAGAGAAACGATCACTTTATATGATGAACAGATTTAATTTAAGCTTTTATTCACATATAAACATTGATCAGGAAACATAAATAGACGACAGGGCTCGAGTAAATTTATGTGGGAATGAGTAAAATTATGAGCAATCCCACGCCGAAATTCAACCCCATTAACACCAACAATATACATTCAGAGCAAATGAAACGAGTGAGTGAGGGGAGGCGGGTTTAAATTTGTGTCAACTCACTGTCGAAGATATGAGAGAGCGAGAAAGCGCAGCTGGTATCCTGTATTCTGTGGAAAATTTGTATTTGAAACGTTTCAGATATGTATCGAAAATCTATATTTTTGACAACACTACATTGCACTTAGTATATTATTTCAGGTGCCTTTTTAAAAGACTACAATTAAATAAAATTCAACCCGCCAAAGTGGCTAGTAGGAGTGACTGCGTTACACGCCACTGCTGAAATCCCTTAATGTCACTCCCTGCATAGAGCACTCAAATATGGTAAGCGTAAGCTCAATTGTATACTTGCCTGACTGCAAGAACAAACCTCATTGGTACTGGCATGACCAGCAAGCATCATTGAGCTTCCGTTTACCAAATTTAAGTGCTCTATGCACGTTCGCTGACCCGTGTTTATATGTAAATTCCTGGTTTCTTAATTTGTGTTCTGAAGATGAACGAAAGTTCTGGTTTTAGAACGACAACAGGGGTTGAGTAATTGATGAAGGACCCTTTAACTTTATTTCTTTCTTACTTTTCTCCCAGGTAAATGTGTGGAAATCTTTGTTTGGCAAGGAGGCAGATAAACTGGAACAAGCCAACGACGATGACAAAACATACTACATCATTGAAAAGGAGCCTCTGATCAATGCCTACATATCAGTACCTAAGGAGAATAGCACTTTAAACTGTGCGGCCTTCACTGGTGGCATTGTGGAGGCTATCTTAACCCACAGTGGCTTCCCAGCCAAAGTCACGGTCCACTGGCATAAGGGAACCACACTGATGATCAAGTTTGATGAGGCAGTCATTGCTCGAGATAAAGCTCTTGATGGCAGATAGCAGATTGCTTAGCACATCAGAATCAAGTCTCAAGGTTTCCCCTTGAGTCTGGAGTCTCAATAGGATTTAAGTTGAATTGATTGTTTTTTCATTCATTTTTGTAGCTAACAAATTCACTGCATCTAGCATCCATCTCAAATAACTTCAAGCCTGTATCTGGCTCTCTTGCTTTATTAATGATGTTACAGAATATAGATGAGGACAAACCACATCAGCACAGTCACCTCACTAGTCCAATCCCGTGTAAAAAATACTGATTGCACTGATTGAAAAAAAAACTGATACACTAATGCAGTGAAGGGTTATACAGTTCTCTGTATGAAGATCTTAATCTTTGGATGTCTATTTTGCATATGTACTAAAACAAAGCATGAATAAATTGTAATAATTAATCAATTAAATCAGAATTGAATAGATTTTTAGGTCTGGATCTCATTGAGTTGTTAGGTATAAAATGTGCCGGACAGCACATTACTGCACAGATATTGTGTGAAAAAAACTAAGTCAAATGACCGTTTAGTTTTCCAAAATTTTGCAGACAATGTACATATGGGAAAATGAAATATGTATATCAATTTTAATTTACAGCATTTATTACATTTGGACTTCTTGATCATTTTTGTATTACAGAGGATTGATCTATGTATGTGTATGTTTCATTTGTTCACATGTTCTTTCATTGTCCTACAATATAATAAAGTCTTTGTAAATTGCAAGAAGAGATCGGGAAATACTGTCCCTTGCATAAATGTTCCATAATAACCACAGTTTGTGCCTAAACACTACAGCAGTTGGAATAGTTAATACCTCAACATGACAATGATTATTATTAATACTATTACACATTTTGTCTGTTTGTTTTTTTATGATGACTGGTGGCTAACACTAGTTACACCAGTTTTATTACAGTAGCAATAACTAGTAAATGTTTTTGTCAGGACCTGGATTTAGAAGTTGTGTGTAATCAAGTGTAATCATGGCCTTTGGTTGTGCTTGTGACTTGATTTCTTGTAAATGGAAGTTTTCACAATGTTGTAAAAATCATTGTGAACTATTCCCAAATGAGTCATATGTTTCGCCTCACATTAATACTTGATTACTGGGACAACACTGAAATATAACACAAATCTTTCAAACATCTTTAGAGGTATTTAAGCTATGTGTGGGTGCAGCCTCCTGCTTCAATGTTCTCAAAAACAAAACAAAAATACACCCACCAGTCACTCAGAATGGGTCAAGATAAAAACCCAACCAATCAAAATAAAAAAACATATATATATATATAGTGTTTATACAACCAAGTTTTGGCAATGACATACATTGTATTTGTAGATTATTGCTTGATCACTTGCCTTTTGAGGACTGACCTCATGTTTGCTTTGGGATTAAGATTCGGAGACTTGCCTGGCCACAGATCCAAAATGTATATGTAATGATCTCTGAGTCATTTCATGATCACTCTCGCCTTGTGACATGGTGACAAATTGCTCCTGGACTGTTGGGAGAAGTTGCTCTTGCAGGACGTTTTGATACCATTCTTTATTTAATGTTTTTGGGCAGAATTGTGAGAGAGCCCACACATGGATGTTCTCAGGATGCTTCGCTGTTGTCATGACACAGGACTCAACGTAGCATTCACCTTTTCTTTGCTTCACTGTGGGTGCAGGTGCATCACACCCCCCTGCTGCCAATATTGAGCAAGCTCTGCACTAGTGGTGACTCGATTCCATAGCTGACTCTTCAGGAGGAGACTGTCCTGGAGCTCGCTGCACACTCGGTTTACATCCTAAAGCTTCTTCACTCCAGCTGAACCTCTCTCCTTGAAGAAAAATATTCATGCAGCAATTCCCTTGCATGCGAGTCCATTTTGAAGCAACGATGGCTGATTTTCTTTGGAGGTAACCATTGCTAAAACAGGAAAACAATGACTGGAAGCACTTCCCTCCTTTTATAGCTTGTATGCTCTTATAATCCAATCAGAATAATAGAGAGACTAGTACTACCTGACTAGTATTTTTTCACACTTTCCTAAGTGCCAAAAGATGATTTTTGGAATGTCGTTAGCTGGTCATTTTGCGCCAGGGCCAAAAAACTGTGAAAATTTGTTTTTTTTGCGAAAAAAGTTAAAAAAAAATTGGCTCATGAAACTTTTTGCAATTATTTGAAATGCATATGATCACTCTGCACAATAGTCTAGAAACGTGAATCAACACCACAACAATTGAAGCAGCAAAACACAAAATGTATGTCACTGCCAATTCTTTTGGCCACAGATGTTTGTATATAGCCTAACCTACATTACATATATCATTCACCTCAGATAATAAATGAATTATGACAGCATGGTTTCAAACTGATTTTCAACTTCATCTATTGAATCACCTCAAAACTGTTAAAATGACCATGTTGCACATCATATGAAATAAAGAACACATTTTTTGGGAGTTGCTTGCTAGGACCTATTTAAAATAAGAAAATTTGAGAAAGGGATTCCAAACAAATTTGCTAATTTTTAGTTAAAATAATAAGAAGCTCAGAACTTATAAAACACAAGACATCTCCGTACACACACACTGAAAGTTTTATGGCATCTCAGCAGCGTGAGATTGTCACATGATATTGTCACATGATCTCAAGCATCGGAAGTTCAGTGCTGCTCGCGAATCGCAAGTGTATGCTTGTAAACATGAGGTAACCGGAGAAGAACCCGTCAAATAACTACAGATGAACAAAAAAGCCTGTTGAACATATTCAGATCCTACTGTGATGTAAATTAACCGGGGATTTTAATGCCGACAGCCTCTGCACGTGATTTTAAATCGCCGACATGGCCGCAGTGGACGCGAATAAAGTCAACATTTCCTCCGGTGAGTGATCGGCTGTATAATGCATGCGATGTTTTAGAGCGTCAGTGAGGTGTTATTACAGCATGAACGGATCTACTACTGAATTTTTATGAAGTGGAATACAAAATAGTGATTTTATTATATATTTGTTGTGTGTTGTTGTGCGTGTGTAATGAAATATGCTTGGCACAGAAGTACTTAAGATGCACAAGAAACTTAAATGTCAAAGTTTGTTGATCACGGTCACGAGCGCAGGATAACACTGTTAGTGCTGTTTTAGTCTATTTGATGTTTGGTGGAATATTTTGTGGTTTCGATGATTCACAAGGTCGGATAGACAGACTGCTGTGTTAGTGGATAATTAATGTAGGCCTATGCGATGTATTTTCCACTTGCTTGTTTTCATTTTTTCTTCCTCATTCGTGTTCCATTATTTCTGTAGTTACACCATAAACGGAGGCCTGATGTTGTGTTTATATGGTCATAAAGCAAAACACTACACCTGTTTTCATTTTCATTTCACTCGGTTTTTAATGACCATAAAAATCATCTAAACCTGATCTGCTCAAGACTCAGTGATGTGTCTTGGGAGGTGTAGATTGGACGACACTATAGATTTGAAACTGTTTTTATACCACAGCTTTGTTGAGTTCTTCATTTTGATGGGCTGACAGACGTCCCAAGGTCCTATAGCCTACGTCAGTGGTTCTCAACCTTCTTGGGGCCAGCGCCCCCTATCCAATATCATAGGTCCCCGACCGCCCCCCACCACCAAACTGAGCGAGCAGGAACGAGTAACTGATGAAATAAGTACAAAATTGTCATTTATGAATACAATCGAACTACTCCACAATGATTAATCCAAAAAAACAAGCTATAAACTGCATTGAATAGCAATAGCAGTGTTTCTCACATGATTTTTGATAAATCTGTGGTGGGTGGACCTCGAGCCTTAGGGGGGTTCGGGGGCAAGCCCCCCCCCCCCCCCCCCCCCCCGTAAGAAAAATGTGTGCATTTTAATGTTAAATTCATCAATCTGGTGTACTTTGAGAGTTCAAAATTAAAAGCTCCAACCCATATTCAGTGTGCAAATTTAACAAAGAAAAATTCAAACCTCTTTTAGTTGTGTTTGTCTACATTACACTACTACATAATAATAGTTATATTATATTAATCCCATGACAGTAATAGCCATATATTATAAAACAAATGCACTGAAAAATAAAGGACAGTCATTAAAGCGGTAATGTTTGCACGTAGGTTTTATTAGCATTTAGGAGAGTATTGCAAGAAGCTGCTTACATTAACCTTACTTTCGAAAAATAAATAAATACAATCATGATTATTCCTGAAAAATTATGTTAGAATTGTAGGCCTAAAATACCTTGGTATCAGGTGTAATTAATACAATTGCAATTAATTTGGTTTGTTGTGATTAATTTGTTTTCATAATCAGTAAAAAGAAAAATCTTCTAACAAGAATATGAACAATTAAATTATTATTGTATTATTAATTGTTTTTATATCTTGAAACTAATGTTACCCAACCAGCGTTTCGCGCTCAGATGTGATGGCGGAATGAATAGCCGATACATTACCAAAATGTGATTGCAGAATATATTTAAATATTAATATAATGTAAAAATTATCCATCAAATTGTCATTTTCAAATTAAGTTAACAATAATGCCTGACCAGTAAATTACTTGGTGAACAAAGAAAACATTTTGGCATTATGCATTGGAATTAGTTAATGCCAAATTTTTTTTAAAGTTTTACCTTTAATATGAATAGAATTTAGTTTAATTTTGAAATTCGTCGCCGGAGTAAATGGGAACGTGATTTATTGAAAATATTTAAAAAAATAGAAGTGTTTCTTAAGTCAATACTTTTTAATGGTTTGTCAACTTTCCATTCCTCCGCTGCGTGATTCTAGCCAGCGCTGGATAGTTGTCAGCGCGAAACACATGTTTGAGCGCGTGAATGCTGATTCTTGTCAGCGCTGGATTATAGTCAGAGCGCTGGTCTATAACTGGAAAAATAATAGAGTCGTTGCAAAAGTAACTATACATAGCTTAGGCTATGTGCATTCAACTGGAAGAAGAATCACAACAAGCGCGTCGTCGGTGAGAACACATTTAAACAGCATTCACACCCGAACTTGACTGCACATTATATTTTTGACATTATTGATACTGCTTTCAATCGTAATGCAATAGAAATGAACACAAAAACCTGCTAGTAAACTGACGGCGGACTTGCGGTCAGGAGTAGGCTAGAACGGCCGCGGACGAATGATTTTCTCTTTTCTATTTGAGCGCTGTTGACGTTTTCTTTCACGCGCACCATAGACGCGCGCGCACACACAATATGGCATCACAATCTACGCATATGTTTTACAACATAATTTAACATATATGGTCCTAACACTTTTTAAATAGCCCACTTAAAGTGTTTATTCCAAAAACATTACTAAATGCTTAAAATGAATCAAAGTAAATTAACACAAATTTGCGTTATATATTTAAACTAGTGAACGCCCCCCATTAACACCTGAACGCCCCCCTTTCAAGACTCTTGCGTCTAACGCCCCCCCCATTGTTCTCTAAACGCCCCCTGGGGGGCGGTACCCGCCCCCGTTGAGAACCACTAGCCTACGTGAACAAGCGTAGTTCCCTATCAAGGCTACGGAACTTCGACATTACGAATGTCGTATATGGGAACTCCTCTCATCCTTCATTTCCGCTGAAATCTTATAGGCTAACGCCAGCAGAGCTGGCCAATTGACGCGAATATGCAAATACTGACACCTCGTAGCAGTATATATGCAAGGAGCGCCAATTCCTTCTTCAGAATCTCTCTCTTCACGCTCAAATCGTGTGCTAGAAAGCTGATACTACTCAACAAACTTTGGATACAATTCGCTGTCGTTGAAGGTGCGCCGGAGATACCTGAACTGTCTCCAGCATCTGCGGGGATTGGGCCTGCTGCCGCCACCGAGCCGCTGGCAGGCCCCCCCCCAACCGCGGAGTCGAGGTTCGACCCCCGGTGAGTTTCCCCGACCCTTCCTTTCAACCCCCTCGCGAGGTCGCCGACTTCGTGTCCTTCGGGGCGAGTGAGGAGAAAGACTCTATGTCCTTGTCGGCCTCCGAGAACGACTGGGGTGCGGAGCAGGCCGCTCCTCTGGCAACCACGGAGCAAGAGACCCCGGCGGACCTGCAGGAAGAGCTCTTCCGTATCCTCTCGAAGGCCGTTGAGGAACTGGATTTATCGTGGATAGCCCCTGATGAGCCATCAAAGAGCAAGCTGGATACGTGGTTCCTCCAATCGAGCCGCCGTCAGGCCGCTTCGAGAAGAGGAACACCGTTCTTTCCCGACGTGCATGAGCACGTGGTGAAGTCGTGGGCGGCCCCGCAATCGGCGCGCACCCTCACTTCAACCCAGGCCATGTTTGCCCCTGTGGACGAGGCGGGAGACCACGGCTACCTCCGCATCCCCCCTGTCGAGGAGACCGTCGCCGCACATCTCTGCCCGTCGGCTCCCGCCCTGGGCTCGGACCGCAGCCTGCCGTCCCGAGCTTGCAGGTTTACGGCTCACCAGGCTAACAAGGCCTACGGCGCCGCGGGGGAAGCGGTCTCTGCTCTACACGCCATGGCCGTTCTTCAGGTGCTGCAGGCCAAGCAGTTGAAGTCTCTGGATGGCGCCGCCTCTGTCGACGCTGACGCCATCCGGGATCTCCGTTCGGCCACGGACCTCGCGCTCCTGGCCACGAAGCGCTCGGCTCAGGCGATTGGCCGTTCGATGGGGTATCTGGTGGTCCTCCACAGACACCTCTGGCTCACCCTATCAGACGTGCAGGAGGCGGACAGGAAGACGCTGCTAAATGCACCGATCTCCCCTGCAGGCCTGTTCGGAGACGCAGTGGAAAAGGTAACCGAGCGATATTCCGAGACGCAGAAAAAGGCGAAGGCGATGAGTCACGTGATTCCTCGGAGGGCGCCGATGCCTCCGCCGCGGCAGCCCCGCTCTCGCTCGTCTTCCGCCTCGGGTCGTCAACCTCAAGCTGCAGTCAGGCGTCAGTCAGCGCCGCGCCCGGATGCCCGTAAAGGACGAAGTGGCCAGTGGCATGGAGCGGGAAACAAGAGGCCGGCTCAGAGGAGCCCGCGCAGGAAACCCACCGCATCCCCGGCGAGGCCCAAGCAGTCCACCTGACCGCTCGGGCAAGAGGAGAGGAGAGCGCCAGGATGGCCCCGCGTCCAAGCGACGTGCTCGAGAGCACGTGGTCCCTCAGCGTTCTGCGAGCGACACGTGCAGTTATGTTGTGAATGTTGTGTGTTGTTCAAAAATAAAGCAAATTACTTCTTCACAAACAGAGCTTTTTTCTCCTCTTGCACCACACACTGTGTTACCCGCCCTGCCCTCGAGCAGCGCAGAGTCACGGTCATTAACTATAAAGGCACCTCACGGGAAGCGCGAGGTGTCTATTTCCAGCCCTCACATAGCGGCGATGACCGCAGGTTTAGTTCAGCCCACACTCAGTCGTTTCCAGACAGCGTGGGAAGCTATTCCGGGCATTTCGCCGTGGGTGTTGAACGTAATTCGGCGCGGGTACACACTTCAGTTCAAACGCAGACCTCCCCGCTTTCGCGGCGTAATTCAGTCATTAACTTTGCCCCAAAGTGCTCACGTACTGAGACAAGAAGTGTGCAGCCTGCTCGAGAAGAAAGCGATAGAACCCGTCCCCCCGAGCGAGCGGGAGAGCGGGTTCTACAGCCGCTACTTCGTAGTACCGAAGAAGGGAGGGGGTCTCCGCCCTATACTGGATCTGAGACCCGTCAACAGAGCGCTTCACAAGCGCGCCTTCAGGATGACCACACTGAAGCAAATCCTGGCGCAAATTCGCCCCGGGGATTGGTTCGCTTCGGTGGATTTAAAGGACGCTTACTTTCATATACAGATAGTAAAGCATCACAGCATCGAGCGGGATGCGCGTTTTGAATTATCTGGACGACTGGCTGGTTCTCGCGCAGTCGAAAGAAACGCTGGTCAGCCATGTGGAAGTCCTCCTTCGTCACTTGGAGATGTTCGGTCAGACTTCCACTTTCCTGGGAACATGCTTGGACTCGGTGAGAATGAGAGCGCGTCTCTCCCCCGAGCGAGCGGAGGCTCTGAGCTCCTCTCTCGGTCGCTTCAGACCTGGCAGGCTCGTCCCGCTGAAGGAATTTCAGAGACTATTGGGACGGATGGCAGCGGCTTCTTCAGTGTGTCACCTGGGGCTGCTGCATATGAGACCGCTTCAACACTGGCTGAAAACATGCGTCTCCCCGAGTGCGTGGTATTCCGGCCACAAGCGCATCATGGTCACCCGCGGATGCGCCCGCGCCCTGGTCCCGTGGAAGAACCCCGACCTCTTCAGCTCAGGCGTCCCTATGGGTTTAGTGACGCGGCGCGTGGAGGTCCTGACGGACGCCTCGTCCACCGGATGGGGGGCGGTCTGCTTGGGCAAGCCCGCCTCGGGTCGGTGGTCAGAGAGGCAGATGGAGTGGCACATAAATCGCTTGGAGCTGGAAGCGGTCTCTCTAGCTCTAAAAGCTTTCCGGTCACGGCTGGAGCAGCAACATGTGTTGATTCGGACCGACAACACTTCCGTGGTCTCGTACATAAATCGTCAAGGTGGTGTACATTCCAGAGCCCTATTCAAGCAGGCGGAGTCCCTTCTGCTGTGGGCAGACCGGTTCTTTCTCTCGGTGAGAGCGGCGCACATCCCCGGTGTTCTAAATCGCTGGGCGGATATGCTCTCGAGGAGCGGGATTCCTCAAGGGGAATGGAGGCTTCACCCCGGGACGGTTCAGTTGATATGGAATCGTTTTGGCAGGGCGGAGGTCGACCTCTTTGCGACGAGCGAGAACACGCATTGTCAGATGTTCTTTTCGCTGTCCCGTTCCCCTCGGGAGACGGACGCACTAACTGCGCGGTGGCCGAAAGGCTGTCTCTATGCTTTTCCCCCGGTGAAAATCTTGCCCTTGGTGTTGTGCAAAATCAGGGAGGAGAAGGCGTTGGTGATTCTGGTAGCCCCGAACTGGCTGAATCAGCCTTGGTTCGCGGACTTGGTGGAGTTACTGGCAGGGCAGCCATGGGAGATTCCGCTCAGGGAGGACCTGCTGTCCCAGGCGAGCGGAACGATCTGGCATCACAGCCCCGGACTATGGAGCCTTCATGTGTGGCCGCTGCAGGGTCGCTGAGCGGGCGGGATGCGCTGCACGCGCGAGTTTTGAATACCATCGCGGAAGCGAGAGCTCCGTCCACCAGGCGCCTGTACGCTCTGAAGTGGGGTGTTTTCTCAAAATGGTGTCAGGATGACGATATAGACCCAGCAAACTGCTCTGTGTCGGTTATTCTGCGCTTTCTTCAGCACAGGATGGATGAAGGGAGCCTTCCATCCACTCTGAAGGTATACGTGGCCGCTATTGCAGCGTTTCATCCCCATGTTGATGGGCAGTCTATCGGCAGGCATGCGTCGGTGACTCGGTTCCTCAGGGGAGCTAGGAGATTACGCCCTGCACGGCCGCCTTCGGTGCCGCCGTGGGATTTAGCTTTGGTCTTGGAAGCATTGTCACGACCACCGTTTGAGCCCTTAGCTTCTATTGCCATTAAGGAGCTTTCGGTCAAAACGGCGCTGCTTCTCCCTCTCGCTTCGGCGAAGCGGGTTGGGGATTTACAGGCTTTCTCTGTAAGTGAGGATTGTATTCGCTTTGGGCCGGGAAACTGTAATGTAACTCTCAGACCGAGACCGGGCTATGTCCCTAAATCGCTCAATACCCCGTTCAGAGCGCAGATAGTTTCTCTGCCGGCAATGTCTGCTGAGCCATCAACCTCCCAGGGTTCGGATGCTCAGAGTGCTATTTGCCCAGTCAGAGCACTTCGGGAATACATTTCTCGTTCGGCTACTTTTCGGAAATCGGACCAGCTGTTTGTGTGCTTTGGTGGGTGCAACAAAGGGCGGGGAGTCTCTAAACAGAGGCTTGCTCACTGGATTGTGGACGCTATTGTTTTGGTTTATGATCGCCTGGGGCAGGAATGTCCCCTTAACGTCAAGGCTCATTCGACTAGGGCGATTGCCTCCTCGTGGGCCTGGACTAAAGGGATGTCTATTCAGGATTTATGTCAGGCGGCTGGCTGGTCTCCTCTCGAGTGCTTTCGGTGAGTTCATTGTGTACACAGCATTGAGAGAGCTGCTCTGCGCTTTGCTCATGAGTTGTTCTGTGTTT
The DNA here is from genome assembly GCA_030578255.1 of Tiaroga cobitis. Classification (NCBI taxonomy): domain Eukaryota; kingdom Metazoa; phylum Chordata; class Actinopteri; order Cypriniformes; family Leuciscidae; genus Tiaroga; species Tiaroga cobitis. The sequence continues at coordinate 47,165,223 of CM060591.1, forward strand.
TGTGTATTTTTACCGTTGCCACCGCTATGCGTTTGCCTTCTTTACTGTTGTTGTTGCCCTGTTGATCTTCAGTGCAAACTTTCCCCGGTTATAATGCTCGGGATATGCAAATTCTGGCAGTGTTTTGTAAGCTTGTGATAGGTCCCCTTGGGCCTATCAGAGGTTAGAGGTTCGCTATTGGCCAATCTCAGCCTATCGGAAGCTTGCATGCTGGGAGGGGTTTGGATCTGTGTCAGTGGTTTGTTTTGGCTACCACGGCGGGATTCTATACTGTTCCCATATACGACATTCATAATGTCGAAGTTCCGTAGCCTTGATAGGGAACGTCTCCGGTTACTTACGTAACCTCGGTTCCCTGAGAGGCAAGGAACGAGACATTACGCTCGCCGCCGTGTTCGCTATTGATTTTAGCGTTTTGTTCGATTCTGAAGAAGGAATTGGCGCTCCTTGCATATATACTGCTACGAAGTGTCAGTATTTGCATATTCGCGTCAATTGGCCAGCTCTGCTGGCGTTAGCCTATAAGATTTCAGCGGAAGTGAAGGATGAGAGGAGTTCCCATATACGACATTCGTAATGTCTCGTTCCTTGCCTCTCAGGGAACCGAGGTTACGTAAGTAACCGGAGACGTTTCGAACTTCTGCTATTGTCAGAAGTCGGCATATCAGTTTCCGGTTTACGACTGTTCATCCGCATCCGCTGTAAACAAACAAGATGAGTGCTGCTGTTGTACGAAAAAAAGAGTTCTTAAACACATCTAAGTTTCTAAGAACTGTAGGTGGATCTATCATCTAACGCCCGTTTCACACATACCCCGTTTTCAGTGCAGGAGCAACGCGTGCTATAGTGCTATCACATGCGTTTGCAGTGAATAACTGATCCGCGGCTGTACCACAAACACATACTTTTCTTTGATTTATCCCGGTCTTCACAGTCTTCAGATGACTGAAAAAATTGTAGTAGTATCGGTATTAAATGCATTTATGGTCAAATTACTAGATTTTCAGGTCAATCTTTGTGCATTTTGACCACGAAACATGCAGTGTCACTTCAATGCAGCACAAAAAAAATAGACTCGGTGCGGAAACGATCGCTGCACTGCTGTTATAGCTTCGTGCCGCATCTGGAACGGTGTGAAAAGAGAAAGCCCTAACCTGTTAACATGGTGCGTTAGGAGCACTGCTGTGTGCCACTTTGCTCTCCTTCAAGTCGCTAACAGCCATTTGAGCTTCCACCGCTTCCCGAAAAACACCAACCTTCGTGCGCAGTGGCTGCACAAAATAGACATTTTGGGCGAAGCGCAAAAAAATAGTATAAATAGTAAGTATGTTTTTGTGGTAAGTTACAGCCGCGGACCAGTTATTCACTGCAAACGCATGTGATAAGCACGCGTTGCTCCTGCACTGAAAACGGGGTATGTGTGAAACGGGCGTTAGATGATAGATCCACCTACTAGTCAGGTTCACTATATATTTTTGGGGGATTTGCTAAACTATACATTTTTGGAAAGGTTATTGTATAAGGAGTCAGAAAAACAATGTTTGCATTTGCCCAGATGTCTATGTGGCAGCCATATTGAATTTTTAAAAAATGGCCGCCGTAAAACTTTAATTTGTAATATCTCGGCTTCTGAATAAGCTGGAATGTTGATTTTAACTGATAAACCCACATTTTCAGGGTCATGGAATCCAATGGTGCTAGTTAAAAAGCTACAAGACATTACCACATCAACCCAAAGATGCATAAGTGGGTCAAAAATGACCCGGTGTGGTCGTTTTCTTGCAATATCATTGTAATGAAAAGTTGTTTGCATTTAATATTCCATGTTCCTTAAAAACAATGTTTTTTTTTATCATCCCATTGAAATGCATCCACAATATGGGTAAAAAAACGACATATCACAAGCAGTTGATCAGATAACTCGGAGTTCCTTTTATTGAAGAGTTTAAAATTAGCTAATGTAAAACGTGGATGTTCTGGAACTATCGACATGCACATTTAGACCACAGTATGATTAAGCAACCTTTTTAATTATTCAGTTTCTATTAGGGCTGGGTACCGAGTTCGGTACTTTTTAGGTACCGACCGAATTGCCTCGATACTACCGAGTATCGAAACATGTCTTGTTTTTCGGTACCAAATTTCGGTACCTAAGTGGTTAATCTCGTCAACGTCGGTGAAACAATAAGCATGCAGCATGATTGGCTGTGGCGGAAAAGTTTACGCGGCTGCCCAGAGACTTGGCTCGTCGCACGTGAGGCTGTGAGGTGCGTGTGTGTGTGTGTGTGTGTGTGTGTGTGTAAACGTCCCAACCCAGATAGATAGAAAATATGTGGAAATGATCCAAAGTGTAGGCCTACCTATGTGCCAGACTCGATGCCAGAAGCAGGCGATGCAATATTTTCGACAAGATAATTGCTGCCAAGACCGGTAACACGGTAAATCTGATAAGGCAAAGCGCACAGAATACACTTGAGAGTGTGTTCACACCGCTCGAGTTCAAACGCGTCGCCCAATTCGCGTCATTCGCGACGCCCGGCGCGAATGATGCGTCTATTCGCGTCTTTGCATTGACTTTGTATGTAATCTACTCGCGCAAATAATTAAATTCGCGTTCGGTGTGAACAGTGAACATACCATTAGTAAACACTTGTTCATTAATAAACAATTAAAATATCTCCTTGCTATTGTTTCCCGACACATCCATAATCATTATGGCTACTTTTGCCAGTGCTTTGCGGCAAGCTTCATGTGTGCTGAGCGCAAGGCATATATCCCGCCCCCCAGTAGCCTATATTTAATTTAATTCACATTTATTTGTATAGCGTTTTTCACAATACATATCGTTTCAAAGCAGCTTTACAGAAAATGCATGTGTCTAAATTACAATTTAGAGTTATCTGTTATCAGAGGTGACAGTGTAATGCATTTCAATTAATTTTCATTCAATTTCATTGTTAAACAATGCATTAAGTTAAGGCGGAAACAATGAGCTCATTGAGGTAAAGAATATTGTTAAATGATTAGGAAACATCGAAAACTTTAGCATTGGTGCTTTTTTACATACTCAAAATATGAGTGTAAAAAAGTCAACAAACTGAAAAAATGAAAATAAAAATTAGGTAATGTTATATTGTTAAAACTGGTTACATAAAATTGGTATCGAAAAAAGTATCGTTCAGGAACCGGTATCGAAGTCAAGGTATCGGTATCGGTATCGGTATCGAACATTTTGTTACGATACCCAGCCCTAGTTTCTATACATCATCATAATCATCATCGCTTTCATACATCACGGCTTGTCACATGTCAGTACAAGCTAAGTCCTTAGCTCTGCAGGAGCACCTCCCAGAAGAGCAGTCAGATTTACACTTGCATTGAACCAACTCAAGGATGGCCTTTGGGGCTGGGAGGACATCTGTGGTCACTGGTTTGAGCATGCCATCCGAGTGTTTGAAGTATCCGTTTTGCAGAGGATCCAGTGGTGGATCCTTCAGAGCAATGGCTGCCTGTGCCCATACTCTTGTTTGGACATGGACTCTCAAGATGTGCTGCTTCAGAGTTCCAAGTGTTGGAGGGAGCTTGTCACTTTCTGCCCTATGTTTGCAGAAGAGATGCCATCGCAGTTGAGGGATTGCCTTGATGTTGATCCCCTTGGGTGAGTAAGCTGCACATATAAAGGATTCCAGGGCTGACAGCATTCCTTCTGTCACATCTGCTTCATCCAAAAGCATCTGCAGAGCTTTGACAATATCTTCATCTGCTTTAAGGTAGACCTGCAGCCAGGTTGCCTTGCTTATGCGGGAGAACCTTCCTGTGTTGTCAGCCCCATTGAATGCATGGAAGGCTGGCAAAGCCTTTGCTCTTTCTTTACCTAGAGCTCGCCACAGTGGTTCAATCTGCACAACACCAGAGGCCATAGAAATGGATATGTTCTTCAACATGAGATCATAGTTTGCTGTGACTAGCACTAAAACATCTGTATCTGGTGAGAAAAACACCAACTGTGCATCATGTGGGTTTCTCTGTGAAGCCAGCACAGCCTGGTGGATCAGCAATGTGTCTGCTTCTTCGTGGTTGTTTTCTTCAAAGACAAGGTCTTTGTTGCTCCTAGTGAGCACAGAAGCAGATGTGATGATCAGCTTGGAGGATCTCTTGTTGTACTCCAGAGTTTTGGCAGCAAGATATTCAGTCAGATCACTCTTAGTCTTGTCATGGGAGAGGAACCTGCTCATTGGGATGTGTTTGATGCTGGTGTCATCTCTGACTTGGTACTGAATATAAGCTTTTCCTTGTCTTCGTTTATCTCTAGTTGCACTCTTCAGAGAATCTGCCCTATATGTGTCAAACACAAGGATGATTTCATCATAATCTTGTGTTATTTGCATCAGTCTGTCATTGAAGCAGCCACTCAAATCCTTGACTGTCAATACAGTCGCTGGTTTTTTGCTCAGCTTCTGCACAAGCACCATACCGTCCACCAGTGCTATCTTCCGACTAGGCTGATCAGTAGATGTGAGGTCTGTGAGTCCTGTATGTATTACATCTTGGTGAGTAGAACTTCCAACTTGAGGCGGCTGATGGTCTTCATGGGGCATGTCTTCTTTTGTCAGCTTCTCAAGTAGATGGATTAACTTGGACTTGTCATGGCATGGCAGAATTGTTCCATCAGGAGCGAACAGTGCCCTTGGTGTCAGAGTGAATTCATAGTTTCCTATGGCCTCTTTCTGGTTGATGTCTCGATTTGACCTAGCAAGTACCATCAGCCTTGCAAACAGGTCATTGGTCTCCTTCAGATCCACAGTATTGTCTCTGAGTTTCACTGTAATCTTCTTGTTCCCAGACCGGAACATCTTGTTGTTCTCTTTCTTCACAGGGGCCCAGAGGCTGACATCTCCATTGATACGCTCTGACACATAGTCTTCATACAACTTCTGGCCAGTGACGTCAGCATTCAAGATCTGTTGTACATACTCATCTGGGATGTAGGCTTGCGTGATCACATTGTGCAGGTTGTCACCTTCATTGGTAAAGGGGTTTTCATGGCTGAGTATGGCTGCCTTGATCTTGTCGATTGTATCATGTGCCCTCTTGACTGCACTTGGCCCAAGCTGATGATGCTCTGTGATTCTGTCAGCTTCCATGTCAAACTGACTCTTGAACTCTTTTGACAGACGAGAAAGTTCTGGTGTGACCATGAAAAATGTCTGTCTGGCATTGGCATTGTTGGAGATGCTAATGATCCCAGAGCTAATCTTCATTAGCTTGTTCAGGTGTTCGCATGCATGGTCTGCCCCAACAGACACAAAGGGAATGACACTCTTGGTGACTGATATATTGCCTGCTCGTAGTTCCTCCCATGTCTGAGGGTGATTGGTCCTCAAGTCATGCATGTCTGCGATGTATCTTGGCCAGAGTCGCTTGTACTTGATCCGGTCCATGGCAAAGAACAGCTTGCTCAGTGCTTCTCCAGCTTGTAGATGGAGTTCCAGGTCAGCATTCCGAGTTGCCGCTATAAAGGACAGGATTGTTTCCACACGATGCAAGTAATTCATCATGGCCTTGAACATTGCATTCTGGGATTTCTGTTCCTTCCATTTCTGGAATGCTGACCCTTACAGTGTGGGTTTAGCAGTAAAAATCAACATACCAGTTTATTCAAAAGTCGAGATATTAAAATTTTAAATTTTATGGCGCCCATTTTTTAAACTTAAATATGGCTTTCATATAGACATCTGAGCAAATGCAAACATTGATTTTCTGACTCCTTATACAATAACCTTTCCAAAAATGTATAGTTTAGCAAATCCCCCAAAAATTCCCACAAAGGTTCAAATCAGAATATAATGAACCTGACTATACAGTTCTTATAAACTTAGATCTGTTTAAGAACTCTTTTTTCGTTCAACAGCAGCACTCATCTTGTTTGTTTATAGCGGATGAACAGTCGTAAACTGGAAACTGATATGCCGACTTCTGACAATAGCGGAAGTTCCAAACTACGCTTGTGGGCGTAGCCTATTGCACATTTTTTATCCATTAGGGATGAAACATTCTGCCACAGTATTGGTTGGCAACCAAAATCTCAGGGCCAACAAGTAGTTCAAGGTTTGTTGACCAAAATACTTTTCCATATCACTTTCCAGACTAATAATAACAGTGAATGTGAATGTTCTTACGTAAGCATAAAATCAAAATTTTCATGCATTTGCTTTCATGATTTTACCTTCTTAATGCATGTTCCTAGTCTTTGTGAAAGAGTCATCTGTGCATGTTATTCCAAAGGATTTTTGTTGTTGTAATCTTTAATTATTTATTATAATAAATTTAAATTTAGTCTAAGTCTGTTCTGCAATGTAACACCCACTTTTCAACATCCAATCAATTCACAATGCCCCCCCCCCCCCCCCCCCCCAATTATGGTTTTACTCAAAAATATCTAAAATAAAAAAGCAAAATGGGTTGCTATGCTAACATCAATTCACATTGACTACAAAATTTATAATCCGTTGCAAAAGGGTCTGTTCACACAGATCACCTTTTTGCATCCAAACCTGTTCATTGTAAAACATGCCCGAGACGGAGAAGTTTGATTTTTTTTTCCCAACGCAAAAGCGTAGTCTTTGTAAATGTCTGTGTGGAAAAGTAGTTCTACACACAAGCGACATATTTTTTATAATTTATTCATGTTTTTTTTCTAGTGATGCATTAAAAGGAATTTTGTACTTAAACACCAAAACCGAAATACAACGAGTTAGCTCACGATTTTTCTGCCAAACAAATTTAAAGATTGCTATTTTAGCATAATTTGTGGTCACAGTAAAGTGCACACAGCTCCACACAGCTGACATAGCTTTTCCTAAAGTTGCTCGTCCACACTGAAACTTAAATTATTTTACTGCGCATGCGTAAAACATAATCAAAGCTCACTGAGATGATACAGAGAAACCAGACATAATAAACACAACATGTTTTTTATAGCAAAATTAATATTCCACTACTTACTGGCGCATCTAGGTCGCTCGCACTCAATCGCTATTCCATGTATGGTATAAAACGCAATTGCCATCATGCTTTTCCGCAGGACAGCAGCAATTGAAAGTACATTTTCTGTCATATTTGCAGGAATGTAATATGAAGATCATTATTATTATTTTTATATTATTATTAGATTATTATAACAAGCTGATATTTACTTATGACAGCAAGAACATGTGAGGAGCCATTGTACACGATCTTACAAAACACGCTGCAAAACAGGACGGATGAGATTTTTCTGTTTATTTTTTGCATTTGATTGACTCCATCGCTTGTAGACAAACACCAGTGCTCGTGAGCGGCTTCAGACACTCATGAGTGGCGCAATTTTGCTGTCAAGATTTTATCACTCCAATAGACATAGGCGTTAAAAATCTTCCTGTTATACAGTAACAAAAATGCGATACGGCAAGATTCCTGTGACTCGGCTCCGACAGACGGACCGACACAGATCTGCTGCTAGATGAACAATGATGGTTTTGATTAGAGAGAGAGCAATGAGAGCCAATAGGAAGAGTTGCATAAATATTCTTAGTGTCTCTCCATTTTTTTGCTTAATCATGCAGTGATCTGCAGGTCAGATGTTCAAGAGAGTAAAGAAATAGGGAAATCTCAGTTGCTCAATGTGGACGTTACAGGAACTTGGAAATTAGAGAAATATTATGAGTGCATTTAGTCTATCTGTACTTTTCTGCTATGCAGTAATAAAACGGAGCTGTATGAAATTTCCCATTTGTCAGCACTGATGCGCTGCGATCACTAATCTCATTTGAGTGGCTGACCATCTTACTTTTGTATTTTACTTTCTTTTCAGTCTAGATTAGGTGTTGTCACTCTGGATTGTGATTTGTGATATTTATGAGGTATGAAAAAAGCTGTTCCACCAAATTTCCGTTACATGTGTAGGCATAAATGTGTGTAGTACATCTGAATAAATCCGAATCTAAATAAAATCGAAATCGCAATATGGCTTGGTGCTAAAAATAAATCAAAATTTGCTGTCAAAATTAACACTGTTGGTGCACTGTAAACTTTTTTTTTTTTTTTTTTTTTTCAAATCAGCCGTTTAATTTAATTAATCAAATATATGTGCTACACATTTAAGAGCAAAGCAAAAGCAGCTCATAATGCTCAATGCTGAAACCGGCTTGAATATTTAAGTTCTCCTTGCATTGTTTTTTGCCAAAATAAAAGCACTTTGGTTTGATGTTTGAAAATGAAGAAATTAAGACAGCCATAAATATTACCATTGTAATTTTACAGTTGTATTGTAAAATAAAATTATTATTATTATTACTATTTTAAAATACTTTATGTAATTTACTGTGAGATATTGCAAGTTATATTTCGTTAATATTTTTATTTAGTAGTAATATGATTAAATTATTATTATCATTATTATTATATTGTCATTTTATATATATATATATCACAATATTTTTTTGCTAAATTGAGGTTATGCACAACAAACTTCCGTATTCTGTAAAACAGGTTGCATCGCTTCTGGTTCAGGTCTTTTGTATGTGCCTCGTTAAATAAAGAGCCATTTTACTCAAGATCTTCAAAGGTGCGAGCAAAGATGAGCATAACCGATGTCCATCACATGTGCATATCTAAAAGTGTTTCATTTTTGTTCTTCTCACTAATATTTAGAATCAGATATTAATATCGAATTTACCACCAACAGGAAAAAGAACTAGCTAGTTTAGCTGAAAAATTTTGAAAAAGCTTAAAAGTCGGCGTCAGTTCGTCGTAACTTTCTCCGATAAGCGGATGCGATAAGCGATTAGATTATGCGATGGCATAAAACTTATTGTGCAGCCCTACAAACAAGCACAGCAGACCCTTTTTTTTTTTTTTTTCAGATTTTAAATCACAAACACAATTTTTAGCAGAAAAGTCACAATTAATGTGTCAGTTTTTATAGTATAATAGTAATAATTCTCTCAAAGATATTTGACCTGCTGTAATCTTGGTAGCTAGCTTGTAGTCATGTAATTGAGATAACTGGTCATTGTGGTAGAGCTACTGTGGAAATAACGACTGAATGAATCACTTAGTGACTGAATGAAATTCACAGAATTGCTCTAGAAAGAACATGCTTATATTTAAGCCACCATTTCAAAAAGTCATATTTACTGTAGTTTCACACATAAAAATGCTTTCGGGAAGTGCTTAGTCAGTGATTTGTAAAAAGTGATGTGAAAAAAGAAAGGAAGGTAGGAGCAAAGCAAAGACTATGTTTACAGAACAGGAAGTGCATCAGCAAGATTGACATTATTGACACTTTTTCATTGTGAGAAATGAAGATAAGAAGATTAGAGGCCACACACAGAGACAAAATTCAACATTCATTCACAAACCAGCCAGGCTACTTGAAAGACGTGTCCTTGACAAGCTAACTAAGCTAACTAGCCTTAAGGCCCTTTCACATGACTTGCACCACCACGCGATGGAGTGAAACATCGAAATTTTCTGCCAGCAAGTCAAGCGTTGTAATGTGATGATCAAAGTTCTGATAAATTCAACAATTCACTTCATTACAAGGGCATTGCACAGAAGTCATAGGATAAAGTCAAATCGTACAGAAAGTAAGTTTTGGTGTTCCCCTTTCACTTCCCTGCTACCTGGCAACCACATAAATCCTATCCATGATATTATGTGAAACGCTTCATGTAGATAGATGTTAAAGTGGTGCATGACGCTTGCATTGAGTGCTACGATGAAGCCTTAACAGTAACACTAGTAGATCATAGATCAAATTCACGCCAACACAAGTCTTTGACAAACCACCCAACCACCCATTCCTCATGTTCACACGTCACTTTGAAGAAGAGAATGCGCGTCAGATATCAAGTTTCGGATTGTGCATGTATATGTGTGAACTCCCACATTGAATTTGGGTCTCAAGAATGTGGCGTTATTCGTATATACAGTATATTATTTGTTGTTTGCATGTGTGTACTAGTAATAGGTGTAATAATGTGAGTATTGCAGGGAATTAAGCTGCATTTTCTAAATTCTGAGTGGCAGTTGAGAGTTTGAGTTACCATGACGACTGTGGCTCATCCTCAGACAACACAGAGCTTGAATAATAACACCTAACTCTAGTGTTTCTCTTATTTAATGCTAAAGGTTAGTAAAAATTGTCGAGTTTCAGAGGAAAAAACTGTTACTCAAATGCTTTTAACTTGAAATAAATGCTTTATTTCAAGTGAATGTTCATTTTATTACATTTATTACATTTTATTATTTTAGTACAGTTATGTCATCGAGAAGTCTGTTAGTGTATCATTTACCCGAGATACCTAATGTTACCTGAGATCAAATGTGTATTAATACATTTATTCATATTTAAGAATACTGTATTTTCTTCATTGTTTTGAATACTATGTATGTTTAAATAAAGACAACACACAGAGGACCACTTGAAAAACACAGAACTCTTGTCTCTCTCACTCTCATTTAATATTAAAAGACAATTCTCATCTGTTGAGTGGACCTGCAACATGGCCTTGGCTGTCTCTGACTTACTGAAGTAACGTTAGACTGAAGGTCACGTTAAAGCTCTAGTTGAGGCCATCTTCTCTTTCAATTGTCTTTTATTTTTCTCTTACTTTGAATAAAGTTCACCACTGTGTCCTCGTCCTGATGATCCGAGTATGAACTTTGATTCAAATTCAGTTAACAAGTTTTGTTTAATTCACTGTATGTATTACGCAAGACACTTTTTGTTCACCAAGGTTGCATTTAGTTGATCAAAATACAGTAAAAACTGTAATATTGTGAAATATTATTACAATTTAAAATAAATGTTTTCTATTTTAATGTTTAATTATTATTTTTTTATTCATTTAATGCAAAGCTGAGTTTTCAGCATCAGGGGCCTCATGTACAAAGACTTGCGTTGAATTCATACTAAAACATTGCGTACGGACAAAGCTGTAAATGTGCGTACGCAGTGCACAAAAAAAAGCAGATGAATGAATCTCTGCGTACGAAGGATCCCATGCATATTCTCTTTGTACATCCCAATTAACGTAAAATTGAGCGCACATGCACGAGCACAACGCCCCACCCAGTCTCCTCCCCCAATTAAATTAATTTAAATATGGTAATTAGTCCAAATTGGCAAAAGAAACCTGCAAGAACATGGCTAAAGCAAGCAAGAAACGAAATTTCACTGAAAATGTCTTCTATGTGAATATATAGTAAAGTGTAATTTATTCCTGTGATCAAAGCTGAATTTTCAGCATCATTTCTCCAGTCTTCAGTGTCACATGATCCTTCAAAAATCATTCTAATGTGATGATTTGATGATCAAGAAACATTTTTGAGTATTATCAGTGTTGAAAACCGGTGTGCTTCTGCTTCATATTTTCGTGGAAACCGTGATATAGTATTTTCAGGATTCTTTAATGAATAAAAATTTTATTCAAACAGATATAGAAATCTTATAATCTTTTGTAACATTATAAATGCATTTACTCTCACTTTTAAACAAATTCAATGTGTCCTTGCTGAATAAAAATATTGCTTTATTTTTTTATCTTTACTGACCGAATTAATGAAGTTTATTTTTTATTCCTAGTTAAGCCAACGCTGCCATTGCTAGACGGGTTGTATCAATTTGGACATGCTTTATATAGCCTATGTTCTTACTTAATTGCATAATATAATATTTTAATAAAACTCGTGTGACAATATGTCAAATAATTTATCAATTACAAATTATAAGCAATATCTGACAGCTGGTGGTGCGATAGAACAATTCGTAGTGTAATGTTTGCCACTTCACTTTATTGCCTCTATGAGTCGCCAACGGACAAAAATCACGACAAATATATGTACGCCAGACATGAAGTTTACTTGGAGGAACGCACATTCTTACGTTAATTTCACTGTTAGTACATCTGGCCGTGAACGTGAAAGCTGACGTACGCTGTCTTTTTATGCGTACGCAGTGTTGATACATGAGGCCCCAGTACTCCAGTCTTCAGTGTCACATGATCCTTCAGAAATCGTTAATTTTGTATTATTATCACAGTTGAAAATAGTTGTGCTGCTTTATAATTTTGTGCAAACCGTGATAAATTTCATTCAGGATTTATTTGAAATAGAAATGTTTTGTATCATTATAAATGTGTTTACTGTCACTTTTGATCAATTTAATGCATCCTTGCTGAATAAAAATATAAGTTTTTACATTTTTTTTATAAGCGTATTGACCCCAAACTTTTGAGGGTCGGTAGTGTGTGTAACGTTAAATGTAATAGAAAGAATAACAGTGGTTTCAAGCAAAAAGACCATTTACTTTGTGATTTGTCCAACTAATGCTATGTGTCTCTCTCTTTCTTTTTCAGAAGAGGATAGGCTACTGTTTCCGGTGACTCACTATGGTTCGAACGACTGCATGGATGAGTATAGTAACCCCAGGCCGACTCCGCTAACAGATGGCTGGATAGGTGCTGGTGAAGAAGAGGAAGCATTGCGCAGGAAGTTAAAATATTTCTTTATGAGTCCTTGTGAAAAGTACCAAGCCAAAGGCAGAAAACCTTTTAAACTGGTTCTGCAAATGCTGAAGGTTCTTATAGTAACTATACAGGTATTTATTTATTCTTTGATTTTCTTACTAGTGTTGTTCTCTTTCTAGGGCTTGTATACTCAACCCACAGCTTATTAAAGACAGTGTTGCTGCTCAAAGTCTCAGTTCTACCCCCAAATAATTTTTTAACCACTGTGACATTCCCTAGAATCGCAGAATTAACTTTTGGGGTTGCACTCTGAAGTGTCACAGAGTTTGCTAGGTCGGCTAGCAAGCATACATTTCTTTCCTAGAGATTTAAGCCACACTTTAAAACCAAGATCTCGCCCTCTCAATGAGCATTAAATGATATGTTGAGAAAATTTGGCCCACACATTTATATACTGTATACACACACACACACACACACACACACACACACACACACACACACACACACACACACACACACACATATATATATATATATATATATATCAGTGTTTCCCCTACCATTGTTTTAGGGGGGCGGCCCGCCCCCCTAAAATGCTGACGAAATCCATTCATAAAAAGGAATTTATGCGGAATTTGTAAAATTTTTTGAGGAATAAATAGAAAGCAGTTCAGTACACTTGAAATCAAATCGCGATGTAGACAAGTGTGTGTGGATATGAAACCACAAAAACAATTTAAATACGAATCCTGCATGTTCTGTGTGAATGAATGGTGCAGCCGACACGCAGTTTCATTTACCACACACACACACACACACACACACACACACACACTGAAGCACGTGTGACGCTTGCGCTGTTTTTTTGCCTATATGAAGACATAAATGCATGAACTTCCTCTCCAGGCTCTAGATCCACTCCGAAAGTCACTTCGTGATAATTTAACCGCTTCATTTGAGAAAAACTATCATCATGACAAAAACACACAGAAACTCTAATGGTCTTCACGGCAACCCGTCAAAATAAAAGTTCGGTTTAACTTGACAGAAATATATTACTGTTGTACAGTAGAATTTAGATATTTCCCAATGTAATAATACTAACACTAATCCAAATAAAATATCATCAAAACTGAACTTAAGGAATAATCTATGTTTAAATTTTAACAGTAAAGCACGGTATTTGACAAAAAGTTTATTTAATTTCAAATGATTAAAATTGATGATAAATGCTACAATTTGTTTTATGTCTTCATTTTATTACCAGAAAAAACACAACACAGATTTAGTGTGAAATTTTTTGCATACATTTTTTTTAAATGTTGTATAAGTTTAATGATTCATAATACATTATTTCAATTAATTAGACACTCTTTTTGATTGCTAAAAAAATTACACCACGTATCCGTAACACGCCCGCTCCGCAACACTAGCAGTCCCCCCCCCCAACCAAAAAAACCTAGGGGAAACACTGTATATATATATACAATTTTTACTCACATTTGGCATTTAGCAATTGTTACTTTATACAAATTCTTCCTTTTTTGCTTTGTCATGATCTCCAGCTGGTACTTTTTGGCTTAAGCAACGAAATGGCGGTGACGTTTAAAGAGGAAAACACAGCCTCGTTTAAACACCTCTTTCTCAAAGACTACGCTGACTCAGATGACGCGCTTGCTGTTTACACACAGAGTGATGTTTATGATCATATGCATTACACAATAGAACAGGTAATGTATAATTTTGACAATGACACATACACTAACTCTCATTCAAATGGTGCCTTTTTCACTGTAATTATCTCGTAATCATTACTATGAAACTAATGAATACATTTTGAGGGGATATATTTGGGCAGCGAGCCCAGTCAAGTCATAACACAATTTTGTTTTCTGAATTTGTTTTTAGGACAAAATATATTCCATAGCTGATGGTCATGTTTATTTAAAAAACGCTTTATTTAACGACCTTTCTTTTCACTTGTCTTTCAGTACCTGGCTTTGCCGGAGACGACAGTGGGCCGCTATGCATATGTGTACGATGTCGGTGTGAATGGGAGTGCTCTTTCTCTGTGTCAGCAGTATTATAAAAAAGGCCAGATTGACCCAGCTAACGACACCTTCAACATCGATCCGCATGTGGTCACAGGTGACAAGTTTTCGGCCTCTTTTTACTCAATTGTTCAATCATTGTTTAATCTGAGAAATATACCTGTCCAGGTGTGTACAGGATCAAGGCAGATACTTAATGAACTTGCAATGTTAGTTATTAGTATAACAAGCAACACTTATAAATTAATTGTTTGGTTTGTTTATTAGTACTGATTAAAACTTGAGAAAACTAAAAGACCATGTCATTTCCTCTTTTGCACGTTGTTACTTGCAGTTCCTTGTTACTGAGACACAGGAATCACTTTCTCATGTATTCTAAAATAAATCCTCGGATGACCCTGTCGGCCACTGAGGCTGGTTTAGGTGCTAAACAATTTCTCTCTTCCTCTCTGTAGACTGTATGGGCGTAAACCCTTTGGCCACTCCCACAGCAGGTCTGGGCCGCGATTACAGGAACTTCACCCTTAAGTTTCACAAGTAAGTTAAATAAGGATTTTTACATTTTTTTCTACTTATTTCCATTAATTAATTATCTAAAACTGTAATATCAACATGCGCTCTCTCTCAGGCTCATTAATGTCACCATACAGTTCCAGCTAAAGGCTATAAATCTTCAGACCATCATCCACAATGAAATTCCCGACTGTTACACTTTCTTCATCACAGTGAGTTTGCACATGAAATGTTACTTTAACCCAATAAAAAAGACAATTTTGAGATTGCTTCGCGTCGGGTGGTTCTTCGCCTCTACGTCGTGCATTAAAATCCTTCAATGCATGGCTAGCCATGGATTACCCCTTACATATATAATATATATAACTAATAACAATTCTATGTTCCTATATATAGTCGTATTTACTGTATATAATGTTATTATTTTATGCTCAGATTCTGCTGGATAACAAAGCCCACAGTGGTAAAGTTAAGATCAGTCTTGATAATCAGGCCTCCATAAAGGAATGTAAAGACCCAAGTGTGTCTGGACACGGTAAGATTCAACTACCTCATTCACTTCATTTTTCAGATCAATTTTTGGGGATTTTCTCATTTTTTACATTGTGGGCAATCACTATATGCTTGTTCTCATGCTATCTCTCTGTCTCCAGCTGATAGTAATGCTCGTGTGTGGTTTGATGTGGCGGTTGCAGTGGTGTGTATTCTCTCTCTGCTCCTCTGTGGTCGCTCTATCATCAGAGGAATCATTCTTCAAAATGTAAGATATTGCATCAAACAAATCCACATTAATATGCCAAAGATCACTTAGTGAATCCTGTTCTATCGTTCTCTCTTCAGGAGTTTGTAAAGTACTTTAGGAATTATCTGAACCGTGACGTCTGTTGGGGAGACCGAATGGAGTTTATTAACGGATGGTATATTCTGCTCATCATTAGCGACATGCTCACGATCACAGGCTCCATGATTAAGATCGGCATTGAGCTAAAGGTCAGTCGAGCTGATGAGCATCAGAAATATATTCTGAAACCTTTATGTACATTGATGTGAACAAAGTTCCATTGCATTAGGTCAATCAGCACGGATACTTCATGATACTTTGTTTCAACCCTCAGAACCTCTCATCGTACGATGAGTGTGGGATCCTTTTGGGCACCTCGACGTTATTGGTTTGGGTTGGAGTTATTCGCTACCTCACCTTCTTTCAGAAGTACAATGTGAGAGACAAACACACCCACACACCAATGTACATGCAGTTTACACTTAAAATTTACACTTAAAATTCTCCTCGATCTTTACAGTAAAAAGACTATTATTTAAAATATATATAAATATATATTATATATATATATTATTTATTAAATTATTTTAACAAGGTTGCTGACATGTCTAGATCTTTGGTTGAACTCTATACTACGGTGGCCGAGAGAGCTCAACGCGCTGCAACTGAAGCAAACACATGCAAATAGAAAAAATCACATGCAAATAGAAAAAATCACATGCAAATAGAAAAAAACGCTTGCAAATAAAAAAATCACATGCAAATAGAAAAAAACACCTGCAAATGAATAAAAACATCATCATCAGTTTCACAACACGTGTGCTCCAAATACAGAAACGCGCTGCAAAAGTTCACAACACAACCAATTACAGAAACGCGCTGCAAATAACACAGACCACAACGGAAATGTTTCCAGGGGAACCAAATAAGTGACGAACCCGGCTGGGACGTGCTTATTGCTCGTGAGCTTCCCTTTGCCTACTCCTTCGAAGGGCAGACGGCAGAGCCCTTAAAGTGGGACTTTGGAGTGAGCAGGGCTAGTGTGCCATTATGTAGCCGTGTGGAACGCACTTGATGAAGGAGCAACGAAAGACAACGTAATTCCTCATTATTTTCACCTGGGATGTTCCCATGACAACGCAGCACGGTGTCCATCAGCTGAAGAGCTGTTCTTACCACAGAAATATAATGCTGTTAACATAACGGTTGCAAATAAATTTTAATTTACAAAAAATCTTTTAAAATATGCGTGTATATATCTGTGTCTCAACTTTAAAATTTTGGACCCTACATTACATTTCTTATGAAATTTTTCTTTATGAAAATTTAAACATAACATGAAACAATTTGTACAGTGTAACAAGAAAGATAAATATTTTTCCTTCATGTTCTTCTTCTCTCTTTTTTATTTATATATTTTAGTTTTCAGCTCATTGTTCTTTTCTCGTTTGTAATCTGATGACATTGAACATATTGTTAATACATTTGTTAATACATTTTGTATATTGTTATACAAGTTGTATGTCATAAAAAATGTAATCTCTGTATGTTTTGCAAAATAAATAAATAAATAAAGTAGAATTTTAAGCTGTAAGCACCACCACGTCCCAGCCGGGTTCGTCACTTATTTGGTTCCCCTGGAAACATTTACGTTGTGGTCTGTGTTATTTGCAGCGCGTTTCTGTTTTTGTGTTGTGAGCTTTTGCAGCACGTTTCTGTATTTGGGTGGTGTTGTGAGTATTTGGAGCTCACGTGTGTTGTGAAACTGATGAAGATGTTTTCTTAATTTGCCGGTGTTTTTTCTATTTGCATGCGTTTTTTTCTATTTGCATGCGTTTTTTTCTATTTGCACACGTTTTTTTCTATTTGCATGCGTTTTCTTGTATCTGCATGTGTTTTCTTTTATCTGCAGCACGTTGAGCTTTCTCGGGCACCGTACTATACACATTTTTTTGGCTTACATTTTTTGTTGCATTTTTCATTCATTAAATACACCTGAAATTTGACCACATCTCTTGAGAAGATGTGCTTGTGAAACAGTTGAGATGTTTCTTAGGATGTGGAATTTGTTTACTATAAGTGTTTTACTAGTTGTTTACTAGTGTTTTCCTTTCTCAGATTCTCATTGTCACATTACGAGCTGCATTCCCTAATGTGATCCGTTTCTGTTGCTGTGTGGCGGTGATCTACCTCGGGTATTGCTTCTGTGGGTGGATTGTGCTGGGACCCTATCATGTTAAGGTAAACAACTTAAGTCTGACAGTCTGTGATTGACACAAGCTAATTAAGCATAATTAATTCAAAATAATTAAGTTGTGGTATTACATGGAACATGTTCAGAAAGATGACATGTTCGCATATATATATATATGTGTGTGTGTGTGTGTGTATTATTTTTTTATTTAGCAAAAATCAGTAATTTTGACCTTTTTGACATTATTATTTTGTTTAGGAATATGACAGTTGTTTTGGTTTAATTTATGCTGTAATGTAAAAAAAACATCCAAAATAGAGAATGTTTTTCTGAAACTGTAAAAAGGTTTATAATGCACATACTGTTCAAAAGTTTGGAGTCACTGTGCGTTCACACTGCCGCCGGCGATAGCGGCAAAATTCGCTTTCGCCGCCCTGCCAACGACGCCGTAGAAAGATTCGTGGGCGCTCTGACGTAGATCGAATGCTTGATCTTTTTTTAAACTTTATTTAAAGGGGCCGCGAAGCAAACAAGCATGTTGGTCGTTATTTGTGCAGACTTGACCAAGTAGGGTATAAGTTAACCTCATGGAATCTTTTAAATGTGAAAGTAAGAAATTGATCGATGGAAAGAACTTAACAATTATAGTGACATATTTGCTAACGAAATAAACAAATTAAAAGCCATTTGTGTGGTTTGGCTTTTGTGTTCATGGTTAAGTGCTAAACTAATTTGCATTCCCGCTGAAAAACAAGCGTTCTAGCGCAAAAATGTTGCCTATAAATAGTGTTGCGCGCCTTCTTATCAAATTCACATGATCAACCTCTCCTCTATATTGCTTGGGAACTAATGTGGTCAGAACCAAAGTTTACAGGACTCTGGAATCCTCTCAAGCGGAGGACTTTTACATTCCGATTGGTTGTCGCCGAACCGCGCCATAGCTCATTACCATAAAGTTGACCTGACTTCAACTCTCCTCGCCGTCCAAGATGCGCTGCCCTCGCCGCCGGCTCACATTGAAAATCAATGACTTCCGGCCACTTTGACGCTCTCTCCGGTGGCGGTGGGAACGCACACTCCGTAAGATTTGTTTTTTTAATGAGATTAATATTTTTATTCAGCTAGCATGCACTTAATTGATTAAAAAATCACAGTAAAGACACTTATATTGTTATAAAAAATTTACATTTCAAATAAATGCTGTTCTATTTTTAGAGCTAACTTTTAATTCATCAAAGAATCCTGAAAAAATGTCACGGTTTCCACCAAAATATTAAGCAGCACAATGTTTTCAACATTGATAATAATAATAAGTTTCTTGAGCATCAGGGGCCGAATTCACAACAAATTTTAAGGCTAAAAGTAGCTCCTAACTGGCGAATTTAGGAGCAACTCCTAAAAATAATGGGCGTGTCACTCGTAACTTTAGGACTCCTCATTTTTTTGACTACGAGTAATTCACGAAGCATTTTAGCCCTAAAAGTAGCACCTAAGCCTGGGACAGCTTAAAAGAAGTCGAGAGGACTCCTAACTCACTAAGACCTATTCACAAACCGCTTTTTGTGGCATTTCACGTTGCAATGTTTTGAAATGCGTATGCGGCGGTTACAGGAGCTTCCAATCGCGAGGGAACAATTTTGCATTGTAGGCATAACTAGGGATGCAACAACGCCACCAACAACAACCAAAACTACTCACTGCATGTAAACTAATTGTAACGTTTCATTGTGAATCAAATTAAAATGTTCTTCTCTTTGCAAACGTAGGCAGAGGCATATAGTGACAGATTAATTCAATAATGTTGCAAAGATATTGCATCAATCCATATGTTTCATTAGGCTACTAGGCTATTTGTTTTTCCTTGCTCTTTATTCATTTAGGCTATTAATTCAGTTATTCATCATCTTCCGTCCTTCGCACTACTTGTGTAGCGCACGCATTCTCAGACCTGTCACCTGTCACTCATCATCATAGGGGAGGTGTTTGGAATCATTCCCGCGTTACAATCATCAGCCACTCAAGGTGGTCACTTCAGTCAAGCTCGTGCATGAGTAATGACGTCATCCATAGCAACGAAGACTCACTCTTAGTTTAAGAGTTGTCATTTTTCTTTACTAAGAGTAGGTCTGAAAGGCGTTGTGAATAACTTTTAAGAGAAAATTCCTAGCTAAAATCTTTTAGTGCGATTTAGGAGTACTCCTAGTGGTAAGATAAAATGCTTTGTGAATACGGCCCCTGATCATCATATTAGAATGATTTCTGAAGGATCATGTGACACTGAAGTCTGGAGTAATGCTGAAAATTCAGCTTTTACATCACAGGAAGAAATTACAGTTAAAACTTCAAATTGAAAACAATCATTTAAAATTGTAAGAATATTTCACAATATTATTGTTTTTACTGTATTTGTTTCAAATAAATGCATCTTAAGGTGTAGAAACTTTTGAATGGTAGTGTATATGATGTATGTACATAAGGAAATGTACATGTGTCCTCTCTTATTATCTATTGTATGTGGTGTTTATAGTTTTTGTTTTGTATCCTCAGTTCCGCTCTCTCTCGCTGGTGTCAGAGTGTCTTTTCTCTCTGATTAATGGAGATGACATGTTTGTGACCTTCAGTGGCATGCAAGAGAGCAGTTTGCTAGTCTGGGTCTTCAGTCAGGTGAGTTTAAACCTCACATCCTCACACAACAGTACATGCATTACAAATGCTACAGGATTCAGAGCACTAAAGACACTGTTCTTTTGCAGGTTTACCTTTACACATTCATCTCTCTGTTCATTTACATGGTGCTCTCTCTCTTTATCGCTCTCATCACTGGAGCTTACGAGACCATCAAGGTAAGAGTGAGAGATGATAAAGAGATATAAATGAAAAACTTGTTTTTGTTCCTGATAATCCTCACAACACGCACATGCACAAACATGAATATCTTTATAGGGAAACTCTCATTTTAAAACTTAGAATTCAATAAGTTTATTTTTTAATCTTATATTTAATTTTTTTGTTTGTTTTTAATCAATTTTAATCATATTAAAGTGTCATCTTTCTTGTAAATTATAAGTTGTTTTTTCTTAATTAAGGTGACACTGACAGTTATATATAGCTTGAGTATGGTAATGTGATTTCCTGTCATTTCCATTCAGCATCAAACTCAGGAGCCGTACCACATCACTGACCTGCACGCGTTCATCGCTCAGTGCACCGACACACCCTGCTCTGGAAAGTTTCGCGGGATCGAAACCTCGCCCTGCTCGTTCTTCTGCTGCTGTGACAGGTGTGTCACTATAGTAACAAAGAAAATGCCTCTTAAAGGGTTAGTTCACCCAAAAATGAAAATTAAGTCATTAATTACTCACCCCCATGCTGTACCGACCCCGTAAGACCTTCGTTCGTCTTCGGAACACAAATGAAGATATTTTTGATGAAAACTGACAGCTGGATCACTCCTCCATAGGCTGCCTAAGGGATTGAAACCTGACGGGCCAGAAAGTCAATGAAGAAAATGTTTAAATATTCCATGTCACAACAGTGGCTCAACTATAAGTTTATCAAGCGACGAGAATACTTTTTGTGCGAAAAAACAAACAAAAATAACGACTTTATTCGACTATTCCTTTTCTTCCTTGTAGGCCTGAAGCGAGACTTCAAGAGATTTCCACGACGCGCATGCGCGAGAACTTAACTGAAGTAGTTGAAGGAGATCGCAATTCTCGCGCATGCGTCGTGGAAGTCTCGTTTCAGGCCTACAAGGAAGAAAAGGAATAGTCGAATAAAGTCGTTATTTTTGTTTGTTTTTTCGCACAAAAAGTATTCTCGTCGCTTGATAAACTTATAGTTGAGCCACTGTTGTGACATGGAATATTTAAACATTTTCTTCATTGACTTTCTGGCCCGTCAGGTTTCAATCCCTTAGGCAGCCTATGGAGGAGTGATCCAGCTGTCAGTTTTCATCAAAAATATCTTCATTTGTGTTCCGAAGACGAACGAAGGTCTTACGGGGTTGGTACAGCATGGGGGTGAGTAATTAATGACTTAATTTTCATTTTTGGGTGAACTAACCCTTTAAGGTCGGCATGAAACGGAAGTCTTTTCTTCCCTATTCTGACGTATATCCAAGTGAAAATGAGAGCTTCTGATTTAAACCCAGTCCCTACAAACTCTCGTTCCTCTGCCTCCACTTTTGAGTGCAACAGCCGATGCAAAGAACTGCATTTTCACTTTAAATATTCCGTTGCACTTGGATGTACGTCACAGTATAGAAGAAACGTTTAGTTTTATCATGACTTTACACTGGGATATTAGAAAATATTTGAACATAAAATACATTTAACGTGAAGTATTTGAATGCTGTGAAATGCTGTAATTGTGTCTGTTGGTGCAACCCTGCAGAACCACCACATATGAGGACGTCCTCCTTGTGAACTAGTGAAGGGTCTTGAGGCCTGACTGCACCTCCCTCTGCTGGTCACACTGCGCTAGAGCAACAGGACAGAAGCCAGTAAAAAGCTCCAGACAAAATACTCAAGTCAGTCGCTTCAGTTTGGACCTGAAGTGGAGAAGAGCACATATGATTTTTACTGAAGAATCGCTTCAGTGGGAATAAACTAGTTTTACCTCCCCTTGTTTTTAGTTTTAACTTAATTCTGGAGGTTGCCAAATGGAGCCAAGTACCCTCTCTTAGTCTATGCTGATTAAAACACCCAGAAGGTTTGAATCAAAAGACTATTAGACGTGGAGGTGCAGGCGACATGTACAGTAATCACTCCCTGAATGTTGATCCCACATGTTGGTTCAGTGCACGTGCTGTCGTGTGCAAGTGGGTCACCAGTCGCCAATACTGAGCGTCATAGTGGCGTGTGTGACGGTGGTCAATGATTCATAACTATTGAGTGATTCATATAACCTCTAGTCACGTGTAATGTGTGCATCAGAAGATGTTTCGAAAGGAGACTGAACTGGCAGGCACAAGCGTTTAGCAGATGTTAACCTCACAAGATGAGGAGACCATGAGATTAAACATAACAAGCTTTGGTAAAGTTGGCTCTTATTCCGCACTTAGAGCAGAAACAGCACTCCCTAAATACATGCTCTGCTAGTATGAATTCATGCTCAGAATGCCTCAAAACCTCGGCCTTAACACTCTCTTGATGTGTATAGATGGCTATAATACCTCATTGTTGGATGAGATGTTGAATAGGACGATTCATTAGCTTTTTTGTATTTTTCGAGCTTTTGATTCACAAATTCAACAATAATGACACCCTCATTGTTTCATATGCAGACTAAATCAAATCACTCTGTTTGCAAGTGAAGTTATATTAGACAGCCTTACCCTTGCTGATCTAGTACTTTATAGAGAAAGACAGACTTTTACAGCTTTGTTTTAAATCAGAGGCCTTCGAGAAAATATCGGTCAGGACACAGTGTTCTGTTACCATGGTGACATGTTAAAACAATATAACCCATCCAAAATGCCCTTTTTAGTTTCTCCATTATACTTGACTTATAAGAGAAGCAAGTATAAATATTTAAATTCTGGGGCCTGTGCAAGCCATTTACTCAAGTACACAATAAGTGGGACCAGTCATATGATTTTGACGTCAGTCAACAGCTTTTCGGTCATACTACATGTTTTCCTTTTTTTATTTTAATTATCCTGTATGATTTTAATTAGTAATTCAATCAATTGTGTTGGCTTTGTTGCCTTTCTGTTTTAAATGAATTTAAAGCGCACAATTTACTAACATGTGAAGCTGCACCAAGTGGTGATGTTGTAGATGTGTACCTGAAGGATTTCATATTTCATTTTATCCTGCTTATTGTTTGATTGTTATTATGATTTTTTTGTGATGGTTTGGAATGGACAACTTGTGCAAATACTTCACCATTTTGCTGTCAAAAACATGCATGCATTTTAGATCAAATGATGTTTAAGAATCTACTGACCTTCAAACTGGAGGATTTTAATTTCCTGTTTTTTTCAAGTGTCATTGCACATTTTTTTTCCTGAACTTTGTTCTTGACAGGGTTATATGTGTTATTTTAATGTTCATATGTATATGTTCAATACAGAGATTTTCTAAAGTCTGTTTAATAGTCACTTTTTTCCTTTTTGCTATTGTTCTACATTAACCATCTAAACATAATTTATTACTATACCATATGACCACCACTAGATGGTATAATGAGAGCATTTCCCCCCCTCCACAAATCTGAACCCCTTCAAATTTAAGGTAGTGTATGTGGCACCTAAATTAGTCAAGTAAAATATTAGTTACTTGAAGAGGAAAAAAATTGTAGGCAAGTTTGAATAGCTGGACTAAGCAGGTGCTCTAGCCAGTGTACACTGTTTTAGATGGCTATCTGAAACCACAGAAAGAGATTACACACACTGTTCAAACAGAGGAAGCTCCATCAGATGCTGATCTCAGACCTGTGGCCATTGATAACAAGAGAACCGTTCTATGAAGGCCTGCTTTACTATTCTGTGAATGTGAGCCACACCCAGCTATTCAAACACAATGACTTAACAGGAAGAGATTTCATTTAACCACATCAGTAAGTCCATTGTGATGATGTACAGACAGGTATTGCAGCAGTATAACAAGAAAGATAATCTTCTGAGACTTAGATTGAATTCGTCTAATCCAAAATCATTTCCGTGATGCTTAATGCACTCAGATGTTCACAATATCCACGTTCTCGGTTAACCGTAGGGGTGAGGATAGCAATTGCCAGACTTATGCAGCCAAACACTGTTGGAGGTTCAGTGATGTTGGTGCTATATGATTGGCTTCGCCCATAGATTCAGATCAGCATATTAAAGACAAAGCAGATCCTAAATAAAACCAGTTTAGACAAGAAGAGCAATGTTCAGTGCACAGCTGCAGGCCTGTGAGAGTCACTCTTTTACAAAACTTCCTTTTGAGATGCACACTATTCACGCTAAAATGTGTTTTGTCTTTTTTCTCTCCCTCTTATGTACTTACACAAAAATCAAGTGTTGCTTGTCCATCAATGAACCTTTCTTTGTCTAACAGGATGAAGTTTGCTCTCATACTGATTTTTTTTTCTCTCTGCCCAAATGCTACTTTTACGCCATGAATACGCCTTTTGTTTTTAAAGAAAAATACAATTTCAAGAGTGTGAAATTACTCCACATCATTTCCTGAATGACACTTGTGCACACATTTTCAAATCTTGTTTTTAAACTACTTTATTTTTTTTTACACTTGAACAGAGATTAGAGCAAAAACAGGCAATATTAATTTTGTTCTGATTTCTAATAATTAACCCTTAAATGTTTTTGTACATATCTTGTATTTTTTCACAAAGTATTAAATTAAAAATAAAAACAATATATATTTGTTGCGTGTGTTGGAAAATATCAATTTTCTCAGGTAGCCTACTTGTATGTGTTGAGTTGGTAGTCCTCAGTCATGCTGGATGCTAGATGGGCGGGGCCATAGTTTGCAAAGTGACATCACTGCCCTTTGAAGTGAATTTCGGTACTTGACCCCATTGGATGAAAACCGGGAGTCCGATGGGCATTTTGGTGGCTTGTTCCTTTTTTGTTTCTTAATTGCCACGTTAGTATTTGCTTAACTTCCTTCACACTGGTTTCAGCTCAAGGTGAAACGCGAGAGTAAAGCAGCGGGCTGAGATAAAGGTGGTGTTTTTTGCACGTTTGTATATTTTAAGCAGTTTGAACAAGGAACCTCACGGCTCCCGTGTCACCTTGTCGCCGGTGTGAAGTCGTGGATTGCCTGCTTTTCCAGATTGAAGCAGAGGAATCGAAACAGGACGCTTTTAAAATCATCTGAAGGTAAATGAATGGCATTTTAGAGCATGTTTACTTTGCTTATCTTTCAACCTGTTTGCCTGGTTCAAATTCTCTGTTCATATTGTCACTTCATTCGGGACCAAAATCAACTTGGTTTGCATTCGGTTGTCGTTCTGAATATTTTCTCGTATCAGGTTCGGTTTCGTTCGGATTTTGCATGTTTGGGTTGGGCTGGGCTTTCAAAGGATGCATCGATTTATACACACATGGTATGAACTGAACAGCGGCCTGCGCTCCGTTTGTTACACCGATTATTTTTTAATATAGGCTACGTTTGTATTTAATCACTGCGCGTGAAGGGCATCGTAATTAATCACATTTTTTCGCTACATGTTACATGTAGCGATTCGTGCTCGGATAAAAATGAATGTCCTTGCAGGAAAATTTTTTTTCTTGAGCATAAAAGGATCATGTTTTCTACAAAATAGCCTATGAATAGCTACAACATTCATCTGTCTTAAATTCAAAGAAATCGCTGCATTTTGTGGGGGTTTCTATAGTAAGCTAGCCTATATGATCAGCATAAAACGTTTAGTGATGTTCTTGAAAATTACAAGATTTGATGTTGAGGAATTCAAATCCCCGTTTTAATCGAAACGCGTAATATAGCCTAATCGCTTCACTTGACAAACGAATCTACGCTGGTCCACAACATAGACTAGCTCGCCTCTCTTTATCCGACTAAACTTCCAAAGCTCAGAGAAAATCGATAGTATAAGTGTACTCTCATGGATTGCCGTTGTTTGATATGGTCGTGATGTGCACCGCCTGTGGTAGGCTACTTATCCTGTGCTGGACAATGCCACGTATGTTTTGACTTGAAATTATCGTTTGAATCGTGTTGATGTAATTCTGTGTTATCACCTTGCCCTTGTAACGCCAGTAGGTATGTAGATAACACCGGGTCTCTCATCACACCCTGTATCTGTCTGTTTACATTCTAGGCTTCAGTTCTAGAAGTTCATGACCGCTTTTAGCGCTAATGGCCCGGATATTTACGCGGCCGCTCCGGGAACTGTTGCCCATTCACCAGCGATTCTTTCATGAGCGGTCGTTTTGTGTGAAAAGTGCAGAATTTAAGCTGCATTCGGTAATTTAGCCCTAAATAACAGGGTTTACACAAAGAGATGAAAAGCACGTTTTAGAAATATCCTTAAAATGAGGAGAATGAGGTACACTCACATTAGATTAAGACATATCAGTCTTATTCCAAAAGAGTTCATTCTACTCTGAGCGGGTCGTCTATGGGTGTAGCCATATTGAGATCACGTGACCAGCGGAATTATGCAAATAACCAGTTAGTAATTTTAACAATATTAATACATTGACTTTAAGTAAGTACTCAAAAACTTAACTGTCAGTACTTCTAAACAAAGCAAGCTAGTAAAACAAGTTAACAGCATGGTCCAGATTGATAGAATAGACTGACAGGCTGTTCGAACAGAATAAATTCAAGTGGGGAGAAAAAATGCATCCAGGGCAATAGGTGTTACTATTAAGTCCAAAACTGGTACTACTGGATCGAATATAAGCCAGTTAAATGTAGCCTTTACAAAAACTTGCTGAGTGCACCTTTAAGTAATTTGCAAGATATCAAATTCTTTACAGGGTATTTTTAAACACCCCTGTCTATGCCATGTAATGTGAATCAACTATGATGTCTTGCTTAGCCCATAATGGTCTATTGTTTTTCCCAGTTGTCTGTAATGCCAGCTGTTGTTGTGACCCCCCCCCCCCCCCCCCCAAAAAAAACCCTGATTGACCTGACCAAACAATCCAGAGCTAAAACCAGTTTGATGCTAGAATGGTAGAACAGAGTACATATGAAAATGGGCTTTCATTGTAATGTCTACTTGTCCTAAAATTTATGATAGCCCCTCTCTGTTTCAACGTGTGCCTGAGCTCAGGTCAGTCAGAATAGTGTTGAGCAGGGACAGCTGCTTTCAATGGTTGTTTTAGCCATACTTCTTTGACAGCTTTGTTTAAACAGGACATTTGTACCAATCTCTCTTGCTGCTCCATTAGACTTAGGTTTTTTAGCTGATAGTGCTATGTATCGATTGATTGTGCTTTCTATTGCGTCCTGTGAGCTAATGATTTCATCACTTGTTGAGTCATCTTGGGCTGGAACCAAAACAGGTTTTGTCATTGTGGTGTTGCATTTTGGTGCTGCTCCTCAAGTCTGTGGTCAGTATTTTGGCGATGACATTAGTTTCTTTCTGTCTTTTTTTTTTTTGTGCACTGAAGCTCAAACGTGCTGCATAACACACGAGAATGAACCTCATTGGTTCTTGCGCTTCCTTTTACCACAACTGATGAGTGTGTTGATGAATGTTTATATGTGAATAAAAGCCTAAATTCAATCTGTTCATCATAAAGCGATCGAGTCTCCTCAGAGAATTTGTAAAACTAATCCATATGAATTGAGCGTTTTAGTCCAATCTGTTTATGAACTTTTTTTTTTTTAAGCGTCAAAGTGGTAGTTGCGTAGCTGTCAAAGGAGGGACTGAAATCTCTGATTGAAAAATATCTTGGGTTTGGAACGACATGAGTGAGTAAACGATGACAGAATTAATTTTTTTCTATTAATTAAGTTACCCTTTAAGGGTGCTTGTATGCATATCTATTGATGTCCTGGCCAATGCAGCAGTCACAGATTGGACCATTTAACAGCTTTTGAGATGTCTGGTTGGCTTCAGCTTAGCCGTGACCTCGTGGTGGGGTCATCGAGTTGGACAAGCAGATGCACTGCTTGGAAGAAGGCCCAATTTTCTGTAGCAGATGAATTGAATTAAATAAACCACATCATCAAATCGGTTTGCTTATTCACCAGCAGTCCACTTCCTTACAGATACTCTAACCTTTAGTATAAACTCGATTGACTCCACTTCCAGTAATGTGAATTCCAGACAACCATTAAGTCCTGGTACTGTTTCGTTTCTTGTGAAATAGCTTCCTGAGTTTATAACCTTCGGGATAAGCTACTTGGTGCTTGACGTCAGTTTCGCATTTGGAAAGAACATTTTGAAATACCCCTTTATTATATTAAATCCTTTCTGGTGGTTTTATAACCCCCAAATCTGCTGAAACCCTGCCACTGACATAAGAGCTTTTAACTGTCAGCAAACCAGTGCTAGATAACTTGGCAGAGAGTTTATTTGTGTGTTTTTTAGATGGAACCGATGTCCTGTTTTAATCCTCCTGGGCTCAGTTTCTATCCATCACAGCGTCCTGCTGCGTGTCCAGTATGCAAACTACACTCAAACCATCACGCCACCATTCACCATCTGTTCTTTCTATCCTTCCCTCTCTCAAAACTCCCTCCCTCTCCATAACATCTTCTGACGCTAATCTTTTTTGTCTGTCTTGAACACGTGAGATGGTTCCAGCTTTCTCTTTACTCAATTTACGCTCAGAAAGTTAAGTTTCTTCAAAATTCCTTTTGCACCACTTTTACTTTTGTCCCGTGTCGTTTTGCAGCCTCTTTCAGTCCAATATCTCTGTTGTTTTGGCAGCCCCGTTCTGGCTGTGCCCAGCCCCCGTCAGCATGGTGCGCCGCACACAATGGGGAATGTCCTCTCTTTATCCTTACATTACGCATGGCAAAATCAAACCGTGCTGGGTCATTAAGCCCCATTCACACCCTATACTGAGACAACACAGACGGCTCGCTTGTCTGGAGTTAATCCCGTTGGATGAGTGGGAGCAGGGTCGTCACGTTTCTTCCTGTTTATCTGCATCGTTACTACCGTTTCACACTCCCTGAAGTCTGACACTTCAGCTCGACCCCACACACAATACTGACCCATTACCCATCCCTCACCCATATAGTAACCATTTACCAATGCAAATTGCAGTACTAATGACGAAAGATTATTTTAGATTGACCACAATAAGAACTGAAACCTGCTAAAGGAACTAGTGAATGGTGGAGAACATTTACAGAAAGTGCTGATTTGTATAATATCTATATGGGTGTATTTTATCTGTAAAGGTGTGTGTTTGTGTGGAGAATCAGAAAGTCGAGAAATCGCACCCACCACTGGTGACTCTTTTATTACTTTGAGCATATTAAAGAATTTCCCCCCTTCCTGCGAGGAGACTATTTCACATGGGCAGTTTTCACTCTCACAGTTGTGGGTGTATATGAATGTTGCGACTTCCTGTCTCATGTCCGTATTAAAGGGGTCATATGCACTTTTACAAGTTGGTTGTACTGAAATGTGTGTTGGCAGTGCCTGTACACAACCATCATAAAATGATAAAAATCCATCCAGTGTTTTTTTTTTTAATCTCCTTATATGTTTGTTTTCCCCTGCCTCAAATTGAGCCGTTCGATTTTGTGACGTCACTAAATCGGATGCCCCTCCCACGATTGTTGATTGACAGCAGCGTTTCAACACAGACCCGCCCTCGCTCGTGAGCGAGCTGTCAATCATAGTCCGCACGGTCATTGTTGATATGCTGGAGCACTGTCTATGAGCAGAATGGCGTCTAAGCGATTGTGGTGTTCTGTTCTTGGGTGTAATAACGAACACAGCAGTCATTTTAATGTTCCTAAATCCGAACCGCTTAAGACGCAGTGGCTGAGTTTGTTTTCGAAGGGAATATTCCCCACGAGCAACGTCAATGCTCTCATGTTTGCGCGAATCATTTTACACACCAGACTGCTTTATAAACGAGGATCAGTATAAAGCTGGTTTTGCTAAGAAGCTGCTCCTGAATAAAGGATCGGTACCAGATATTCGTGTTCCTTGTGAACCTCCAGAAGAACGGAAGTGAGTAACTTTTTATTAAACTTTATATTAATCTTTGCAAATCGCTAGCTGCACGCTTCACAATGAATGCGTCTAAGGTTTACACTCAGGGTACATTACGGCATGTTTTCTATGCATGACGTTCTCAATATAATTCATAATCCCACATTTATACTGAACAACGCGTTATTGTTATTGTGTTCAAACGGTGTAGGCCTACGCACAGAACAGAAAGGCGGGGTGAGCAAAGCTCATTATCATTTAAAGTCATATGCACTGAAACGGCGTGCTGAAACAGAGCTGTTTTTGACCAGGTAAGATAAGTGTTTTCTTACAATACTAATGAGAATTTTTAATTAAAGTAATTTAGTAATTTTAATTTAGACCCTAAAGAATCATATTAGCTTGTTAAAAAATGGCATTATATGACCCCTTTAAGGAATGTGGTGTGCTGTGCTCATAAACATGCTGAGATGTAGCTCAGGGAGAAAGATGTGAATCTGGGTTTTCTAGCACTGCGCAGCATGTTGCATTTTGTTCTGGGATGTAACTGATATGCAGGCCAAGACAGAATCAGAAGAGAATACCCCCCCCCCCCCCCCCCCCCCCCCCCCCACCACCACATATTTTCCTTTGCTGATTTTGAAAAAAATGCTGCTTTATGCAGAGTTTATTAAATGTTTTTGCTATTTTGATTATGCTTTAAGCTACTGATAAGAGTTTAGTACTTTGTTTTTAAATCCATTCTGGAGATTTTTCCTTTAAAATGAACACTGAAAAAGTCGGGCCTAGTTATTACTGGCTGTCGTTTTCTATATGGGAAGTGAAAGTAAAAAGTGAACACCCACAGACTGATGCCCATGCAAATTTCAGAGGTCAGTGTGCAAATGCTGAAAAGTGAATTATCAATTTAAGATGCAGGTCAGACTTATGTAAGCTCAGACTTGTTTTCAGATGTGTATTTAAAATATTATAGTAATTTGCCATTTCATTATTTGCAGATTTTCTTATATCATTCAAAAGTTTGAGGTCAGAAAGTTCCTTTTTTTTATTCAGAAAGGATGCACTAAATATGTTAAAGATTTCTAATTTAATTCGAAAATGTAATTAATCAGAAAAAGTCCTGAAAACTATTTAAAACATTAAGCAGCACAACATTCTTAAATGGATTGCAAAATGGATGCGCTTTTTGGAGCTTCAAAAACTCGGGGACTATTCAATGCTGTTACAAAGTTGGGAAAAGCCAGGATATTATTTAATATAACTCCGATTGTGATTGCCTGAAAGAAGAAAGTCATACACCTAGAATGTCTTGAGGGTGAGTAGCTAAATTATGGGATAATTTTTGGTTGAATTCCTTTAAGAAAAACTTTAATTTGCTATGCAAGCTCTGTTTTGGACCTGCCAAGTGAAAGATGCACAATAATAGCTTTATGCACATTATCATTTTAGTCTTTGGTAAGAGCAGTCTCATGGAGTCAGTGTGGGAGTCCGATGACTGACTGTAATGTGTAGGGAGTAAAAGAGATGGAATAGGAGGGGTGTGTTGCTGCACTCTTTCAGTGTTTTCATCTGTTGATCTCTGGAGTGCATGTGCCAATGGTAGCGTTGTGAGAGCACTGCCTTGTATGGGCAGATTGTATGAGGGGTATGTGTTTGTCGTTTCTGTCTGCTTTTTTACCTCTCTGGTGAAATCTGTTTCGTTATTCGATCTCTCATCCCATTCCGATTATTTTTCAGTTTTCGCTAGGTAACACCAAGTTACTGATTATAACTTTCTTGTGAAATTACAAGTTAAAACTAAACTTAACAATTAGAATGAGGATATAGATATTTGTTAAACAGAGGCCTGGGTCCTGCTGCTGGCTCTTATTACAAGAATGCAGGATGTGGCCAACTACAGCTGCATGGAAATAGCTGCACGTCTGTCTTTGACAGTTGGTTATGGCTCGGCCCTGAGGAGCTGGAAGCCCTGTGGAGGAATTTGGGTTTGCAAGGTCTCGCTATTTGTTCCTTTTTCGTTTTGTATCAGTTTCTCTTGCACAGATTCTCTAGAATGTGACATTTGCTTTTTCTATAGCTGTCATCCGCAGATGTTTCTGAACTGCTTAGTGGGACGCTGTCACAGCACAGTCCATCACTAAGTAAAAAGACACACACTTTGGAAAGGACGTCCCCATGTGGAAAGCTGCTTTATAAACTTCATTCAGCTTCATTTATTTCAGATCTGATAACACCAAAAGTTTAATATAGGGCTAGGTTTAGGATTAGGGAAGCACGTTTTAAAATGTCCTCATGGCACCTTTATAATCTTCAATCTATACATGTAAATTCCCTAATCCAAACAAATAACAGATTAAGATATTGAACAAGACAGGCATGGGGTTTAATGAGAGGCAGACAAGGTTCCTACTTTTATTGAAAAATGCAAATATTAGTAATTTTTTTTTAATCTTGTTCTCCAAGCCTGGAAAATCATACATTTTGCTAGTTATGCTGTGCTCTACAATATCATGTCAGCTATTGTTTGCTCTTAAACCATGGTCATTTTTTTTATCTGAGATTGACTTTTTTCTTTGAGTCAGATCTTAAAATGAATTGGTTGGTTTGGTTCATGCATCAGTCTGAAAGACTCATTAGCAGATCAGCCTTGAATCAAATAGATGAATCGCTGAAAAGCCATGGAAAAATCAGTTCTTCTATATGGCATCGCTGTGAGACCTACTTTTGGAACTTTTATTTTTAAGTGTGAACCGATTTGGTTTGGATGATAAAGTAGGCTTTTTTTCATGAGCACCCGAATGTTCTCACAAGTGCTTTTGCTGTTAGATTTCCCTGATAGTTCTCATTTTCATTTAGTTTAACTTGATGTACAAAAATAACTAAAACTAGTACTGAAACAAAATAAATGTAATAACTTTATAGACATGAAAAAACAAAACATAGATGCTCAAACTTTAACTAAGATGAAAATGGAAAATATAAACTTAAAACTAATTTAAAGTATGAATAAGAGGTGAGAGAGATGGAGTGATATTAATGGGGAGATGAACTGTGATGTAAAACATCTAAATCGGATCTCTTTTTTTGAATGTCCCTGGGTTGATCTTCACATCCACATGGAGAGAGCAGCAGGGCTGCTGGGTCATTTCTGGGCAGAACGATGACTTCCCAATTCATCTTGGCCTGTAGGATGACAAGTTTTTTTTCAAGAACTTGTCACCCATCGTCTTTGTTTTCTGTCTCTTGAGTGACTTCCTTCAACATTTTTATTCAAAAATGTGTTTTCCTCCTCTTGATTCTGTCACACACACTTGAGCCCACTCATTTCCTGCATGATGATGATTTTAAATTTTGATTTCTTTGCTTGCCTCATCATTGTTACTTCATCCCACTATTTTCCCCTTTCCCCTTTCTTTATTTGCTCTCTGGATTGGTGGCTTGGGCTTGAAGAGCCAGAACAATGGCTCAGCTGCTTGGGCCATCTGTATAACTGCAGACGAGGAACAGATCTGATGCAGAGGAGGAGGGGAAGGAGAATGGAAGAAAGAGGGGGGTTGTGGTTATGTGGTTAAGGAGTAAGACAAGAGGGTTCTGAATAAAGGAGTTTGGAGAATGGAGAGGGGTGAATGGGTGCAAAGCCCCCCCCCCCCCCCCTCTCCACCACATTGACCCTTTATCCTTCTTTCTTAGAGCCCAAATTCCACAATCTTTTTTGCTGACGAGCTTTTGCATCAGTCCCTGTGACTTGCATAGTGCAGTGCTCCAGTAAGAGTTATATTGAAATTTTCTTTTAGAATTCTACCAAAATTTAATTTGGGTTTATTTATGAGACATAAGTTGTGGATTTAAATCTGTGTTGTGTGAAAAATGTCTACTGTCTGGGACATACTGTAGGTGTTTCTTCACTTATGACATCATCTCTGTTTACACTTGGCAGACAGGAAATTAGTTTGAATGAACCAGTAGATGAAACCTACAGTCCAGATAATGGGATCACATAGCAGGTGGTGGTGATGGCTCTGTGTAAATAATCCACACAAATCAAAGCTATAAATCATCTAATACCCTGATTTATAAAAAAAAAATATGGAGCCATTTCTGACTAATGTATTGGTGAATGAAATGAGTGAGAAGTGAATGGCAATGTTATAAGTTGTAAAATCTACAGTGATCAATATTCCATCCTGTAATACATGACAAATTGTCACTGTTTCTGGCAACCACAGTTGATGTGTTTTATTATTTATTTAACAGGATACTTTTATTTCATTCTATATTCTAAACTATTTTAAAACTACAGTGATCATCTAGGATGCTTGACCTGGACGTGATCTTTTTTGTATTTTGGTTCTTTCATAATGCACCATTTCCTGTTTTTCCCAAGTCACCATTCATGAGGATGGTTCCCTTAGAAAACACTGCTTCCCATTTAACTTAAAGTTCTCTCTGTGGAGTGTTTATTTATTTCTTACTCTATGATTACTTAAGTCTTTTATTCTATTACACATGGCAAAAGATTTTCTCTGCTAAACTGATTGTATTTGTGTCTTTCCCACGTTTTTACAGGGCAGTTATTGAGTTGGTGAACACATCCGTTATCCCTGGGTTCAGTGTGTGAGCAGCACTGAATCCAGCGAGTGTATCTAGCAGCAGCCAATCGACAGGTAATATTGGAGATGAAACCTGATGGGGTGGCCACATCACCATCTGAACCAATGGAAACTGAAGGAACAGAACCCGTAACGCATCCAGCCAGCAGTGACGGGGCATCTCAAAATGGCACTACATCATCACCTCCACAACCTGATGAACCCCAAATTCAGCAAGCAGCTCCAACCGTGAAGGAAGCTCCTGGGAAAGCAGTAGATGCTAAAAGCACATCCAAAGGCCCAGTCAAAGACAAGACTACAGCAGCAGGCCCGGCTACCACTGGACCAAGCACACGACCCAAAGCAACCCAAAGCCGTGCGGCTAATGGCCTCACAAAGACTGCAGCGAGTACCCTAACCAAGAAACCCATTCCAGTGGCCACTACTGCAGCAAACAAGAAAAAAAACACCACTAATGTTGGACAATATGGTCCCAGTAAGAAACCTGTTGGCTCTTCTACTGCTGTTGCAACCTCAAGGGCCCAACCTAAAGTAACGACTGTTGGAACTAGCAGATCCATGACAACAACTGTTGCCAGCGGAACAAAGACCGGAACAGCTGTCGGCACAGCCACCAGCCTGAGTAGAAGACCTGCCACTAGTGCTGCAACCAAAACCACAGGTAAGATGGCCTGGCATGAGTTTAGTTCTGGTACTTCTAAGTTTGTATTTGGGCATGTACAAATTACTTATCGTAATTAGAAAATAATCCATTATTGTCATGTGGTAGTTATAACACGCACCTCTCATGGTGTAGTGAGTCATTATGTGCTAGTTTTTTTTGTAAAATAAAATGTAATTTAATTGTGGTTCTTTTCATCATGGCTTTGCATCATATTTGATCATATCCCAGTGAATTTTCACTTTGGAACATTATTTATTTCAATTTATTTTCTTCAGCTCCAGCTCCAAGGCCAGCTGCTGCCCCTGCTGCCAAACCCAGCACTTCAGCCACAGCCAAAACCACTGCAGTTCCCAAAACTAACAGGTAAAGCAGCTTTTGGACATTTGACTGTATTTGAATGGAAAATTGAAATGCTGGGAACTTAACAAATATTTGACTTTTATGTGGCTTTAAGGTATCAATAAGGCAGATTGGGATGCAGTCACATTTGGGAACTGCTTTGTGTTTAGGACACCATTTAGTGGAGAAACCATACAAATATCAATGACTGCATGCTTTTTGCAGTGGAATGGTCACTATTGTGTGTCTGGCAGTTATTGGCTCAAGTTTCTGTCCCTTTGTGAGTCATTCTCCCTGAAAGACTGCTTAGATCAGGCTTAACCAGCGTATAGGCTCAACAGTGCACTTTTTGTTGATGATACACTCTGGGAATGATAATTGGTATCTTCACTTGAGTTAACCTGCTTTTATGATCCAAGTTAGCTACATTACCAATTATGTATTACCGTCTTTTTTGACTTCAGTCTCTTTTTTATTTCTTTCATCCCAACATAAAATTTTATTTTGCAGTTTTACTTAATCATTATCAGAATCAAATGATTGGGACTGATCAGTTTTATTTCTTTCCCCATCTCACAAATATTTCCTTCCCCAATTTATTACTATTTATTCTTTCTTTTATTATTAGAAATGCCTGTAATACATGGAAAACACGCTGCACACAACTGCATGTAAATTTGAATATTACATCATTTTAAATCAGTCATGGAATTTTTCTCTGTTGATCAGATCTGAAATTGACTTTGTGAGTGATCTTTGATAAATGTTTATATAAATATAATTGTGTTTTTTAATGATAAATATAAGTAATCACAAACGACTGCATGACATTGAAGTCATTGGCGAAAAATTTTGGGAACCTTGTTTTGAAGAGTTAAACTGTTTGTTACGGCTGATTACTTCCATATCCGATCTCCTCAATTGTGTACATGGAGTAAATGTGGTCAGCCAGTTAATTGTTAACATTGTGATTGTGAGGTAAAAGAGGGTTTTTGGCCATGGTTCTGCCACTCTTACTAGACCAACCATCTTGCTCACTCGGTTTGTAGTTTCATGGGATTTGGATAAGTGCTGTGCTCACCAAATCAAATTTCCTTTTGTATTTGGAGTTTTTCTGTCTATGTTGCAAAATTGGTGAGCCTCTTCAAATTTTAGCCTGCGGGAGTCAGAGCAATTTAATTTCCCTTGAACTGAGCTTCTGGGTAGCCTATCTCTATTTGTTTTCCTTTGCTGCAAAATTACTAGTAAACCAGATGGCCTTTGTCACATTATACCACAAGACAAATGTTTAAATATGAATGAGCTTGTACATTTTAAAATGGTGCTAATGAGGTTGAAAACAAAAGCATCGCAAACCCTTAAAGGTCCAGAATGAATGGAACAGTTAAAACTAAGTGAGAGATGTTTTAAAGCAGCGTGTAAATGTGCAAAGGAAAACCACTGCCTGATGCTCTGCTGAACACTTTTTTTTTTTATATATTTTTTTTTATAAATCCAGAACCGTACCTTCATCCTTATGGCCATTACTTAATTAAAGCTTAATTATTGATATGCAGATGTCTGTGCCATCGGGTGTCGTGTTCTTTTCCACAGGCAGATTGCTCCTTTAGGAACGTCTTTGACCTCTTAACCAAAGAAACCAAAGAAAAGCACAAACTCCCTATCATTCACATTCACAGAGCCTTTAGTTTTGACATTTATTGTCATCTTAAACTTCTCGACCAATTATTTTGTTTAGGACTTGGGCAAATAAGTACATAATGGTCTACATGTTATTGTCAAGTCTTGTCTTTATCAAAATTATAGCCTTGGCATTTTGTGTTCTGTTTGGCCAGAAATATAATGAGCCCTAATCAAGCAAAGGTTTTTGTAAATACCTAATCCTTTGGATGCCTGAGCTTTTGAGGTCAGCATGTCTGTGGAAGCTGCTTGGTTCGTACTCTCCAGCTGCATAATTTTAATCAAGTTGTAGCCATAATGCTACAGAAATGAAGATAAAGATGCAAAGCTGTTTACTTTAGTTGCTATGCTACGTTTATCTTATGCCTTAATGCTCTCCTGTTATATTAGTTGCCCTCTATTTATGTAATGTGATTGCAGTCCTATTTTCTTTTCCCTCTTGTTGTCTTTATTCTGCTTTAATTTGACCAAAGATGGTTTAATCAGTGTCCTAGTAACTAAGTACAAATAAACGTAATGTAGGTCATAGAAATGTATTGGGAAATTCCAGTTCTTTTGTTCTCATCCTTTTAACAATTAGCCGTTGTTTCAGAATAATTTGTGGGGGAGATGTTGCATGTGGGGCCAAGCCATTTGACCATGTTCTCTATTGTGCACTTATGAGGAACGTGCTTATTGGCTGTATTGTCTGCGTGAAGAGCTGGAGTATGTCTACTGTCATTGTTATTGGTGTGGAATTGACCATTCCAACATGCTTCATATAGTTCTTATCTTTTGAAGTTCTGGTAGATCTGATTCTTGCTTACAAAATGTTTTTTGATAAAGACTAATGCAAAGGTCATGACATTTAAACAGACGCTAATCTGTTCCGATGGCATTCCGCAGTGTTTAACATTTGTTCAGTTTAACACATTTAAAATATTTAACGCAATTTACGCAGCATTCGTTTTATTCCGGCCATCCTTTGGCTTGCGTTACATATGATCACACTATCATTCATTCAAGTGATATTAAACCATTTGGACACAATAAGAAGCAAAAAATAACTCAAATCGGTACTGCCGCAATGTGAAGCGGCTCTGTGAACAAACACCTGAAACCTGCGCACAGAATGCTGCTTCAGACAGCGCAGCATGGATCTTTCTTTCGCATTTGAATGGACAAAATTGTTAATGCCGTTATTGGCGAATATCCTCGTAAGCAGTCTTTAAACAAGTAAAAAAAAAAAAAAAAAGTGTTAAATTAATGACTAAAATAGAATGTGTCAGATCTGCGTCAGGTCTTAAAGTCCCCATGAAATCACAAATTAATTTTTTGCTTTTAATATGTTAGCTTTACTGTTATCTATCACCTAGTGTGCTCCAAATCAATGACAAAAAATCAGCATTTAGAAGATGTAAGCATTCAAAACTTAAGGTGTGTTCGACATCGGCTGCGGCTGGATGTAAGCGATCGGTGAGAGTAGCCGCGTGCAGGAGGGGAGGAGTGGCAAACGGAGACGTGAAGTCGGACACTTTCTGGTTCCCGTAGTGACCTCTCACGTGGTGTTTGCATACTTTACCACAGCTGAAATGAAATAAATGCAATATTTGCCAAATACACAGATATTTCAGACACATTTTCATTCAACACTGTACTGCTTCATACAGCATCTGTTTGAACTAGAATAAAGTTCAAAATAAGCATATCAATGAAGTGGAGTCAACGTTTTTTAATCAGTTTTATTTTGATAAACATGACTCAATATAACATCGCGACTACATGAAAAGACTGTTTACTGTTATAAAAACTGATTTGTGCACTTTAGTGGAACTAAAGGTGTGAGAATAAACACGACACGCACGTGATCGTTATCATGCAGTGAATCCGGCCAATCGTGGAACAGCTGTGTCGTCATCAGAGCTTGTGCAGCCGCTCTTGAGAAACTGCGCTGGCTGAATCCTCCGGCTACTCTCGAATCGCTCTCGCGGTACTTTGATGGCATATGTCACAGTCACGTGGAGTCAGCGCTGCATCAAGTTGGACAAAATTTCTAACCGGCGTGCACTGCTTCAAGTCAGCCACCGATCGGTCTGCGCAGAGCTGCATGAAGTCGAACAAGCCTTTAGTCTCTCTCTTCTGCCAATATATGGTTAATGTTTTTAATGACATCACGTTGCACAGCTTCTCATCAGATTTTCTGTCCAATCAAATGCTCTCTAAATTATAAATAGATGCTGAAGTTGCTGCTAAAATCGGTCACTCTTAACACATTTACTATTTGCTGCATGGTGTAAAGATGCTTTCCATTGGGGCGAATGAAGTCTGGTTTCATGTTAGTGAAATGTGATCAATGTGAAAGTATCACATTTATAAAAATATATTAACTTGTATTAATATATTAACATGTTAGGTGTGATTAATTGTAATTAATTACAGAAAAATGTGATTTAATTAGCTATTTTTCAGTCAACAGTTTTCCCTGCATATTACTCTTATTATTGTCTTACTACTTATAGTTCTGATTAGTTGCAGCCTGTTATTTAGGTTAGTAGCTTGTAACTGTTATCTGGGATTCACTAATGCAGTGTATACACCGTAAAAACTAATTTGTTCAGTTTACTTAATTCAATTGTGCAAACTCGTTGCCTTAATCCATTTAAGTTATGCTTACTTAAATTAAGTAAGAAGAACTTGATGCAATTTAAGTTTTAAATTAATTGCTTTGTTTTACTATTTTTGGCTTTATTTTACATGACAATTTTATTTGCTATCGTTATTGGGGTTATACTGACAAAAGAGACAGCAAATAAAATTGTAATGGTCGAATCAGATCACAAGGTTGTGTCAATGGAGCTGCCCTTTCCTTCACCCCACACCAAACCAAGGCGGCAGATCCATTATAGAAAGCTGAAAAACATCAATGCAGATGCCCTGGCCCAGGACCTTCAACATCTCTCCTCCGGATTTACTGACTTCGTTTCTGTAGCTGACTCCGTGGATTTCTACAACCAGTCCCTAAGCAGTCTTCTGGACCTCCACGCCCCCTTAATGTCCAGGTCAGTCTCGTTCACGCGCTCTGCACCCTGGTACACCTCTGAGCTGCGAAAGATGAAGGCGGCTGGGCGTGTCCTTGAGCGGCGGCTAAAAGCCTCTGGACTGACTGTTCATAAACAGGCATACAGGGAGCAAAAGAGGGTATATGCAGAAGCTCTGAGGAACGCACGGTCCAGGTTTTATTCCACTATCATCAATAACAGCCCTGGTAACTCCAAACAACTTTTTTCAACAATAAACCACCTTCTTAAACCCCCCTTACTCTCCCACCCTGAGACCACCGAAGAGAGGTGTAACATGCACATTACCTTTTTCAAACAAAAAGTTAATAACATCCGCACCCACCTCTCCGCCACTGCTGTCCCGCCCTTCCCAACGGCCGACCTACCGTTTGAGATTGTCCAGCCCCTCTGTTCTTTCTCTGATGCCACACAGGAAGAAGTGGAGGATGTCATTAAAAAAATTAAGCCATCCACTTGTGCCCTGGACCCTTTCCCTTCAGCCCTGCTGAAGGCCAACATCTCTGCCATTTCTCCATTTATTACAAAGATCATAAACCACTCCCTCCAGGTTGGTCATATCCCATCAACATTAAAGACTGCTGTCATCAGACCTCTATTAAAAAAACCCACTCTGGATCCAGAAGTTTTCTCCAACTACAGGCCCATTTCCAATCTTCCATTCCTATCAAAGGTTCTGGAAAAAACAGTTGCAGCTCAACTCCATGTTCATCTTAAACACAATAACTTGTTTGAAAAGTTTCAGTCTGGTTTCCGCCCTGGCCATAGCACAGAAACAGCCTTGGTCAGGATCACCAATGACCTCTTGATGGCAGCTGATACTGGTTCTCCCACTCTACTCGTCCTACTAGACCTAACAGCTGCTTTTGATACAGTAGACCACAACATCCTCATCCACCGCCTGCAATACACCATTGGACTCTTAGGAAATGTTCACAACTGGTTTAACTCATACCTGAACGGCAGAACTGAGCATATCGCCCTGGGCAAAGCCAAATCACACACTCATAATGTCACCTGCGGTGTCCCTCAGGGCTCTGTGCTGGGCCCCACACTCTTCTCCATTTACATGCTGCCTCTTGGCAAAGTCATTAGCAGACATGGTATATCATTCCATTGTTATGCTGATGACACACAGCTGTATCTCAGGACAACCACCACTTCTTCTGCTCCCTTGCCAGCATCCACACTGAACACCTGCCTGGAGGAGATAGAGGCGTGGATGAAGCTCAAATTCCTACAGCTAAATAGTTCCAAAACGGAAGCCATCTTAATTGGCACACCACATCAGCTCCGCTTTTCCACCATCAGCAGTATCACTTTTTCGGGCCAAAACATCGCCCTTTCCACATCTGTCCCCAATTTGGGTGTTAAAATGGACTCTCAACTCACCTTTGACACCCACATCAAACACCTCTGTAAGACATCATTTTATCATCTCAAGAACATTGCCAAACTCCGTCCAACACTTAACCTGGCAGATGCAGAGAAGCTCGTCCATGCCTTTGTGTCCTCCAGGCTGGACTATTGTAATGCACTTCTCATCGGGATCTCTGGCAAAAGCATCCAGAGACTACAATACATCCAGAACAGTGCTGCCAGGATCCTGATGAGGGTGCGCAAGCATGATCACATCACGCCCATCCTAAAATCTCTTCACTGGCTCCCTGTCCCACTCAGAATTGAATATAAGGTCTCCCTCCTCACCCACCAGTGCATTCATGGACATGCCCCCCTTTACCTACAGGAACTCCTCCAACACCAGAGCTCCTCACGCACTCTCTGGTCTGCAAACACAAACACCCTTTATGTCCCCAGAATCAAGCTCTGTAGCATGGGTGGTAGGGCCTTTTCATCGGCTGCTCCGAGGCTGTGGAATGCCCTCCCTGATCACCTGAGGGCCCCACAGACTACAGATGTTTTTAAACAAAACCTAAAAACGTATCCTTTTAAAAAAGCTTTTAAATAAATGTATTTTATAGGGACCCCTTGATTTTGAGTTTTTAATTATATTACCATATGGTCTGTAGCACTTTGAGATTGCTAAAATGTAAAGTGCAATACAAATAAAATGTATTATTATTAATTAATAAAACTAAAACACTTGTTACCATTGTTGTGGTTTTCATGCTGAATGTTTAGGTCTGTGTGTGACTCAAGCAAAATGACAAGATATTGTCACAAAGAGTGATTATATCAACCCAATTAAAAGTTTATGCCATAAGTGTTAGCAATAAAATGTTAAAAGATCATTATTATACATAAATTATTTCCATGTTTTGAATGAATG
This sequence comes from Tiaroga cobitis, assembly GCA_030578255.1. Taxonomy (NCBI): domain Eukaryota; kingdom Metazoa; phylum Chordata; class Actinopteri; order Cypriniformes; family Leuciscidae; genus Tiaroga; species Tiaroga cobitis. The sequence goes on from CM060591.1 coordinate 47,208,525, forward strand.
TATGATATAACAATTATATTTCAAGTGTATATATATATATATATATATATATATATATATATATATTTATTACTTCACTTCCTTTGAAATCAAATAACTGTGATTTTAATTTTGCATTACTGCATCAATTGGAAAAGAATTACAATAATATAAATGAAGTCCCAAGTGCCCAACCAAAGAGAACACTAATCATAATAATGGTGAGACATTTTTGGAAATCGACATTTAAAGGTACAATATGTAAGAATTTTGTAATCAAATGTCAAAAAATCACTTGCACAGTGTGATATATTTCCTGTAGTTGTGTACTTACAATATCCCAAAAGTTCCCAAAGATTTGTAATTTCAGAGAAATTCCAATTTTAAATAATTGGCCGTCCCGGAATCCCTGTTCACTTGTCGCCTGTCAATGATGTAATATCCGCGTTATCCCTGGTTTCCGCTCGTACAGCCATAGTAACCATGGCGACAGACGTGGATAACTGCGTAGTTCGTAACATCTAGCTGCACACTGTTGTTGTTTCGTTCAAACTTTATGGACCATGGCAAGCAGGCTTTGGGGAAAAAAGGAGAACTAAAACGAGGATCAATATCAGCGTGGCGTTTTCGAGATGCCGAGAGCTCAGTGCTGTGACAAACTTCGACTTTACAGAGCTCTTACATGTACTTTGATTAGTTTTATGTACATTTGCTAACCTGTCTAATAATGTTATATAGTTCAACATGATGAAATGTTAGAATATGAGCTGTATGTTATTCTAATGTTGATCTAGCTTACTGCTAGTCTCATATAGCCAACAAACTAACACATAGAATAACATTATAACTTTCAACACACTCAAATGCAGTTTAGTGTGATAGTGTAGACCAAGTAAAACAGCGCTGCGTTACCTCAGAAGCTTCATTCGTCTAATAAACTAACCTGTGTGAGTAATTCAGCACTTGCGGGTAGTTTGGTAGAATTAAATGTTCTTATTCATTTATATCCGCAGGATTTGCGTGTGGCGCTGATATCTGTCTCTCATTAGCAATCGCGCCGTGTTTCATACCACAGTCATGATAAAAACATCAATGTATTCACTCATCCATAAACATTATTAGATCCATCGACTTGACGACAAATTCCATAATTCCGCAGGAAATTGTCATCAACCTACGCCTTTGTTATTGTAAGAGGTTGGCGACCCCTTAGCGGCGACAGAAAATGCATATTGTATCTTTAATTTATGAAGTCAACTTATGTGATGTTCTCCCAAATTTTTTAATTGTATTGACAATAACATTCAAGATGACTGGAAAATGAGCAAATGCAACTAAGAAGAATGATGACTGCAGAAGTGGAAGAAATTAGTGAAAAGTCTTAAGAATTGCCCCACCTCAAAAACCATTTTCCCCGCCTGTTTTTTTTTTTGGGCAAAATGGTACTCAAACCAGTCAAGTAATGGTTACTTTGGTTTTCTGAGTAACGAAGGTGTAGCATGCAAACAGTTCAGATTACTAAATTGCTTTAAGTTAAAAAAATTATTGGACATTAAGTAAAATTAACTAAAGTCTTAGTGAGAACAACTGTTAGATTTTACAGTGTACAGTGACACTGAACTGTGACCATTGTATTTTCAGTACCATTGTATTTCAACTGTGACTGACTGTAAAGAACTTTATCAGATCCTATCAGAGTGTTAAGCTGAGTCTTATGTCCGGTTAAGGCTAATATGATTGTCGATCATCTAGCTAAGTGCAATTTGTGAACTGCAAGTCTTTTTGACTAAAAAAGTAACCGTGGCAGATGAGATGATGCAAGTAATCTTCTCATCACTAATTCTCCCCTATGTGAACATGAAAAGGTTCATTAAGAAGAAACTACATTAGGGATTGTAGTCTAGACCGAAGGAAATTGATTATCATCTTCCATTTCTCCCTAATGTGGTCTCTTACCAAACGCTTTACCCATCCCCACTCCTATTTCCTCCTTAACACCATTTCTACTCCCTTTTCTAGTTTCCTCCCCCCTACTCAAATCACTTTCTCTCAGGTTAGAGAAATGAGAGGTAGATGCATTAGTTGATGAATGGCCCTAGTGGATTGGTTTTCTGTTGCTGCTTGAAATTGCTTTTATGGTACACATGCAGACTACAGATTTACCACCCAAGACAGAAAGCTGGTTTGATAAGAACCTATTTTGTGCTTGTACTGACACAAAACAGTATCTTGGAAGGAACTGTAATGAAACAAATTATTGCACCTTAAAACTTACCTCGTCTATCTGCTTTTTGTACTTTATTCAATCATACAGTAAAATATCTGAATGTGTGAAACGCATCCAAAATGCTAAAATTTAAACAGCAAACATCAAACAGACATAACTCTTTTTCTAAAATGCTCATGACTTTTTTGTGTTCTTTCTTAGGGCAACTGGAAATCCTGCCCCACGACCAGCTGCTATATCTACTACAGGAAGAACGGTAACCAGTACAACTACTTCTACTTCTACAGGAACTAGAACAAGCCGCACTGCTACACAACAGCCTGTTAAACCCTTGGTTACAGCATCAGCTGCTCGGAAAGGTGATGCACCATTTATTGGCATTTAAATTCATATTATTTATGGAAAAGCATTGCTTAATTTTTGCTCATTAAGTCATCAAAATCTATTTGTCATTTATAGATGTTGGAAAAACGAGCACTACAGTGCCTGCAAAAAGAACAGTTGCCTCATTTTCTCGTCCTGCTTCCAACAAGCCTTCAAATTCAGAAGCTCCAAAACCAGCTGCAGTTACCAAACAACCTCCACCTGGCATCAAAGCACCTCAACCCAAACCAGATGACAAAAAAAGTGTACCAACACGTAAGGTGCCCCCTAGTCCACGAAACAATCCCTCGCGGCCAGCATCAGGCAAGAATGCTGCAGCATCTCCTAATCGTAGACAAGCAGGTAGTGGGGTTGGTGTGAAGCTTCAGCCATCTAAACCAACACAGTCTGTTTTGCCACTTGTCAAAGGAAAGCCCAATGATAAACAATCTACAGCAAAGCCTGATGATAAAGAAGCTGCAGCAGAGTCCGTGCAACTTTCAGTAGCTGCAGAAGCTACTGTTGCTGTAGCAACAGCTGCTGCCATAGCCAGGGAAGAGTCCATTTCAGGGCCTGAAGTTACTCCAACTGTCGAGAGCTCTCTGGATGCACCAACCTCCTCTTTAGATGTGCAGGAAAATGTAGATGTGCAGGTCCCTAATGTAAACTCCCAAAGTGTGCTGGATGTTTCTAAAACAGAGCCAGAGGCCTTAATAGAAACTAGTCCTGCTGAAGTTGCTTGTCCGACATCATCTGCGGTCGATCATGAATCTGAAGAGCATGTGTCTGAAAAAGTTGATGAAAAGCTTATTATAGCTGTGGAACCAATTGCGCTGGAAGCAACTGAGCAGGAAACCATGACTGCTTCACCAGTTAATAACTCTGTTGCTACTATACTGTCCTCAGGTGTAGAGGTGGCTGAAAAAGCTGAAGCGATTAACAGTGACTGTTATGAAGAAGAAGAGAGAGAAGGCAGTCAGCAAGTATCTTTGTCAGAAATGAGTGGCACCCAGCCTACCGAAGAGTCTCGACCTGGGTCAGCTGGACTTGCTGGGTCTGTTTGGCGTGCAGGGGCCTTGCTTTCGGAGCTTGACTCTGAGGAGGTGAGTTGCAGCCAGCAGGGAGCATCAGAGCTCAGCGCTCCAGGTGTCCTGGAGGGCACGGAAAGCTTGGATGATCTAGGTGATGCAAGCCTTAAAGGAGCTGATGGTGAAGGTGCATCTGTTGGGTCCCCTGACTTTGAGAAGGTTCCTGATATTCTTGCTAATGAAGATGACGATGATGACTATGATGATCGGGTTTGTGATATGGAGGTAGGGTCAGAAAGAGCAGAGGACTCTCATAGACAACCTCATGACAATGAGGACGATGAAGAGGATGAAGATGTAGAAATGGCAAGTGAGGGCATTACTGAGAGTGGGCTTGAAAGTTATGGGAATGCAGATGAGGATGACTTGACCGAAGACTACAGATTAGACAACTTGAACCGAATCCAGCCTCCTCCCATGGTTCCATCTGCCCCTCTGGCAACGCAGTGGAACCAGTCTAGTTACTTTGCTGATGCCTGGGCCCAGCCACCACAACTTGCCTCTACTCTTCTCTCAAGTCCTTCCTCTGAATGTTGGAAAGCAGACCCAGAGACCCCAACACAAACACCTGCTCAATCAAAACTTGATGTTTGTTCTGAAAGAGGCTCTTCCTCCCCTCTACCACCAAACCTTTATGATCCTCCAACTTGCTCACCTCAAGAAGCACCACTAACTGCTTCAGATGGAGATGTTAGCCCCCAACCAGGCTTGACACCCTCTCAAACCTGCAAATTCCAGTCTGGTACCTCCAGTCACCCTGACTTAGCATCTGACCGTAACAGAGACACAAGTATACCAGCAGAGGTGGAAGATTGCAACAAGTTCTCCGATACTGAAACTCATTCTAAAGGGGAGCTGCAGCCAGAACCGCTGGACCCTTTCCCCAATGTCCTGCCTGACATCATGCAGGACCTAGGCATCCACCTTGAACATGATGATGAGGAAGAAGAACCAGAAACTCTGCCAGCTGATGATGTATTGGGTGGTCCAGCAACTGCTCCATCATCTCCTTCATCAGCTACAGAGGATGAGGCAAGTGACACAGAAGGTGAAATGCAGATCAGTGAACCTCAAGCTGAGCTACCTGGCACTGGGAATGCCTGTGAAACTGCACCTGTGGGCCACAATGTGTCCAGTCTGGAGGAGCGTGAAGAAATGGGCGGTGAGAATGAAGCTGGTGGTGGTAGTGAAACCCCTCAGTCTGCCACTTCTGCTGCATCCTATGGCTTTGACTACATGACCTCTAACTCCAATGCCCAGTCATCTGCTGAGAGTTGTAGCAAGAGTCCTGGTATCTTTTCTCTTGAAAACGAAGAGCAGCTCCCAGATGAGGCCAAGGATCCATCTCTTCTTAAAGAGTTGATCCTGATACCTACTACTGCATCCGGGGAAAATATTGATCATATCAAAAGCCAACATGGGGAGTTCCGGTCCTACCCAGAGCAACAGTACATGCTGTGTGGAGAGTCCAGTGAGTTGCCTGAGCCTGATTCAGTACCAAGGGTTGTACCCTCACAGTCAGGTTTGACTGACCCTTCATCCCCACAGCACCAGGAAGAAGTGCAAGATATTAACACTCAGCATCCCTACTACTCCACTATATGCGAAAAGACTGATAGTCCCCTGGCAGGTAACGTATAGAGTGCACTTAGGATTTTGTCTAGCTTGGGGTTTCCCAGTTGATGATGTCTTTTTATTCAGTTAAGAAAACGCTCATTCAGTGGTTCCACTTACACAATATGAAACTGATATTAAAATTACATTTATAAGTATATGGCTTAGAAACCTGTATGTGCAATAGCTACTACCATTTACACTTGAGGTGACTTTTTCAACTATTCTTTTTAAAACTAATAATGGGTGTTGGTCTGAACTGGCATGCAATTGTTTGTTTGTGGAGTCTTCAAAATGACAAAAGAAGCTTTGAAGAAAAATGAACAATGTAATGGACTTTCAACATATTTTGTGTATTTATCCAATTTTTACTGAACAAATGTATATTCATTGCTTTTTGTATTCTGTTGTCTGTTAACTATAAATGCCACTCTTTCATCCCTTTCCCATCATCATTATCATATCCTGTCCTCACATGTTTCTCTCTTCTGCACTTTAGGGTTTGCTAACCCCTTACTTTTTTATGTCTTATTTGGAGTACTTATTGTCTTAGCGTCAAATAAAGGTTAAATGTTTAACATGATTTCTTTTTACTCTGTATGTTTCTTGAGGTTTGCGTTTCAAGGTAATTTGCACTGGTTTATTTTAATGCTCACTGTTCATCCATCACTATGGACTTTCAAACTGGTAACTTTTGAAGTAGCCAAATGACAACGAAGATTACTTTGTTATATTCATTAGAATTTATTATTAGGTATTTAATATTATGAAATGATGTAACATATTTTGTACATAAGGATGAGGCACATTCTTGGTATTGTTTTATTTTATTAAAGCTTCAAAGCACATTTGGGTCATAATGGAATATTTGATTTATTCACTTAAACCAGTTGCTACCGTATTTGTTGTGGCATTATAATTCAGTTACTTATACTAAATTGTCAACTTGAACATACACATTTGCATACACATACATGCGTTAAACCTTGTGTAAGTGAATTATATAAAGAAAACAGGATGCTTGCAGCAGAAGAGTTTTTCTTCTATGCCAGTATGTTCCTTTTGCTTGTATTCCTCCTCCGTTCCTTGTTTGATCCCGCCTTCCTCTCAACTCCCTACCATCCAGAGGAGGAAAAACAAGATCTGACCCCATCAACCTTCTGGATCTCACCCTCTATCAAGGTGCTTTAAGTCCTCCACCTCATTTTTGTTTTTAATTCTCCATCTTTGTATTTTGATACTGCTGCTTCTGGAGTAGACTTTGCACACCTTCCACTTTGGGACTAACTGGGTGAAACCGCTTTATTCACTATGATTATTAACCGCTGAAGCTATTTGAAAGGACCTGACTTGACATATTTACCTGGACTAATTGGACTTCAGTAAATCCCTATGCTGGGTTCTTTTTAATCCCCAAACTGGACTTGCTTTTCACAGTGCACTTTTCTGTATTTTTTCCTGTTTTTAAGCATGCTCACCTCACCAAAGAAATATGCTGTATACTGAGGTGGCTTATTGTGTAAAGCATGTTTTGTTTTGTATGCATGGATCTATTGGTGGGTCATGTTTTCTCATTGTTTAAAAAAAGAACATGTTTGCTTTCTGCTGTATTGTAATATGCATGGTGAGCACTCACTTTTGCATGTGTTCAGCTTGTCACATTAAGGGAGATTGTTTACCTCATCAGCTTTTTACTTTGTTTGCTCTTCACACTAGTTAGTGGTTACTGCATATACAGGGTATAGCCACTTTTATTGCACAAATCTCTTCACAAAATGTCACAAGGTGCACACTTAGTTATGTTTCATTTTCTGCTACAATTGTTTCATCTTATACTGCAATCTCACAATTTTGTTTCTCCACAATGCTTTTTTTCTCCTTCACCAAAACCATCTTTAACATTGTTTTATTGCATTCTGCTTAACTCTCCTATTTTAACATGCTCTGGACTCTATGCTTCATTTACAGAAAGGAACTTAAGCTTTCCGCCACAACCAAATGACTTGCTTTCCATCCAAATGACGATGTCGTCCAAACTTCGTCTTCGGCCACGTGCTGCCCATGTGACCCAACCACCTCGGCTTCCCACTGACCTCCCACCCAGAATACCAAATGCAGTGACAAACACACAACTCCGATGTCTAGAGCAACACCAACAGCACCTTCATGAGATCCAGCAACGACAGGAGAAACGTAATCGAGAGCAAGAGAGTCTAGAAGCGAGAGAGGAAGAGCAAGTGAGGAATGAAAGGGAGCAGCAGGAGGAGGAACAGAGAAGAAATTTACTTGAGTTGCAACTTAAGCAGCAGGAACAAGAACTGAAGCAGCGACAGCAGATCATGCAGTGGCAACAAGAACTTGAACAGCAGCAGCAGCAAAAACAAAAGGTGCATACACCAGTCGTCCTCTCTCCTTCATCAGGACTCTCCACCATCTATGAAACTGTGGAAGCAAGTGACACAGAAGATGAACGGGAGGAGGGGGGACAAAGAGTGCTTGAGGAAGTAGAAGATAAAAGCTCTTTTAATGTGTGTCCTGGAGAAGACGTACAGAGATGCACTGAAAAAAATGACTCGGATGATCTTTATTCACAATACTCAACACCTTCCCCAGAGTCTACTACTCAAAATCCACAACGAGAACTTCAGGAGACGGACCCTGCATCTCATCAAGACAGTCCTTCTCCCTTGGGATTTCCCGAGCAGCCTCCACCTTTGGAGTTTGACTGGGGCAAGAAGGTGGACATTGTTCAGCAGCTCATCCATCAGACATTACTGCTTACAGGTGATGGTTGCTCACCCCTTTTTCTGCTCCCCGGAGGAGCAGGTGGGACACTCAGCCCCCTCGAAAGCAGCCTGTGGCCCAACTTGTTGCCACCTTTGACACCCCCTTCAGCCACCGTGACGTCTGTGAGCAGCTTCTCACCTGAGGTTCCAGGCAGCTCTGCTCAAGGTGAGTGGACCGTTGTAGAGCTGGAGACGCATCACTGAGGAAAGTTCAATAAAAAGCTTCCCAAAAATATGAACTCAAAGAATTTAAGATGAAGGTCCACCATTAGGGAAGCGCATGTTGTAGCATTAGATAACCGTTTTATGATAAAGTTTTACGGAGGATGTAGTCACAGATTGGACAGTCATCCATTTCCGTTCTGCAGTGTTTCAGCAAGTGTTGAAAGAAACTGCTGCTGCAGAACAGGACTATCACCATCTTGCTCTTTCTTTGATTGGTCTTCAACCTGAGTCATTCTAGAGCAGTGAGCTTTCATTACAACTCTCCACCCACTCAAAAGCAATGAAACACTATAGCCACATCTGACCTGCCCCCATGCCTAAACGCCATTTCCTTAAGGTTTAATTGAGATGTCTGGCTGGCTTGGGCTACATACATTTATCTCTTAGTCATTATTGAGCCCTCTACCCACAATGGAGGCAAAATGCCAACTCAATGACTGAGCAAGTTTTAAACAAAATGGGCTCCTTTCTTTGGCTTCTCTGAGCAAAATATCTGTGAAAAAGATGTGGTAAATTGAAACATGCAGGTTTCAAATTCAGGGTTTTTTTGCTCTATCCTTATTACAAAAGACCAAAATGGTTTAATGCAGCTTTTGTGCAATTAAATAGCACAAAATGGTGTTATCGAAAAACTAATTTCCTGTGCATTAAATAAATCCACTGATTTGCAAGATTTGCAGGAATTTCACTGGGTAATTCATTGAGTAATTTGGAAATGAAAACTGTAAAATAGAAGACCGTATTACAGATTTTCCAAAGAATGCACAGCTACCTGAAATTTCTAAACATCTTGGGGGTCAAAGATCATTTTTGGTCTAATACTTATAAAGAGTGACGCATGGAAAATTTGTGACCTACAAAGTAATGACTTGTTGTTTTCTTTTCTTTTTCCGGAACTATATGCACTGCTATAACATTTTAGAAATAGCTGACACCAGAACCTTTGACATTCTAGATTTGAATGTTACAGAGATTTTGCAACTATATGAGATGACAACTGTGCAGCTACATCAAATAATCATCTTTACTGTGAACCTTCTGAACACTGTGCCTCCCTTACCTGTCCGAATTTTGAATGACTAGTATCTATTTGAGGAACAAGTAGCAGCTCTCATAACCACACTAATTTAAATAAACTTTTCTGGTTTGCTGTGCCTCAGATTGACTCCCACATTTAGAGGGCTAGAAAGGACTTTTAGCTAAATTAGCACTCTCATAGACTGTCACAATAGTCTACCAAGTGTTTACAGTCCCTCCTTGGGGTCTAATTGTTTTGTCTCATCTAGTATGAATGGGGAAAAATTGTCTTTCACTGATCTGTCTCCGTTTCTCTGCAACTTATCTGTGCGTCTGGGAAAAAAAAAACACTAAGAATTCCAAAGCAAAGGGAATCCAATGGGTCACATTATAAGCAGGCCTAATATGTTCACCTAAATTTAACTTGTAGTTAGATAAGTCAGATGTTATTGTCGTTTGTGTATCTTTTGAGGAGTTTTGTTTGTCACATCTGATTGAATGAATTGATTTAACTTGGCAATTTTGATTGCCCAGAGGAATGTTAAAGCACAATTTGATTATTGGAGCTCATCTCGCCTATATTATCTGTTTTGTCTTTGTGAAAGTACATGTATATTATTTTAAAAAGGATCATGTTTAAAGAGAGGTTTTAATTTCATTTGTACTATACTGTGTACTGCCTGTTTGTCCAGTGCTGTGAACTAGTAGTTTAGAGATTATATATAGTACTGTTTTTGACACCGTAATTGTAGAAGAATTGTTACTTTTTTTTTTAATATATCAAAGGAACCACTTTGCATTCTAATCAGGGAACACACACAGGGATTCCAGGTAGATTGACTTTCACTGTATTTTGGCTGAACTACTGTTGTATATATCTTGACATATCACTTTACAAAAAATGTACAGGGAAAGCTACTGTATAGAGACAAAAACCAGCAGTACTAATAATGCACTGAAAACAACACTCTATCTCTGACTGGGCTGAATTACAATCAGAAAAATGAAGGAATACACAACGTTATTCATAATGCTCTGCCCTCTGCATTGTTCTTTACCATGTTTTACAATAACTGTGCAAAGACATAACTGCATCTCAGTGGTACATTTCCCCACTTTTATTGTGTATATTTTTGTAATTTATTATTTTGAAGGGAAGTATTGTTTTATTTCTTTGTTTTATAGAGAAGAGTAGGCAGTGGGCCAGGACTGCCAGCAGGTTTTATTTCTGGACTTTGTAACTTGGACGGCCACTGTATTTTAATGCTTTCATGAAAAAATAAAGTTGGTTTGACATTTAATCTTGAACTTTGACTCCATTTAATAAGCTTTTCATCATTTAACATAACAAACTGACATTGCAGAACAACATCAACAATAGCCATGAACTATAAAATAGTTATTTTGAAAGATCTACAGATTTTGGATTTACAACTTCTATCTGTACTCTGTTACCCATCTGATTTCAATAAACCAAACGCTCTTTCCAGAATGGGTGAGGCCCTGAGCAAGCACAACCTCATATTTTAATGCCAAATGTACCATCTATTTCCGGAGACAGCAGCACCCCCAGCAGGCAGTCTGTGGCAGTGCAGGATGAAGGCTCTTCAATTCCCAGACACAACAGCTGCTTGTACTGACCACAAGGGATGGAACACAACACCCTACAAAACATACACACGATGAATTTAGCAGCTAGCTTTAACCGTTAGTCCTAAATCACATATGACATATGGTTTTTGTTTGTATTGTGGAAAGCAGAAACTGTAACTGCAATATTATAAAAGGATATATGATTAGATAGTAATGTAAGTAATTATAATGCATTTAATAATCTTTTCTCCATCTTTTCGTATTGAACTGAGGGCAGTACATTACCAATCAGTGATGTCCTCTGGGTCAGGGTAGGTCTGGACCCACCGACCAATAGACCAAATCCTTGCCACTCTTTTCTCTCTCTCTGTATTTTCTCCCTCGCATGTTCCCTCTCCATCCTTATCATCTTGTGCCTCAATGACATCCTCGCAGCACAGAAAGTAACTGTGAAGGTAGTAAGGGGTTGTTGTAAAAATTAAGATGTGGCATTATTCAGTGCCAAAATATGACTTATGTTCTCTTTGATAATTAACCTGAGATTTGTACTGGAATTTATGTTTTCGGTGTTAAGCTAAAAAAAAAAACTAAAACACAAAATAAAACTCTTAACATATACAATATAATTCAATCCTATGCCAAAGTGAACAAGAAACTGGATATTTGTTGAGATATTACTCCTTCACTGTTATCGGTGTTTCCCTGTGCATCTAACAAAGTTGCTTTGGCTGAAAATGGACGTTTAAATGACATTATTCTTAACTAATAACAGGTATTATAAAAAATGATTATAGAAATATAAGGAAAAACACAATAAAATTCCTCATTCTCTCTGACTAAACCTCACTTACAACTCTGCACTGTCATACATCTTTCCTTCTCCTCCCTGTATCTCTCGATCCACATTCCAGCGCATACGCTTGTATAGCCCAGTACTGGCTGTGGCAAGAAAGGGGGTGGGGCAACAGTATCGGAAGATTGACAGCTTCATGTTGTCTATTTGACACTGGCCAATATAGAAGTGTGAGATACTGTAGAAAGAGATACTTAGTGAAAATCTGCAACAAAATAAATACTAACAGAAATAATGCACCCCCTGGGTATTTTATGACTACACTTTATGACTACATCCAAAAAAACAGGCCTCTGACTGAGAACCTTCCTTTTGTGCTAATAAAGGATCCATATCTTCTGACTGACTCTTCACCATCATTGCCAAATCTGCTGCCTGTCTTTATCTATGATTTTTAATTGGTTTGTACCTCAGTGGATCAGATTCCTCCAGTGAGACGAAACTGAAGGAGGCGTACAGCAACATCAGCTGTTCCAGACGAGAACACAGTTGCTGAGAGAACTGCAAAAGCTGTGATGGATATAAACACAGGGAATATTTTAGTTATTCCCGCAATGCAGAGCCTGAGATGTGCAGAATAAATCAGTCTCTCACCTGTGTGCGAATATATGTGGACAGAGGTGGGTGGAAGGGGTTGGAGTTTCTGGCTGTGGACTCCAAGTAAGTGAAGTACGACTGACAAGTTTGCAGAAACATTGGGACAATATGGACAAACTCATAATTCTGGAGGCCGTCTTGGCTATAACAACAATAAATACAAGAGCAGATTTTTTTTTATCAGATGGGTAACATCAGAAGACATTTGGCTGTTAAAAAAAAGACCCAATGAAATGTTTTCATAAGTACAGCTTTTTTTTCTTTCTGTGTTGACGTATTTGCTTTTGTATAATAAAACTGTGTTTTCTCGTCTCTTCTAATATCAAAACAACAATAATAAAAATCCAATAACATATGTTGGCTTATTAAAGCATAATTAATCATGAGACATGTAACAGAAAACAATCGAAATCTTCCTTTTCTAGATATAACCGAACCTCCACAAAAGCTGTGTTTGAAACTCATCTGCCTTGTTCAGCAAATACTGAAGTTGGTTTTCTATGGGAGAGATTTTTTCATCAATCATTCTCTTATCCTGAGAGGACGGAGTAGTGTTTCCTGCGGCAGGACCTTCACCCAAAAATGACCTCTCATCACCAAAAGAGGGCGCCATTGTAGTGTCTTCTGTAAATAAAAGCAGTATTGTACGCATCAATGTGGCTCTGGGTTTGGGCTGGGAATGGATAAATAATTAGCAAAAAAACAAAAACAAAAAACATTCCAGTAACCTACCTTCAACAGTCTGTGTAAATGTTCCTACATCTCTCAAAGACTGGGTTGCTTCATTCTCTTTACATAGTGAAGACTTAAACTCATCATGGTCTGAGTTTGCCATCATGGCTTAATCAGACAACCTGAAACCATGAAATAATGAGCTCTGTGACAAGAAACGTGTGTAAAATACTAACGTGTGTAAAAAAGTAATTGACGACTGCATGTGCATCCTTGCTAACACAATCGATAATCGTCTGCAAACACGTCAACATACACGTGACAAAATTAGTAAAAGATGTCATACCTGCAATGTCACAAACTTTGACGGCTAATTGTTGACTTTGCTTGTTAATTTTAGTTTGTACATTGTATTGCCCCTGTGACTAAACTAATAAATACAAAAATTTGAAAAATACAAATTATGGTGGCAAAGTGTCGCAGTTTAGAGGTTTGAGTGATTTCCGTTACCGTATTTGTATGTCCTCGCCCGTTGTCGTTTTACTCGCCATGACCATATTTGTATTTCCTCGACCGTTGTAAAGCTATTCGTTATAACCATATTTGTATTTCCTACTCTTGGACCTGCTAGGACTCCGAAACCCTCCCAGCAACAGTAATCAGAGTTGAACTTATCTACAAGGTAACAAATAAATGTAATAATTTTACAGTTGATTTAATCTGTGTGCAAACTCAAATTTCACGTCTTAAGTGGTAATCTCATGTATCGTGATAGGAATAGTTTTAAACTATTTTAAGGAATCGTTTTAAGTAATTTAAAGAATTAGTTCACACATATGTACATATATAAAAAATATAAAAATCTCACGTTTTTATAACTCATTCTACACAGTGTAGTGTATATCAATATTTTTGGTCCCTTTAGCAAGATGTGATCTTGTCAACTCTGCGAAGAAAAAAGTCAGAATTGAGATAAAATTTCAGATTTTTTTTTTTTTTAATTCTGTGGTGGAATTCATTAAGCTTTCATATATTTCATTGGTCTTTCAGAGAAAAGTAATGACAGTCGCACACAATATATTAAGTATCGTATTTTGGATGTCTACAATATCTTAGCCTTCATTTTGAAGAAAATTTAGTCTTAGTTGAAAGTTGCTCAGTTTAAAAGCTTAAATGTTTAACTAAGTAACGTACGACTTTTTATTTTAAAATACAGATTTGCTAACCACTGTAACATTTGAACATATATATATATATATATATATATATATATATATATATATATATATATATATATATATATATATATATATATATATATATATATATATTGCGGTGTGAATCAACAGCTGTAAATGTTGTTTGCCATGAGGGAGTGATGAAACCAAATTAATTTGCTTGGAAACACCATAGGTGAACACACAATGCGACATCACGTGACCCGCAAGAGCGCGCAACCGGCGCACTGCCTGCGTCCACAATGCTCGCGCCCGGAGATAGTACACGAGCCTCATCACTGGCGCGCGAGGAACACACTGGAGAGCGGCGACAGTATCTTTTTCCAGAGGAACGGATTGTTGTATTATTCACCGGCTGTGAATGTGAACTCCTCGGGCCTCGTTTGATAATGAGCTAGCTGTTGAACTGAATATACGCGTTGGTGTTTTCAGATGAAGAAGAAAAGCTCAACTCTTTTGACCAGTTACCCTGACCAATGCGGTACATGTAGCTATTCATCTGTAACGAGCTCCACCAGAAGAACTATTTTAGGGCGCTATCATGGAAAAATACATAGGCTACGACTTAACGGCAAGCTGTCGATATGTCAGATTATAGTTTGATTGAACGTTGCCATTTAGATAGCCAATGCTTTTATATCATGTTTTACATGCAGTTGTTTTATTTTAAATTGAAGGGATTTTCGAAGCTTCGGTTTTAGATGACAACCTGCATCAGGTCTGACAGTGATGAAACAGCATTTATTACATGCACAGAGTTTTAATAAGTCGTTCAACCGCTGCTGGATCTTAAACTGTTGCATTGAGAGCTGACATTGTCGGCTATCATTGAGAATCTAGGAAGAGGAGGAACGACAATTTGGGTGTCCTGATACAAACGCCACTCCAGATACAACCATGGCAAATGACTCCATCCAAGTAAGTTGACTGCTTATTACAGAACAAACCCCTCAAACATTTACAGTTAGAGTATTGCACCCTTCTAGTTTGATCCTAAAACCCCTCACGTGTTTTATTATACCAAAATAATCCCATGGATTTGGGGGGCAGACAATAAGACCCATGAGATGCATTCACTTTTACTTAGAAAGCTCATCTGAATAGAAGAATGACTGAGTTTATCTCTAAAGCGATGGAGTCCCTCATCCACCCTTCATCTGAGGGGCCATTTCTCCCCCTTTCTGGTGTAAAGAGACATTTGTGGTGGCTAAACACAAGTCAAAATGTTTGGGTTGTACACTAAATATACTGCAGTTCATTTAGAAAACCCTGTTGAGCTTGATAGCTTGGGTTGTTTTAGACCTGCTCTGTTTTAAACACCAATATTTATGTTTTCTCATTGTGGTGTGCCAGAGAATTGTTCTCATAAAATCTTATTGAACCGAAACAAGTCAAATGTAGGCTAAGTTTAGGCCTTGTATAGATAGTCTTCCCCCTTTTATGATTTCTGGAAAGTGTTTAAGAAATGTTTTATGTGTATATTTCTATTCATGGTCAATTAAATGTAAACCAGCACTCTTGTGTTGTGTAACATGGGCACCGGCACAAATGCTGACCAGATTCTTTTGGAAAAATGTCAAAAGCAGTTTAAAACAAATGTTCAACAAGAAGCTTTAAAAGAGCACCATTAACTGGACTAGGGATTGTCGATATATCAGACAGACTGAGGATATTTAGGAATTTTCAGCAGATTATCCGAAAAACCAATTTAGCCTATTTAACCGAAGGGTTCTTTTTTGTTTCCTTTTCAATATTTTGTCATTTTTTTTCTGTTTTCAATTAAATTTTTTGGAATTGAATAATATCATGTATATCATGTGGTACAAATATATGCTATTTTTACATTTATGCTTTAAAGAGTAATTCACCCCAAAATAAAAGTTCTGTCATCATGTAGTTTCAAACCTATATAATTTTCTTTATTTTGTGGAACACAAAGATATTTTGAAGAATGTCGGTAACCTCTTTTTGTCACCGTTGACTTATGGTATGAACAAAAAATAAAACATTTCTCAAAATATCTTTTATGTCCCACAGAAAAAAATAAAGTCATACAGTTTGGAAACAAAATCATGGTAATATGATGACAAATTTTTGAAAAGTTGAAAGCAGAAGAAATTGTGGTACGATTTTTAATCTGAAAAAAGGGAGAACACTTCCATTAATAAATCAGTTATTTGGATAATATGCTGAAGTATCGGCAGATTAAGTCTGGCTGATTCATTGACTATCACTAGTCCAGTTAATGTGTCTGCAGCACTTTAATCTTTTAAAGCTTCTTTAAGGCCACTACTGTTTTCCCAATTTTGTAGATATTCATGTAATGTTGCTGAATGTGACTGACTGTTGTCATAAGTGACCAGATACTTGCAGACAACATGGAAAACACCAACTAAGTCATAGTCCGACTCCTACACATATTTTCCCTGTTTCATGAAGCATCTCATATATGGTTACAACCAACAATGTGGACATAGCCTCATGCACACACTCGTGTCCACGCATAGGATGACTAAGCAAGAACAGTCATCAGGAATGTGAATGTGATTATGTCAGCGACTGAATGACAACAGCTGATTCACATAATGAGCATCATTTTTGTTTTGTTGAGAGATCCCTCAAGTTTCAAATTCAGATGCAATGGTCTTATCTTTCTTATCCTCACAGCAGGCGATTCTGCACACAGATGCATCTCAAGCTAACAACCTAACAGTTTATTTGCTCACTAGATTACTAGTTCACAGATGGAGCCGACAGAACTTAATGTTATGTGCTAGACTAGCATGTTCCACAAAGCCTTATCCCTGTGAACTCCTGTTGTGTTTCTGTGTGTTTTATTAAGTAAGTTCCCAGCCCTCTACGCATTAGACCAGCTTAATGGGGTTTGAAGAGTAGGTTAATTCCCTTTTTGCTGTCCTGTCTTCACTTCACTGGCTTTTAACACATTGACAAAAACAATACGCAACTAAGTACATACCATCAGCAAATCGATGCGCCTGTATGTAGGTCTATAGAATTAGGTGTACCAGTTTGGTTTCATTTTGTGTCAATGGAAATTGGAAGTTAATTTTATCTAGTAAGCAGTTTTAGTGCAATGAACACAGTTGATTAAAGTAGTTCACCTCAAAATGGAAATTTTGAGGTGAACCCCCCCCCCCCCCCCCCCATACATTCAGATCTTCCCTCCTGGTAAGTTAACTCAAGTCACTCAAGAACTTAAACTCTGGTTGAGTCTGATTCACTAACAAATTGTTCTGATTAGTTTTGTGAACCAAAACCAAACCAAAGTCAGACTCAAAACACCTCATGAATGAATTAGCCTAGACTTCGCTTCTTCTCTTCACCCCCACCTTGAAAGTAAAGGTTCAGAAAGTGGTTTTTTTTTTTGCAGCGATGCCACAGAAGAACCATTTAGTGAACAGTTCTTAAAAGAGTCATTATTTTTTTACTTGGAGCATTTCAATAATCTAAAGAGCCATCAGTGCTAAAAATCAGTGTATTATTTTTAAGAGTGTGATTAAAAAGATTGTTGTTTTTGTTTTATTACAGTTAACATTTGGATTTGATTTGCAGAGGATGCTCAAAGATGAGCTTACTAAGAAGAGTGCACTTGTCAGTATCTATCTGCATCTCTGTTTGCTAGAAAAGTTATTGCTGAGATCTGATTGGCTGTGGTGTGTTTGGCTGATTGTGCAGTTTTTTTTGGGGGGGGGGGGGGTCATGAGGATCATGAGGGCATGAGACTGATGCTCAGGCATAATGGACTCTATTGTGTTACCACAGCTCCAGATCATATTCACCATTGACTTCATGTTGTGCTCTACCGCCACACCCTCAGCCTATTTACTGACCCCTAGTGTGTGTGTGTACTGGTGACTCGCTGCTGTCATGTTTGTGTTGACCACCTGGTTTGGACTAACTTGAATTTAGCTGGTGGTATGTGTAAATATCCATCTCTCAATACTGTTGCTAAGGTGTAACATTTGCTTCTTTGCTTTTGTTTTTTTGCCTTTTGTGTTTATTTATTATTTAAAGGGGTCCTTGATTATGATTTCACTTTTTTAACTTTAGTTAGTGTGTAATGTTGCTGTTTGAGCATAAACCACATTTGCAAAGTTAGTGTGTAATGTTGCTGTTTGAGCATAAACCACATTGGCAAAGTTACGACACCCGAAGTTCAATGCAAAGGGAGATGTTTTCTTTTACAGAAATCCCTTTTTAAGGACTACAACAAACGGCTGGTAGGGACTACAACAAGCTTCTTCCTGGGTTGGTGGCATCACAAACCCTAAAATTTACATAAACCCCGCCCCCGGGAACACGCATCAAAGGGGTGAGGCCATCTTGGGCTGCTTTAGAGAAGAGTAAGAGTTGTTGTCGCTGGAAAAAGTTTGTCCTAGAGTTAACACATTTAGAGAGGTTGAAATATATTTTTAACACCGTTCCTGAATATTATAACCTCAACGTTTGTCTGTGCGCTGCACATTTTACGGAGGACAGCTTCTAGAAGAGAGTACAGTGCAGGCTATATGCACAAAAGCTTCTCCTGAAAGACGTAGCCATTACTATTTTGTCGAGACGATCTGTTGTTTATGGATCACAACTTGTATGTATTATTATTTGTAGTCCAATTATAAGCTCATAAGTTGCTATATAGCTATGATGTAAACGAAAGGGCAAAGCTTTGCCTCTGCTAGTCTGCTAACTAACATTACAGTATTGATGTAGTGTTTAGTGTAGCTTTTGTAAGCTCTTGCTTTTCTAAGACTGTTCACCGAAATAGTTTGAAATAGATGCCATCATTAATATTTACACTAAAAAAGAACTCCCAGTTATGGAGGGGCAGGACATTTCCCGAACACGCACTAAGCACTGCCAATCACAAAATATTGGGCCAGCTAACCAATCACAGCACATTTTGTATTTCGGAAGGAGGGGCTTCATCGAAAACGACACATTAAACCGTTTTTTTGAACAATCAAACATACAATTTTGGATATTGGATATTTTACTGTGCATGTTTGCTTCCTCTATTTTTACATGTATTACCCTTGCTGTCAATTGATTAAAGTTGATTGATTGTCATTGTTTGCTAATTGCTGCGTTCTAATGATTGAAAGGTTGTTGGAGGAGAGTGAGTATTGTCTAGCATTGTAGCATCTAAGAATTTAATCTACAATTTATTAATTTATTGGTTATCGGCCAATGGCCATACCATGAAAATAATTTATCGGCTTATCTGTATCAACTAGAATTTTAATATCAGTGCATGATCTCCAGTGAAGGTCGGAGCTGGCCTGGCGTATTCCTGTTTTTAAGCAAATCAACAGCTGGTTTAATAACTTTGATGGGTGGTTCAGAAACTCGATCGCTTCCCTCCCCATTTTCTTCCCCCCAAGTGTAAAACAGCTGCATTTTCTCATGACCTCATAAAGGCAAACTCTGGCCATGTGTTCCAAAGCCTTTTTTAAAAATTCCAGCTCCTCCCCATTGTGACGTCATCAGTTCTGTGTCCATGATGAGTTCTACTCATTATCCAACGTTGTGAAGCATTAGTGCAGCTTGCATAACTGTTCCATTGCTAAAACCACACTTTCATTATTTCAATGCCTTGGGTTAGTCCTCCATACATTGATCTTGATGCGAAGTACTCAATCACTGTGTAAATGCCCTCTTTCTCTTGGTCTAATTGTTTATTGCGGTTTAACTGCTTGATTTATTATTCAGGAAGAAAGAAATGTCACTAATGTACACGATTAAACTTTGTTCTCTCTCTGTGTGTTAAATTAGTGTTCTATTGTTATGCTAATCTCAGATTTTTATAAAGCACTTAAAAACTACTGTTTCCTGGTTCAATGCAGGAATTTCAGTTCGGCTCACCCCGTGAAATCATTTATTTGGAAGCCATCCTGTTAATACATCCCAGAGTGATGAATATTTAATGCTGTGAAAGCCAGCATATTCTGCAGAGAGACACATCCTCCCCTCCCATCCACACTGTCCTGTTGCTCTTTGTCTGAGAGAGCATGCAACAGTTAGGGTGTTGTAAACTGATCCGCAGGGTGTAGTAGCGCCTGTAATCTCTCTCTCTGGCTGTGTCCGAAATCTCCCATTACTCACTATATAGTGGACTATATAGTGAGCTTGCCATTTTGTAGTGCTGTCCGAATGTATAGTGATTAGGGCTGTCACTTTTTATTCGATATTCGAATATGCATTCGAACATGACGTGAAATATCCGTAATCGAACTATAAATAAACTAACCGGTTTTTAAAGTGCCATGTTTAGCGCATTTTTTACAGTCTATGATTAGACTGTTTGTTTTTCATTTTATTGTTTGCCATCTCATCCAGTAGCGGGCACTCTAAACGTATTGTAGCGTAAACTCATGACCAAATCAAGCGAATAATAGCCAATAGCCACCCTGTTTTGAAAATGGAAGATAACACACAGAACGGCCAGCCTGAGCGGACAATTTCTACCCCAACTCATCTAAAAAGTAGTGTCTGGAAATGGACAATCCGAACATGAACATGTTTACATGAACGATACATAAAGTAATGTGCGCGTTATATGTCACAAGATTCAAATCCGAATTGATTTTTTGACATGCGCACACTGCACGAATATGCCGCTGTTCGCGCATAACTATTCTCCTCTATTGGTTCTTTATTTGTTTTAAACAGCAGACTTGATATTTATCCGTCTCTGGTCATGATTTGGAGACGATGAGCATGATTTGCCGTGCTGCTTGCCTGCTTATATTGATCACGCAGTAAAACCCTGCGCCCAAAACCAGTCGTCTGTGGATGATAATCTGAAACAAGCGCTGGTGGGACGTTGTCCTGCTTCACTTCACAGACGCTGAGTGAAATAAGAATTTTTTAATAACGGAACACTCATTTATGACACTCTATTCAACAGGAAGAACAGCTCGCTCCGTACGTAATACGTCATTGCACATGCGCAGTCCTTTTAGTTTCGTAGATATTCGAATATATTCGAATACATTGCTTGATATTTGATATCCGTTCGAATTTGATTTTTCTCAAAAGTGACAGCCCTAATAGTGATGATTATTATACCCTATATAGTCCACTCAATGTATCCCAGAATGCATTTTGAAAAGTAGTGTACAACCGATGGTCACTAACCCAAGCCCTACATACCATCATGCATTGCGCTGATCGTAAAAAAGGCGGATGGACGTCAAGGAGAGCAGCGCGACAACAATACGAATTTGTCATACAAATGTAAGTTATGTTCGTTTTCTGTCTAGAAATCCTGTTTCTTTTGCTAATCCGCGAAATCTTCTGAATCACGAGAACAAACAAACAAAAAAGATAAATATTGAGTGGCATCTCCACAGAGTCTAAAAGCTGTTTTATTAAGAGTATTATGAGCAAGATATTTGATAACGTAGATCTGTTTTTTTTCTAATGTCGACAGGCAAGTGAAAACGGTGTGGCGCGAAAATGAAAATATATGAAATATGTGTATTAATTTTATTTATGTTTATAAGTTATAATCATGTGTGGAGTAACGCATTATAACAGAAACGGCCAGAAATTACTTTTAATTTTACAATTTTGGAGAAATAAGCTCAATATGATGTAATGTATTTATAAAAAAAAAATCTATTTAGCCCAGAGCTGGCTCGGCACCAGCTGACAGATGATGGCGCGTTTAAATAGTGCGACAGTAATGCCGTAATCAACGGCGCCGAGAGACGATCGAGTAGTGTCCGAAAGTGGTGTTTCTATTATGCTGGTAGCTCACTATATAGTGCTCTACTCCCTACCCCCTACATAGGGGTTAGGGAGTAGTGGTTTGAGCGGAGATTTCGGACACAGCCTCTCTCTATCTTTGCTCTCTTCTCTCTTCCCCCTTCCTCTTTGTGAAACACCAGCTGCTCTGCTGCTCCCCCTCCTTAACTCCAAAATTCCCCTCTCTCTGTCTGTCTCTCCCTTTATCAGACCGGTCAGCTCTCTGTCATTCCCACAGCTCTCTTGGATTTCCAGGCTCAATACAGGAGTGTTTCAGGCACTCTCTTTGGAGATCGGATTGCTCTGAGAGAATACACTGAATTTGAGCTTGAATTTGGGGAGTTTTCCCTGTGTTATGTCCTTGATAAGATTATCATTGTAGCTTTCTGAATCATTCTGTTAAGCTGAAAAGATTTTTATATATGGTCAGGAAAAAGGAGCAAATAAACCATGGTTGATTGATGGATTAGATTTAGCTTTAGGATTTATTGTATTTTTCTAAATTACACTTTTACTCCATTTTTTTTTTGCCTTTGAGGTCATACTCCTAATAGATGAGAATATGATCTTGAATATTTACACAAACTTTACAGTCTTTTTATAAAATTGTTCTATTTATATAGCACAGAAAGTGGGAATGGAGAAGCAACGTTTTTGAAAATACTTGTTAGTAATGATAATGATATGTGAAAGAAAAGCTTGTTTTTTTTTCTCGTCTGTCACTTTAGAAAAGAGGATGTGCACACTCTTTCCTGTGTTTGTGTACATGACCACGTGCGTCTGTGTGTGTGTATGTGCGCGCATGTCTATTCATCTGTGTATTTAAGAAAGTGAGAACTTCTCCAGGTCAATGTGTCTCAGCCCGGTCCCCTGACTCTGGGTGGGTCTAGTATTTTACAGGGTACTTAGTCTATATAATACCGTATCTGTGTGAGATGCACTAGCGGCTACTGTTCTTTCAACAATCCCATTATTCATACAATCTTAGATAACCTTTAAAATGGAGCAATAAACTACAGCCATAATGATCCACTCCAGGAAGAGATGGACTGATTTCCTCATTCACACACACACACACACACACACACACACACACACACACACACACACACACACACACACACACACACACACACACACACACACACACACACAGATAATAAAGGTATACATTGCAGTAGAGTAACAGTGAAATACAATCCTTTGTTTAGCTGATCATGTTTTTTTTATTCACTAATAGGATCAGTTGGTTTGCACAAGGAAGCCGTGTGTTTTATGCAAATACATTATAAACATTCTGTGGATTTGAAACATGACGTATATATTCTGCTTCCTGGTTATTTTTAGAAATTTATCAAACACACACATCTACTGTTTTATAGATTTGATCAGCTTGTGTTGTAATGCAAATGGGAGACATTGGGAGTGGTCACAGACAGGTGTTTGCAACCAGGTTTCCAGGACAACTGCTGCCATAGCAACTATGATTAGTGATGTCACAGGATACTGTCTCACAGGAGGGTGGTAGAACAGGCACAAAGCGCTTTAATTAGCTCGGCCCTTTAATTTGGGGAATCTAGGTGTCGTACTAATTCATTAACAAGAGAGATCTTAGACTTAAACTGAGTTAAGACAGATAGAAATAAACTTTTAAAGTAGTTCAAATATATTAGTCAATGAAGTGTCTTTTTTTTTTTTTTTTTTTATCCACCTTTGAAGTAGTTATATACGTGTATGTTCTACTTGTAAAATTATGCTATACATGAGATTTTTTTCAATAATTCCAAAAGCAGTTGCACATCTACTACATGCCTTTAAAACATTAGCAAGCACATCATTATTATTATTATTATCATCATCTAGGATTGCCTTGTTAAAAAAAAAAAAGATGATTTTTAGGTGAACTATTCCTTTTGATTGAGTTCAAGAACATGTTAAACCATAATTTATACCAAATCTATACTAACCTATACCTACTATTTTCCATTAGATGCTGGAAAAACATCTATTTATTTATTTCTACTTCATACTTAAATCAGTTTGGCTACACGTACGTGAAATGTTTCGTGCTGACCGAGATCGTCTTATTTATATATTGTTGTGAGTAACACTAGGGATGCTCCGATCAGGATTTTGCAGGCGATGCCGACTACCGATTTCTTGTCATCATGAACGGCCGATCCCGATCATTCAAGCTTTATATAAGTGATATGCAAGTTCTCCGTTGATTTGTCATTGATGATGATCAGATATTTCTTTCAATTTTATTAACTTCACTCAAATAACACGCTTGGCCAGCTACAGAAAAACTATTAAGTGACCAATCCTGAGTGGCAATGTAGCATTTTACCAGCATGGTTAGCCAACCGTTCTGATTATTTCAGGCTGAGGGATGTTTGTAATGGTGCCGTGCCCAACCAATCTCATGTGGAAAATATAACCGGAACCGCACCTTACCGTTCGAAACGTTTGGCCTGTTGGTGGAAAAGCAGCTCAACTCGTCTATCGGCTTCAATTGCGCATTTAAATACGGTTTTCAATTCAGAAACTTTGCAGTGTGTATTTAGCAGCATGAAAAATACACTGTAATAAAAGGCTGTAAAATAGGGCACTGTATAAATATGAAGAAATTTTCCAAATTGTTTTTTTTTTTTTTACTTTTAAATTACACATTTCATTACATTTAGGATTATAATCATTTAAAGCTGTCAATTACAATGGGAGGTAAACACTCTTGCGAAAACTCAGCGTTATAATCAACGAATCTGTCCAATGAATCTCAAGATTCAAGATTCTTTACTGTCACAATACAAAGTACAGCAAAATCAGTGCAATCCTTACAGTGCAATCACATATAACTAGTGCAAACTAAACGTCCAATTTAAAGTAATAAAAATAGTCTAAGTAAAATGACCTAAACCAATACAATACAAAACAAGTTCAGTCAGGGCAGTAGTGCAAATTAAGCCAGTTATTCCATAACAATGTCCAAAGTACAAAAGCAGTGTGGAGTATTGACTATTGCACACTTATTGTACAGTTGGGGCATATAACAGAGGAGACGTAAGTGTTGCATTGTTTTGCATACTATTGGCACAAGTAGTGAGCAGTCAAGTATTGCACAGATCTTTCACAGCAGATCATACAGGTTATTGCACAATAGGCAGTAAAGTACTGCATACGTTACTGCACACAATGGGAGAGTAAGAAGTAACTGAATGAAAACAGATACCAAGTGTTATAGCCACTGTGGAGCTGATGTCAATGATGTCTTTTTGACATCATGTTTATACTTAGTTGGTTATAATGAAAGGATTCGTGAGTGTGCAGAACTCGCGCTGAACAAAAACTCAGCTGTTTTGAGTGGTGTTGAGGGGATTGTGACTAACTCTAAGGGTTAGTTCACCCAAAAATGAAAATTAAGTCATTAATTACTCACCCCCATGCTGTACCAACCCCGTAAGGCCTTCGTTCGTCTTCGGAACACAAATGAAGATATTTATGATTAAATCTGAGAGGTTTATGACTGCTACATAGGCTCCCTAAGGGAATGAAACTTGACGGCCCAGAAAGTCATTAAAGAAAATGTTTAAATATTCCATGTCACAACAGTGGCTCAACTATAAGTTTATCAAGCGACGAGAATACTTTTTGTGCGAAAAAACAAACAAAAATAACGACTTTATTCGACTATTCCTTTTCTTCCTTGTAGGCCTGAAACGAGACTTCAAGAGATTTCCACGACGCACGCGCGAGAACTTAACTGAAGTAGTTGAAGGAGATCGCAATTCTCGCGCATGCGTCGTGGAAATCTCTTGAAGTCTCGTTTCAGGCCTACAAGGAAGAAAAGGAATAGTCGAATAAAGTCGTTATTTTTGTTTTATTTCCGCACAAAAAGTATTCTCGTCGCTTGATAAACTTATAGTTGAGCACCGCATACGCACTACACACGGAGTGTGTGTGAAACAGCCGTAACTCACGCAGCTGCATCTTCTAAATAATGCCGCGAGTGGGGCTTGAGGATGTGAAGTCGCCTGCGTCTGCGCAGTGCGATCTCATGCAGCCCCTGAAGTGACACAGGAAACAGAAATGCTGCATAATAATAATGCAAGTAAACGAGACGAAATAACGTTAAATTACATTTCGTCTCGTTTTGGTCAACGAAAATGAAGAGACATTTTAGCATAGTTTTTATTTTGCAAACCACATTTAGTCTCGTTTTTATTCGTCAACAATATTGCATTATACATTTAATTATAGTCATCGTCACATGACCAGCATTTACGTTGCGTCTCGTTTTCGTCACGTGAAAAAGGTTCGTTGACGACGATATTTAGTCATAATTTTCGTTGACGAAAGCAACACTAGGTGGGACAAAGATTCAGTTTGGTGGCCGCCAAAATATTGCCAATGCAGGAAAAACCCTGGAATAGGACCATGTTTAATCCACCACCCACTCAAAAAGCGTATCACCCTGTGATAGATTTACTCACACTCTCAAAATAAAACTGCCATAAAACTGCCTCGGTTTCATCATCACATTAAGTCAGCCAACGTTTTGCCTTATGATAGAAGCCAAGCCTAGAGGAGTGGTGTAAAAAACACCACTCAGAACAGATAAGAAACACCTGGGTTTTCTTTTCACCACTTTACTGTAAACATGGGCTGTGTCCGAAATCACCCCCAGGGCTCAATGATAAGGTTTATTTTTCCTGGCCCAGTGGTTAACATTTTTACTTATCCCACCACAAAAAATAAGTAAAATAGGCCTAGTTATTTTCTTTGTTATTTTTGACCCATAACCATAAGGTTGTGTGACACCAAAAACTACTAGCCAAACTTATATACATTTCAAATATTCTTAAAGACAAGTAAACTGTCAGTAATAAAAAATAAGAACAAATAATCAAATTGCCAGCAATAGCACAAATACAATAGAACAAACATACTCTGCTTTTCATGTTTTTCAGGTAAGTCAACTCCAACAGTCATTTTCAGGTTGAGAAAATGAATAATCAACTGTAAAATAGCACTGCATATAGTCTTCACTATATAAATTAAATATGGATTAATCCTTAAAGTTACAAAAGTTATTCAGTCAAGAGCAGTGAGTAATTTGTTTCCGCTCCGTGTCGTGCCTAACAACGCCCCATAAAGGGATACTCCACCCAAAAATTAAAATTCTGTCATCATTTACTCACCCTCAAATTGATGCAAACCTGTTTGAGTTTCTTTCTTCTGCTGAACACAAAGGAAGATATTTTGAAGAACGATTGAAACTTTGGCACCATTGACTTGCATAGTATTTTTTTTTCTACTATGGAAGTCAATGGTGCCAACTGTTTGGTTCCAATCGTTCTTCAAAATATCTTCCTTTGTGTTCAGCAGAAGAAAGAAACTCATACAGGTTTGCAACAACTAGTATCCCTTTAACGGTTCTAAATTCACTGTAAAAAACGGCTTTGCGGGGCTTATTGCTTTAATAACCTAACCTGTACATATACTTTCATATAGATGTTGGGAAACCATTTCTTTCTAATTTAATTTTTTTTATTTTTATTTAAAGGGGCATTATGCAGGAATCCCGTTTTTGTCAAACAGCGACCCCTAGAGTTGCTGTGGAGTACTTGAATTTAATGTTACTGTCGTAAATACCAATCACTCAGAGCGTGACATGGCCTATTACATAGTATACAATAGTACATTGTGTTTAATTTGTCGTTTAATGAGATATAATATATGTTGTTAGTGGTGAGAATTTTCACGTGATTAAATACATAGATCCGACAATTATCCCATGAACTTTAATGGTCCAGATGCAGAACTTTTGCCAAGTGTGTCAGAGGTTCTGGGTTCTAATCGGTACTAGTAGTATAGTTTATTTTCCTCATCAAAACCGATTGTTTATTAGTGGTTGAATTTCAAGCAGGGACATGTTTTTTGTGCATTAGGTTTTGTGATTTCACCATCGCCTCCGTGTGCAGTCTATGGTGAAGACAGTGCGCGCGTCACAACAGAACACTGTAACGTTAACTTATCTGCACCACTGATCGCAGAGGCAACGAGCACTTTGGTCACTTGATTTAAAAAATAACACATTTCAGATCGCCTCTTATTTAACAAACAAACGAAATGAATGCTCTACTAGAGTTACCTGGAGATGTTTTATTTGTTTGTAATGGTACATCCGTGCCACGAGAGGTTTCAATGGGGACATAACACACCCGCAAATTATGCCTATGCTCGTGTCCGACTCCTCGCTCGGTCAGTCTGCCGTTTCCTCTTTCTCTGTTCCTCCGACAATGCTTTCCTAGCTTTCTGCATATATGCCGGCTCAGCCATGACGATAGTGTGACAAACTCCATCCCTCTATACCTTGTTCCTGTGTGTATGTGTGCAGTTGCCGTAAAGGAATATGTTACATCGCGAGAGCTGATATCACGCGATACTTCCTGACACTGAGCACGGCGGCCCGCCGCACCGAAGTTGCAAGTGAGATTTTTGCGCTCACAGGCACCAGGGGGGGTCGAGACGCCCACCATTCAACCCGAAAGAAGTTATATAACCATTTCAATAACTCTGAAGCTGTTCAGTTAAGCTAAAAAAGCTGCATAGTGTCCCTTTAAAATGACTATTATTATTTTAATAGGTGGTGGTGCAGAAAAAAATGCCCTCTGAATTGTGTACATTTCCCTCACTCCTTGCAGTTCGAGGAGTCCCAATGTAGTCAGGACACCCTTGATCTCACACCCACTTCCTTCCTACACACTTCCTTTATATTATTTTTGTAAAATAAAAGCCTCTGAAATGGCAGTTAACTTTGGGCTCATATATCGACTGCAAGATAATCAGTTTTGGAAGCTCTTATCTAGTTATTTAAAGTGATAGCTCAAATACAGTTGTAAGAGTATTAAAGAGTGTAATCCACTACGGCACAATGATATCTCAGTCTGAGTTTGAGTGAGTACAATAGAGATTTAAGAAGGCCTTTTCCTCATGATGCCACAATGAAACTATTCATTTGAACTCAGTGTGCACTCACACACACACTATTCATCTCAACCCATAATGAACACACTGAAAACCCTGCATGGCTAAATTCACCGTGAAATCAAATTATATTGTTAACATAAAAAAGCCATTAGTTTGGGAAATAATCAATCAGACTTATACTGTCTCTATACTGACAATATGATCTTGCCCCAAAATCTGCATAGATTTGGATATATCTAGATATAGACCTGTGTATGTGGGCGTCAGTCTCTATTCATCAATCTGACACTAAACACTAACGTTCACCACACGAGAATGTCAAGAATGCTCCAGATGTGTTGGTGTGTGTTTGTGGATATGTAGTAAAGAGGCCGTGAAGCTTTTCACTGGAAATATCTCTTCTGTTTACTGTATTTATTTATTTATTTTTTACATACCTTCCTTTTATTTCCATCCCATTTTTTACTGTCACTGAGGTCAACCAGTTTACCAACTTTTTATTTCTACTTTTTTAAAATAGTCGCTGTGTCCAAAATTGCATTCTGTTATGTAGGTACTACATTTGGTTTGAAACGTGCTTCGTGACCATTAAAGTACATTCAGGATCGTATGAATGAAATTCAGACATACTACATCTGCCATGTTGTCACTGTCATGTGACCTATAGCATCAGTTACGTTGCTTCACTTCCAGGGTTTTTCCTGCATAGAGAATTACGAGGCGGGCGCCTCCGTCAAATTTCATGCCGCCTCCGGCTCTCGACAAAACTCGGACAGACAGTCACATGCTCAGATACACTTTTTCCACCGTGACGGTTCTGTTGCGGGTTCCCGGCTTGTGTCCATTCTCAAATAGTTTGCCGATAGTGCTGCGTCGATCATAATCCTTGGGTCGGGCGGGCCAAGTAATAAAAACAAAACATTCCAATTAATCGAGGGTGGATAACAGATAAATTATTATAATGTGTTGAGTTTAGGGCTGTCACTTTTGTGAAAAAATCCTGTTCGATTTTTGAGACGTAATTGTTCATTGAATCGATTGTAAAATCGATTTTCCATGTCTAAAGATGTTTCCATTTTCATCACCAAATATAGGCAAATCCACGGACACCTAACAGGCATTAGGACGAGCGTAAAGAAGAGGGCGCTTGAGACGCGCACAAGTCAGCAATATTTATGATGATTTATTGGCGTGACGTTTCAGCACAATGACAAACAGGAGCGCAACATTCAGGGATTGAAATTAACACCCTCCGACCCGCCAAATGCGGGTAAAAATGAACTTTGGCGGGAAACGCTGTCAAATCACGAGCCAATCTGGCGTGTTTCTATGTTTACTCACTTTCTTTGATGTGGAAGTTCGTGTAAGCCAAATCTGCTCGGATTTAGCGCAAATACGGAACTCGTGAGTCCTCATCAAGGGGCAACCTCCCCGTCTCTCTCTTGAAGCCAACACTGAAGTGAATTAAACTGCAATTCATCGAGTGGCCGCTTGAGGCTGACTACAAAAGCGAGACAAATCTGTATCTCCCCCATGTTAAAATGTCTAACTTCACAGCAGAAAAAAACATGTTTACAGCCTGGTGGCAAATAGTTTTTTTGGTCTATGTGCTAATTTTGCCCTTCATGACGACTGTGAGGGGGGTGAATTTTTTTTACAACTCATCTGTTTAAATTATATTTAAGCCTTAAAGTTCTGCATAATTAAGGGCGTGGCCACTTGAGTGACAGGTGGATTGCCGCTGCTTTCACTGCTAGTCGTTTGTCTGCTGTCTGTTAGCGTCACCCTCAGCTGTGTTTCTGCTTTTTCCGGGATTATTTCATACAATTTAATACATGTATTATACCTTCGCCCATGCACGCCGTTGGATTCCGTCGTGTTGAGTATGGAGGGAACGACCAGCACTGTGTTTCCAGCTGTTTCCCTCACATGGACTAATGGATTTCTGATGATCTCAGTGCGTTCTCTCCGTCCATGCAATAGATGCACACCCTTGAATGAGTGCGGATTTCTAGTTCATTTACTTGAACTTCTGAGGTAATATCTTTGGTTTGACCCATCTGAGAAACTGAGAGGCGGCCGAAATCAGAGAATTAAAGCTCTTTACGAACTTGACGTGAGATGCCGACTGACATATGTGCTTGAATCACTGTCACTCACATGCACAAGCTTAGAGCAATATTGTAAGTTACTAATACATTTTTATCTAGCAGAATAATAATGCATCACGATACACATAGTTGACTGCTTGTATGTTGTGAGAAATGTGTGTGATCTGTGTTATGTACTGTTGTATACATGCTCTTAACCTTGTGGGATTAATAAAGTTGATAAAAAAGTAAAGTAAATAAATAGTCTCACTTTTAGTTACGTCTTAAGTATTATAATATTTCGTAGGGCAAAAACATGAACTTTAACCATTGACTTTTTCATTGACTTTACTTTTTCAATCGGCTGTCACTTCAGCATGAGGCCAGTAGCATATAGCATTAGCACCTCTGCTCCACCCAGGTCCCGCCTCTTTGCCCATTTTAATTTATCCGGTAGTGACGAGAGGTGACGCACTGCCAAGATGGCGACGGCCGGCCCCGCCCACTTTAGGCTTCAAAAACGCTCTTCGGAAACCTACGGGTGACGTCACGGATACTACGTCCATATTTTTTTACAGTCTATGGTCCTCATGATATATTAAAGTCCCTGTAAAGTCAAAATTAAGTATGTGTTCTGAGTTTGTAACACCACAGAAAAATGTGTTATTAGCCATCCAGCCAAATTTGAATGATAAAAAAAGCCGGCAAGTACATAAAATAAGCTATCAAAATCTTGAAAAAATGAGCATTACTCTCTGCTCTCAAACGCTGGGGGCGTGTCCGCTGGCTGCGCTGAAACCACGCCCACTAGCGGGAAAGCTATTGGCGATAGGTGATACTGCTTTCGGGACGGGAGGATGAACGCTGGCGGGGGATAGTCGTTTCGGCCCCGTTCACCAGTAACAGCGGATTATCAGTGAATCCCAGTTGTCTCTGAGGAAAGTTTATAAAACGATCCTGTGTAAAATGATCACTACAGAGTGTTGGCGGTGATCCTCAGCTCTTCATCAAGGTTGGCTCTTCACAAAATTAATCCACCTCTTCTTGATGTGATCGTTTTTAGGAAATTTAAATAAAGACACCGATCTGTTTTGTACATGATCGCATCCAGGTAGTAGCCTACACTAGGCTACGTGTCTACACTACACTACACTACTACACTTCCCCCCCACTTTTTATACAATGTAAATTCGTCCCCCGCACTTTTTCATAGGGCAAGTGTGTCTATGACAAGCTGAGGTTTTCGCGGGTGTGTATACCCTACATCGAGATTTAAAATCCAAAGAGTCAAGGATAAGTCTATCTACATCCGTGACTTTCACGTTTCCATGGTAATCAGTCACTCGTGCATTAGCCTACGACACGCCCATGCGCGCACCCGCGTCGAATCCATCAGTTATATAGAGTTCAAAATGGCTAAAAAAGGCATGCCCCCGGACCCCCCTAGAGGCACCGAGATCCACCTACAAAAATACTGTGCCACAGCAGACTATATGATGGTCTACGAAAAATACACATTTTATTATCTTATTAAAATACATGATCACGATTTTACCTCCTCCGCCTCATTTTAAGCCAGGAAAAACCCTGCATGTGCAATATAAAGAACTGGACAACTTTCTTTCTGTTTTATTGCTTTAAATATAAATAGCACATTAAGCTAATTAAGCAAAAACCTCAACAAAAGTCTGAAGAAAAAAAACTGGTAATACACTTGACATTCTGTCCCCCTCACTTTTGAAATGGTGGCTACGCCCCTGTGTCCACCTAAAACACATTTTTGGTAAAAAATTAAATAAAATAAAAAGGCCGTTAAAATCGATTCCCTATTTTCGTTTTCGATACTTGTGTTGGTTGGTCCTTTTAATAAAGACACGGAAATTTCATCATCACGGTAAAACAAAATCACCGAATCACCGAAAACAGCGAGGATGATTCTGATTTTAGTTAAGTGGTGATTGATAGCCTATAGTTGATAATAATAAAGGCCTACTACAAAGTTGCGCTGTTGAGGCTCGCGCAGTTATTTATAATATACAGTTAAGAAACCTCACACGACCAGAGTGCTGTTTTCCTGAATACCATCACGATTGAAACCGAGACACTGATTTCATAACAGTTCAATAAACAAATAGTTAAAATTAAGTCACTTACATTTTAGAAACAATAACTGTTTTTGTTCTGTTTCAGCAGCGAAAATAGTTCCAAACAAAGATCACAGCAGAACCATAACGCATCTCACAGGAACACTCAGCCATGTTTCATTACTGAATGATTTAGCGTTTTGAACGAATCGGTTGAGTCAAAGATTCAAAGACGCATTTATGAACGACTCAATGACTCGCTCATTAAGACGGTCGCTTGCCGCCTTCTACTGGCGGTTTAGTTTCAAAGTATCATTCTTTTCAACATTCCTTCTTTGTATATTCAAAAAATATTTAAAACAACCTCATAATCTCATTTAATACAGTTGTAATTTTTCAATGTAAATTATTTAATTTGATTGGTAAAAATCAAATTTAAGAATTTGAAATTAAAGATGGAGCATACATTTAATAAAATTAGGGGAAAAATGCCCTTTATAAAGGTAAAATAAATTATTCTGATAAGAGTGTTTTCCAACAGTGATGTAATGAAACATTGACAATTTAAGTTTGAAGGGAGTAAAGCCTCTGTTTAGGCTATTAAGAAGGAAATGTAATTTTGCCAAAAGAAGAACTTTTATTTCAAATAAATGTTATTTTAAAATCAGCCAATATTTAAAAAATTAAACATTATTATAGTGTCAACAATTCCTAAATTAAAAAATAGAAGGGGTGAATTTAAGACCGATTAGTTGAGTACTTTTTAAGGCAACACGCAGACTAGTGACATTTTTGAAAATAAGCCCCCCCCCCTAATTTTATTGCATGGACACTTGCATCCCAGTTTGAATATTGTCTTTTGGAATTTAGTTTTCTTCTTTAGAAAGAATCTTTAGTTTTATTTCCCCTTTCTCTCTTTGCTTTGTTCATTCTCACAGTATTTTGTCACAGTAACACCCCTCTCTGTTTCTGTGTCTCTTGCATACGGATTCTTTATTGCTCTCCCTCTCAAGTTATCTTTAATTTGTAAACGTTTTTCGAATGTTCAGCTAGAGATGAAACGAGGGTAAATGAATCCAGAGCTCATGACTGGGCAGAGAGAGAGACAGAAGGACGGACAGTCTTTTGGCCTCAGGGCTTTTACTGAGCTCAGAATTGCTGGCATTCTCACGAGCCACAGCAGTTGAATAGAGCTCCCTCTGTGTGTGTGTGTGTGTGTGTGTGTGTGTGTGTGTTCGAGTAAGCGTGACCTGAGAATGAGCACTGCTCAGTTATATTTTGGATTGAACAGCACAAGAGCTCATTTTAGTCTCGCGTAGCCAGACCTTCAGACTTAACAGGCAGAAGGTCTGGACTCCTATCGCTTTCATTTGCTATGGTTAGGGGGGTGAAAATGTCCCTATGATAACAGAACAGCGTGCATCTAATAAATTATTCATTCAAGAACATTGTGCAAGTTTACTGCAACAATGGTCCCGTGAACTTCACATACTTTTGAAAATCCAGCATTTAGTTGATCCTGATAAGGGTTCATTGTCACAATTGAAAACATGACTGCTACTACGGCTTTGTTTCCAGGCGGACCATTAATGAACGCAACACACATCTCCAGGAAATCATGTAGATTTCAAGTTCAACCACCAATCAGATGACCACTTCAAAACTCCCGAAGTGAGTCCTATTTTGTAAGCCTTGTGCATCAGACGTTTCGCCAACGGTCTGTGGGCGTGACGTCTGAGGGTGAGACTAGGGTTGTCTTGGCAATTTTCTACAAGTGCTGTTCAGAGGTGCTCATATGTCTGTCCTGTGTCCTCCATTATCAAAAATGTTTATTCATGACACGCATTCTTATGAGGAAAAAGTGATCATCATCTGACACTCAAAAAGTAACTTTAATGCAGGGATAGCTTTGTTGATTATAGTGTACCAAACATAAAAATAAAATATAAAACAAATATTTGAGTGTAAAATCTGTTCATCAAAATGAATAATTACAATATTAAGGGAAATAATTAACTCTTATGATTTGCCATAACTGTGCAGCCCTAAAAATGTATTATATTATATTATTATTTTATATTATTACGGTGTGATATTAGTAGTTACCTATTATTATTTATTACAAATGTATAATTTTCATGTTGCTACAACATTTTAAACGGGAATTAAATAAACCGCGTTCTCTATTTACTTTTAAAACTTAAAAGTTATTTATTTTGTACTTCTTAAATATATAAATTTAAAAAAAAAATGTGCCACATCAAGTTCATGGTTTCAATTCCTGTGGAAAACACTGATGAATATGTACAATGTTCCATGCACATCCAAAGCCAAATGCAAATGTAATATAAATGGATATGGTAAGTGCAAGTATTTGCACAACAGTTTGCAAACAGGATAAACATGTTTATTTTAATGATCTAGTGTGTGTTTAGTTTTGGGAGCTTGTTTTAAGATTTTTAACGAGTGTGACTCAGAGATGGTGTGTAACACACCCTAAACAACCTCCCCACCCCACAAATACAGAATACAGAGTTATTTTTCGTTGGCAACATCTCGGCCGTTAAATCTTCATTAAACACAGGGCTTTTAGACACGCTTTGAAGATGCAGTTACTATAACATTTAAAAGTGTCAGAATGACATCTGGAATCAGTTCTGAAGAGAAGCGGAGTGGAGTCTGATTGTTTACAGTGAACTCTCCAGTTAGAAAAAATTCCTTGACATTTTAGAAATGCCCCCCCCCCCCCCCCCCCCCCCCCCCCACCACCACCACTATTAGCTTCATAGACCATTATATCTCTCAATATTTATCTCCTTTTTAAAATATTTCTCCTGACTTTTAATGTCTCATTATGTATCTGCATTCTGTCTTAAACAAAGTCTGTTATTATTACAGCAACAATCTTCCAAAGTTACATCAGTGAAGGTCCCTCCCGCAAACTGATATCAAACAGACACTTTGAGTCTTATTTCACTGAACAGTTCTGTGGTTCACACCCCCTGGTGTTCAAGAACGGTAGAGCAACCTGTATTCCACACCTGGGACTTGTGTTCCTAACAAATCTCCACTGTTCTTTGATACACCAGAGATAGAAATCAGTGTCCGAGTGCGAGTCTTCCTGCTGTCCTCCTTGTAGAACTGTCGTACACCAAATGTGGGGATGTGGGTAATAATAAACTCTCAAAATATTCATACTGCATTTTATGATTTACATTTATGCGTTTACAATGCAGTCAAGGTATACGTTCCCAGGTAATATAACCTATTACCTCGACATCGACGGCACTGTTCTCAACCAGTCACTATAGGGACAAACTAAATCTGTTAAAAAGCAATGAGTGATTTTCTTCTTTTGTTTTGTTGTTTGATTGAAATTAATGACACAGACAGCAGCAGGTTTATTAGGCTCCTGTCACTTTTTGCACAGATCCAATATACTGTTACACATGTGACTTCTTTCCCAACTGTTTATGTTCACATAAGACATAACCGACAGTGTTTGAGTGAATACTCACCAAGCTGGGCATTTTGACACATTTCTCTGTGTTTTTAACCATTTAGGTGCAAACCTGAAGATCAAAGTTCACTTTGCATGTCCGAGTTCAACTCCACAGAAAGTCGCTTGGGAAACAGTATCTCTTTCGCGGCTTAAAGCTCTTCTCATTATCGAGCAAATCCTGCAGTGTAGCAACAGTAGACAGTGTTTTATGACAATCACTGTTCTAGCTGATTTGGACGTTAGGTTTGGGTGCACCGCTGTGAAGGAAAAGAAATGCACTAAAATATCACAACCTGCACATTTAAAAAATGTCTCGAGTTTTGCATCATCTGATCGGCTATTCTGATCAGCCTTTATAGAGACCACACTGATCAAATATTAAGTTATTATCAGCCGATAGCACCCTTAGAATTATGATTTAACACACAAACTATGTTTTTTGGCCTTTTCTGGACTGTATAGGCTTTAAAAGTGACCATCCATTCATCCATTATGCCCTGTCTTGCACTTTTTTTGCTTCCTCACTTTTGGTCTCATTTTTTGTTTATCTTTCGATTTTCCCTATTCTCATAATTTTTCCGCCGTATTGCAACTCTTTATCGCTAATTAGATTCTGTTTTTTTGGGTAAAGTGTCTTAAGGTTATGAACGGATTAGTTCAGATGAAAGTGTGGCAACTGGCGCAAAACCTTGACATTTCTTTTCTTCCTGTGGCCTCAATGACTCTGACATACTTCATGCGTTCTGTTTAGATGATGGTCTCTGTATCATGCCTTGTAAACATGTTTGTAAGTAGACTACGCTACATGCACACACACTCACAGACTGGGGAGAGTTTAGATGGACTTATGTAGAGGGTAAGGAAGTTGAGGGGTGGGGCTTAGTCACACTTTCTTTCACTGACTTAATCTGTCGCTTTGCTTTTTTTCTCCTCCTTCTGCGTCTCACCCCCAGATCGTTTCCGTTTTTTCGCCTTTCTTTAGTCGAGGGGGAAGCGGTCTCTGTTGTTTCATGAAGTGAAGTGGGATTGATAGAGGGTCTCGGCGGGGGTGTGAGGTGGACTGACCGCCGCTCTAGAGGGAGATTTTATTAGCAGACTTTATCACAGCGCAGGGAGATAGAGGATGTGACATGGCTTACGAGGAGGGAAGAAATACATCCCTCACAGAGCAGCACGAAGTCGACGACATCACACACCCAGAGACTTCGGTTACACCACAAGTGGTAGGCTTGCTAAAGACGCCCCAAATCTGATCTTAAACAGTTTTTGTTTTTTTTTTCAGAAAGTCTTAGAGTCGATCTTTTTCAGTGAGTTCATATTCGGTGTGCCATAGCTGCAGTGCTGTGAAATGTGTTGTGCAAGAATGCATATCCGTTGTGCATAAACCATTTTGTTTTTCTTCAGTTTAAAGAAATGTTTTGTGACTTTAATCTTATAAATTAATATTGCATTACATAAATCTATTATTTGTATTTCAAAAATAAAAAATATAAATACATTTATATGCCACTTTAAGTCATTTAAAATAAAAAATGTATTATAAAATATTAATGTTTATAATTACAATGTATTATAAATGAAATCATTTAAAGTTCCTTTAAAAAAATGATTTACATTTCTAGTTTTGACTATATTGATACGAAATGCTGCAATACTTTACACGTCAATTTGCACTTAAAACACACCATCTTTGGATTTCAAATTTTCTGTTCCTGTCTATTTCTCTATTTGTTTCTCTTTTGTTCCCTAGGAGTTAAATATTTCCTGTGTGGGCTGACGTTTGTTTTCTTTGTGGACCGCGTCCTCCCTCCCTCCCCCAACATCTGATATCTTTGCGAGTTGCATCACGTCATTTCCTCTCATCCCCCTCTTCCTCTACGACTCTCCCTTGTGCTGTTCTGTCATTGTTTATGCTTTTCCTCTGCCTGACACTCTTTATATCCTGTCTCACTCTCTCTTAGGTCTTCTTTAGTCCTTTGTGAGAGTTGATGCATGTGAGCTGACCCACAGAGTTGGCTTCAGATGTTGTCTCAGTTGAGATCTGATGACTTGTGTTTGGTCGAAATGGTCGAAAAGGTGCTGTGGTTTTAGGCTTAAACCATTGTTGCTGAAACCTTATCGTTGTAACCACATCAATTAACCCTGGTGTCATCATGTCACAGAAAGAGTCCCACAGAAGAGTTTTTAGGGTTGTTTTTGCAGTGATCTGGTACTTCTGTCAGCCTCTGGGTGCCAGCACTTTTAAGGTTGGAAATGTGGTAGGAATTGATCGATGTTTAAATACACTATGTCCATATGTTTCTGAATATGTTCTATATCCAGGACACATCTAGAAGTATCACTAAATCCTCTACCAGATAAACCACATATAAATTTCATGATAAACGGAAGATATTCCATTAAAAGTAACCTATTGTCTGTCTGAATAAAAACAAACACTAAAATAAATTTAAATGCTAATATTCTAAATGCACTATTTAAGCATCTCAGCATATTTATTCTGAGATTTGTTAAATATTACATTTAACAGTGTTATTAAAATATTAGTGTTTTTTAAAAATATATTAACTTTAAGTGACCATGACGGTGCCAATAGCCTTGTGGGGAGTGTACCGACATATAGCGCAGTTGCGCTTCGGGAGTCCCAAATTTGAGTCCCGGCTCATGGACCTTTCTCGATCCCGTCCCCCCCTCTCTCTCCAACTTCGCTTCGTGTCAACAAACTGTCCTATCGTAATAAAAGGCAAAAACTTTAAAAAAAAAACCTTTCAGTGACCATTAGTTGGGTAATCTAAATATAAAAAAGATGGGAAATTAGCATGCATAATTAAATGTTTTATTTGGGGTTAAAATGATCACATTTGACATTTTAGAACTTTAACATCGTAAGCAACATTCTTTCAACCACATAACATTTAGTATAATAATATTTGTATATATTTTACAATATATTATTTTGAACAAATAAATGCAGCATAACGGTCCGTTCACACAGAACACATTTTTCCATTCCACTGCCCTACTTTTCCATTGTTTTATGAAAACACGTGCTAGATGGGCGTGTATGACCATTGGGCTCGCGTCTTTTGCAGTGTCTCGCACATGAGCGCCCATAGACAGTAAAAGAAATGGACACAGCGACCCCATAGATTTCAATGGAGAAAGTTGAAGCCCATAAAAGCACTCGCTTCCTGATAGCCAAGCGCACTGCGCAGGCTCAAACTGAGCTTGACGAGGTATATGTCACGTGAGCAACCGTTCTGACTTCTAGTAGCTGTGCTGAGACAAATCTGAATTGAAATCTGAAACAAATCTGCTGTTGAAATATTTTGTCCCGTTGCTTTTATGAACTCTCTATCTATGGGCTTCTCCCTTGACTTTATGCCTCCATGTCCACCCGATTGCCTCATAGACAGTAAACGATTGCCTACGAGCTTCTACTTCTGTCTATACGGTAATTTCTCTACTGTGCGACAGAGCGTCCCGTGGTTATGACGCAATCGTAAGCC
The DNA here is from genome assembly GCA_030578255.1 of Tiaroga cobitis. NCBI lineage: Eukaryota > Metazoa > Chordata > Actinopteri > Cypriniformes > Leuciscidae > Tiaroga > Tiaroga cobitis. The sequence goes on from CM060591.1 coordinate 47,248,722, forward strand.
TATTTTTTACAAAAACGGCTTCTACGGGACCATAACGTAAGATACAAAGTAATGGAGCCTTTTATCCATTGTCCCGTTTCTTAAGAAATAAATAATAAATAATCTTTGGACGCCTCAGATGTAAAGTTATTTGCTCTCAAAGTGACGCCAAAATGAATGGGAGTCAATGGGATGCTAACAGTAGGTGATAGCCAGCTACAATGGGACCCCAGAGGAAGCTTCAGTTTCCGGCGGATGGATTACCCCCTTGTGAGCGCCGCGTTTTTAAGACGCCATGTCAAGTTAAAAGAATTTAAACTTTTACACGCAGCGCCGCTCATCAATGTCAGTTCCAAAACAGTGGACCAATCAGAAGACCCTGGAGGTTGGGCAAGCGCTGCAAGCTTTTGTTTCGAGTAGATAGTTTGCAATTGTTTTAATGGTGGCATCGTATGGAGTTTCCTTTGTGTCTTTTTTATTCAATCAAACATACTACGTTTGAGAGTAAAACTAATTATTTTGTATTTAAAAAAATTGAAAGCTTGCAAAAAAGTCTTAGGCTCATGTTACAAGTTCACTCGCTCTTGTTCTCTCAGACACACTGCGCGGCAGCAGCGGGAAAACGGAGTGGGCGTGGCCAACCTGTCACTTCGATCCAGGGTGACCAATAGAAAAGGGCCTTCCATCCTGGTTCTTAGAGACCGCCCACTGAGACACGGCTTCATTCGCAAGCAAAACTTTTCAACTTGCAAGCAAAAGATTTAGATCCGCAAAAAAAGAGGGCAAAATGTGCGCGTTTGTGATGACAAGTGTGCGAAATGCACAAAGAAAAATAAAGGTCTTACAATTATTTGCAGTGCATGTAAATCTTTGATCAACTTCTTTATTTTTGAGCCTTTGAGAAGACTTTTTTGCAATCTTTAATTTTTTTTAATTACAAAATATGTACACAGTATGTTTGATTGAATAAAAAGACAAAGGAAACTCCATAGCATCGGAGGAAGGGTGTGAACGCAGACAGATCTCTGTACTGTCGTTCTCTGAGCAGTGCCAGTCTTTATCAAGGTCAAATGCTGTAGCCAGTGAGATTATTTTCTTTTTTCCATGTCAAAAATAGTAGCTATCTGTGCTTCTTTTTGGCTTTCACCACGTCTCAAAAGCGCATCTTGTGATCCTTGCTTTCTGCATTGCGCTTTTTTAAAAATCATTAAAAAAATTTTTTTAGACAAAAAGACGCTTTCTGTGTGAACGGCCCTTATTGAGCATAAGAGACTTCTTTCAAAAACATTACAAAAATCTCACCAACCCCAAACCTTTTAACTATAGTGTAGATGTAAAGTCAGATTAATTTACATTTATTACCATTTCGTTAGGATTACCTGTGTAAACTAAAGCCTCGCGTGAGCTGGTCCTGTAATAAAGGGCTATTTTTTTTTTTTTTTTTGCTTCTGTTACTGTAAATGACTCATCTGTTTTTTGTGCAAACTAAACTTTACTGCAACAGTCTCGTCACTGTGATCTACTTTATCTGTGGTAGAATCTCTGCCAGTGTTGAAAGTGTGCTTTTGCAATTACACATGAGCCTGCAGGCTCTTCGTGTTCATTTGCTCTTTGATCAGATAGCAGTTTGATCACATTAACTGAGAAAGAGTCTCTTCTTCAGGGTGTCTGCTGAAAAAAAAAAAAAGTTGGTTTGATTTGTGATTATGTGACCCGTTTTCGAGTTTCAGTTGCACAATAGCTGCATGCTGCCATCTTGAGTTACATCAAAGACTTCAAAAAGCAGCGGCTTCAAGCTCCAAGTTTCAAACCAGCTATTTGGGTACATTCCTAGTGATAATAATTAATTAGGTTGATGTCATACAGCATCACACAATGAAATGAGAAGCTGAGAATTAGAAAGCTGATGCCGTCGTCTCATAAACAATGAATTATACCCAACCGCACCGGGGGAATACCGCTACTAGACCGTTTCTTTGCTCATCATTGGAATATTTTTTGGACATTTTACAGAACAAAGGCTACTTTTATCTTAATTAGTCTCAACTTAGTTTCATAAAAAAGTGTTGTGCCTGAACGCGTTCAATGAACGATATTTCATGAGCTCGTTCATATTTTGGGCGAACGTGAACTGAACGTACTGAATTACTGCCTGATGAACGTTACTGTGAACGCGTTCACATATATGGGCTGTGGCAATAATTTAAAAAAAAGAAGCTCGCAGCAACATATGGAAAAAAAGAACTATGAACTAGTTCATTTTTTGAAGTATGAACTATGAACTGAACTAGTTCACTTTAAAATTTGTGAACTGAACTTTGAACTAGTTCATGTAGAAAATGAACTTTCCCAACACTGATTGTAATATATAATGTGTCATTTTATTTAATACTTTTATTCAGCAAGGATGCATTCAATTGCTCAAACCTGACAGTAAAGACATTTATAATGTTACAGAAGATTTCTATTTTAAATAAATGCTGTTAAGAAGTCTTGTTTTCCACAAAAATATTAAGCAGCACCGCTTTTTTTAATATTGATAATGATAAGAAATGTTTTTTGAACATCAAATCAGTATATCAGAATGATGGGATTAGAAGGAATCTGGAAATTCAGCTTTACCATCCCAAGAATAAATTGCATTTTAAAATGTATTTAAATAGAAAACAGTATTTTACTGTATTTTTGATCAAGTTAATACAACCTTGGTGAACACAAGACTTCTTTCAAAAACAATAAAAATTATACCGACCCCAAACTTGAGTATTTTTGTTCATTCCGCCAACCTCCACTGGTTAGTTTATCTTGGTATATCGATATCTCCCCCTCTCGCACACATGTGCTCGTGCTTTTCTCCATGTTCCTATAAAATGTTGTTTATGAAGGTCCTTCCTGCCTCGGTTTCTTAGAAGTCTTTTGTCACATTAAATGAAACCACAATTTTATAAACTGATAAATGAACAGTGGCTGCATGTTGAAAGCTAAATTTGATTGAAACATGGGTAATATTCCTCAAAAGTGAAATAAAGACATGTATACAAACACACACACACACACACACAATAGCCTTATGCCTCACGCTGGTGTCATCTAGTATAGCCAAGCCTTGCAGAAAACAGGAAGAGACCATACAGAGGTTTAACCGGATATCCTGCACAGGGAGGGCGACCCTCGACCACAGCTTTCCCTTCCCTCGTCTCTTTCTTTCTCTTTTCCTCCGTCTCCCTCTGTCTCTCTGTTTCTATGCTACTGGATATTGGTGTCATTATCGGAGAGAGGAGAATGTGTTGGTCTGGTGAATGGGATCACTGGGAATATCTGGTCATACAGGTGACAATCTATTTGACAGGATCGTTGGCCGAAGTTTTCCATAGGTTGTGTAAGGGAGAACATTGACATAGCAAATAGGAGTTTATTGCCACCTTTGTATTCAGTGTCACAAATTATGACTAGTAAAATAGATTTTAAAAACGCGTAGTTGTTGAAAAATGCGTTGGCTGTGTATGGTCACTTTTCTTGATTGTTTAGTGGGTTTGACTAGTGCACAAACTTGTGTAACCTGTAAAACATTTGTTTGAGGTTTTATAAAGTGGTTTTAGTGTTTTCAATGTCCTTTTTGAAGTGTTTTTTTGTGGTTGTTTGTGTATTTTTACATTGGATTCCAATTGTGTCTGTTTTTAGTAGAAGATCCATTCTGTTCATGTTTTATGTGATATATTTGCTTTTTTATTATCTCCGAAAACAGTGTTGATTCTTTTTTTCATAATTTACAAAAGTAAACATTTCCAGACAGTTTGCATTCAACTGTTGTAATCAATTGTGGTTGCTTTTTAAAAAGCTTTTTTGTCTAAGAATTTCTTTTCCCCTCTAGATTTGATCAGTTGAAGCATATTTCTTTAAAAAAAAAATTTTTTAAACCAGTAGAAGCTGATGTCCTGAAATGCAAATGTTTTTAAGTAATTTGTTTCTGGCAGGCAGGGGTATCTCTTAGCAAGCAGTGAATAGTATCCCAACGTGGAAGTCATGACTAGCAGGATGGAAAACAATAGGGCAAGTGACCCAAAATGTCTGGAATCCACTGTTAATGTTAGATGTTTCCAAGCTGTAGTTCAAAATGTGTTGATCTAATATGAGTAACTTGAACTGTAATGTTAGAGACATTGTTGCGCTGCTCACTTTTTTAGCTTGTTTCTGGACACTTGTATTTTGAGAACGCAGTTCACAATGTTGACAAAATTCCTGAGAAATATTTAAGTATATTCTCAATTTTTGTCATGTTATGTTGCTGAGAATAAGGCTGGTGAATATTGTAGGGCTGGACCCGAATATTTGAATATTTTATTTCAGTGGGTTGGTATTCGATTTGAAAATGTAACATTCGAATATTCGTTTTTTTTTGTTTTTTTTTTGCACACCTGGCATCCCCCTCGAAACGGTTCTCATTCGCGCTTGAATATGTTTTACACTATAAAATCTGGTGAAATATAATACTTAACATATAACTTCGTTATAGCTACTTAATAAATATGTTTGCTTCTTCTTAGACTACTAAAAGTGTTCTGCAAAGGGAGTATTCTCTGGCTAGAGCGCAGTGAAGTTTGTATCATGGACAGAAGTGCATGCCTGAGCTTGTGTTTTGGGTTAAGCTGCGTTGTATTGACATTGTGGAAAATAGAATAATAGAAACAAAATGTATTATCCTTTTTACCCGTTATTATCAATCTAAATTAATCTACTGCGAAATATAAATTGAAATTTGTGAGGTTGTTATTGAAATTGTTATTGTTATTGCTACCGTGTTCTTTATTTAGGCTATTCCATTAGTTCATTTATTTTTAGTTTTTCTTTATTTAAATTTAGTTTTTCTTTATTTTAATCTACCCTACTTTGTCAGTGAGAAAAATATTATAAGACTATACCTTATTAAAAATATTTCTTAAGTTAAAAGACCTGTGTGTGTGTTTTATATCACTATGCAGTGTCCGTTCTCGGAGCATATAAGCCCTGCTCGCGTGAGGCGCGCCGCTTCTTTCATTAAATCGACCCTACTTTGTCAGTAATTTGTTAGTGAGAAAAATATTAGACTACCTTTTTAAAAAATATTGCTTAAGTTAACAGACCTGTGTTTTATATCACTAGTGCGTACAGTGTCCGTTCTCGGAGCATATAAGCCGCTTCTTTAAATCTACCCTACTTTGTCAGTAATTTGTTAGTGAGAAAAGCAATAGTTTTAATAAGGTAGTCATATATTTTTCTCACTAACAAATTACTGACAAAGTAGGGTAGATTTAAAGAAGCGGCGCGCCTCACGCGAGCAGGGCTTATATGCTCCGAGAACGTCCTTTTGGCACAGCAAGTCCTTTTGGCACAGCAAGTCCTTTTGGTGTGTTCAAGCGCAGCTTTTTGGCTGACGACAGGCAACAACACAGTCAGCTTTTGTCACCGCTAGTTTTTTGACGTTTACTTGGTGTTTCCCGGGCTTTATGATCAATTGTGCAGCTCTACCCAACAGCATGTGAATACAAGAATATTGCACTTATTGGTCAGATGGTCTTTTACTGTTGGCACTTCTTAGTCAGATAAGCTACAATGCGGATAAGACTTCATGGCAACATTCAAAGTGATCTCAATGGAATGCATTGAGTGAATTACTAAGATCTCTTAGGATATGAGCTGAATTTGATCTGCTTTATCTTTAAACTTCATCTTTCTGTTTTGCAGAGTGATCCCGGTGGGTTGTCGGTACTAGAGCAGCTTGGCTTGGACCACAACTCCGATTTCTCTGACACGAGTGTTCAGCTGCGATTGGATGAACAGCGAGAGCGAATCCGTAGGGAAATCCGTAAGGAGCTGAAGATTAAAGAGGGGGCAGAGAATCTCCGCAGAGCCACTACAGATAAACGAAATGCTCAGCAGGTGGAGAGTCAGTTGCGGAGCTCCAATCGACGTCTGGAAACGCTCCATGATCAACTACAAGAGCTGGATGCACATATTGTCGTCAAAGGGACGGATGATTCACGTGGTGAGTTGACGGACACTGCTGTATATGAGGGATGATGACATAGTGACTTCATGAAAAAAAAAAATACTTTTTAATTTTAAGAAGTCTAATGTTTGTTTTACAATAACAAAATATTGTTACATAAAAACCACTTAAAATGTCAACGAGATTTAAGATTTTAACATGCATTGTTTTATTACAGTTTTAGTTACATTTTAATCAATAATAAAAAAAAAATATATATATATATTTGTACATACATGCATACATAAAAGATTGAATTAACAATTTGATTCCATGTTTTGATATACTTAGATTATCCTCATCCATTATTCCAATACTCGTAAATATTTCAATCCAACAAAAACACATGTTTAAACATAAATTATAGATGACTGCAATATTAATAATTCATGTTTTTTCATAAAAAAAAAACGATTTTACACATTGCAAGTCCCATTTTTAAATCCCTCAACCCACGGCTAACTGTAATTTTTCACTTCTTGCGGTTTAGATGATGTTCCTCAGTCACCAGGAGCAGAGAGCAGATCGTCGGCACATAAGGAGAGAATCGCTGCACTGGAAAGGCAGTTAAACATCGAACTCAAAGTCAAACAGGGGGCTGAAAATATGATCCCCATCTACGCCAATGGCTCCACTAAGGTAGACAAATGCACACACAAACGCTCTGTTCCAAAACGTAGTGATCTGTACTGTTTAGTGGTAAGAGTGTTTACATAAGTCTCTTAAGCTCACTAAGGCTGCTTTTGTTTGATCAAAAATACAGGAAAAACTGTAAGATTGTGAAATTATTACAATTTAAATTAACTGTTTTCTATTTTCAAATGTTTTGAAATGTAATTTATTCCTGTGATGGGAAAGCTGAATTTTCAGCTAATGTCAAACTCCAGCGCTGAATGCAATTGGCATGGCTCAGGAAGTTGCTCTCTATGTAGGTGGCAAGGCAGCTTACTACATTTTGGAACGGAGCCAGTCTGTCAAAAGATGTTTACTCACTGTTTAATGATGTGTTTGTGTCTGTGTGTGGGTTGTCAGGATAAGAAGATGTTGCAGACAGCTCAGCAGATGCTACAGGACAGCAAGACAAAGATTGACATCATCCGCATGCAGATCCGAAAAACAGTGCAGGCCTACGAACACAATGATGATACACCAGGTACGGCTGAGTGTGTGTGTGTGTGTGTATGTGTGCTACTGCTTTGTTGCTTTTAGAGTCTGATTTCATAGATGAGCAGAGAAATAAACAGATCAATAACCACCTGAATCTCACGAGTGGTGTGTGTGTTTGGTCAGGTGTACAGTGTTTATGCACAAGCAGTGAGTGCAGGTCATACGGATCAATAAATGTATGTTATGACCCCATTTGGCTTAGAGTGAGTCAAACACACACACACACACACACAGGATCAGGTAACTGATGACAGTCAGTTCCCGCTCTCCATTTCCTTTCCTCACACACACCTCTTGATTTAACAGTTTACACCAAAAAGCTGTAGTCAATAAAACATAGAACAAATACAAACAAATAAGGGGTGACATTCAAATAGATTAATAAATAAAAAATATTTTACCTACTTTTAATTGGTTCGTTTTCATATGAAGTAAATTTATCGCAGTAACCATTAAATAAGTAAGGGATAATGCAGAGCGAGACGGTTGTTATAGCGAATACGACGCAAAGCGGAGGCGTCTTGAATCAGCCTGAAGGGGTTGTATTCGCTATAACAACCGCCTCCCGCTTATTGCATGGCTACCTACCAAATAAATCCATAATTTGACACAAAATATTGATTTAAAAAGGAGTGTATTGATTTAAAAACGATTGTATTGCTTCCGCTAAAGAAAATAGTCCGTTCCTGTGAGAACTGAGTCCAGGGCAACGCTCTGTTTTTCATGGCAAAGGTGTGTTATACTTAGCAGCGGTGTGTTATCAAGAAATAACAGACCGCATTCTACATTAGAATTCAACCAAGCCATGTAATAAATAGCTTTAACTTTTAAGTTAAAGTACATTTTATTTAGTACACAGTATTTGATCTATTGTCCATTTACACTACCATAAAAAATGTGGAGTTCAGTATAATTTTTCTTTTACAAGAAATGTTTTTGTTTTATATAGTTTTATTCAGCAAGGATGCAGTAAATTGATCAAAAGTAACCGTAAAGACTTTCACAATGCTGTTCTTTTGAACTTTCTAATCATCAAAGAATCCCGGTTTTCACAAAAATATTAAGCAGCACAACTGTATTCAACATTGATAAATGTTTCATGAGCAGCAAATTAGCATATCAGAATGATTTCTGAAGGATCATGTGACACTGAAGACTGGAGTAATGATGCTGAGAATTCAACTTTCCAACACAGGAATAAAATACATTTTAAAATGTATTGAAATAGAAAACCGTTATTTTCAAATGTAGTAATATTTTACAATATTATGGTTTTACTCTATTTTTGCTCAAATAAATGCAGCCTTGGTGAGCATTAAAGAGTTTTTTTATTTTTCATAAGAAAGATACATTCTCAGAGTGTCTTAATAATATTATATGCAGATTTACTTCTCAAGTAAATGGATCTTGTTTTAAGGATGTTTGTACTGGAAAACAAGACTAATACTTGTAATTTTTATTACATTTTTTTTATTGTCATTTAAAAACGTTATCTCGGTTGAATGGAAAATTCCCTTGCGTTATGACAATAACAAACAAACTTAAATGCATTTAAGTTTATATGCATTTAAAATAAATATAGCTTATGAAATCATCATCAGACATAGACCAGGGACTGTATGATATCAAACAAAATGTTTCAGGCTCATAGTGGCATTAGTTGACACAAACACACATTCTTTAATACTCCCGTATAAACACACATACAGCTTTAATGCGTGTGTACATGTACACACATGCACTCGTCGAGGGTCTGTTTATGAAATTGTCACCTCGCTCAGCTTTATGCCTTATTAGGACACAAAAAACACTGCAGTCAATCCTTCTTTACATCTCTGTCTTATTGTACCTCTTTATAAATCCACTAATTCAATTGTCATTTTCCCTCAAACTCACCCTTTTGTCATCTTTTTTTGCCCCCAAGTTTTCTTTTGTAGAATTGATAAATATCAATATATGATTTTAATAAGCAGTCCAAACACGCACTCTCTCACACACAAGCACGCTCATCTAGTCTCTACTATATTAAAAATATATGTAAATCAGAAATAGTAAACAGTCTGTACTCTGGTTTATGTTAGAAGATTGACAATATTCCCTGTACTCAGGAATGCTTCGAACTGCTTGCATTGCAGTCAGAACCAAACAGACAGAGAAATGTTTATATAAAACCCTGAACAGCATGTCAATGTTTTTTTGATGGTATGACAGAATAATATAACACCATAGCATCTTAATCTTTCAGTTTATAATCTCTAATAATCCTCTTATTTCCAAAAGTCTGTAGCTGGCAGCATGGCAGACCTCTGATGATCTACAATCATCTCCCCCAGTTTGCATAAGTATAGTAATTATTACTATGGAAACTCGCTGTCCTGATCCAACGTCATCCCTCGCCCTCTTCAAAGTCTGATAGATGCACATGACCTTGTGTACTTTTTAATGTATCTTAGACTTAATGTCTGTTTTGAGATCACATTCAGTTTCATTTTGGTTAATGGGTGTAACGTTTCTAACCACGACACCAGCGTCCTGGAGTGTGAAATTATATTCTTCATCTAAAACAATTTTTCAACTACATTTTAAAATATAGTTATATATTTTTAACTGTTTAAAAATAAAAAATAAAATTTTATTATTTTATTATTATACTTGGGGGAAAAAAGATATTTTAAAGTTCATGAAAGGATTATTAAATTTTAAAAAAATGCTAAATAAAATAATTTTACCAGTGCAGTTCAACAAACAATTTGATTTCGAAATAAATTCTCCCTTGCGGTTTAATTACGGGGTTACAATGGCTGTAACCCATTCAGGCTTATGGTATAGCTTGTGTAATTTGCTGTGAGAATGTGAGTGATATTGATAGCCTAAATATGTCTGATAGCCTAAATATGTTTGTGTATATGTGTGTGTGTGTTTCTCTTCAGGAAAGCCTGACCCATGTGGTATGGAGCTACGGATTGAGGAGCTCAGACACCATTACCGTGTAGAGCACGCTGTCGCTGAGGGAGCCAAAAATGTCCTCAGGCTTCTCGGAGCCAGTAAAGTACAGGACAAGAAGGCCATGTCAGAGGTGAAACTATATTGTGTTGTGTTGTCATTCCAATAGTTTGGGGTCAGTAAATTTAAAAAAAAAGAAATTAATACTTTTGTTTAGCAAGGATGCATTATTGAGCAAGGATGCATTAAATAGATCATAGTGACAGTAAAGATTTTTTACATTGTTAAAAAAGTTTCAAATGCTGTGTTTCTTACTTGCCTTCATCAAAGAATCCTGGGAAAAAATGTATCTCAGTTTCCACGAAAAAATATTAAGCAGCACAACTGTTTTCAACATTGATTACAGTACGAAATGTTTCTTGAGCTGCAAATCATCATATTAGAATGATTTCTGAAGGATCATGTGACTGGAGTAATGATGCTGAAAATTCAGCTTTGATCACAGGAATAAATTACTATATCACTATATAAAATTTTAAAAGATTTAAAAGTAGAAAACTGTCATTTTCAATTGTAATAGTATGTCATAGTATTTTTGCATTTACTGTATTTTTGTGTATATCAAATAAATGCTAAATAAATTTTATATAATTCATTATATAAAATCTTTCAAAGCCGTTTAAAAAAAATCTTACGGACCCCAAACTTGAACAGTAGTGTACATTACATTGTATTGTATTGTATTATAAAACTGGCATGTAGCTTTCAGTTATATCTTTATCTCCTATTATTTAGGTAAACACTGTCTTTTCCAATTAAGTGAATAATTAAGTCTAATAAATTGAGTGATTCTTCCTCTGTCTGCTTCTTCAGGCTCAGTGTCGTCTGAGCGAGTCGTCTCAGAGGTTGGATCTGCTGAGAGATTCATTAGATCGGCGGTTGGCAGAACTTCCTGAGGATCATCCCAAAGCATGTGTCATTAAAGAGGAGCTGGTTTTAGCCTCCTCACCAGCATTCAGCTCCCGACACGGCGCCCCCTACCTGCACAACCAGTACAGCACCCTCTCCAAACCCTCTCCGCTCACTGGTATTCATACATCGTTTATTTCCTTTAGTTTAGTAGGAGTCGTCAGCTACTGGCTTCTAAGTTCTGAATGTTTTTTTTTTGTATCTTTGTACGTCTATGTGCAGGCACTCTTCAGGTCACATTGCTGGGCTGTATGGGTGTGCTGGAGGTGGTTCCCGGCCGTTCCCGGGGCAGTCAGGTGTTGTTGCCGTGTTACAGTCCGGGAGAGGGGCGGTCCTTTATGCGGAGTGGAAAAGGCCTGTACGGTCGCAGCGGCAGTGTGAGCGGAAAAACCCCCCCCAAAACAGACGAACTTTCCTGTGAGTGTAGAGGATGTAACATTCACAGTGTGATTAGTCCGTGGTGATGTGTGAGTTTTGATATAACTCGGTAATCTGATGTGTCTGTCATGTGCGATGACAGTTTTGCATTGAACAGAACAGGATGTAGTGCATCAGAGCTTATAACACTTGGGGTGATTGCCTATTAGGGATGTCAATTTTCACAAATTCCCATGATCGATCGTCGTTTAAATTAACGATCAATTAATCGATTAATCGTTAGCATTAATGGCAAACAGCACAGGGTCTGCAAATGCTGCTCAAAAAGCTATGTTACTCACCAAATTAATAAGAATGTTTTTTTAATCTAAATAAAGGCATAGTAGGATTGTAAAATGTTTTGATGTGATTGATAAATTAAATTAACTATTTAATATATAAATATAACGACAAATACAATGTGTCACCAACGCCGCCTCATATGCGTGCTTGTCAGAATGTGTGACTGTTTACGTGCTGGAACAACGCACTGAAAACAGCAACTAAACCCAATGAATTCACAACCATTTAATAAAATAGTGTTCTCATGTTATGTAATATGAAAGTCCCAAATTAACCATCGTTATTATTAGTTGTGCATTCTGCTTGAGCGGCGCGCGCTGAATGAATAACAGTTGAGCACTTTGTTAGCGTTTATTTAACTCAAAGAAACGCATCCTATTTGATGTTAATCAGATATATACAAAATAAGCAGAATATTACAAAATTATATCTGCACAAAATGACGTGAATGCACAAGTGAACTTAAACGGAGTTACGTGCCATTCAGAATGACTCATATGTTGTGGTGGACGCGCTCAAAGTCTCTGACGAGCTCTTCCTGGAACAACGCGACATGGCATCTAAACCCAAATAATTCACAATGTTTTATTACAATAGTGTTCTCTTTATAATCTTGTGTAATATGACAGTCCCAATAGTCATTATTAGTCGTGCATTGTCGTTTGAGCTGAGCGCGCTAATCACGTCGATTCTTAACCAAATGCATCCAATATGAGACCAATCAGATATAGATAAGCGTACACAAAATAAACTATTACAACTTACATTTGCACAAAACAAAAGGCTGCGAATGCACACGCAGACTTAGTCATGATGAAGGTGTAAAATAGTCCCAAACAACTCCGGGGTGTGTCATTCAGTGGGACTCAACACTTCACCACACCGGCGCGCTCGCTTACATGTTTCGCGGTTGAGCAGCACGCACGCGCATGATCCTGCTTAATCGATGATCGATAAGTTTTATCGATTAAATGTATTATCGACAATTAATCGATCGTCGATTAATCGTTGACATCCCTATTGCCTATTGAAGACAAGACCTACCGTGAGCTCTGAGGTTGCTCATCGATGGTATTTGCTTCTGTTGAAGGCGTTGGATTGCATGATTTCAGCTTATTTTAAATAATCGTGTTTAACAGATAAATTTGTGGTGGCAAACTACATTACCCATGATGCTGTGCAAACATTCCACCAATCAAAGAGTCCACGCACCAACCCAAACGCGATAAACATGCAATAAACTTAAAATATATTGTTACTATAGATATAATCAAGAACTTAAAATGAGTAGTTTTTTATTTCTCCATTGTTTTTCATTCTGTTATATTGATCACAATGCCTCATAGGCTTGTAGTTGTTTCCTTCATAAAAGCTGTTAAGTACACAGTCTTGTACCTTTGTCTTTTTTGTCTGATTTTCAAATAAATGTTTGCTTTTAAATAAAGCTTTGTAATGTTATGATTCACCTCATAGCTGGTTGGCTTGGTTCATGGCTTATAACACTTTACCTTAATTTGATCTCAATTAATAGGCATGAAATGATGGCATTTTGAAATGATGTCTCTTGTGTGTGCGCAGCGGAGGTGAGTGCAGTGCTGAAGCTGGATAACTCAGTCGTGGGCCAAACGGCATGGAAGATGGTTGGAGAACAGGGCTGGGATCAGACTTTCACCATAGAGCTGGAGAGAGTGAGTTCAGCTCTGTGTAAATATTAGATTTACACAGATTAGAGCTTCAGTGTCTGTTTTATTAATTAAAGCTCCAGGCAAGAGGCTGTTATTATAATTACAAAAACAAAATCCTTTGGATATGTAACATCAGTGACTTTACCGCCAACTGGGGCATCTCAAATAACTCTTACACAAGCAATGACACGCTATTCTTTCTATTTAGGAGAGGGAAAAGCTTACTGAACATGAAGAATGATTAACAGCCAAGCAAATTAAGGCATGCATGTCTTTTTTGGCCAGGATATATATAATATCAGTACGATTATTTGTTAATTGAAACTACGTGCTGAACAAATGCTGTTAAATCTCTCTGGTCAGTGTTATTATTGTTAACTGAAGCTATTAAAAATCATTTTTGGTTATTAAAATAAAACAAATGTTGTATACATATTTTATAAAAAACTTACAAATATTGGCATCTAACTCAAAATAAGTTTTTTAAGTTCAAAATTACTAAAACAAATAAAAAAAATAATGCTTTTTATATATATATATATATATATATATATATATATATATATATATATATATATATATATATATATATATATATATATATTAGGGCCGGGACTTTAACGCGTTAATTAAGATTAATTAACTACAGGGTTTAACGCGTTAATTAATTACACAAAAAAATATTTTTAATCGCACTTATTTTTGCACCGCGGAACGTTTCTCACTGGGTGAGTTTCGGCGGACTGATTATACTGGCGCACCAACTAGCGTTCATGACGAAGAAGCTGACGAGATCGCATTGGTTGGCCGGTGGATGGGAAATTTTGTTACAAAAACGAACGGGTGGAAGCGTCGATAAGAGCATGGTTGTGTGCAAGCTATGCAACAAGGAATTCACTATTGCTATTAGTGTAGTGTAGCAATGTGCTATTGCTACACTTAATGGCAAAAAACACTGGTCTGCTGGACTTGGTTAAACAAAAATAAACAATATTTTGTTGCTTAAGCTTATGTATTCAGTCATTATTCAATGGTATGCTAAAAATCCATGTGAAAAAAATTACTTTTCACTGTTCTCAGGTCAAATATTTATGCAATTAAAATGCGATTAATTTCGATTAATTAATTACAAAGCCTCTAATTAATTAGATTAATTTTTTTAATCGAGTCCCGGCCCTAATATATATATATATATATATATATATATATATATATATATATATATATTTATACTTATACATGTATTTATATATTTATTTATTACTTTAAGTTTTAGTCATTTTGTTATGTGCTTTTGTCATTTTTATTGTTTAATATATATATATATACTTTTTTTTTTTTTACAATAAAAAATTACAAAAGCACATAACAAAATGACTAAAACATAAACTAAACTATTGTTATCTAAAACTATTAAAAAAAATACAAATTTTGTCTTGGCATCTATAACTAAAAAAACAAGTTCTAAAAAATTAAGCTATGTATATGTGTGTGTGTATATATAATCTAAAATAACAACAAAAAAGACAAAAGCACATATCAAAATGACTAAAACAAATTAAAATGAAAAATGGAAACTTAAAGGTCATTCAAAATATGAATCAATACTGTAGTATTTAAATAATACTAAAATATTTCATTGTGTGTGTCTTTGTGTGCAGTCCAGAGAGATGGAGATGGCTGTGTACTGGAAAGACTACCGCTCTCTGTGTGCATTGAAATTCCTCAAGCTGGAGGACTTCCTGGACAACCAGAAACACAGAGTACAACTAGAGCTCGAACCACAGGGACTGCTGTTGGCAGAGGTACGCTCACAACTGCACACTCAAAAATATGTCTCTTATGTTCATAAAGGAAATCACTGCTTATTGTATAGGTTGCTTTATAAACACGCTCCAACCAAATAAATGTGCTAAAATCTTTGATACTACTGGGCACCATTAAAATGTCATCTGTCTTCCACAGGTCACCTTCTTTAACCCCGTGATCGAGAGGGCTCCACGGCTAAAACGGCAGAAGAAAGTTTTCTCCAAACAACAGGGTAAGAGATACAATTTCTCTTTATTGAAAATAAATGTATTAATCTTATGAATCATTTATCCAAATGCTCTTGAAATTGACCAGAAAAGCATTTCATGTTGACTTTAAAGGGGCATTATGCAGGAATCCCGTTTTTGTCAAACAGCGACCCCTAGAGTTGCTGTGGAGTACTTGAATTTAATGTTACTGTCGTAAATACCAATCACTCAGAGCGTGACATGGCCTATTACATAGTATACAATAGTACATTGTGTTTAATTTGTCGTTTAATGAGATATAATATATGTTGTTAGTGGTGAGAATTTTCACGTGATTAAATACATAGATCCGACAATTATCCCATGAACTTTAATGGTCCAGATGCAGAACTTTTGGCAAGTGTGTCAGAGGTTCTGGGTTCTAATCGGTACTAGTAGTATAGTTTATTTTCCTCATCAAAACCGATTGTTTATTAGTGGTTGAATTTCAAGCAGGGACATGTTTTTTGTGCATTAGGTTTTGTGATTTCACCATCGCCTCCGTGTGCAGTCTATGGTGAAGACAGTGCGCGCGTCACAACAGAACACTGTAACGTTAACTTATCTGCACCACTGATCGCAGAGGCAACGAGCACTTTGGTCACTTGATTTAAAAAATAACACATTTCAGATCGTCTCTTATTTAACAAACAAACGAAATGAATGCTCTACTAGAGTTACCTGGAGATGTTTTATTTGTTTGTAATGGTACATCCGTGCCGCGAGAGGTTTCAATGGGGACATAACACACCCGCAAATTATGCCTATGCTCGTGTCCGACTCCTCGCTCGGTCAGTCTGCCGTTTCCTCTTTCTCTGTTCCTCCGACAATGCTTTCCTAGCTTTCTGCATCTTATATGCCGGCTCAGCCATGACGATAGTGTGACAAACTCCATCCCTCTATACCTTGTTCCTGTGTGTATGTGTGCAGTTGCCGTAAAGGAATATGTTACATCGCGAGAGCTGATATCACGCGATACTTCCTGACACTGAGCACGGCGGCCCGCCGCACCGAAGTTGCAAGTGAGGTTTTTGCGCTCACAGGCACCAGGGGGGGTCGAGACGCCCACCATTCAACCCGAAAGAAGTTATATAACCATTTCAATAACTCTGAAGCTGTTCAGTTAAGCTAAAAAAGCTGCATAGTGTCCCTTTAATCATTGACATGTGAATCAAATGGTGTTGAGCTCCATCTAGTGGTCAGAGATTAAACAAGAATGTTTTCTTTTGTGTGTGTTTGCGGTCACATACAGGGAAGGCCTTCTTGCGAGCTCGGCAGATGAACGTTGATATCGGCACATGGGTGAGGTTACTGAGGAATGCCATACCAACCGTCAACAACACAGGAACTTACAGCCCGCACGCACACACTGTACAGACAGGGTAAATCACACGCACATTCAGTGCACACACAATACATGTGTATTCATAGACATGTAAAAATAATTCAAATGATCATCCGCTGAGCCTGTACCATCTGAGAATTGTGCATTAATCTTTCGTTAACAAAAGAGAAAAAGGCCGTCAAAGTTTTTAAGACTTTAAAAAAAAACATGAATATTGGTATTGTAATTTTGTAATGTAAATTGAATTCAATAATCTTTTTTTATTTTACAGTACTTTTACTGTATTGTACTGTACTTGCAGTAGTATTATTACTATAGTGGTTTCTCGTTATTGGTTTTAAATGATAATTTAATCAAAATATTTAAAATAGAATTATGATTATTATTAAAATATATAAAATTATTAATATTATTATTATTGTATAATCGTTGAATGGTTCCATAAAAACAAAAGTGTGAATGTGAACTTTTTTTCTTTTCTTTTCTTTTTTTTTTTATTAAACTTTGTAGAGTCTAGGGAGTGTTTTTCCTTATATCCTCATTCTAAAATCATCTATTAATCCACATTTTAAAGCTGATATTAAATACATTTTAGTGAAACTTTTTTGACCGTTTTCGCCCCTGATGAGTTTTCATCTCTGCTTAAATTTCCATAAAATTGGTTCATACAACTTTATTCCAGTTAAAGAAAGTCAATTAATTTATGTTATTATTTAATTTAAATCACATTCATTTACTTGAATGATATGGGAAAGAATGGCCAGGATTTTGTTTATTTAAATTTTCGGGTAAGCTATCCTTTAAATCAGCACATATAAATGCTTGCCTGAAACCCTGATAATTATTTATACCCTAATAAATAAATCCTAGAGAGCAACAAATTTACTAAGCAGTGCACACTAGTATAAGTATTATACTTGTGTAAGTGTCATGTAAAAAATAAGTGTGGATCTGATCTGATAAACAAGCTGGAATGTGGGTTCTGTTGCAGTTATATATTTGTGTGTTACAGGGAGATATCAGTGGAGAAGTTGAGTTTAGACTATGACTCACCGATGAAGGTGGACATCCGGCGAGACGTGACGGATACAAGCACTCCCGTGAGAGACTCTCCATAACTCCTCTTTCTATTAAGCCCCTCCCGTTTCTCTGTAACCTCTCCCCTCTCTCTGCTTTTTTGGCACAGGAACAACAAGCGGCCACTGAGCCCCTCTCCACTCCTGACCTCACCACTCCTGAGCGACAAATCAGATCACAGAACAGGTACACTCAGACACACGTGCATGTGCATAGGATATAAGGATCCTCGGCTAACCTTCCTTTTACACATATAGCAACTATCTGTGTCTTTAAAGTGGTTCCTAAGTATGTGTGTGTTTGTGTGCGTTGCAGTAAACAGAAGAAGACCCCTTTGAGCCTGCAGGATTTCCGACTAATTGCTGTTCTTGGCAGAGGCCATTTTGGAAAGGTGATCATCTTCGCCTTTAGCCACTTCTTTTAACTGTCAACTTCACCCTAGCTCTCTTTCTATCTGAAATGTTCATCATATGCGTGTCTGTTAGGTGCTGTTGGCAGAATACAAGAAGTCAGGCAGCATGTACGCCATAAAAGCCCTAAAGAAAGGAGACATTGTGGCAAGAGATGAAGTAGAAAGGTAACAAAATAACTTTTTTCTTTTTTGTTTTGAGTAGGGATGTCAATTTACATAAATTCTCATAATCGATCGTTGTTTAAATTAACGGTCATTTAATCGATTAATCGTTAACCTTAACCTCCAAAACCCGAAGCGGGGCGGTACTAAGTTATGACGTTACTCAACCATTTGATTAACCAACACAAAATAGGTGTTGTTTTAAAAGCTTAGAAACTTGGCTTTACAGTGAATATTGAGAATATGACCATCACTTAACACTTGCTTTTAAATTTGCTGAGATATTAGAAGTCTATTTTCATAGCATGAAAAAATAACTGCTTTAAAATGTGCTCTGTAAAATCATCGTACATAAGATAAACCTGTCATATATTGTTAAAAATGTCTTGATTAGCAGAATACAACAAGCATTTTTGTTTCACTTAGAGACCAAACTCTACTAAGTGTTTGTGTATTATGAAAAAGCGCTGCCGACTTGCGTGTATACACAGTATACACATGCTTTTGCGCCACGTTTTTGTTTGTAACTTCGCTAAACATTTGTGAACCATAGTAGATCACACATCTTTATTTAGAGCAGGTGGTCTGGAATGAGTTTAAACATAAGACAATGCGTAGATCAGTGACATGACATGCTGCTTTGCTAAAGCTATAGGACTTCCTGGAACCAATGGAAACCGCATCTCGGGTGTGGTGTGTGGGATGATGTGTAGAGACCAATCGGACACCGTTTCACAGCTGGAGCGCGCTTGGATTGGTTTAATCGCTCAGATTGATGAGTCTTGATTTGAAACGTGACTGGAAGACATTAATACATTTAGAATACGTAACTACGGCGCGCTTCATTTTTTTCCGTTTTGCGCATGAACCGCACACCCCTCAAAACTACACACTCTAAATATGACATTGCTTAATGGACCATCGATAAGTTATATGGATTAAATTATTATCAGCAATTCATTGATCATCATTAGCAATCGTTAGGATCTGAGTTTTTCAGACATTTATTCTTGTTTCTTTCTCTCTCCCTTTCTCTTTCCCTCAGTTTGATGTGTGAGAAGCGCATTTTTGAGACGGTGAACAGTACACAACACCCCTTCCTCGTGAACCTGTTTGCATGTTTCCAGACCCCAGAACATGTGTGTTTTGTCATGGAGTACACGGCAGGCGGAGACCTAATGATGCATATACACGCAGACGTCTTCACCGAGCCACGGGCTGTGTATGTTTTCTCAGGTTTTGGCTACACTGTCTGGATCAAATGTTCCCCAGAACCTGAAATCAGCTGTCAATCAAAAGATTTTTGAAAGAAGTCTCTTGTGCTCACCAACGCTGCATTTATTTGATCAACAATACAGTAATAACTCTAATATTCTGAAATATTATTATTGTTTTCTATTTAAATAATGTTTTAAAATATAATTTATTCCTGTGATGTCAATTCATCATTACTCCAGTCTTCAGTGTCACACAATCCTTCGGAAATCATTCTAATATGCTGATTTCTTGCTCAAGAAACATTTCTTATTATTGTCAATGTGCTGCTTAATATTTTTGTGTAAACTTTTTTTTTAAATGATGTTATATTTGTTATAGTTATATTAAGTATCCTTGATGAATAAAAGTAATAATTTCTTTGAAAAAAACCTTTAATTAACTTTAAAGAAACGGTTTTGTATGATATTTAGATTTAAAGGTAGAAGATAGAAAATATTAATATATTAAAAAAAAAGGTTTCCAGCTTTTTAGTGCGTAATTTAATTTGTCTTGACTTTGTGTGTGTTTCAGGTTCTATTCTGCTTGTGTAGTTTTAGGACTTCAGTTTTTACATGACAACAAGATTGTGTACCGGTGAGTACATGTTCTGGCTGTGTCTAAATCTTATTTTTAAATGCACTGTATATTGAATACATTTTTGTGTTTCTTCTCCAGAGATCTTAAATTGGACAACTTGCTGCTTGACACAGAGGGTTACGTAAAGATCGCCGACTTTGGATTGTGTAAAGAAGGTAAAGACTTTTAAAGACTTCTCTCTCTTTCACTGTTTGTTTCTGTTGATGTGCTTGATCATGTCGATTGGGCTTGGTATGAAGCCAGGAACATTTGTCAGATATTTTTGTCTCTTTCTCAGGTATGGGTTTTGGGGACCGGACCAGTACGTTCTGTGGGACTCCAGAGTTTCTGGCTCCAGAGGTTCTAACAGACACGTCGTACACGCGGGCCGTGGACTGGTGGGGACTCGGAGTGCTTATATACGAGATGTTGGTGGGAGAGGTGAGAGATTTGAGCTTTTGAAATATTTTAAAACATTCATACCGTGTTGGCATCTGTCTGATCTAAAACTCTGATTCTAGTCCCCATTTCCAGGTGATGATGAAGAGGAGGTTTTTGACAGCATAGTGAACGATGAAGTTCGATACCCACGGTTTCTTTCCTCTGAGGCCATTGGCATCTTAAGGAGGGTAAATAGATCTTTCTTTAATTCATTTAGAGCTGTGGAGATGCCCTGCTGAATCTCATGATTTTCTTCATTTAATTTTGATGCAAGAATAAAGTTTGATTTTGCATGTTGTTTTATACAGTTACTAAGGAGAAATCCAGAAAGACGACTGGGCTCCAGTGAGAAAGATGCAGAGGATGTTAAGAAACAACCTTTCTTCAGGGTGGGAAAGATTTTTAAAACACTGATTATTTGAAATGTGAACTTTAGCAAATCTCAAAATAAAAATCCCTCTCTTCATACTGTACATCAGGCTTTCCCAAACAAGGGTTCGTGAGTTGATGATAATCTAATAATTAATTATATCGAATGTAAAATTAAAGTAAATAAATTAGACTGCATGATAATCGTGATACAGCTTAGTGCGATTATCAAATCAAAGGCTGCAATTGAATGAAATAACTGTATAGTCTGAGCACATTTCATTATTATAATTATCAAATATAATTTTTTTAGTTTTACAGTACAATTGTAATTTACAACTTGTAACATTTAAATAGCATCTTTTGTTGATTTATTTTAAATTTTTCATTTTTAAGTTATAGTATAGAATTTTAATATCAACCATTTATCTTTTTTTCAGCCGTAACAAGAAAAAAGTTATTGCCTAAAATTAAAGTTATGATTTTTTTTTGGTGCTGCATTTGCATTTTTTTATATTCTAATTATATGTTCATAGATGTACTTTTCACACAAAGTGCCACAATAAGAAAAATAACAAAAGCATCTTGTGCTCCTCTTTTTTCCCCCAGAATATGGACTGGGAGGCTCTTCTCCTCCGTAAACTCCCTCCTCCCTTCCTTCCGTCCATTGGAGGAAAAGAAGATGTCAGCAACTTTGATGAGGAATTCACAACAGAAGCGCCGAATCTCACTCCGCCTCGTGAACCGCGGGTGCTCTCGAGGAAGGATCAGGACAGCTTCCGAGACTTTGACTATGTCTCTGATCTCTGCTGAGAGCATCTTTACTGTGACAGTGCCGTAGATAGACATATCTGCTTAGTGACGATGAGGACAAGAGTGGCCAATTTGAGTGAATTGTGAATGAGCTGGACCTGTGAACACTGTGAAGGAAGAGAGAAAGATCTGGAAAACCATTAGAAACAGGTTTAAAGGTGCACTCAATCTTTTTTTTAATGTTGCGCTTCGGCTCACACTGACACCTAGTGGTTTGGATGAAGCGTCACACTAGCAAAAGTAAGTGTTCAGTTATCAATGCAGTTGTAGAAATGCATTATTCGCAGTCAGCCATGATTAATTTATTCTACTAGTGAAAGTGTCCAATAACAGGTGTGTTACTGAAATGGGGGCTGAGGTCATGTGATCTCAAAATGGCGGCCCCCTTCAGGGGACCCTCTTCATGTAGTATAAAACAGCTTTTATTAGGCTACTGATGAGACTAGAGTCCTCATCCTATGTGAATGGTCATCATTTTAATTCAAAAGTAATATTCATCTCTTTAGAACTAAAATGTAAAAAAAGAAAGAAAAGAGTGCACCGTTAAACCTGTCGAAATTGTTGGTTTGTCTTCAAGTGTCATATCTGCTTTTGGAAAATGCATATTGTCTTATCGAAGACAATCTGATGATCTATTTTAAAACTTGAAGCAAATCAATAAATGCCACACAGAGGCATCTCTGTGAACTTTTGTGAAAATACGAACAAGAGCATTTTGGAAAATGCACTCTGTTCATTCTGACATTTAGGGAAGAAAATGATCTTTCATGACCTCTGAGGAACCAACTGGTAATATCTACAAAAATCTTTCTCAAACAATGTCCATTCAAACAAGAAGAACTGGATAATTTTCATTGACATGACGTGGACCTGGAACCCAAAGGAACTTGTTTAAGAGACGCATCTCTGCAGACACTGACATTAGATGGAAAAAGAGCGTTACATTGAGAGCAGAATTTTCTAATAAGGCTAATTTAAGCTTGAACATTAATGAATGTGTACTTGCTCTTGCAGTTCTTAGTGGTTAATGAGTTAAAACCTCTTTACATTTGTCCATTTTGGCTATATCACACCAAAATATTCATCTTCAAGTCAAGCATATTGAAATTTAGGAGAGCAGCACGGTTTGAAGACAGCCTGGTCCCCTTCATTAAGTGCACTTTTACTATGGCTACCTTTATGAATTTGTACAAAAACAAATAAACCTCTCATGTAAAGTCGATTTGAACAAAATGCCTTAAAGATGTTCCTGTTAGCCCTGCCCCCTCCCCCTCCTCCTCCTCCCTGCTCTTTTACATTTAGAGGTTGTTTTTCTTGGTTGCCTGTTTCTTTTTTTGCTGGGAATGGATCATGTTACACACATGGGAGAATTGTCTTATCTGAAAAATGAATTTGTCATTTACTTTTACAATAGCATATGTAAAACTAGAGTATGCTCATCAAGACAGTGTCATGTGATAAAATCATTTATATTCAGACCGAACAAGTTCTTTGTGGACTCAAATATTTGATCTTTTGAATGTGATTATTGTACTGGAGTAAAGGAGAAAGAATTTTTGATTGAATATTTTCACAAGCTCCAATCACTGAAAGTACACCTGTAAACATTTTTTAACATTAGTTTGATGCTATGATGAATCGGAGCAAAAGGGTATAAAACCACTTTTGTTTAAAGACTAGGGACTCCATTAACAGATACTTTGTTTCTATTTCGTTAATGTTTTTAGATCGATATCTGTTAAATAGAAAATGCCATCTGTTGTTTATTTTAGCTATGATGCGAATGACTGGCAACTAGTGACTGTTATGTGTTAGTTCTGGTTTTACACCCTTTATTACCTCAGAGCTATTTTGATGCCTTTGAAACATTATGTGCAGTTTTTATTAGACCGTTTATGCGAATGACACACCATGACATATCTGTTACTTGCTAGGAGCTGATGATTAAATTGTTTTTGATTTTTGAAAGCATTTTATTACACACACACACACACACACACACACACACGGATGAAGCCAAAAAATAAAACATGCACACTGTGAAAAAATGTGTAGCAAAACCGCAGCCCTATCATGTCAAACTTATACATAAAATGTTTGCAAATGAAACACTTTTGTATCATTTAACAACATATTTCCTTCTTTGTCTAACAACATATTTTCTCCTTTGTGTCTGACTGCAGACTAATACATGTTCTGTACAATTATACAATCCATCAAACCTATTACATGAGTTGTATTTATAAAGCTGTTGTTGAGATGATCATGTGTTTGTGTTATTGTGTTATCTATCATTTTTTACAGAGTATCCTGAATTATACAATGACTTTTTACTAACTTACAATAACTGTATTGTACAATAACTGTATTGAGTGTTGCTGTTACCCACCGTGCCCGCTAGGGGCAAGGTTATGTTAAAGGTAGGGTAGGCAATTTTTGGAGTCCTTAGCAATAGAGAGCCTAAAGGCCATTGCACACTAAGTCCGAAATTTTCGTATGCGTTTTTTCGTGTTCGTCAGCCTAAAAATTCGTCACGCACAGACACCTTGCACACTGAGTCCGATGCGTATTTATTAAACCTTTGCGGGGGAAAACGCAAAAAAAATACAAAATGGATTCGTCAAGCAGTGAGGATGATTTTGTTGCCCTCAAAAAAGAGAAAGAGAAAATATTGGGTCCATCCAATCCTGAAGTTCCGATCACATGCGTATGCGGAAAATTCGTATCCGATTTGAGCTTTGGATCCGTTGAAATATCTGAACTTGACAATTCAGAGCTACGTGCGAACGACAGCTGCTCTGTCCGCCCGACGCTTCCGCCGGCCGCGCGCGTGCGCGCGCGTGTGTGTGTGCGTGTGTGTCCATACTTATAGACATATACTGCCAGTCTCTGTTCAGGATCGATTGGTTCACGGAAATTGGTGGTCTTCTTTTTAATAAGTGGCTCCAGAATTGCTAGCAAAGCATCAAACTGTTCCACACTGACATTCTGAAGTAAATTTTGAATCGCTCTGGATAATTTCGCAACTCCTTGATAAGGAGGTGGAGCTCCTTCCTCTCGGCGCAATTTCAGGATTGGATGGACCCAATATTTTCTCTTTCTCTTTTTTGAGGGCAACAAAATCATCCTCACTGCTTGACGAATCCATTTTGTATTTTTTTTGCGTTTTTCCCCGCAAAGGTTTAATAAATACGCATCGGACTCAGTGTGCAAGGTGTCTGTGCGTGACGAATTTGGCTGACGAACACGAAAAAACGCATACGAAAATTTCGGACTCGGTGTGCAATGGCCTTAAGTCCCTCCCCTTCCGGTCGACCACCATGGGACCTTATTTCAAAAAAATATTGTATGGTAGTCAATGGCGAGAGACAACAAATATTTTAATCTCGTTTGAATTGTGCCCTGAATTACGCATATGATGTTTGTCAATTTAAAAGATAACAAGAAAGTCGCAGTTTGATGTAAAACTGTTGAGGTGTAAGACTGTGAAAATACATAATTACAAAGACTACAAACCCAAAAGGCGCACATTTTCTCTCAATGAATGAACTTTACTGAAGCTAACGTCTGTCATTTTTTCTATAGTCTAACGTTATAATTGTAACGTTACACCATCATGCCTGAGTGTTTTGTACCAGACTGCACACATACGACTAACGGATCTTGCTTGTTGTTTCGCTTCCCGGGAGATGTAGTTCATGGAGCGATTTTCACATAAAACTAAATGTTACTCTTCTGTTTTATGACAAACTGTGACTTTCTTGACTTTCATAGCCTAATTATCTTTTAAATTGACAAACATCATATGTGTAATTCAGGGCACAGTTCAGACGGAATAAAAAGTTAAGTTGTCTCTTGCCATTGACTACCATACATATTTTTTCCGAAATAAGGTCCCATGAGCCGGAAGAGGAGGGGAGGGACTTAGGCTCTCTATAGCAAGTTAGCTTTGAAAGCGTGAGATCCCACCCTCCCTTCAGAGCGTCTCCAAAGCCACTCTTTCAAAACACACGAATGCGCAGCAGAGTCTGCAAAGCATCACAAGCCGAGAGACGGCGTTAAACTACCTCATGTCTCAAATCACATAACATTACAATAATAATTAACGTAACTTGAAGAGCACTAACCTGTACCACCAGACTGCTGCAGATTCATTTCGGCGTTGATAGTGTTGCCATTGAATTGCACAAACGAACCGCTCCGAGGATAATGTCGCAGGATTCCATCTCTTCCAAATTACAGTAGTTATGGCATGAATGCAGCATAAGTTTGTTGTTTTGGTTCAGGAGGAACTGATGGAGTCTGCTGTTTCGATTGCGGACAGTGCTCGGTGACTCTGTCTAACCCTGCATAGCATGAGCCGCTCTGATGACGTGTGATGTCTACGCGAGCAGGTTTGTCTAGGTATGGAAATATATAGCCTATGGGAAATACATATCTTGACAGGCAGGTAGGACATTGTACAATTGCATTCGGACCGAATGCAATAATTGGACGAACATTTTATGATCATATGCCTTCCACAGACAATATAGCTACATATAAATACATTAAGACCACTTAACTTAGTGATTGCTATCAGTATGTGAAGAGACTACCAAGATAACAAAAATAATTTTCTGGAACAAATCACCTACCCTGCCTTAAAGCAGCTAGGTTGCAAACAATATTGCCTAAACATCAATTCCATATAATGTCAG
Source organism: Tiaroga cobitis (assembly GCA_030578255.1). Lineage (NCBI taxonomy): Eukaryota > Metazoa > Chordata > Actinopteri > Cypriniformes > Leuciscidae > Tiaroga > Tiaroga cobitis. Next base: position 47,275,419 of record CM060591.1, read on the forward strand.
GAAAAAGTACCAGGAACAGTAAAACAAAATATTATAAAGCGTACATTTAAAAAGACATTAATGAAAAGTGATTGTTTAAAAAGTGATGATTAGTTATTCGTATTATGTCTGTGTGTCCGTGCCCGTGGGAGCTAACTTTATACATTTTGCTGTGAAATATAAACTAGCCTACTGGTATTTTGCCTCGGCTCGTTTTCCCTCATTGGTCGCCAGAGGGCAATTGTGAAGGCGCGGTGTGTTTCCTCAACAGCGCCGCTAGAGAGCAGTGAATCGCGGCGCTTGATGGGGCCGCTGAAGTTTTCAAGATGTCGTCGCTGGAGCAGAGACTCTCCCGAATCGAGGAGAAACTCAAGCAAGAAAATAAAGAAGCCCGGAAACGAATCGACCTTAATATCGACATGAGCCCGCAGCGGACGCGCCCGAGGCCAAGTGAGTGTTTGAGAGAGTGAACGCGTGCTTGATCATAACGACGGAGAGATGAAATACGTTCTACATGATATAAACAAACCGATAAAATCCTGACACTTCACTCACATTCACTTTTAGGATTCGCTGGTAAATGTCTGGGGGGTTCTATTTACCAGGGTTTTTACTCCAAATTGTTTACTACGAATTTGTTCTTTAAAATAAAGAAAAAAAAAAAAAATCTGGCAGTCAGCTCACTAGCGTTAGCCTGGCGGCTAGTTGTTTAGCAGGCCCTGATACTCGCATATCATTCTCACTGAATGTCTGACTTATTCCCTCATATCTGTCCGAAAGACAGTTTTATCTTTTTATCTGTGTTTGTATGTCTGTCAGATTCTCCTTGTATGTTCTTCTCACACAATATTAGTGGGAATATCATCATTTACAGATGCTGTTGGTGTTTAGTGTTGTAAAGTCATCAGTCATGGCAGACTTGTTGTTGTGAATTGCTGGTTTGGTGTTTCTCTTGAGTCTGTCACTGGTCTGTATTTAGAGAATGAGAAAATACATGTTTTCGTTCTCCTTTATAATTTAATGTCTTAAGCTTTTGTCTGTTAGAGGATTGTCTTGAAACCATGGCCACGTTGTAGTGGTTTTTATAGAGTGTATTTCAGATCAAGTATTTTAACATTCATTTTATGTGAAAGATTTGCGTTGAAGTGATAGAAGTGATATATCTGTTCTCAAACCTTCTCCACACAGAAATTCAATGATAGTGTGTTTACACTCACTATTGCTGTCAATTGTTGCCTATTGCTGGCTCTTTTTTACCCTAATCATAAACACTTTCAGATTGTCAGCTTGTGTATTTATAATATGCAGAAATAATTTAGTCTCTTGATGCTGTTACATGGTCATAGACTGTAACTGAAGCGGGTAGACACTACAGCATGTCTGTGTAAACTAATTCCTTATCCAATATTTACATTTGTCATGGTAAATGTTGTTCAGGGGAAACACTTGTTTCACTAATGTTTGCTGTTTTATCAGTGAAAAGTAAATAATCTGAGAGTCATTTTAAAGAGTTTTTTTAATGCTTTTTAATGTTTTACTTTTCCTTTATTGTTCTATAATGTATCTGTTTGTGCATGACTTGATCCGCAAAGCTCAGTCTCCCTGCCTTGATCCAAGTCCAGATATTACTTCCTCAAACATCTGTCACAATGTAAAATATTAGCATAATGGCATACGCAAAGAGAGAAGATGAGGCTTCAGGGAATGGTAGTGTTGTTGCATGTCGAGGAGATGTGTGTTTGGAGCGAAAGCAAAACCGCATTGTTTGGCCTTCTGAAAATGGATGAAATTAGGAATCGGTGGTTAATATTTATTTCTAAAGCTTTTCTTGAGCAGTACAACCCAAAAGTTTGCTTGTGCACAGCACATTTTACAGAGGACGGCTTCCTGACCTTAACCTGGGAGAGTACAACGCAGGCTATATTACAAAGACTACTTTCCACTGTCTCAAGGCGTACTTGCAAGTTGGTTCTTATCGATCTGCTTGATCTTCCGCTTTTCAGAATCCGACTCGGGCTCGAACTCATATGGTAAAACCGACGACAGTATTAACTGTGTGCTTACAATTGCTTAAAGCCTTGGAAGCTGAATCTGGGATAGTAAAGTGTCCTGTCCATCGTATGCGCACTTCAGAATCTCGCCTGAAGAAGTATGTTGTCCGGGGACTTTTTGCCTGTATCTTTTATTAGTAGGCTACTGTGAATTCTGACATACTACTTTTGCCACATACTGTTTTTTGTCTACTATATAGCAGGGTAGTATGTGTTTTTCGGATGCTGCTTAAGACTAAGGGATAGTGTACAGTCAGCAGATTGTTATGCTCTTCAGGGTGAGTCAAGACCCCACTGCTTATGTGTCTACTTGCAACATAAGTAAATGAGAACAAAATATGAATTTGATATATTTTATTACCTCAAGATTACTCACAATACCCGTTTGAGTGGCCTGTTATCGGTTGTAGCGGTTGTCGTGGAATAACAGACAACTAGATGGCATGATTGTAGACAGCCTCAAGACAAGAGGCGATATCTTGCCCTGGGACTCACCAGTACAACGGTGGGTAATGAAGAGCGACCGCAGTGTGTTGTGTCTGTGCCTCAAAATGTTAGCCTCTGACAGTATGAAGCCGAAGTTAAAACGGCACTTATAGACTTCACATCACAAACACAAAGAGAAGCCCATTGAAGTTGAGAAGTTGTAGTACTGTATTTATAGTATTTCTAATAAATCCTATAGGATTTTGCAAGCAAGATCATGTGTATTTATGGGCGCATGTAGCCTAATTGGGGGGCTTGAAAATATTTTTCTCTTCAAAAGGGATGCCCTGGCAGAAAAGGTTTGGGAACCACTGGACTAATGATCAATTTAAAGGGACAGATCACCCAAAAATGACTCCGAACCCCCCACCCCATGTCGTTCCAAAACTGTAGGCCTATGACTTTCTTTCTTCTGTGGAAGAGGCAAAATGTTGTCAAAATCCCAGAAAATAATCGAGAGATTTTTTTTTTTTTTTTTTCTCTCAGTAGCTTATATCAGCACTACATTAGGGTGACAGAATTTAAAATTTTGGTAGAATATCCCTTTAATTTATCATTTTTTTCAGATACTAAAAAGGGTGTAGTGCTTTCTCAGATGTAAGAAAAATGACCATATTTAAACCCATTCAGCGTAATTAACAGATTTCCCCCTTATATCGGATTCTGTCATTAGCTGGATGTGTGTTTTTTAGGCGGTGTCAGTATTAAATAGGCTTGGTAAAGTCAAGTGTGCTCGTGTTGAAGCCGGTGAATCATAACATTTGAAGAGAGGACACAGTGATTCCTGTAGGTGTGTGTGGGCTTTTAGTAATGAGTGTGTGTGTGTATTTTTTTCTCCTCTGTATCTAGTCATCGTGATCCAGCTCAGTCCAGCTCCAGCTCCCTCCCAGCGCGCAGGTACCATCATCATCATCATGATCATCATCATCACTACATCACGCTACATCACCCTCTCTCTCCTTCTCTCTCTTTACCTTGCAGGTTACATTCACTACTCTTTTATCATTCTTTCTTTCCCTCTTTCTCTTTGTCTTCTAAGTCTCTTTCTCACACTCTCTTTCTAAAAGTCTACATGAAATGGCATTTGCCAGCCTTTTTACTTTCGTAGTGTGACGTGAAACGGTTTTCATCAAGAATTAATGCAGGATGCAGGAAAGGATTTTTTATTTATCAGTAAAAAAAATGGAAAAGTGGTTGGAGACATCAGCTGACAAGGAAAGTTGTTTCAGAAGCAGATTCTAGTTGCTACATCTTTATGAATGATTATAAAAACTTTTATTTTGTCCTCTGGGTTATCTTGTTTTTATGTCCCTCCCATTCAGAATAAGTTTGCAATTTTGTATTGGAAGCAAAATACAATATCTTAATTTAGCTAATTTTCTGTGTGCTGCTATTGAGCAGAGTTCAAACAGTGTAATATTTACATAAAAAGTTGATGTGTAAAATTAAATACATTTAAACATTACTGAGTTTACCTTTATTTAATTTCTTAATAAATTACAATCACTTCTGGAGTTTAAGAAACAAAGTCAGGTACATGTTTTTGAAAGAAGTCTATGCTCGTTAGCGCTGTATTTTTTTTATCAAAAACACAGAACATTTTTAAAATATTATTAGTTTAAAATAGCTGTTTTGCATTTTAATATATTTTAAAAGGTAATTTATTCCTGTGATTAAAGCTGAGTTTTCAGCATCATTACTCCAGTCTTCATTGTCACATGATCTTTCAGAAATCACTCTAATATGATGATTTTATGCTCAAGAAACATCTTTAATAATGATCAATGTTACATACAGTTGTGCTGCTTAATATTTTTGTGAATTCCAGGATACATATATTCTTTGAGTAGAAACTAGAAAGTTCAAAAGAACAGCATTTTGAAAGCTTTTTTTAACATTATAAATGTTTACTGTCACTTTTGATCAATTTAATGCATTTAAAAACTATTAATTTCTTTTAAAACAACCATCCTCCTCACCCCAAACTTAAATAGGGTAAACTTAAATAAAAGTAAATGGGGTCCATTTTTATTTCACGTTGGCTTTTAATCTCATGTTGACTTTCTTTCATTAATCTCATTTACATAAAAAGTTTCTATAATTTCTTTAAATGCATGATATGTGTTTAAAGAAAGCATATTTTTTTCTTTCAGTGCTGAAATCTCATTCTATTTTTGTTCACCTTATTATCTTCCTTTCTTCAATTCCTCCTCTCATTCCCTTTTCCCACCTGAACATGAAAAGGGATCTGCGAGCGTGTGTGTGAGAGACCTGTGTGTAGGATTAACTTGTTTTGCTGGACGATCAGACATTGTGCATGTTGTTGGCTATAACTGCACGGCCCGACTGTGTGAACACCTCCACACACACCTCCACACAGCTATGGCGGCACTCGACAGGGTGTTCTGTGTTCAGTAACTGTTGGGTTTGAGCTTGTCTGGCCTCTCCTGTCTCTCAGCTCTTTGTCCGTTCTTTCCGGAAGAGACGTCTTCGGCTCTGTTTTCTGCACAGATGTGAATTACGGCCACGTAGTCGCCTGTATGTGTGTGTCCAGCAGGTGTTTCTGCACTGAATTGCTTGACCTCACTGACTAACCCAAGCTAACCGATTCTCTCCCATGAACAGGTTTTTCTGAGGAGGAATCAGAAGTTCAACGGTTATCCCTTTCTCCTTTTCCTCTTTGTTTACTTTGATTTTTCAGGGTTTGACAAATGAAGTAAATAGTGTCGTTTCTATGCTCAAACAACATATAGAAAATGTATCAATTGTTTAGTTTTGCACGGTTTGGTGAGCGAATGCCAAATGTCACCCGGTGGTGACTTCTGCTTGTCTCTCATAAGGCTCTGCCCCGGTGCATGCTGGGAATGCTAACACTAACTCCAATGGCTGGTTTTCACTGTTTGGCAGCCTTTGTCACTTCTGTGTGTGAGTGTGTCTGATCTTGGCATGACATGGACGGTTATTACTGTCTTTGTGTGATTGATATTCCCTCAGGATTTTACATTGTCTCAAATGTCTTTTAAGACAGTAAAACAGACTTTGACTGGTTTTCCATGGACGTTAATTAAACATTGAGCCAAAATGTGCTCCACAACTCACAATCAAGATGTAGTGAATCTCACAAAACCTGTCAAGAAATGCCCAGGTCATATTTCAAAAGATGATTAATATTTGTATCATTATTAGAAAAAATGGTTGTTGTTATTATTGTCAAATCTGTTATTGTTATGTTTTATTATATATGATAATAAATATATCAAATTCAATTTATAATTATTATTATTATTATGAGACGGAAATCTTATGTTTGTTATCTTTAATAACATCAACAAGAACAAATTGTTAGAAAACACATTTTGTTTTTATATTATTATACAACAACAATAATAATTATTTATTTTATTAGATACTGTAACAAGTATGTTTGATATATAATTACAATAAATATTAGAAAATACATTTTGTTTTTATTATTTAATAATTTATATAATACTTTATTATTGATGTTATATTTTCAATAATAAAAGCTTTTAATACATTATATTAATAAAAATGAAGAATGGCATTTAAAAATAAGTGTTGCAGTTTGACACTTTTCATACACGTTACCCCCCCATTCTTAGTAGTCTACTGTACGATGAGGGGTGAAATAGACCTCAGAGTGAATCTGGATCAGCTGTCAGATTCTGGACCCTCAGACCTGAGGCTCTTAATTTAGGGTGAACTTCGTGAACATTTCCCCCTGTAATGGCCATCAATTGACGGTCACTGACTTGCTGTCTCCTGTCCATTCTCCCACTCGTTCCAACCTTCTGTTCTGTCTTTACAGCTTTACAGTTACCATTGGCCAACGATGGAGGAAGTCGCTCATCCTCTTCAGAAAGCTCTCCTCAACACCCCTCGTACCCTAGCAGACCCCGACAAATGCTCACGCTTCCCACCCCACCCTACTGCCTACAGAAAAGCCTAGAGAAGTATGTCACACGCACAGCATAGTGTAGTGTGCTCAGTTCTCTTTTTAAGAAAGTAAAGGTTTTAGTGTGTTAATAGTTTGCTTATGGTTTTATCTTCAGTGCTGAAATCGATCAAAAGCTTCAGGAAATCATGAAACAAACCGGATATCTGAAGATTGACGGACAGGTGAGTCACCAGTCAGAGTCTGTCTTTATAGATCCTGACGGTATTGAAAGTGGGGAAAAGTGCCCGACCTCTTGTGTGTGTTCTCCAGCGTTACCCTGCAGAGGTGACGGATCTGATCAGTGAGGGGGAGATCGGCAGTGGAACCTGTGGACAGGTGTTTAAAGTTCGCTTTAAGAAGACTGGCCATGTCATCGCTGTCAAGGTCAGTTCAGCGCTCGGTTTCTCTGCTCAATCTATTGGGGCTGATGATTAGTGATGGGCACTTTGCAAACGCTTCGTGAAGCTTCGAAACCTCTGCGGATCATTTGCTTCGAACCATTGATATGAAGCGTGTGTAAAACTGCCATAGTCACGGGACTTCAGTAAACATTTAAATTTCAATGGTTCATCGCTAGAGGGGGCGAGGATCTCTGTGAACCAGTGATTTTTACCTGATCTCGGATCAGTTTTATACAATTAATGACACATTTGTATAACAAAAAGGAAGAGTTGTAGATGAGTCTCTTACTGGTCTGATTAACCAAGCTCTCCAAAAAACAAACTAAATAAGCTTTATTACGATTTAATAAAATAACACGGTATGGAGACACTTCATATTTAGTGGTATTAGATGATTTGATAATTACGTTTAATGGATTACACCTTAAATTAAACGGTCGCTAATGACTTTCTTTTTTTAAAAGGTGTTTTAATGCATGTTTGAGCTGAGTTTTCGCTGCATTTACACTGTTCTGACCAGCATGCATGTGGCGTTTCGAACGCTTCGAAACAGTGAATCATTTTGCGAATCAATTGGTTCAAAGTTTCGAAACGCTTTGTTTCTCACAATAATACTGATAATGCAAAGTTAGTCTTTTTCTGGATGGGATTAAACCAGGAGTTTTCCAAGTTTTTGAGCAAGGACCCCTAAACATGATGATGCCTTTACGAGGTACCTCATTTCTAATTATAAAACAAAATAGTAGGTGTGATATAACAAAATCAAATAATTGCCATTTATGTTGTCATTGTGCTAAAGTCAAAAGCAATTCCTGAAATTATTATTATTCAAATCTTTGAATGATGGAGTTTGTATATCCATGTGTTTGTCTTCTTGAACTTTCCTTGTAATTACTGAGTCATTAAAACAGCAGTTAACGCAGGAGTAATTACTGTTTACTAATTACATCACTGGTGTTGTTCTAGTAGTGTTTGATTGTGTTCCCCTATTTTTCTGTGCAGCAAATGAGGAGGACGGGTAATAAAGACGAGAATAAGAGAATCCTCATGGATCTGGACGTTGTGTTGAAGAGTCATGACTGTCCGTACATCATTCAGTGCTATGGAGCAATAGTCACCAATGTGAGTGTCAAGTCACCTTTATTTATATATTGCTTTATACTATGCAAATTGTTTCAAAGCAGCTTTACAGTGATAAACAGGAAAATTCTGCAAACAGAATTAAATTCTGCTGCTCTAATAAGACAACCGTAAACAGTCATTATTCAATTGAAGTCAGTTCAGTGTTGATTCATTTCGGTTCAGTAACTGTGTAAAGTCAAGTCCATCATATATGAAATAAGTTCAATTGAGCTATAAAGCAGCTCTGCAGAAAACAGTGATGTCATCATCATACAACTAAGTTGAGTTTTCATCCAATAGTGTCTGTGCAGTCAAATCAGTAATATTGCTGAATATTAAGTGTCCCCAACTAAGCAAGCCAGAGGTGACAGTGGCAAGGAAGCCAAACTCCATCAGGTGACAGAAATGAAGAAAAAAACCTTGGGAGAACCCAGGGGTCAGTTCTCCTCTGGCCAACGAACGAACACGGTGTGATTATGATTCAGGCTGCATCAGAAGTCAGATTGTGGATCGGTAGCATTCAAAATATTTCATTCAGTTCCTTCTGCTTGAAGATGGGATTCATCACGCTGGTATGGAGACGAAGCTGCCCATTGGGGTCTGGTTCTTGAGGTCTTTGCTGAGGATCTGTGCCGATGGCTGTCGTGTCGACAAGGTCTTCACAGGGGATTGTTCTAGTAGACACGGTCTCTGCTGACATTCTGGGCTGCCATGAGGTCGTGTCTAGGTGCAGGTCCACCATCTGATCTGGATACGACCCGGATCCGGCTGACTACGGTAACCTTGGGATGAGACAGTCAGGCTAATGTTAGCGTAGATGCCATTCTTCTTACGATGTAACAAGAACATCTGGTGTTATAGGACGTGTTCCCGGTTGACCTAATTTATGCTGCCTAATAATCCTTAAATGGATTTGAACAATAGAAATATGGTAATGTTGTTATGTGTATGCCAGGTTAAAGAGATGTGTTTTTAGTCTAGATTTGAACTAAGAGTGTGAGTTTCCCGAACAAGGCTAGGTAGACTGTTCCAGAGTTTGGGTGCTAATTTTTTTTCAAATATTACATTTCATGCAGTGTGTAATATAGTTGTTTGTGAATGTAAAAGGTCTTCAAAGTTATTGTCTCCCAAAAGAAAGAATCGATTCTGAACTTCTGAAACAAGTCGTCAGTAATTCCAGTCTCACTTCCTGTTACATACCTATGTAGCAATTTCACAAATTTGCATAATGCCTGTCTATGGTTTTCATTGGCTGCCCACAAGCGACGTCTACTTTGACCCACCTTCAAACACTGTATTTGTAGCTGAGGCCTGGAAGAGTTTGGTTTGTGTTGTCGAAATGTCTGCGCTGTGAATCATCTTTCCATGCTCTTCAAAAAGATGAGGATGTGGTGGAATTGATAAGGAGCAAACCATGACCATCGTTGCTAGCCTGGCAAGCCAGACCTACATCAAGATGTTAGGTCTGGGAACTCACAATTGGCATACCTCAATCCGAGGGGCGGGATAAACGGTTGTCTTTCAATATCCCTCTGTACGCAATAGGACAGCGCTACAACCAACCAGAGCAACGAACAGCTGTGGATGAGTGAGTCCCATGCGTTTCCCCACCAGCGGAGCTAGTTGATATATTAAACTTTTGCCGTATCCGGTCGTCAAAACTCCGAACAGATCTTCCTTTTTTGTGAAACAACAAGTGACATTCTCTTAACTCCAAGTCCTCCAGAGTCGCGGCCAAAGACGATTCGAAAGACCGCTGTTCGCCAGCAGCATCTTGTTTGTTTTCAAGTAGCAGGGAAATCACAGCGCAGAACCGTCACAACTCTGCCGTCATTATGTTAAGCCCGCCCACCAACTCTATACATGATGTGATTGGCCTGACCAGAGTTTGGTTTTTCCACTTCGAAAGCCAACGGAGAGTTGCTAGACCACACTGGCTGCAAAATAATTTTTGCTGCCGCTAGGGTGCGTCTAGATTTCTAGGCTACATCGTTGCTATAACTGTGTATCAAGTGTTGAGGAAGCCTCCAGAGGAGAAATTCAGATATGGTAATGGCATTTTGGTTATGATGGCACACACTGTAAGCGGTCAACCAATCACAACAGACTTGTCCGTGTGACTAATCAGAGCAGGGTAGGCTCGTAGAAAGGAGGGGTTTAGAGAGACTGTATCTTCAAACGAACCGGTATCAGACAACCTTTATTACAACCTAATTACCAAATTAGGAACCATTAAAATAGCATAATAGGGCCACTTTAAATATATTGAATTATTTAAAGCTGTCTCTTTCTTCGGTAGACGGATGTGTTCATCGCCATGGAACTAATGGGGACGTGTGCAGAGAAGCTGAAGAAGAGGATCCAGGGGCCCATACCAGAGGCCATTCTGGGAAAGATGACCGTGGCCGTAAGACTTCGTTTTAAATTCACCTGATTCAGAATGGCATCTATTATTGGTTAGATATTGGTCTGTTTGCAAGTCGAAACTCTCAGATCCTGTTTCATCTCACACTTTTTGTTTGTAGATTGTGAAGGCTCTGCTTTATCTGAAAGAGAAACACGGTGTCATTCACCGAGACGTGAAGCCATCTAATATCCTGTTGGATGACAAAGGGCAGATCAAACTGTGTGATTTTGGCATTAGTGGCCGACTTGTGGATTCTAAGGCCAAGACTCGCAGCGCCGGATGTGCTGCATACATGGCGGTGAGCACACATTGGGATTTCAGAGTCTTAAAGGATTTTGAAAAATATATAACAAAGTAACATTATGGGGTAAAATTTGAAATGTGTATATATAAAGTTCTGCAGTATTTGTAGGTCGCTAATCAAAAATGCTAATTTATCCTGCTGTCATTAATTCCTTAATTTTGTCCAACTTTTGCTTTAATGTTTTACTCAGTGGCAGCCTTGTCCATATTATGCATCATGCATGTTTTATCTCTTGTGTTTCTGTTTTTTTTTTTTAGCCTGAGAGAATAGACCCTCCGGACCCCAGTAAGCCAGACTATGACATCAGAGCTGACGTCTGGAGTCTTGGCATTTCTCTGGTGAGTTCTTCTGCCTACATTTTGTTGAGCCGACCCTCGTTTACCTCGTCAGGAAGGAATGATAGTAAAGACATTTATAATGTTGCAAAAGATTTGCATTTCAAATAAATGCATGTTTTTGTGAAGGCTCTATTCATCAAAGAATGTATCGGTTTACACAAAAAAGATTAGCCAGCTAACACTGTTTTCAACATTGATAATAATAAAATCTTTTTATAATAGAGCACCAATAATAATAATAGTGCATTAAATCAGCATAATAGAATGATTTCTCATAAGAGAATGTGACACTGAAGACCGGAGTAATGATGCTGAAAATCCAACATCTCAGGAACAAGTTACTTCTTAAAATATATTAAAATGCAAAACAGTTATTTTAAAATAAAATAATATTTCACAAAATGAATGTTTTACTGTAACTTTGACCAAATAAACGCAGCATTGTTGAGCTTAAGAGACTTCCTGTAAAAAAACGCACAAATCTTACCAGCCCCCAAAGTTTTGGATGGTTTTGTAAATGTAATTAAAGAGCTGTATTTCAAAACACAATCTACTTGAATAACTAAAAGCGATTATTTATATTCCTCCCCGCCTGTAGGTGGAGCTAGCCACGGGGCAGTTTCCTTACAAGAACTGCAAAACAGACTTTGAGGTTCTCACCAAAGTTCTGCAAGAGGACCCACCAGTCCTTCCTCTCGGCATGGGCTTTTCCCCTGACTTTCAGTCCTTCGTCAAAGACTGGTACACCCACATACAGTTACATACATAAACATGGCAAAGTTTTAGCACCCGTATGGGTCAATAGTGTTTGTGTGTGAGTTCTGCACAGATCTCAATTTTCTTTATCTCTGCAGCCTCACAAAGGATCACAGAAAAAGGCCAAAATACCACAAGCTGCTAGTAAGTCTCAGTCACCCCTGTAATTCGACCATTAGTCGTAGTGCTCAGTTCAGGATCATGATCTGTTCTGATCATTTGGTCTTGTTTTTCTTTAGGAACACAGTTTTATCCGTCGTTACGAGGTGTGCGAGGTAGACGTGGCGGGCTGGTTCCAGACGGTGATGGAGCGCACAGAGTCTCCTCGCAGCAGCCAGTGCTTCAACCATCACCAGCTCCACTCTCTCTTCAGCAGGTAGCCAGGCGGAGAACGGCAGAGAAAGAATGATGCGATGTTGAGAAGTTGATTTAGAGACACGGATGGACAGGTTTGAAATGTAAATTACGTTAACGAAAAAGACAGGATGAAGTGGAAATGGACCGATTGAGAGGGGAGAATATGGCAGAAACGAAAGCTAGAATGTTCATTTTGGAGTTTGACTGATCGACAGACAATCCTGGGCAGGTTTGATGTAAATCTGAAATATTTTTGTCCTTCTCATCCACTCATTGAACAGGATGGACCATTACAGGTTGCAGTCTAACACGCTCACTGTGACACACGCGCGCACGCACATTTGCAGTAACACTGTTTCACTAAACCCCCGCGCATTGACCGTCATATAAAGATTAGCCACAAGAGTAAGCGTACAGTCTATTTAGTTAACTTCCAAATCCGCACATCATGAGGTCCTCCGTAGCCCCTTACTCAGGGACTGAACAGAGTAGTCGAACAACACTGTGCAATGGTGTGTGTGTGTGAGAGTGTGTTATCCGTTTATCAGTCCTAATTCTTCGCTCTCCTGTACGGTTCAAGTACACCTTCTGTTCACAGCCATTAATTGAATACAAGCAAATAGAAACTAGCGAGATGATAGCCGCGTGATATATCATAAATGATGTTTTATAGAAGTGTTCTTTTCTATGCTAGCAGAAATCGCGCAGACATTTCAGTGATTGTAACACGTACTTAAAGCGTTAGTGATTCTTCGTGGTAGAACTTCTAATCCTTGATGTTTAGATTTTTATAACTAGTTTGGCCTGGACTTTCATGTATGGAAATGGATATTTTGGCTAAATAAGAAGATTGTATATTAAGAAAAAACTAGTGGTTGACCGATAAGGGTGTTTTTAAAGGTGAAGTGTATCATTTTCTCAATGATGCAGTACTTCTTATCCCAATTTAAAAGGCCAAATCATCTATAAATGAGCAATTTGTGTTTGTTTGAGCAGCTTTACCCAGCAAATGGCAGATGGGGGGATTGTTCAGAAAAACATTACTTATCCCGTTTATAAATAACATCATTATTTGTGCAATTCCGTTAATGGTAGTCATGCACAAATTACACACTTCACTTCTACTGGCGATGCTGATATCTCATCAGCCAATGGCGATAATCTGTATCGGTCTATCACTAGATAAAACACAAAAAAATTAGCCCAGAGTTTGTAAAGTCATAACAATGCACACCTCAGGAAGACAAGTGTTAGAAAGGGGGATTTTTAACAGGATTTGTGTCTGAGGGTGAAACAACAATCAAAGTCACCAAAAGCAAACATGCGAGATGTTGTCAGTCACTCAGAGACAAGCGGGGGACTTTTTGCAGGTTGTTTCCTCCACAAGAATATAAAACGTCTCATTTTGTGAGTAGAACATTTCTGCTTTTATCACCCGACTCCTCTACCCTGACAGCCGTTCATTATTTCAATCTCTTCAGCGTTCTCTTTTTCCCATGAGTATTTGAGTTCCCGCAAACCAAAGCATTTTTTTTTTTTGACACGGCACTGCTTTTTTCCTGCCAAGCTGTTGTTCTCAGAGGATTTCAGCATCTGCTCAAGGGTCACGCTGAAGATGTTCAGCGACTTTCACAACCAAAGCTGTAGAGTTCGTGATTCACTACTTTATGAAGCCAAATCACTGCTAGACTGAGCGTGAGGAGGGGAAAATATGACTAAAATCAGCAAAGAAAGATTTAGAGGGTGATGGTACGTTGAGAGGAAGTATGGTGTTATATAAGGGACTGAAGAAAGCGGAGGAAATAATGGGACGGGAGAGAAAATTAGGAGAAAGGCATTTGAAAGTATGAAAGAAAGTCTTCAGTGAAGTCTTATAGAAAGTATTGGCTCGTTTTTGAGAGGTTTGATGAGATTTCAGGGCTGACAGTTACAGGTGTTGGTGGTTTTATAGATCGCTGTGTTTTGAGCCAGCTGGACGTTGCATAAAAGCTTTCAATCGTTTTGGAACCAATGTACCAATTTTTTAATTATTTTTAGTTTGTGTTTTGCATCTTACGGTTTTGTTCATTATCCTTGAAACTTTGTTCTTATTGTCTGCTATTATTATTATTATTATATTTATTTATTATCTTACTGCTGCTACTGTTTACTTTAGATGCTGCTCTCAGTGATTATATTCCCCAAAGGACGATTCTTTTTTTTCTTTTTTCTTTCTAAACCAAATGCATAAAACACTGCAATGTCTTCTACACATTTACCAAATACGAGAATGACTACATGTAAAACGCATGATGTGATTCATTAAGAGACAAAGAGAAAGCAAGCAAGGAAGTAAATTGAGAATCTCTATTTACCTAGGTCTATATTTATATCTCAATAGTTTGTTTTTGAAGCTATGCCAACTCGCAAACGTCACGGCTCACTCTGAGCTACTAATAAGATCGACTTCCATTTATTTGTACTAAATAACAGACACCAGCTGGTAATATCTATATATATTTGAGCTAGATTTCCCTTATTACACCATTAGCTGCGAGTCACACAAACAGATATGTTTGTAATCGTCCTCCTGTGTCCGTCCTGCGGTGGATGAATTCATGAGTTTTATTCATCAAATAGTCAGTATTTATTCACCTCATTAAATATTTTGGCTGCTTTGATTTATGCTAATTTGTTTGACTATGCAATAACACATATTTAGTAAAAGAATTCTGTAGATTTTGTCCCAAATTCATCTCTTTGGATCTGATCATGAGTCCATTTGGAAGTTTTCCTTCGAATTGGATTGACAAATTAATCAAGAGCCAATAAAACACAGGAAATGTGTCAAACGCAGGGTTTATTTTCTTACAGTATACTTAACAATGAGCTGTAAATATTGATCTCCCAATAGTTTCTTCGCTCTTTTCACATGCCAAATAGAATCTCTAACAGGACTCTTGCTGTCAACATAACACTGGTTTCCTGTTTGGTGTTGATATTCATCACAGATCCTGTGGTACCTGCCTGTCTGTCTGTCCGTCATTCTCTCATTAGACCTTAGACCTATAACCGCAGCATTACACACCAAAGGTGTCATCAATAAAACAAATTCAAACCAGTGGCGTTGTTGTCATTAGGATGATTATTGTTATTCTAGATGATACTGGATTGTTCTGAGGGATACACAGCTTCATGTATGTTATTTCCTGCGAGACTGTGGCGGGTGAGGTACTGGAAATGGCATCTTAGTGATATGTTATTTTTCAGTCCGTCGCCCTTCTCTGTTGGGCTTTTATTTTGCTGGCTCACACACACCTATGGAAGCTTGTTTCATTACAATTGCAATTGCGAATTTATATCTCACAATTCAGACCTTTTCCCACAGAATTTCGAGAAATAAACTCGCAATTCTGACTTTCTCACAATTGCGGGTTTATCTCTCGAAATTCTGTGGAAAAAAAAATAAGAAATTGTTCGATTTAACTCGCAATTGCAAGAAAAAAAGAAAATATTGCAAAATATAAACCTGAAATATTTAGTCACAATTCCTAATTCTGAGAAAATCTGAACAGCAAAAAACGAATTTCGAGATATTTAGTGCGAGATATGATTTTCTTACATTAAATAGTCAGAATTCTGGTCTGGAATTTCAGGTTTATATTAGCAATTCTGACTTTAATTAAAAAAAAAAAAGAATTGTAAGATTACTTTGCAATTGCAAGAAATAAACATCTCACGACATATCTCGTAAAACGTGAAAGAAATCAGAATTTGGAAATTGTGAGAAATAAACTTGCAATTGTGACTTCTGTTATAAACTCGCAATTTTGTGAAAAATGTCTGAATTGCGAGATAAAAAGTTCCAATTACCTTTTTTTTTTTTCTTTTTTTTTTTTTTGTGGGCAGAAACAAGCTTCCGTACACACCTCTAAGGAAAGATCATCTCTGAGATGCTAATCTTTATGGTTTATGCTTGGTTTAAAGTGTACTTCCATTCACTGTTTTCTGGCACTATTTGAATTTGTTTTTCATTGTAATTATCTTTTTTTTTTTTTTTTGCTTTTAATTGATTCTGAAATCAAAGCATCAGTTATTTGTGTTTTATTTTTTTAAGTCGGCGTTTCTGTGAATAGGACAGACATACCGAACCCATTTCTGCGGGCGGTAGTAGTACACATCCCTGAACACCAAATTATGTTAACTCGACCAGTGCGTGCTGCTGTTTCATTTGCATTATTGTTTATCTGGATGTGCGTGCGTGCGTGTGTGTGGCAGCATCACTGTTATTTTTGGTGTGTGTGCTCAGGCGTGTACTTTGCCGTCATGTTGAATGAGTCTGTGTTACTTTTTTTAGAATTGTTGTTATTTTTTTAAATGATCATAATAATGCCCCATCTGTAATTAAACCAAATACTCACTATGCAGTCACTCAAATCAAGTCCCCCCCCCCCCACCCCTCTTGTATATACACAACTACTGGAGTTTCTTTATCTCTGTGACGAGCGAGTGAATATGACTTCCTCAGCTAGAGCGATCAATAGAGAGAGTGTTTTCCTTTGTCTTTCTTCAGTGAGCTGACATATTTAAGGATTGTACTGGGATGGGGTGGGTGGGGTGTGTTTGGGGTTGGTAGTTCGGAGAAATAGTTTGTCAAGTGCTGTAAGTATATCAATTGCATGTTAAGTAACTGCCATTGATTTTACATTTTGTTGTAAAGGGGGGGGGGGGGGGGGGGGGAGACAAGTATTTTCTTTTATTTATGATTTTTACATATATTCTGTATCCCCCCCCCCCCCCCAATACATTGTGTTTTTAGAAAAAGACACACTTTTGCCTTTTTATGTCTCCTGACTTTTTTGATCTTAATATGCATTATACAATTTTTACTTTCATCATTGTTGGCTGATTTCAAGCTGCTGTGATATTTTGTCGTTTGTATTGATTCTTGACCTTTCGTTTGTTTTTCTTCCATGTTGTGTTTGTTGATCTGTGAGTGAGTGCTAAGAGAGGTTTTAGCAAGACGTTTTGTCTTCAGCTGTTAGAAAACCAAAAGTCTATTATTTTGTATCTGTTTTGGTCCTTTGTAACCATTTATTTTCATAGCATTTTGTTTGTTCTTCTTATTGTTGTTATACTATTATCTTCAGGGTTAAGATAACACCAAATTAAGATGAGAAAAGTGAAACTGATTGCAAGTTCTTGTTTCACCAATGGTTCCTGGGAATGTTGCGTCAAAGGTGTGTCTTTTTCTGTTGAAGCTAAGCAATCATTTCTTGCTCTTTCTTTTTCCCCCCTCTTTTTTTGTGTAGCTCATTATCTTTCTTTCCCCTAGAGCTGTTATCACAGCTCTGTTTTGCTGTATGGTTACAATGTGTCTTCATGTGGAAATCTCACAATTTTTAGCTGCTGTTGCACTGGAGGTTTTTTAAATTATTGTTGTTATTATCATTATTATTATTAAAAATTGTCATGATGGAGTTTAGAACCATGTAGTTCACCAAATTCTGTTTGACTCATAGATGGAGTTTAGAAGTGTTTAAACCTGCTAATTCTGTTTGATGCGGCCGTTGAGATGCTGTCAAAAAGAACAGATTTCCATAATGTACTCTATTGTTGTTGGCATCTTGATACAGCTTGGAAAATATATTGTAAGAATTAGACATGTTTTGTGCCAACAACAAACTTAGACAACCTTTCATGTTTTCTGGTATATCTATGGATACATGAAAGTTATAGAATATAGATATTATGATGCAACATTTTTACTTTTTGGGATTAGTTTGATTTAAACTAAAATATTTGTGGTATTTTAAAAATAACTCAACTACAACAGCTTGTCTTTTGTGAACATATCTATTTTTTTTTACTATTTATTGTTTCCTTTTTTTGGGTACCATTTTAATATTCGAATGGAGCAGAAATATCCCAAACTGTTGTATTGATACAGCTATTGCAGTTTTATCATCATTCTGATGCCCCCTTCCCTACTTTTGTTTTTGTTTTTCATTTCAAATGAAAGAAATGCCATTATATTGTGAATACCTCAGGATTTTTTTTCTTTTGGGAAAAATTACAAAACTTTCAAAAACCTAAAACAAATAAAACACAAAAAAAGTCTTTGTGTGGTTTATTTTATGTACTGTAATCAGACCGAGCTTTCTCTTCTGCCACTGAAACAGGAGGCGGCAAAATCTTCATGCTGGTGTCCTTGTACAGTCTTTGTTGGGCCATACCATAAAACAGAATGTCACCACCGATCCACAATGAATTTCACTGAAATTGTTTGCAGAATCAGAATAATTAATGTGAGCGATCACCATTTGCAAGATGTTTCACCCTGCCATAATCAGTTGCTAGTATCATTATTGAAAATGCTCAAAAAAATGTTGAAAGTTCATATGAGTCAAGTTCTCTGGCTGTATGGCGTAGGTCAACTCAGTAGATGTTTGATAGTCAATTATATACACACAAACCTGAGCTCCTGGCAATATCAAAATAGAATATTTTACTAAATTGAGTTTTCTGGATAGGTACTGTGTAATATACAATATCATATAATGCTTACTTAAAATTTGTCAGGTTTTTGTCCTTAAAACGCTCTTGTGTGTAGGCCTGTTTACACCTATGTTGTCCGGTTTCTAGATCTCTGCACACGCAAGATCTCTCGCTCGCTTTCCCTCTCTGGCGTGCGCGCTACGCGGTTTGGAGCACGTCACACTCGCGCGCGCTCGCTCTAGATTCCGGGAGATTATAACTAATTTGCGGCATAACTAGTCGATCACGAGTGGCTCAACAGGTAGATATATAGATAAAATCATCTTTCTGGCATTTGACCGACCGGGTTGACACTTCAGCGTGAGGAATGGTGGGTGTCGCACAGAGCCGGAGTGGGACTCATTTTCAGCCCTGGAGTTTCATGCCTTAGACCGGCCCACTTTAGTTCCCGTCTGACTATATTAAAATAATGTAATTGAAACCTCAGGATATAATCTACAATAGTGCAGTGTTCTGTACAGCCTTGTTATTCATTGTATTTTAAAAATGTATACATTTCTATTCAGTGCAATAGCCGTATACAGGGTTTTATAAATACAGAGGTCCGAAAAGTGATCTTGGGGGTTCGGGGGCATATGCCCACCCAGAGAAGTGAAGTAATACAAACAGTGAAAAGTCCCAGTGCTGATACTGGGGAAATATAAACACATTCAAGGTATACAAATATATATATTTATACAATAACGATGGCAATATATTATATAGGTGCTTGCGTTGTTAAATTGAGCTTATTTTTACACTGATGATCATCATTGGCAAAGAACATATGTATGTCTGTGTTAAATAGGAATCTATTGTAATAAAGTTATTCTCAATCTGGGCACAGTATGCAATAGGCTATTCCTCTGCTCTCATTTCTCATCTCCATCTTCTCTCATTCTTCTTTTCTCAGTCTCTTTAACTTTAGGTTACCTGTAAATCTCTTTCTTTCGGTCGTTTAAAACTTATTTCGTAATTAAAACAGCTGTTCACGTAGTTTAGCCACTTGCATCTTATCTCGTAAAGCGTCGCGTTGGGATTCGCGCGCGGCCGCGGCTCGCGCTTCTGTGAACATAAATCCCGCTTGCTTTGATCGGTCATCTCAAACATTTTGCCATTGCCGACGAGCGGTGTTTTAATACTGAATCAGCTCAGATTATGAGGTCGGTTATCCTCGCGATATGCAAATCATTGCAGCACCAAATTAGAGTTAATATTAGGCAATTATTTCACAACGTTCATTATACACTCAGAAAAATATAGCCTATATACACTCAGAAAGCTGTGACGAGCCTATGTAAAGCATTCAACCCAGTGCCATGACAACACCGGCCCTCCTGGCCAATAAAACAGACCGGCCCACCGGGAATTCTCCCGGTGCTCCCGATTAGCCAATCCGGGCCTGGTGTCGCATGTGAAACCAATCTAATGAGTGTGTCTCACGGCCAATGCGTGAGAGTTGGCAGCTCTGAGACTGTATGTGTGTGTGCGCGCGTTTTAAAAATCACTATTTATTTGCTTGGTCAGTGTCGTGAGTTTTGGTTATTTTGCTGTTGTAAGCTGCAAGGACCTTTGAAATAACTGAAATCATTTGGCGATATGATATATCAAGCATTTAACTGCCCCGTAGTGTATTTATCCTCTATCCCTACCCCTAAACAACTCTATGCATTTTCAAAAAACATAATTCTATGATTTATAAGCTGTTTTAATCGCCCACATTTTATGGTTTACCAGGACCACCCATACACAAACACACACCTGCCTTTAGGTAATATGAATGTTCTCTGATAAAAAAAGATGAAACCTGTCGAAGGAGATTTTTATTCCTTTCCTCAGGCTTGTTGATGTAAATAAACCTCTATGACAATCAACAGTGCTGCTAAAAAAAGAAAGAAGCTAAATCTGTACTTTGACAAGAATGTAATAGAAAAGGGTTTATATAAATGACTTTCCCACGCATAAAGTTGCTTTACAATTCAAAAAGACATGAATCACTCAGGAACATTACATCTTATTTCAAAAAGGGATTAGTCAGCATGGCATTAAATACGATTTTATTAATCATTATTTAGTTATTCAGTCTTTATTTCGGAGGCTTTCAACGGTCGCACATGTGACCTGTCTGACCCTCAACAGCCTCTCATATTAAACATTCATAATTTTTTCCTTCATTACCATCAGTGCAAAAATGCTAATCAAGCTAAATAAAATGTTTACTGTTATTCTCTACAAACTCTAAAGTGTTTTTAAAAGCTGTTTTAAAAAAGCTAGTGGTAAAACAAATAAATTAAATAGTAGTTGGCAATCCTTTCAGTTCTCATTAACATAAAACAAATATGTCTCAGCATGAAAGACTGAAACAAAGCAAAAGCATCAAGGATTAAGGAATTTGTACATTTTAGTGAGGTTTCAGGGAAATATACATTGATTATGGACAACATTTGGGTTGGTGAATATGGTAAGGATGACATTTGGCTTTGGAGTGCAAGGAAAATCTGGTCCAGTACTAAATACTAGCACTCATTCAGCAATATGACAATTTAAACTCCTTACATCTTCATGTCTGGTATAATATTACAGGTATCCATTTTGTTCATTTTCTCTCTCTTTTTTTTTGCTTTGTGAATGTACAATAACAAAATAAGGCAACCACCTCGTCTACCTAAAGCACAAGTAGCTCTGCATTTCTGAAAGGTTGAAAAAACACTGTAAAAAGACAAACACCCATTCAAATCCATATGAGATTTTTTGGCATTATAGGTGCATTCACACCATGTTGAAATTATCATAATTTCAAGGTTTGAACTTGAAAAGCGTTCACGTCATTGTAGAGCTCAGTGTGTAAGATTGGACTTTTCTCAGACCTCCAACTTGTACCACCTGACCCCTGCAGAGTAATTTAGGTCTTGATAGTGTCACCATAGAAACGTATAATTCCCAGTCCGAGGGCGTGAACAGCTCCGAATAGAACGTCACGTGGTGTCATCTTGAGCCTACAGTAATTGTGACAGGGCGTGAACGCAGCACATGCAACTCCTCATAAAACCTCCCTGCCTTCTGCGTTCACTTTCTCACACGCTTCCTCACTGTCACTCATCTCTCTCACTTCCTCACTCTCTGCCGCTCTCACTTCCACACTCACTTCCTCTCTCTCTGCCGCTCTCACTTTCTTTCTCTGCCACACTCACTTCCTCACTCTCTGCCGCTCTCACTTCTACACTCACTTCCTCTCTCTGCCGCTCTCACTTCCTCACTCTCTGCCACTCTCACTTCCTCACTCTCTGACGCTCTCACTTCCTCACTCTCTGACGCTCTCACTTCCTCACTCTCTGACGCTCTCACTTCCTCACTCTCTGACGCTCTCACTTCCTCACTCTCTGACGCTCTCACTTCCTCACTCTCTGACGCTCTCACTTCCTCACTCTCTGACGCTCTCACTTCCTCACTCTCTGACGCTCTCACTTCCTCACTCTCTGACGCTCTCACTTCCTCACTCTCTGACGCTCTCACTTCCTCACTCTCTGACACTCTCACTTCCTCAATCTCTGCCGCTCTCACTTCCTCACTCTCTGCCGCTCTCACTTCCTCAATCTCTGCCACTCTCACTTCCTCAATCTCTGACGCTCTCACTTCCTCACTCTCTGACGCTCTCACTTCCTCACTCTGCCGCTCTCACTTCCTCAATCTCTGCCGCTCTCACTTCCTCACTCTCTGCCACTCTCACTTCCTCACTCTCTGCCGCTCTCACTTCCTCAATCTCTGCCGCTCTCACTTCCTCAATCTCTGACGCTCTCACTTCCTCACTCTCTGCCACTCTCACTTCCTCACTCTCTGCCGCTCTCACTTCCTCAATCTCTGCCACTCTCACTTCCTCAATCTCTGACGCTCTCACTTCCTCACTCTCTGCCACTCTCACTTCCTCACTCTCTGCCGCTCTCACTTCCTCAATCTCTGCCACTCTCACTTCCTCACTCTCTGACGCTCTCACTTCCACAATCTCTGACGCTCTCACTTCCTCACTCTCTGACGCTCTCACTTCCTCAATCTCTGCCGCTCTCACTTCCTCAATCTCTGCCACTCTCACTTCCTCAATCTCTGACGCTCTCACTTCCTCACTCTCTGCCACTCTCACTTCCTCAATCTCTGACGCTCTCACTTCCTCACTCTCTGCCACTCTCACTTCCTCACTCTCTGACGCTCTCACTTCCTCACTCTCTGCCACTCTCACTTCCTCACTCTCTGACGCTCTCACTTCCACACTCACTTCCTCTCTCACTTCCTTCCTCTCTACTGTCTTCACTCCCTACTAACATGCGAGCATGGGAACCTTGCATCAAATACCATCAAAACTAATTTATCATTATAATCTGATCGTTGTAATGGAAATAAGACAGCAGTATCACTCCCTTTGTCTTTCTGAACATATGCCATCGTTTCTCAGCTTCAGACCTTTAACAATGCAAACTGGGAAATCCGTTTTCAGTCTAGAAGGCATTTTATGGGAGAAGTTGCCAATGAATGTTCAGGTTATGATCGTACACACACACACACACACACTCACAAAAAAAAATTAATTCAATTAAATAAAATTAAATAAAAATCACTAACCAGGCACAATACACACTCAAATGAACTGGCACAGTCTGGAAACAGACCAGAACTTAAGTATAGTGGTACACTGGCAGTAGGGTTGTGCCGATAGTCCATCGTGATGGCTTACAGACATCACGATGTTAAGCCAGCATCGCCACCCCCCCTCCCTCCCATGTTTCCATGGTGACGCGTCATGCTTGGCACGTGGTTCACCACAGCCAAAATAGCGCTGTATGACAGATGTAACGTTAGCGCTTTTATTTATAAATATTAACAAACCTGGTTACCATATCTTCTATTCTGATTCTCAAATACGTGTAAGTGAGTTTTTGTCGTTTAAAAAACCTTTATAAGTGATTTTGATCTGTAATGTGAGACGGGCTCCGTCATGTTTGTTTGGGCCGCAGTTCAGAGATTCCTGTCTGTTGGGTTTATTATACCACGTGAATTAATCAGTTTCTCCCGAAATACATGGCCGGTGAACTGGGAGAAGAATAGAGTTAACTTTATAGTTACTTACACTGTGTGTCTGATATGAATAAAATCCGTCGGCAAATATATTTGAATGGGTTGTTATTGCTGCTTCCATAGACACCATTGTGTATTTTACAAACTATAAATGTATTGTTTTACTATAAATTATATGTATTTAAATGTCTGAAACCTAAAATAAACATTAAGTGGTTAAAAACACTGAATAGTTGTGATATAATATGACAAGCGCTGAGCACGTCCGTCTCTGGCTCAGCGCCAGCCACAGCGCGAAAGCACAGTCTGAATCTGGCAGTTCTGTCACGTCACTGTACATTCGCTCCTTAGGTCAGCTGCAGCAGAGCATGCCGAAATCAAAATTGCTGATGCGATTTAGAGGGAAATATCTCTGCGTTGTGCCTACGCCCCTTAGCTGTTCTAAATCCACTGTAAAACACGGCTTTGCGGGGCTTATTGCTTAAGTGAAAAATTAGAATGTTAGCCCCGCCCCTCCTCCCAATATCATCATCCATCGCGATGTTTCACTGTACACATCGTCTGATGCCAAATTGGTAGACATCGCACAACCCTAACTGGCAGCCACTGTAGACATCACTCTCATGAAACTCCCTTTTAGACATTTAAGATGTAAAATACCAAAACATCTCAAAAGATATAGAGCCCCTCATTTCAGTGGCACAGTTTCTCAAGGAGTGATTCCTCTGCCTAGGTGGGCCCCCACAGTTCCTGGTCCCTGTTGTTGCAGGGTCTTGAGCCGAAAAAAATTTTCAAAGGCAAACCGATAACGATAATAGAGGAGTCACAGTTTTGGTGACAAGTTGTGGGTTTTGTAGTGTTAATGGGTCTCAATCACAGTATCTTTGGTGAATTCCCCACAATCTTATTAATTCAGAAGTCTTTTCTTCTGTATCTATCTTTACACTCCTCAGCCTCAGGCGACTTCTCTTTCCAGTGCCCTTTGACCTCTGGACCCTGCATTACTCCCTTTTCAGGAATCTGACACTCCAGAAAAGTCCATGTTGAGGTCCCTTGTGATGTACTTCCTCTGACGCACCGTCTTCTCTTCATCCTACGCAAAATATTTTTAATTTCACCGGTTATGAGGTTAGTTACTGTGTTAACTGTGGGTTAACTTTTAACACCACATATAAAAGGTTGTGTGTATATATATACACTCACTGTTGTGAAGATCCCATTTGGTCCCCATTCTCCAGGAGACTGGTCCTCGGGGTCTTCAGCCTCCTCTTCTTCTTCTTCCTCACCCTCCTCCTCTCTCACCGTGTCCATCCCATCCTCCTCGTACTCTGTCGCATAGTCAGACTCCTCTGCTAGACACAGAAACGTCAGTTAACCAGAAGTACAATGTACAGCAAGTACATTATATAATATAATACATTATATAATAGAAATGTTCTTTGGGTAACTGACCATCAGCTCCTAAGTAGCTTTGTACTGGCTCAATCCTGGACACAATTTCAGCTAGATCAGTGAAGTCTGCACTAGGACACGTGCACGACTGAAACAAACAGCCAATCACAAGAGAATAATGTTAATAGTCAAAAAAGGGTGATTGAATGATGTTTAAATAAGTACTAAGAAAACTCACATCGGTCTTCTTGCTGTCATTATAGTCCGCTGAGCGATGGTCTTTCAGCATGTTATCAATGATGTCCCCACGAGCCCACTCAGTAAACACCAGTTTACCATGCTGGTAACCCACATCCTGAAAGACGACAGAAAACTTTCATTATGCCGTTGTGGGAGGTCATTTACTACTCGGAATAACAGCTATATCTTATTGTAGATATGGGCTTTTGTGTTCTTACATAGATTTCATCAAATTTCCCAAAGTCCATAGTCTTAAAGCGGTCGATGGGTGGGCGAATGTACTCGCAGTATGCACTCTTCTTGACAAGTTCCAGCTGTCGTACACAGGATACGTAGGCCAAACGGGACTGGATTTCAGCCATGTCAGGCACCTGAAAGCCAGAGAAACCTCTATTATTACAGTGATGTACAAAATGAGAGGCTTTCCTGTATATAGTTTACAGCATTCATTTTTCCCTAAACAAAATCAGAATCTGTAGATATCATTCAGAGTAATCGTCTATCGGTATCGGATACATTTTTTACATTTAACATCCAACAATATTGACTCACCTTTACTTTCTCTGCCCACGGGTTGATTCGTTTCCACAGCAGCCACCAGCCAGAAAGACTGTCACCGTAGTTACAGAGATCAGTCTCATCCTGGCTGCCCACATCAATGGCGATGACTGTTTTTGTGCCCATATTACGAGCTATGTCCGCTGCAGGGCGTTACAATGCCAGTTGAATGCAAACAAATGCACACGCACGCACACACACACACACACACACACACAAAGACAGACATCCACAAGGTAGCGGGAAGAATCAAAGTACTGTTAATATTTCAGACAAAATCCTTCAAGTAATAACTGATCACCAATCAACACTGTTTCACCAAACCCAAAATTGGAAAGCTGCTATTCTAATCAGGAATATGACAGAATAAACATGTTCAAAAGTAAGACATTTTAAAACGAAATGATATCTAAAAGCTTTCGCTGCATGAGAGTTGTGGTGAAACAGCCTGGCAGGTGTTCAAGATAAACAAAGGATGGAAAAAGACAATCAATGATGACCCAATTAAAAAGTAAGTAGTGCATTACAAAATATTGATCTTTCCAATTAGCTTTATATGTTCAGAGGGATAAAACCCAGGTGATCTTCATGCAAGGAATCATTTTGTCTTTGGCAGTGCAAACTGCTTAATTGCTACGAAATATATCAGATCAAATTATAACATGAAATGTCACATGCAAAATCTTGTCTTTTTCCCCTTAATGAAGATGCCCCAAGTTGAAATGCAACAACTGAACTATGTGAACTTTGTCTTTCTTCTTATAATGTTGCACTGCAAACTCAAGGACTTCACACCGTTGCTGTCTGGTGATGTTTAGGGCCATTTTTCTATTATTTTCTTTTTTCATTTAAATTGATTAAATTGCACTTACTTATATTGTAAAGAAGAGACATCAAATATTTATAATCCCATTTAAAGACCAATCATACACCAGACAACATCATCAACAATTACAATGACTGACATTTACAATCTGATCAAATTTCAAGTTTTTAATAGGTGGTGAAGACTAGAGGTCAAACAACTGACCATCTTTGTCCACACCATCCAATCCCTGCAAAACTTTATCCATTTGTCTCTGAACAATTCATAAACCGTTCGTCCAAAATACAACAACAATTTAAAATGTATTGGAAATCTCCCAGATGCCAAATTGACCAATTAGCAAATTAAAATAGATATTCTCAGTTCAAATGGATAAAGCAAAACCACTCATTCTACCCTCAAAATTGCAAAGAAAATCACATTATACTTACTTAGAGCCACATAGCTCTTTAAAGCCCAAAATTAAGTAATTGTCCAACCTAGATTGTGTTTCTGGCCCCAGTGGCCCTCTCTCTGGGGCGTACTTGCCTGGCAGGTTGTTGATGTATCCTCCATCCATGAGCAGGTTCCCATCTTTAGGGTCGCAGAGGGGTGGCAGGTACCCGGAAAGGGTCATGCTCGCCCTGACATAGCGCCACAGGGAGCCTACCACACCGGGAGGGGACAATAACCTCTTAATAACGTCTAAAGAACGTATACGTAATGCCCCAGCAGCGTCTGGAGGTGACCCTGAAGTCACATTTTTGGTTAGTAGCGCACAGACCAGCAGGGAGATACAGTGATGGTCACCCCAAGGACGGTGTGCGGTGGTTTAGTTTGGCCTACCTCATACAGAGAACCCGACCTTGACAGACGTAGAGTAAACACCCATGAGGTAAGGCTGACTTATCTTTCAACTCTGCCTTCGTTTCGAACAAAAATGTTCAATTCGTCATGGATTCTTTTTCTAATTTGCAAAACTTATGCCAATATTCTAACAATTCACTTATTTTCATCTTTAATGATTCCATGACAATAATGATGTATTTTTAGGGCAGAGAGCCTTGAGGAGACAGAGTTAAAAGACAGTCAGTGAACATATTGGGCAATGCCAGCCTGTTCCCGCCTGCAGTACCAGACTCGACCAGCAGGTGTTAGGAGAGGCGTGACAGGGACATGGGTTGGAAGGAGAGAGATAAATCGAGAGAGGCAAGTGCATTCAACATGTGGGATTGTTCACCCAAAATTAAAAATTCTGTCACTATATAGAGCGATGCATTTTTGTAGGCCAAACCCCAGAAATGAGTTTACATTTGAGCAAATTCAATTCCATCGTCCTGAAGCCAATGTTTTTATAATGTGTTTTTGGTTAAATGCCTGAAATCAGGCATTTTTAACACAAATGCTCAAGATATTTTCACGTTTTATTCTTCGACACAAATACCTGATTTTTTAATCCTTTTACTTGTCTTGAAATAGGCTAACAAGGGTCTAAATGGGACTACAGAGATTGACGGTCAAACTAAGCTTAATGGTGGTGACATTGAAGCCTACGTTTAAATTTTTATTCCTGCCGATTGTATTGAGGCTTCAAAATTCATAAAAGTTGTGTTCATTTGTGAAGATTATCAAGATGAACAAATCGTGTAATAATCATGAACTTTTGTTGAGTTACAAAGCATATTTTCTGCAATAATCCAAAAGCCAATGGAAAAACCAGGGTTAACTTCTTGGCTGGCCTACAAAAAATTCGTCATCACTTCAATACTCCATTTACTCACCTTCATGTTTGATAAAATACATAATGACAGCTTTTTAATTTTGGGGTGAACTACTTTTAAGCAAAAAGAGTGCCCATTGATAAAGGTGAAACAACATAAAAAGATCTGTCGTTTTAATTGTGACATTCACTAGTGAAGTGGGGGAAAAGTGCCGGTACTCCAGGAGCCGGTTGTTTCTGGGCCCCCTGGGTGGCGATGTTTAGGGGTCTCTAATAATTCCTAATAGGTTAGCCTATATAGCTAGCAGTGCTGTAGGATCCAGAACAAGACCTCCCAGTGACCCTTGACCTCATAAATACTTTATACATGTAGAATAGCGGCCTGCAATAGATACACATGCAACAACATGCACAAAGTGTGTTTGGTGTGCTGATGACAGCCAAGCTCAAGGTAGACGGGACGAGTGCATGCGATTTGTGCATGATAGAAGTGCATGGGAAGATAAATCAGCCTGAACAGGAAAACTATGACGCAAATATCTACAGGAGGCAGAAAAAAATCAAAAAGGAAAACGAAAAAGCCATCATTAACCTTGTCAACATCAAAAGTCACATCGCATCATTAATGTTGGTTGTAGCTTAAAGCTGCAGTCCGGCGTTTTTCCTCTTTGTCGCCATCTCTGTTTGAAATCTTTAATTGCAGTTATTCGCGGAATTATTAACTTTGCGTGAGTTGTACATCGGCATGTCACAGCGCGGATGAACACTGTTTTGAGGAGACTGCGTGTCTGTCAGTCACCGCGACGGTGTCAATACTGACAAGCAGGGGTGTAGCACAAGATCCCGGGCCCTATGTATAGGCAGTCCTGATCGGCCCCCATGTTCCAAATAAAATATATTCCAGACTTTTCAAGGGCCCTCTCTCCCCTTGGGGCCCTGGTAATCAGAACTGGTTTTACCCCCAGTCCAACGCCCCTGCTGACAAGTAGTCATAGTGCTATGAAATAAACGGTTTATGAACTGAATCCCTGTTATGCATAAACGTGTTTTACATAATATAACTCTAATATTTTTTGGGAAAAGAATCATTTTCACTTTACCGATCTGATTCAGATCCAATGCTTGACAATGGAGGAGGCGCGTTTGGTTTTCTTGGAGTAGAGTGATTTGCTCCCTCTCATAGCTAGCACAAAATAATTCATATTTACCATAATAGCAAAACGAAAAAAGCCACAACAAAGAAAACTCCGTAACTGTGTGAATTAAGCGAACACGTGTGCTACTGTTACACGGTTGAACTATTGAAATGTCTTACCTGTCCAACAGAAAAAAACCGTTTCTGCGTCCGTTTTGAACCCCTTCAAATATCACGGAGTTCACGCCACCTTTCAAAAGCCCTGTAAATGTTAATCCTTGTTTTCGCGTGGGCCCGGTTGCAATCTCATTTTTTCTCTACCCACTCCGAAGTCCGAATTCTCCTACGTTTTACCACGGGTGAATCTCCAGTTGTCACTGGTGGTTGTCGTTTGAATCTTTCTGGATCCGCCATGAGTTTAATTATTTGAAGAGCTGTGAGAAAAGGCTAAAAGCTTCCAACTCCAACATCCGCTCACGCAATATAGCCTACTTGCCGGGAATCCTTCTTTATGTGTACAGATGTGACGTTATGACGCAAAGACATGCTCGAATTTCCCGCGGAAATCCACCAGTACCACTGGAATTAAAATCATTATTACAAGCTTACCGTTTTGAATCGAGCAAAGGTGAGCAGATATTTTTGAACACTGGCTGGTTATGTTTTTTTTTAAATTATTATTATTATGGATCATTTTTAACCCAAAAAAGTTACGGACAGCAGCTTTAATGCAAATCAATATAATCATGCAGTGGTTTAGCTAGAGCAACTGACACTAGAGACTGTTAAACTATATTCACCAACTATCCTGACACGGAGACCTTATTAATATAGTACCTTATTAATATCTCGTTGAATGACAACCCCAGCAAAAATCATTCTAAATTTAACAGTGCCATATTCTCCAGAAGCTTACTGTTAACCTATTAATGCAAATTCAAACATCAAATTACAAAAAAAATAAATAAATGCTGCTGTAAAAATAACCAATTTTGCACATTTGTAACCGTACATCGGCTGAAAAAGCAAATGGAAATCAAGGAAAAAAAGGAAATCAGAGCATCAGATGACAGTGTGCACTTGGAATTCAAGGATAGGAGTCTATGTGTGTGAAAAAAAAGTGTCCTTTACAAAAGAGCTAAACAGGGAAGAGTTTGAAACACCAGGGAGGGTCAGAAAAGAAAAATGTAAATTTTGCACCCAGTGTTCCAGAGAGTGAATGACTGAATCTTATGAAACTGAAATTATGAGGGTCATATTTCATCCTAAAAAAAAAAAAGAATTTATATTTTGCTAAAAGAAAATTTTATAAGAAAATGAAGCCTATTCCACTACCATTAAGCCCATTTTTTACTACTCATGACAATAAAGCACAAGAAAAAAAAAAAAAAAAAAAAAAAAAAAAAAAAAAAAGAAAAAAAAAAATATATATATATATATATATATATATATATATATATATATAATTAAATACAGTATATAGTGGTTTTATTAAAGTACTTTTTAATACAGAGAAAAAATGCTGTAATGCAGTAATGAAAATCTAATAATAATGGAAATTACATAAAATATCCAGAAACACTATGGTCATGAGAATGTGGGATAATTGAGCTTAATTGCCATAAAAAAAAAATCCCACAAGGCTTTATTTTATTTATGCTAAATTAAGTATCTTTTATTTTTTCTTTTGATTGGGATCCAATAAGACCTGAACATGTTTTTCGTAAGATTCAGCCAAATGTAATGTCTATGAAAGCACAGTCTCTCTCCTCTATTCTTTCTCTCATTGAATACTATCCCATATTCCTTCCAAGCCATGGGTTCCCAATGTAAGTAGGGGGTTAATTTTTTTTTTAAACAGTACAAGAGACAATAAAAAGCAAAGGGTAACTGAGTGGTTGGTTGTCGCAGGGATATTGGTTTGTTTATAACCTCCTTTAGGCTTCTGGAAGTTGGTGGAGGGGGGAAAGGGGGCAGAATCCTGACCTGGGACATTGTTAACATAGCAACCATCCACGAGGAGGTGGCCGTCCTTGGGGTCGCAGAGAGGAGGCAGATAAGGGGTATAGGAGGCACTGGCTCTAACATAGCGCCAAACACAGCCTGGCAAAATGAAGATGGAGAGTAAATCAAAACTGGACAAGACGTGGAGAGAGACAGAGGAGGGAGGGACAGTAAACAACAGGAAACAGATGAGTGAGAATGAGAGGAGGACCCAAAATTCTCAGATAACTCTCAGTAGTTTCATGGACATCATGTTGAGATCTGACTATGCCAATCGGAGATCGTATTCTAATCATTATAAACAAGAAAAAAAAGTGTAAGTCGTTTGTAACATAAAGTGGTTTCCTAACAAAAGAGGGAAAGAAAGCTGAAAGCTAAAATTGCATTTATTAGAGACGACAATCTAAGCCATGCCAACATGGACAAATAAAACAGATTAGAGATAGAGTCAGAAGAGTTGGAAGAGAAATAGGGTGAGAGATATGCAGGCTGTTATAAGTATTATGGCACACAGGACATGAAACTAAATATATGATCATGTTGACTGCAGCTTGTTCTCTGTGAACCTCTTACAAAACTACAACAGTGTGATTCTGATGATTGTGTCTGATGAATGATTGTGTTTCTTGAGGGTCACTTGATTTATAACCACTGACACAAAGGTGAAAGACAGGTGGCCTAATATTCAATTATTTACTCTAACATTTAGAAACTGCTTGAATATAAGACCTTCTATTTTTTAACACCCTGACCAACATCCACAGCTGAGTGAAGGCATACTGATGCAGAAAAGTGTATTGACTTTTTTGTGCAGTGTGAGAATTAGAAGAGCCTAAGCAATGCTACAACAGCAGAATGAAGAGGAAACAACATTAACGGAGCAGGGGGAAGCAAATGGTAATGCGTTCTGGATCCTACAGACAGCACTAACAGGCGGTTTACCTTCTACAACAGCTAAAGGTGTTTACTTTGACATGATGGGCATTTAGAATATCATAGAAAGAAAACAGTGAGATCAAGATGTGTGAAAAGGACGGGAATGAATGTGAGATTAGCCGTTTCTATGACAAAAGCAGGTTAAGACGGAAAGTAGGACAGAAGGGAAGACAGAAGGGATTGAGTGGGAAAGAAAACAGAGACAAGCTTTGTCCTTGCAGTTAGTAAAACATGCAAATTCTATCCCATAATCCATTTGGGCAAACAGGGGTGACCACATGACCATTATAAGGGCCCCAAATTCAGCATTTTACAGCTCTAAACTGTAGTCAGTGTTGTTAACATGAACATTTACTGATTTATCCAGAGTGAATGAACTTATATTACAGTATATCTATTTAATACTTGTTTACCCTGATTAATACATGGTTGACTGAATTTGTGGACCAAACCCAGAATTTAGAGATAATGGATGCCATTGGTCAATCCCAAAATGCATATTAGGGATTATGTATTCGACAAACGCAGTGAGGGAAATTAATCACTGCATTAACATCTCAGTTGTGTAAATGTGAGTTAAAGGGGGGGGGGGGGGGGGGGGGGGGGGGGGGGGGGTCAGAATTTTGGACATCGAGCCTCATTTCCAAGTTAGCTTTAGTGTTATTTATCAGTGGAGACAGTTTTAAAAAAAATTTCACCCAGTCGTTCCATTTGCATAGTTCGCCGGTGCTAGGCTAGCGCGAGTCAACGGTAACTGCTAGCCTGCCATTAAAAACAGTTTTACCCACTCCACAGTACACCAAAAGCAAATAAATTATAACGCCAGGCTATCGATGTAAATGTCTGTTGAGAGAATAATGTTAAAAATCAAATTACCCTTTCATTGCATTGCAATAGTTATTCTTTGTTCCCTGTATTTATTAGGGCAGTCTACAGCAGCGGCGGAGTGATATGTAGTTACCTAGGCAACCGAGAGAGAGAGAGAGAGAGAGAGAGAGAGAGAGAGAGAGGAGAGAGAGGTAGTCCCGACTGTAGTGCGCTTCTGTTCTGTGTTTACTTTTCGGCGCAGTACTACTAACCGGAGTAAAGTAAAATTCTGCCACTGCTGAGAAACTAGTTCCTGTAAATGTATTGCGATCATTGAGATGCAAGAGTAGTTTGATTTTTAACATTATTCTCTTAACAGACATTTACATCGATAGTCTGGCGTTTTAATTTATTTGCTTTTGGGTAAAGTGGGTAAAACTGTTTTTAATGGCAGGCTAGCAGTTACCGTTGCCTCGCGCTAGCCTAGCACCAACGAACTATGCAACTGGAATGACTGGATGAAATTTTTGGAAAAAAAAGTGATAAATAACACTAAGGGTAACTTGGAAATGAGTCCCGATGTCCAAAATTCTGAACCACCCCTTTAACAGGCAAAATGAAATAGGCATTTTCTAGATTTTTCTTAGAAACAATCCGTTACTTCAGACCTTTCAGTAAATTGCACAACCCTCATGCAACAACTCCTCTTTCTTAATGCATGCGATCATTACAAATTCATAACCAGACATCCAGAACATCCCATATTTTGAAAAGCCTTTTACCAGAGTTTATCACTGCTGTAATTTTTTTTTTTTTACTTTTTACATCAACATTGGCCAAGATTATTTGATAATTAAATTAATATATTTTTAAATCATATGATAAATAATTCTTAACATATTTTTTATATTCAAGAAGTCAAATGCCCCTAACATGGAACCCTGTGGAACCCCACATTAAAGCTGAAAGTAAAGAGGACACGGTTCAGTCGTCACTCACCATCTTTATGAACACGCATAGCAGAAGCTGTGATGTCTGTGGTCACGTTGAAGTAAGGCAGCCACAAGTCCTTCAAATACAAGCACAAAAATGAGATATGCATATGAGAATCACCCTTATTAATTAAATCAGCTATTTTGAAGATTGAAATATTAAGTAACAATACAGAGCAATTAAATTAAGCAAAATATGTGTTTCAGAAACATTGGGTTAGATTTCTGAAACCGATGCACTCTAAAAGAGCTGTGGTGACCTCTTACCTCGATTTGTTTGTCCTCAAAGACTTTGGAGATGCTGGTGTTGAAGGCAGAGCCAGAGAACATGGAAGTGATTGGATAAGTAAGATCCAGTACCGTTTTAAACACAGAGTTCATGGCCTGAGGGCAAGATAAATAGGTTAAACAAGATTTCAGTGATTTATAACTCAAGATCTTATATCTTCTCTAATTTCTCAAAGCAAGGTGTGAGGGGATGGATAGAGCCAACGTTACCTTGGACCACTCTCTTGCCCTCTGCTTGACCCGAACAGCATTTCTCTCCTCTGCATACAGAGCACCGATGAAAGAGCCAATGGAGGTTCCTCCCACTATGTCAATGGGAATTCCCGTGTCCTCCATGGCTTTGATTACACCAACATGAGAGCAGCCCCTGCAAGATTGAACATAACGTTGACCATTTTAAAACGGTAGCATTTTACAATAAGGTCTCATTTGTTAACATTAGTTCATGTATTAATTAACTCGAACTAACAATGAGCAATACATTTGTTACAGTATTTATTTTATTCTAAAGTGTTACCCAAAATCCAGGGTTATTATCATTAACTAAAACTAAAAACAAACGTTAATTGAAATATAACTGAAATGAAAAATGTTGTTTAAGTATAAGCACTAAAATGATCAAATGGAAATAAAAACTGAAATAAAATATTTTAATCTAAATAGTAATAATAATAAAACATGCAGATGACAAAAGAACATAAAACTAAATTGAAAATAAAAACAAATTTATGAAAATATAAAGATAAAAGCGAATTCCAAGTATAAAAAAACTATAATAGACTACAAGTATGACTAAAGTAATACTGACCAATTTGAAAATAAGTGAATTAAAAAAACTCTTTAGTCCATTTTTCAGGTTTGCATTTAAATTACAGCATAACGATTGCTTGATGTGGCTCACCGTGCTCCTCCTCCGCCCAGCACGAGGGCGATGCTGTTTCCTGTGAGTACTCTGGCCAACCGGGAGAAATCACTGTGTCTGTCTGCAGTCTTCTCAAAAACCTTTTCATATACCTCTCGCTGTTTAACACAACAACCACATCCATAACAAACAAGGGTTACTAAAAATCTTTGTTCTCTAAATCAACAGAAAGCTGAACATGTTTTTTTTTTGTTTTTGTTTTTTACCAGTTTAGAGGGGCTTCTTCGTGAGAAGACTCTACGGGGGCACTTCAGGTGAAGGTGTCCAGAGCACCAGCTTCGCATGTTTAGCCATTCAACGGTTCTCGAAGGACCCGGCCCATCCTCGCGATGCAACAGAACTAACTGCTTCAGTGCCCGTACCGCTGTGTTCTCCAACATCTGCTCCAACTGAGAAGGTAAGAACACGGGAGAATCAAAACAGAACCTTTTACCATTAAGTTTGAATCTAAATTCTGATAGGATAATCCAAGTTTGAAGCTATTAATCTGTGACTGCTAAATCATGGCAAGATCAATGCATTTTAAAAGAAACAAATAGTAGTAACATACAGTAATATTTAAAAACAACAACTGACCCACCTCATCAACATAACAAACATTATTTAAAAGATTCTATATTTCAATATTTGATAAAAAAAAAAAAAAAGTAAGATTATTCCTGGTAAAATTGCCTAGTGGCATATAAAGCAGTACATTCAAACAAAATATGCTTTATAGACAGACGAGTCTGACAAAATTACATGTTGGTGGTATATCAAATGTGACAAGTTGCACAACCTGAAGTTGGTTGCTCGAGGTGACATGTAAAATGAATCTTTCCTTGTGAGGTTTGAACCAACGACATTGCGTTAACAGCTCTGATTTTCAACCACTACACCACCTCACACATTCACATGAATGTGGACAGAAACAACACAAGATTCGACAAATACCTCTCCAAGTGCAGGTTCTTGGTCTCCAAGACCCACAATGAGGATGCAGTCAGCTTGTCGGATGCAGCGTTGAGTCCATGGGGTCATACCGCTGTCCGTCTGATACAGCACTATACGATTAATGTCCTCCTGCTGAGCCAACCAACCTGACAACCTGTACTCATGGATGCTAGAGAAAGAGACGCATTTCAGATTACAATGAGATATGGGAACGAATGAGATGTGAGAATGAGACTGTCACATGCCTGTCCTGTCTTGTGTTGCACATGGGTGTTTTTTTATTTTGGGCCATGTGCTCTTGTCATTGTCTGATCCCTCCCCCTCGTTACCTGATTATTGTTTGAGTTCTCCCACCTGTCCCCTCTTGATTTGTTCCCTTCTTAAGTCTCCTCTTCTTTGCAGTCCTTGTCGGATCGTTGTCTAATGTCTCCCGTTCCCCGTGATCCTCTGTTCAGGTTCTGATGTTTTATTTTTATTCATTGTGTTTTTCCCCCTTGTGGGTTTTGGTTAGTGATGGGCAGATCGAGGCTTCGTGAAGCAATGAAACAGTCGAAGCAAATGTGCCATTTTGTTTCGAGGCTTCGAATCAATCCGAAACCCGTCTCCACGGTGACACCTAGTGGTCGCTTGCAGGTGTTGATCTGAAACAACCTTTACAAAGAGCTAATAAAAAAATGTGTTGGTTTTTTTTTTTATTATTGTATTTTTGTAATATATGTATCTATCTATTAATCTATATATATATATATATATTTCTATCCAGTGGCGGCTCCTGCAAAATCTCTCAGGGGGGGCAAATGTTTGGATGATTGATAAGGATAAGGTCCACCCATGCAATGGATAAATTAACAGCTTAAGCATGTAAAGGCAACTTCACTACTTTAAGATTGTGTCGCAGACCTGACAAAATAAATACTTTTATTTTAGTTATAAAATAATTTATTTATTATAATATAAATATAGAGATACAAGGTTTCCATCCCGACAGCAACAATGTATCAGGCAGAATCCATATTGTATTATCTCCCTATTTTTTCAAAAATTAATGCTATTGGTCACCCTTTACATCTGTCAATGTGTTTTACAAATATTTTACCAATGGAAAGCATTAAAAGAGCCTGGAAATTATTTTGGGGAAAAAAAAGGTTTTCTTTCGTTTCCTGAAAAGTAACAGTTTTGGACATACAAGATTGTGTTGGTGTTCGAATGGAAATGTACAAATTTCAAAGTAAAATGCTAGGAGTAAAAAAGACTGCTACCATCCTTTCCTCAACTGATTGTAAAAACAAAGTGAGATTTTTCAACACTCGAGTATTAAAATGTTCAGCAATACCTCTTTAGACAGCCTCCGCTTGTCTTCTTCTCCCAAGGCCCGCCTAGATTTTGTTGTTCCTGTTGCTACTTGCTCCTGCTCAATGTATGCTGATTACTACGACGGGCTGACTGGTATTTATTTTAATGACACGATAAATGACTGTGTTATGACTGCGTTTGCCATGACGTTGTTCAAGTTCAGCTGGCCTCAACGCGCGAGTCGCGAGATCCCTATCCCAACAGTTTCTCAAGCTCTCGCTCTCATTCTTTTTTTTTTTTCTTTTTTTTAATCACATTTGATAAAGATATTATTGTAGTGTTTCATTTTTTCTTGTTATTCAAATTCAAATCGTTTTTAAATATTATTTGTCACTTAATCTTAAAGATATTTAATAGTGTATGTTTGTTCCCACCAATCGCTGCACAAGTTAAGGATACGTATGATGACGTAAGCACGTTAGTGCGAGCCCTCCCGGAACCCATAGAGAATGCATTGCAGTGCCTCCAGTTAAAAAAAAAACATCTTTGAATGTAAGTCTATGGGAACACTCGGGGCGATTCTCAGCCAGAGTGAAATCGCCCAAAAAGAGGCGGTACTCCACAGAACGTGACATGACGCTGATTGGACTATAGTGACGGCTAGCGTAACTCTGTTGTTGAATGAGATTGTGAATGTGATTGAAAAAAATCACTTTCACACTTTGGTGGTGCGTCGCCCAATCGCCCTAATGAAGAAACCGCCCCTGTTTCTATCAATGCATCTATTAATGTGTCACTATATGTACTCTGTGTGTCTCTAAGTCAATGTGTAAATGTAAATTAAATCCTAAATATAACTAAACAAATTGCACTATAAATGTCACTATATCACCAAAAATCCGCTATCTCAAAACCAAACTCCTCTCACAAAAACCCACGATATGAAAATGCGTTGACAAAACTTTTATACTGTGTGATTGTGTGATTTGTTCCCGAACCGACCAATCAATGAAACCCTGATTCGGCGGAGCACTCCACCTGATGAAACACTTAGACGCTTCATTTAGCCGTTGTCACGTGACATGGGTGTTTTGAATCACGCTTCGGATCAGTGTTTCAAATCATCTTTGCTTCGGGATCTAGCAAAGCTTCGGAACGTCTGTTTCGCGCCAGCCATCCTTAGTTTTGGTTTGTGTTTGTTTATTTTATAATTAAAGTATAATTTTCTCACGCACTTGAGTCCTCACACCTTTTTGTCTTACCCATTCCGTGACAGAGACGTTCTGATCTCATATTTATATACCTGTCCAAAGCAGAAGCGCCAAGTCTCTCTCTGATGATTTCACTGGTTAGCAGCAGGGTTGGTCCTGATTGAAGAACGAGAATGTGTTAAGGCCCAGATATACTTCAATTGAAATCGAAGAATGCACTGGCGTGAAGTCATTTAAAATAAAAATGAAGTTTATCTCCAAGTGAAAAACTAATAACTTCGCCGTGAGTATATAAGTGCCTTTAGATTATGTGTCTAGATCATGGGCTTTAAATGTCAATAACTGCTTTAGTGTACCTATGGCGCTGAGAGCGTGGCTAAGCTCCAAATTGAAGGCATTGATTGGCACATCATCACAAACAGGGAGCACGGCCACAGTGGAGAGATTACTGGCTGGGTTAGTGACGTCCGGACTGGACGC
Source organism: Tiaroga cobitis (assembly GCA_030578255.1). Taxonomy (NCBI): domain Eukaryota; kingdom Metazoa; phylum Chordata; class Actinopteri; order Cypriniformes; family Leuciscidae; genus Tiaroga; species Tiaroga cobitis. The sequence goes on from CM060591.1 coordinate 47,314,874, forward strand.
CATGCTTGGCAGACCCAGCGCAGTGCCTAGAAGAAAGGAAAGACATTGTAAAAGTTTGTTTAAACACACAAAAAAGCTCTGCTTCATGTTCATTGGCTTACTAGTTTTATCTAAAATTATGACCTGACCATAACTCCTCTCCTTTTCTTCCCCCAAGAATATGTTTCTTCTCTAAGGTCAACTTCATTGACGCTTTTGAAGCGAGTTGACTGATTAACGTTTGGTTTTTGGGCTAAACGTACTAGAGAAAGGTCCACGGGGCTGTTGGAGGTTTCCCAAAATCTTCTGCCCCAGCAGATGGATCAAGCGCGTCACCACCTGTGGGTATCTTCTCTTAATATTGTTGAGCGTTCCTTCTGGAAGCTTCACCAGCTCAGTATCTCTGACGGCATGGACCGTGGTGGCACGGGGCTGCCTTGTCAAAGCTTCCACCTGAGAGGAAATATACAAAACTTAGGGTTAGCCATAGTTTAGCAATCCTTAGACCATAAAACTAGGGTTCATGTCAGAGCTCTAGGTACTCACAACTCCGATGAGATCTCCTCGTCCGTACTCTCCGACTAGCTCTTTCTTCCCATTGGCTTTTCGAATGACAGAACGCAGCCGTCCATTCAGCACAATATAGGTGCAGTCTGACTGATCGTCCTGCCTACAGAACACAACAAATGTAATGACCAATTTGTTTGTTTTTCAATTAAATTAATACTTTAATTTAGTAGGGATGCATTAAATCGATTAAAAGTGACAGTAAAGACATTTATAATGTTTCAAAAAATTTCTATTTCAAATAAATATTTTTCAAATTTCTATTTCCGTTCTTTTGAACTTTCTATTAATCAAAGAATCCTACAAAATGCATCACGGTTTCCACAAAAATATTAAGCAGCACAACTGTTTTCAACGTTGACAAATAATAAGAAATGTTTCTTGAGCACCAAATCATCATATTAGAATGATTTCTGAAGGATCATGTGACACTGAAGAGTAATGACACTCCAGTAATGATGCTGAAAATTCAGCTTTGCAACACAGGTCTGAATTACATTTAAAAAAATATATTCAAATAGAAAAAAAATCGAATTGTTGCACATTTGCATAAAAAATCTGATTGCAGATTAAAATGGCATTAAAAAAATTATATTCTAAAGGTTAAAAAGTTGAACTATCAAATCAACAACTTAATTAATTATTAAAACAAATTACACTGTACATTTGCACTATTACCTGTGATTGTTGTCAGCTAAAGAAAAGATTATACTGAATTGAATAGTAATTAAATAATAACAGTTAAGTTCAGTTCAGTTAAAAATAAAAAACAGGGGAACGTGATGGTACCGATACAGGGCCCGTCCAGCTTCAACAGCCATCCAGTCGATGGCAAAATCCATCTGTCGTACAAACGGGGACATGCGGATAGCCACGGTGTGAGCTGCACTGAGAACAACACTAGGCTGCTCACGCATGATCCTACAGGGGGCAGCACAAACACAGACAATATTACAAAAACTGCTCACTGGATGTAGATTTCTTATATGTTCTTATAAGATTCATGGTTGCACTTTATTTTACAAATGCACTTTCAATGAACTTCCAGTGTACTTACACACGAACGTACTGAGCAATTTAATGTAACTACACAGGATCACGGTAAGGTTAAGTATATAGTACCTAGTTATTACCCAGTTAGTGTCATTACTACAATAAGTACATAAAATGTACATGCAGAACAGGACTGTAAAATAAAATTCTACCAGATTTGCAATGGCTAGAGTGCCATTCGATAAACTGAAAGAGTCAAATCAGCTGCAGGACTGTATGGAAACACTCACTCATAGAAGTCGGATTTGGAGATCTTGAGGAAGGTGCAGTCCCGCTCAGCCTTGATGGTGAAGATGAGCGGCTCTCCTGTGAGTACAGCCAGCTGACCTACCATCTCACCCGGCTTGGTCACGAACAGACACACTGCTTCCTGCTTGTCGATCATCTTCTGAAAGACGTGAAGACAGCCAGAGAGGACAAAATGCAGACTCACATCCTAAAGAAAACAGGATCACAAAGAAGACACTTGAGCATACATGGAGTGATAATGTGGAACTAAATAAAGATGACCAATCAACTGTTCATACTGTCAGTTCAAATCCAATTTTGTGTATATCAGATCATATTTAGCAAGTGTTAATGGCAAAAAATCCGTTTCAAGCTAAATTTGTATCAAATCTAATTTCTGGAAATCCATTTCAGTCTGACCGCTCTGATTGGATTTTGCATTGTTGGTTGTTTTTTTGCTTATGTTTCTTTCTCACGCCACATAAAACATATAAACATGTCAGATGTCTTTGCAGAAACAAAGTTGTGTTGTTCTTGATGTGCAGGTTGAGGACACAAAGAAATAAAACCCTTGAAAGTAGTACTTGTCATAGTAGAAACGGACGCAGAAATCCTGGAAAACGAAAGAGTGCCACGGGACACACAGATCGGATCTGAACAGCGGCGATACACAGTGTGGACAGTCAATCATTTAGATCAGAATTATATCCGATACACAAATAATCGGACTGGGACTGACAGTGTGAACATAGTCCTAGGCTAGAAGGAAATACAAGCATTTCTTTAATACAAGAGATATAAGGTTCGCCAACAAAATTGGGCAACAGAGGAAGAAAGGAAAGGAGATTAGAGAGGATGAGCACCTGGTCTCCCTGTCTGGCTAACACAGATCCAGCTTTAGCATGATGAAACGTCACCCTCCCATTGAGCAGCGTAGGGTCCTGATGATGAAAGAGAGCATATGAGGAAAGAGTGTGAAATGAGACACAGGTGTGTGACCGTCAGAAATCAGAAGAAAACTAAAGTGCACGTTAGACTGCTTCGTTTTGCTGGACAATGAACTGTACCGCACAAACACAGATATAATGTACCTCAATCCTCATGAGTTTGAGAATCTCTTTCTGGGCCTCCTCGAACACTGTAGCGTTAGGTCGTCCTTGAAACGGGGAAAATATGTTCTCCATCCCTGACTCCTCCTCAGGATACAAATACACACCCGAAGGAACCTCGTCCACCGTCACCTTCCTCTCACGCTGCTCCTGAGACACCGAAAACAAGCATGATGTCTTTACATTTTACTCTCAATGTTTCAAATCTTTTTGTCTGGCACATTTCAACCTAAAATCAAAAGATGCAATTTTTTTCTACTTCTTATTCTCAATGATGATAATCATTAGACTCCTGATAGCATAATATGTTAAAATATGTGTAAAAAACTCACTCGTGTGAAAGCAGGCGGAGTGGGAGCTCCATCTTCTGCTGATACAGAGATACGGCCTCGCTCATATGCCATGTCGAAATCTGAACGCAGACTCTTCTGCATTCCTGTACCACGCACACATTTAAGAGGTTATGAAATGGTCAGCAAGTATGACACCAACATAAGCACAATACACTTTTCTATACATGTTTCTATATTATATAAATGTAATTTTTTTTAAATGTAATTTATTCCTGCGATGTCAAAGCCGAATTTTCAGCATCATTACTCCAGTCTTCAGAGTCACATGATCCTTCAGAAATCATTCTAATATGATGATTTGCTGCTCAAGAAACATATTATCAATGTTGAAAACAGTTGTGCTGCTTAATATTTTTGTTTTTCAGGATTCTTTGATGAACAGAAAGTTATTTTTTTTGTAAAACACAAGCACTTACCCGCGATGTCGACTGGCATGGATATGGTCCTACTGAGGGTTGGTATAGTGCTGCCATCCTTCCCATGATCCCCACCTGCAATAGACAGAACAAATGTAAAGGCCTAATATCACTCAACACAAACACCTAGATAAGCGACATCATGCCTGACTCACACTGCAAAGTGTTTTACATAATTAGGGAAGGATTCTTAAACAAATGAACAAACCAATGCTTATCAAGATTGATGACATGCAAAATCCGCTATCACTTGGTCTGATTTTCAGAAGTGCGAAATCTACAGAACTATTAGTGTGAGGCATCATTAATAAAGTGCAACAAACATATATACAAACATTTATGTTTTTGAGAGCGTATTATTTTTATATTATAATAGTTTACAGAATGTTTTAAAAAAACATATAGTAAAAAAGTAAAAATGTATATTCATAATTTTATTTAAAATATTTTACTTTTTTAATCAATCTATTTTTAGGACTAGTAAAATGTTTTGCATTGTGATATTATTCATTAGATTCTCATTGATTGATACACAGTAGAAAATAGAAGTAATATATAAATATTTACTTGAATTAAAGAAAAAGAAAACAAAGTTTACATGTATATATGTGAGAATTATGATATTATGCCTCACCAGAAGCATTCTGGACAGCGGCCTCACGGTGTTTATCAGGAACGGTGAGACTGCCGAAGCGTTTGCTGTGTCGCACGGGACTGGAGCGTGTCGGATGAGGAGAGAGAGGAGAGGGACGAGGCTGCATTTCCTAAAGGAAGACAGACAGAAAGGAAATGAAATGAAAAATACCTGAAAAAACACTTACAATACAGCCATTCATGAGAAAGAATGTGTGCGTGCAACGAGTGTATATGCGTATTGACTCACATGGCTGAAGAGTTCGTTGGTGAGCCCCAGGTAGTTGTGCAGGGCCAGAACCGTCACCCTCTGAAGACGGACCATGATGATCTGCAGGGATGACACAACAGGAAGCATATTCTCAATTACATCCAGTGTCCTTACAGATAACAACAGAATCTTCTGAGCTGTCTCATAAAGCCAGACCTGAACCACTCGCACAAGACTCTCTGGGTATTTCTCAAAGATGGACAGAAAGGCATCAACAGGCAGTCTGAGGACAGTGGACACTTCTGCCGCTCTCGCAGAGACAGTTTTATACGGTCTCTGGTGACCCTGAAATACACAAACACACAAACGTTCAAACCACTTTCATCCTTGAATTATGCATACTATCCAGAATATGTAATCTCATGTGAGCATTTTCCCATGTAAAGTGAATTTTTTCCCAACAAAAATGGCTATTTGACCTTCTTAAGGGAATATTTAAAAGGAAAGGGAAAGAAAAAACAGAAACAGGAAAGGATACGGAAAAAGAGAGACAACGGTCATTTAATGCATTTTATAAGATAATCATGTTACACAGAGAAAGGAACTGTGGGTGTGACTCACTGTGATGACATCAAGGATGCTAAGTAGACTGTGAACACTGTCTCCAGGGTAAACCTCTTTGACCACTCCATCTTTCCCATCCTAATGAGAGAGAGAGAGAGAAAGAGAGAGAGAGAGAGAGAGAGAGAGAGAGAGAGAGAGAGAGAGAGAGAGAGAGAGAGAGAGAGAGAGAGAGAGAGAGAGAGAGAGAGAGAGAGAGAGAGAGAGAGAGAGGTCCAGAGTTATTATTGTTAACTAAAACTAAAATCATAAAAAAATGTTGGTCACACTATATTAGGTGTCTTTAACAACTATGTACTTACATCCAAAAAATAAGTACAGTGTACTTATTGTGTTCATGTTGTATTGCAAAACACTTGTGCTGCTATTGAGGTGGGATGTGGGTAAGGTTAGGACAGGTTTAGGTATGTTTAAGGGTGGGTTAAAAGGGAAGGAAAGAGTCAACACTGTAATTATAGCTGTAATTACACATGCAACTACATGCAAGTACAATGTAAAAACATGTAAGATAAGTGCAATGTATCAAATGATTAATTTAAATGTTAGCACGTAGTAGTTAAAGACACTTAATATAAACTGGGACCAACATTTTTTTTACTTGAAATAAAATAAAAGTTAAATGAAAATTTTGTTTCGCTTAACTTGAAGAATTAAAATAACTAAAACTGAATTAAAAATGATTACAAATACAGGCATATCAACAAAAATAATAAATATGACAAAAACACAACAATTTACTAAAATTAAATTTAAAAAAATCAATTTAAACGAATACAGAAAATATAAATATAAAAACTAATTCAAAATATAAATAAAATATATAATAGTATATCAATTATACTAAAATAACACTGGGTGAGTCACACTCACACACACAAAACACAGGTTTCGTACAGATACTGTAAAATGAAATTCAAGGACTTTTCAGGCACTACTGTTTTTGGTTTTACATTTCAAATGGGCTTCAGTGTTCATTTTGCATGAAAAGATTGTATTTGTGTTTTTTCCAAAAAAATTCAAAACTAATTACTTCAAGCATTTTAAGCACCTTGTACGAAACCTGCCAACAATCACATATACATATTGCAGTGCCTTATATTAATTTTGCCACAACAGTGTTGACACACACACCTGTCCAGTAAGACACAATTCCAGCTTGCCATCCTGTACTACATATATGCTGCTATCAGGCTGACCGGGTCTGAAGACATATTCACCCTGCTGGAACTGCAGAAACACCATGTGTTTACACAGCTCCAGAAACAACGGCTTCTCAAAGTGACCCAACACGCTGTGGGAGAGAGAAACAGAGACAAAAGACCAAATACATACAATATATGTCATATTTGACATTATAATCCAGTGTCTAATTTCACTCTCGATGTGGAGAAAACTCATACGTAACACAACGACCGCAATGGGAGCGTACCGCACATTCTTGAGCATGTAGAGCACCTCAGACGGCAGGTGAGAGTTGGCCACGTCAAACTCTGTGAGATCTGCCTCCAACACTGACGGGGGAGGTTCCTTCATCTGCAGAGTGGGCACTTCCTTCTTAAAGCGCAGGAATCTGAAGGATAGAGGGATGACATGATGCTTGGGAATCTTCTGAGACAATAAAAATAACCAAATAGTGCAGTGCAGGGATGACGTAAAAAACTAAAATGTCTAATTCGCCACTGGTCTGCTTGAGATTTTCCTATGGGGTTTTTCAATTTAAGAGTAAAATAAGGTCTGTGGTAAATATAAGTTGACGATACTTGCACATTTTGTAATACAACGGAAACTGCACACACTCAAACACCAAACGTTCTTATCTAGTTACTTATTATAAACAAAGGTAAAAAAACAACAACAACCTAACAGCATAAAAATTTGCGTTTTCAATATGTTTGTGTGTAATTTACGTTGTAGAGCAAAACAAGTATGGCAGGTTATGTGTATTTGCCTCATTTTACTCATAAATTGAAAAAAAACATTATAAAATGCCATAGGAAAATCTTGAGGGAACCACTGGCGACTTAGTCATCTGGGTTTGGTCATCATAAAGACACTACAGAAACTCACTTTTTGGCAATGTTCAGCATCTTCTGTTTCTTTTTGAGGCGGGGCCTGGAGGAGGTGGAGCCCACCAGCGAGGAGGTGGACTGAGACACCTTCCTCATAATCTTCCTCCCATAAAACAAGACTTTGTCTCTTTTACGAAAACGATACTTCGGAGCTTCCTGAGCCTCGAGTTCTGAGAGAACGCACCAAACAAACAAACAAGATAAATAAGATAGGACTGTTCTATAAATCTAGATTACTTGATCATTTTAAAGAGCTTAGAAAAAAAGTTAGAAAATAAATATAAATTTCACTAATTAGCTTTTCAGAACTAACTTCGGAGCCGCATCCTGCGCAGGACAAAAAACATGAGGACAGCGATGAGAAGGATGGCGACTCCAGCGCCGATTATGATTCCCACCACCTGTTCGGAAACAGAAAGAAAGAGAGTGATGTTTAGTATGAGAGATATGTGTATGAGGAACAGTATGAGATACTGTATGTGTCATGAAATCAAAGTTGGGCACAATTCAAAACAAATTTTGATTATGGCTACATTTTCAAAATTGATAATGAATTCAAATTTGAATCTGAAAAATCAAAGTTAGTTTAATATATTGTAATGACCCAGCAGTCAGCACTAGCAGCTGGGTGCATTATGGGTAATTGTTTGTTGGGAGTTGATTTATGTGTTATTACACCAAGATCGTTGAGTTTTTGTGATAGTAAAGTTATGTGTGTTTATGTTCAAGTTAGGTTAGGTGTTCTTGGTTCATTTACTGCCTTGTTATGTAATAATGTGTCTCTCACCGTCATGGAGAGAGATGTGTAAGGGAGTGTGTTGGCGATAGGGCCTTGCATGTGTGATTTGTTCTATGTTCAGAATAAAACGAGGAGAAAGACACAGTACTGTCTCCTGCTGGTTTATTTTACTAATGCTTTACCTGCTGAAACACTCATGGTCGTGCGGTGTATGGGACATGAGTGTTCATATCTCGTGCTAGTAATTAGCATAGTAAAAGTAAAATAGCATAGCTTAGTTCCGGTCAGTCCCACATTATATTGAATAACTACAAGTTATTACAAATATATATATATATATATATATATATATATATATATACACATACAAAATACTGTTCAAAAGTTTGGGGTCAGTAAGATTTTTTTAAAAATTTGTACTTTTATTCAGCCTGATGCATTAAATTGATCAAAAATGACAGTAAAGGCATTTATAATGTTACAAAAGGTTTCTAAATCAAATAAATGCTGTTGTTTTGAACTTTCTGTTCATCAAAGAATCTTGAAAAATGTATGACGGGTTTCAAAGAAATATTACGCAGCAACTGTTTTCATCTTCAAAATTGATAAGAAGTTTCTTGAGCAAAATTCTGCTTTGCCATCAAGAGAATAAGTGCATGTTAAAATGTATTAAAATAGAACACCATTAGTTTAAATAGTAATAATATTTATTTCACAATATTACGATATTTTTAATCAAATAATGGAGAATTCTTTATTTGTTTTTAAAAACTGACCAAAAAAATAATATAAGGTTTCAGGAAATACATCATATGTCATGTGTATGATAACATGTTTATTGGTAATTCATAGTGAAAGATGAAATATTTGCACGATCCTGCATAAGAATATGATTCAGTGTAATCGTGTTAAATGCGTGTTTACTGACCATGCTGGTCTGCAGCTGATCCTCCACTAAACTCTTGATGTTTCCAAATCCGTCCTGCTGTAAAACACACAGGATGTTAATATAACCACCAGGGGCCCGTTCTTCGTACGTTGCTTAAAACATCCGGGATCAAACGAGACATCCAAGATAATATCATCGTGCTCATCATGATCCGGCTAATTAGGTTCTTCGAACACTCCGGTTATGATTAGTAGCTGGATTGAGTTATCTGAGATAATTGCGCGTTCATGCGCTGGGTTAAAAGGGAAATGTATCGATAGTAGAAACATTGATCAGCAACGCTGCTATTGGCTGCTCACCGTGGCCAAAGAGCGCGCTCAGTTTTTTTTCTCCACAGAAGAGCAAGAGTTATGAAGGATATTCTGAATTTAAAAACTTAATTAAAGGTCCCGTATTATGCCCCTTTTCACAAGATGTAAAATAAGTCTCTGATGTCCCCAGAATGTGTATGTGAAGTTTCCGCTCAATATACCCAACAGATCATTTTTTACAGCATGTTTAAATTGTAATTTTTTGGGGCTCAGAAAAACGAGCTGTTTTAGTGTGTGCCCTTTAAATGCAAATAAGCTACTGCTGCCGGCACAGGGGGCGGAGCTACATGAGCTCGCGCTCAGTCTCTCAGGACAATTTCATCTCACGGAATGATGATAATATCAGAAACTCTCAGTAACGGTGTTCATTTCGAGTCGGACAATAATGCCTACAGAGTCAGAGTGCTGTATAGAGATGGAACAGGTATAGTTTAGTAGTTTAATTACGGTTATTATAACGTATTTGTCATCTGTATGGAAGTAAAATAATGTCAAATGTTTTTGAAACAAAAAGCATGTTGAATTGCACCAATTGAAAAAAAATATGCATTGCGTTAACCATGCTTGTATTTTAATCCATTGTATTTTTAAGGCTTGCATTTTTATGGGCTGAAATTCAACATGGTTGAATATTTAAGATGTGAATATTTCAATTAAAAATATTTCAAACACATTTTCAATATTAAAAATTCAATAATCCATATTCACCTTTCATATTTCACTTCCAAAATGTTCAAACTGTATAAATACAGTATACACTGTGGTGACATAAAAATACAACCTATAATATTCAACAGGCAATTTTCGGTCCATTTTATTTCGCCTTGAATATTCGCTTCCACAAATTCAGTGGTTCAAATTCCACAGTAAATTCAACGTCGACATCCAGGAACTGCAGGAAAAGCAGTAGATTACCGATCATAATCTCCATCTGCTGTAGTCAGCTTTACCAGCAGGGGGTGCACGCGCGTGTTGACAAGCACCAAAGCAACAGGAGAGGCCTTCACAAAACGTCATTTGCTGAAATGGACAGAGCGATGAGTACGAGTTATAATTTATGTGTGTGGAAAAGGTTGATTAAGACACAAAACACACGAGCGTTTACTCAAGTGTCTTATGAGACTTATTTTTACCCCCGTGCAAAGTAAGGTGATTTGTCCACTGCAAAACTAAATTCTCTCGCCGTTGGCATTGATATTAAGTTTTAGTAAAACAACTGTAATACACTGAGACAGAGTGAACTGTTTGTTTTAGTCACTATGACGGAATACTAAATTGATGGCTGGGTTTTACATGATGGCAAAGGCAATTTTATTTAAATATAGCATCATTAAATACAACCAAATTACAATTATAAATTAAATTCAGCAAATAAAAATTACATCTAGATACCATGATATCTGGTAATCTCTGTGTTATAACGTGAATTGTCTCCGCCATTATCCAGGGCTGTGTACAGTAGGGGTATTTGTCATCTTATTTTATATCTTTTTGTCCATTTGGAGCGCGCGTCACCTATTAGCGTCGCGCCTGCCACAAGATCTCTCACTGTTTACATGAACCAGACACTCCGATGAGAGCATATAAAGTGGCAATCCATCTCTTATTTACCAATTTTTCATCTTATCTTATATTTTATTCGCTCCTTTGCCCGTATTGGAGCGCGTCTCGTGGCTCTTACTAGCGTCGGGCCAGCCACACGATCTCTCACTGTTTTAATCTACCAGACACTCCGATTGATGCACGAAAACACAAAGCCAATGTAATCCTGCTCTTAGTTACCCTTCTGCCATCTTATCTTATATTTTATTTGCTCGTTTGTCCCATAGAGCGCGTTTCGTGGCGCGCCAGCCACAAGATCTCTCCCTATTACAGTTGCCTGATTCTCCGATTGACATTCTGAAGGAGAATGATTTTGACCACTCCATTACGTTTTGTTTTTTATTAAGCCTTACTTTAAAGTGAATTTCGTTTTTAATAAATTGTATCTTAATTTCAATCAATGTTTGATCAACCAATTCCCTGGATTTAATAAGAAGCAAAGCAGACATAATTATAGGCATAGCAATAAAATCATGAAATTTTTGCATTGCACATTTCTCACAGGCATGATAAATACATCAAGGTAGAAATGTCTAGCCTACTTTTAAACGAAATAATTCAAAACGAAAATAAATAGACTACTCTCAGATAATGTAATCCGTATGAAATGAGCATTTCTCTCGTTCATACTGCGAAGATGCATGGCTCCAATACGACGCGCGCTCCATTATGGACAAAAAGAGCGAATAAAATAAGATGACAAATAGATAGGCTACATAAGAGCAGGTCAGGATTGCACTGTCTGTTTGCACATGTGCATCAATCGGAGTGTCTGGTAGATTAAAACAGTGAGAGATCGTGTGGCTGGCCCGACGCTTAGTAAGAGCCACGAGACGCGGTCCAATAGGGGCAAAGGAGCGAATAAAATATACGATAAGATGAAAAAATGGTAAATAAGAGATGGATTGCACTTTATGTGCTCTCATTGGAGTGTCTGGTTCATGTAAACAGTGAGAGATCTTGTGGCAGGCGCGACGCTAATAGGTGATGTGACGCGCGCTCCAAATGGACAAAAAGATATAAAATAAGATGACAAATACCCCTACTGTACACAGCCCTGGATAATAGCGGAGACAATTCACGTTATAACACAGAGATTACCAGATATCATGGTAGAGATGTAATTTTTAATTGCTGAATTATAATTGTAATTGGGTTGTATTTAATGATGCTATATTTAAATAAAATTGCCTTTGCCAAAAACAGCCATCAATTTAGTATTCCGTCATAGTGACTAAAACAAACAATTCACTCTGTCTCAGTGTATTACAGTTGTTTTACTAAAACTTAATATCAATGCCAACGGCGAGAGAATTTAGTTTTGCAGTGGACAAATCACCTTACTTTGCACGGGGGTAAAAATAAGTATCATAAGACACTTGAGTAAACGCTCGTGTGTTTTGTGTCTTAATCAACCTTTTCCATACACATATAAATTATAACTCGTACTCATTTTTCTGTCCATTTCAGCAAATGACGTTTTGTGAAGGCCTCTCCTGTTGCTTTGGTGCTTGTCAACACGCGCGTGCACCCCCTGCTTGTAAAGCTGACTACAGCAGATGGAGATTATGATCGGTAATCTACTGCTTTTCCTGCAGTTCCTGGATGTCGACGTTGAATTTACTGTCGAATTTGAACCACTGAATTTGTGGAAGCGAAATAAAATGGACCGAAATTTGCCTGTTGAATATTATAGGTTGTATTTTTAAACAGTTTAAAAATTTTGGAAGTGAAATATGAAAGGGTGAATATGGATTATTGAATTTTTAATATTGAAAATGTGTTTGAAATGTTTTTAATTGAAATATTCACAGCTTAAATATTCAACCATGTTGAATTTCAGCCCATAAAAATGCAAGCCTTAAAAATACAATGGATTAAAATGCAAGCATGGTTAACGCAATGCATATTTTTTTCAATTGGTGCAATTCAACATGCTTTTTGTTTCAAAAACATTTGACATTATTTTACTTCCATACATCTGCTTGTATGTATCCATTATTTATTAATATCCTACAAGTCTGCTGTATCGGACCAGGTCCGAATGATAATCAAACATATACTGATGAGTTTAATAAAGTTTATTTTACATCACACAAAAGATGAAGCGTCAGTTTTACTTCAGAAAATCACTGTAAGAGCTGCGTAAACACTAAGTTATAAGTGCGCGAGTTGAGGGAGCATTCCTGTGGGCGGACGTTAGTCAAAAAACTGTTCTATTGACGTCATTAAAGAAGGAAGTAGAGGGATGTAGTCCAAACGGGCTGTTCGATGTAGGCTACTTCTGTTAAATAAAATATCTCGCTCGGCATTGAACTTTGAGCTTTATAATTTTACAGATATTATTTATACTCTAACAACAACATTACACACTAACTAAAGTTTAAAACATGGGATCACGAAGAACGGGACCTTTAAAACGCCAGGGAACACCTCAAAGTGTGCAAAAGCCAGGAGAGAGGGCTGGCAAAAAGTAGCAGACAAATTAAGTTTGTAGTTAGATGTTTTTATCACTTATTACAGTATATATTTTTTATATTTTAGTCATTTCTAAATAATTAATAACTTTGTTCATTGTAATGTCAGAGTCACCACCCACTACTAGAACATAGGAACAAGTAAAAGTGAAGTACTAGAATATTCTACATAATAGTAATTTGTACTAACTAATCTCTTTTAAAAAGGCACTGTTAATAAATGTTTCTCTTTATAAAAGCAACCAAGAAAAAAGCTGAGAAAGAAAAAGAAAAGAAAAACAAACAGGTGGTGTTCCCCCACATTCTCTTCCACACGCTCTTCCTCAGACCCACAGCCAGGAGCAGCAACACCTTCACTGCTGGTAAATGAACTTTAAATGATCCTAGTACACTGTAAAATAATTTGTTGCTGCATTAAATTAAGTAGGCCTATAATCCAAATGGCTGTCCAGTCAAATCAGCTGTTAAACCTTGAGTAGTAATGAATTGCTTTGACTTGTGAAAGTCTACATGTGTGACTGTAGCCGCGTTTCCATTACAGATTTGCGCAAAACTTTTGCGATTTTTTCTAAATATCGATAAAAAACTATTGCGAAATGACGGCGTTTCCATTAACCGATGTTATGCACTTTGGACGTTTGTAGGTTTATAGCACATGTGAATAGACGTGCAGCCACCGCACAAGTCAAGACATTATTATTATTAATGGAAGGAGACGTGGTGTGTTATCCAAGCATTAATGGTAAGGAAAGACCCTAATACTGAACGGCACATGAGGTGTTTCTGTGTGTTTCTCCCTCATTTCTGCTCCAAGGTCTTGATTGTGGCATTTCTTTGAGGTTTAGAATCCAGTATTCCTGCAATTCTTTTTTCTTTTATGAATTTAATAAAGAACTTTGTCTCGTATTCTGTCCAAACGGTCCGTGTACTTTTGCGTCCATTTATTTTTCCTTTTTTAACCCGTAGCCTAATTGAAAAACGAAAAATGAACGGTTGTTGTATTTTTAAAGCGCAAAGTTGAACAACAAATTTTCAATTTGAACTGTAGCCTACACACCAAATGCTGCACAAAAAATAAATATAGACGAATTTTCAGATTTTTGTTTATGACTTTTTGCCCCTTTATTAAACATTTAAAATATTCACAAATTAATATGAAAAAAATGTTGATTTTACTGGTTTTCTAAGGCCAAATTAGAACCCGATGATATTTTTCCCGCAGTGCTGAATAAGAAGAGCCAAGTCTCTGGAACCATAGCCTACAGAGAGGTGATTTATAGGTGATTATAGGCTAATGATAAGAAATGTGTCTGAAAAAATAACGAGGCATTTTAATTGTTTATTAATAAACTAGTGTTAGTGCCGACTGCAAACATATTTTCATCTCCACTGTAAAGCGGATGCGCCTTTAGAGAGAAATGCACCTTTCATATGGATTACATAATCAGAAGGTATTTGCTTTCGATTTGAATTTGTTCGTTTAAAAGTGGACATTTCAAGCTTTAGCCTACATAAGCTATATTTTGTTTCAGTTCATTTCTAAGACATGTTCCAGTTCACGGAGATCATGAAAGCGCGCCTGATTGTTTTCTTTTATTTTGCAAAAGAAGAACGTTTTCTTGTTATTTTGAGTTTACACAAATAAAAGTAGTTGCGGATTATGTATTATTATTTTCTGTATGACCATAAATGATAGAGTATTTTAAGTTGTTTCCACTGTTGACAGGAAAATGCAAGTGTTCGCGCCCGCGCCTCCGTCATGCAGTGCGCGCTCCACACTTCGCACAAACCCTTGGATATACGTCAAAATCTCGTGTTTATTTGTGATAATCTTAGCCCTGTATTATTATTGTCTAACCTGTATTATGAATGACATTTGACGAATTGCTTTGTTCCTTTTTTGGATAAAAGTGCCTTCTATATGTAGCCTAATAAATCTAGCCTAATAAATGTAATAGGCTATAATAATTATTATTATTATTATTTGCGTTTATAACAATAAATGACTTCACTTAAGACAGTAATATGTTTATCATAAAATAATTGATGAATGTATTATTTTTATATAACCTTTTACAGTTTTGGAAAATGAGTTTGTGTTATATTTCTTTTTTTGTATGAGAAGACTTTTTTTGCTATTCTATTATAGCCTACTGAGCTTTTTTCTCTCCCCAGTCTAAAAACTAATAAAGAAGAAAGCATGTTTTTCATTTTTCATACGAGTTAAAGGAAAAAGGAATGGACGCAATAGCCTACACGGACCCCAAACACACGCGTCTTCTAAGTCAGGTGACTGTAATTGCGCAAAAACTGTTTCCATTGCAGTTTTGCGAAATATTCCTTTTTCGAATTGCCTGAAAAACCTCCTCATGCGAGCGTAAAAACTTTTTTGCGATAAATGGGAGTTTTTGCGAAATGGACGTGTTTCCATTGAGCGTATTTTCAATTCGCAATTTCAATTTGCGCAATTTGAAGGGTAATGGAAACGCGGCTAGTGAAACTACCCAGTTAATGTAAAAAAAATATGTTGCCATGAGTTATTGATCACATTTCCCCCCAGTGTACTTCATTGTAATGAAAATATGTTTTGCTCTTTTGTGCAGTATTAAACAATACACCAACACTTTTATGTGTTCCCAAGCAAGTGGTGGCTGAAGCATGTGCAGTAAGTGGACTTTTCCTAATGTTACATCAAAAGGGAAGAAAGTACAACACTTTGTAATGCCCATTTTCCCCACCAATGCACAGGCCAGTGAAGAAACCCTCTCAGGTAGCCTATCTTTAAGTGCATAAATAAGTTTGCTTAATTTACACTTGAGTACCCATTATTTCTGAATGCAATATGAGTTGCAGGAGTCCACATCTGAAGAGTCTGCACAAAGCAGTGATGCAGAGGTGGGCAGTGTTGGACTTTTCCTTTTAATTTTTGATCCATAAGCCATGTGTTTGACAGGTTTACCCCTAGAAAACAGAGTATTTTGAAAATACTTGACAACTTAAAGGAAAAAAAAACTGGCACTAGAGATAGAGTTGCTTCATAGGAACTTCAGAGTAAGTGCTAATATATTATTTCACACAGAGTACAATATATATTATTTGCAGGCAAAAGATGACTTGATCACTGGCTTTTCTTTACAAAGAACAAATAAAATAAAACTCAAAGAACTAAGCATATTTGTCTTGTCTTTTATTAAACATTAATGAAATGTTTTATATTTTTTCTGATGGTGTGTAATATGGCCCAGTGTTACAGGCCCTGTCAGGTGCAACCCTCAGACTTTTCAGATAGTTGGCTAAAGTTCACTTCATTGTGTGCCCTTGTCCTGGCTAGAGCTGCATTGTAACTGGTCTGGGCTTTGGGTCAGGGAATGGGGTCATAAAACACCTGTCTCCAAGCAGGATCCTGTTGTAATCACCTGTTTAATGGAAAAATTCAGTTCTATTAGGATAAGCATAAGTGTATGTTATACAGTGAGCTTGATTTTTCCTTACCACGTTCAAATAATGTGCATAAATCTCTGAAAATTCTTGAGTAATGCACAGATCCTGGCCATATTTGTGATATGGAACATGGTCACACACCATCTATGAGATTTTAGTCAGTCAATTGCCTTTTTAAAATGTGATATAATATTACTAATCTGGATAAGAATCGCAATAACTTGCCTGCACTGTTATTAAAGCCCGACTCCGACGAGTCGAACATTTATGCGTTTCCAACAAATTAATGATGTAAAAGACATCCTCACGAGTCATGAGAAAAATGATATCTCTCAAATAGTACACTATCGCGCTGCGCTAAAAGACTTCCCGTATCAGCTCCGCTTATGAAGCCGCGATCTAATCCTGTTAACATGAAATAAGCCTGCTCGCGAGCAGGTTCAAGCTGGCGCACCTGTTGCTATGACAGCAAGTCCAGGATGAGCGTCAAAGAACCAAACAATCCAAGATCATGCCAAATCGCCAACAATCAAATCCAGCTAAGTGAGTTAGCGACGTACGAAGAACGGGCCCCTGATCTGGATGAGAACACAACACTGGGGTTAAAAGTGAGAACATGAAAAAAAAAAAAAAAAAGACTAGCTATAGATCTGGCTCATGAAGAGAGAGATAATGAACGAGTGAAAGACAGGAAGAGAAATATGCACAAGATAATCTCATATTTTCCTGTCCCTTGATTATGTAAACCTTTCTTCTCTCTCCTTCCTGCCATCATTTCTTAAAGCATTCCCACACTGTCACTCTTCTACACTCATTCCTTCCCTCTCTTTTTCTCGGCTCATTTATTATCAATAAAGCATTGTTAAGGCCCACAGTGTATCTGAAGTGAACAGTTTCTAGCTTCTGAATAACAATGAATCTTGCACACTGCGAAAATCATTTTCTTAAGTATTTTTCTCAATATCAATTTCTTTATATATCTCAACAACATCATAAAAACAAGATCAGTTGAACAGACAATTTGTCTACGATAAAAAGACTATGAAGCTAATTCATCTTTAACTAAGCAGATTTTTCTTGTAAAGTATTTTTGCTGATTTTTGTTTGAATTATGTTTTAAACAAGGGGCTATTTTCCAATGGGCTAAGAAAAATAAACTATTCCTAATATCTTATGCAGTTGTGCTACGTTTAGTTTAAGGATGTTTACATATTTGTGGGTGGGAAAGAAGAAGAGTGTTTTTTGCAGTGATGAAAATTAACACAAATAAGTGCAACATTCTTCTAAAATGTTGAAGAACTTTAAAACAGAAGTGGTAGATTTGATCAGTTCAGGGTGTCTGTTGGAAACCACATAACCATGTGGATGTTACATCCTCTGACTTTATCAAGACAAACTTATTTGTGACTTTTTACAGTCTATGCTTCAGAGTGTGCAGAATTTAGAATCTCTCACAAATGTCACTCCCAATTGTGTTACAGGACTATCAGCCCATTGTCTGAAAGGTGCACTTAATATTTTGTGGGTTATTGAAATATAGTGAGTGAGTAGTGTGATCTCATCAGTACAATGCCCCATCTTAAAGGGATAGTTCACCCAAAAATGAAAATTCTGTCATCAATTACTCACCCTCGTGTCGTTCAAAACCCATAAGACCCATAAGTCAAGCAAGTACAGTTAAGCGTTGGTTTACCATATTTTAGTGCTCTATGTATGTTCGCTGATCCATGTTTATATGTGAAAAAAAAAAGCCTAAATAAAATCACGTAAGACTAACATGACTTCGGAAGGATTTATTTTACGATTTCTTTAGGAACGTCAGATTTTTGTTTAAATAGTCTTTTAAAGTCCCCCGGTGGTGGGAGCGTTTAATGTTGTTTATATGTCTATGTGGTGTTTTTAATCTGCTTTAAGACAAACCATGTGCAAATTCACAAGTCAACACCATTGCTGAGTATTTTCTCCTTAAAACTGCAGTGAACCAAAGACAGTCTCAAAAAACACGGTTTGAAATCGCTGGTGTTTCTGACGCCACAAACTGCCTTGTAACCAATCACGTCAACGTGTGATCGTCAACGAGTGGATCTCTGAGCTGGGTGTGAGTGAGTGGAGGCGGGGCTAATTTGCATATTCATAGAACCTCGTATGCTGAATGAAGCAAAGGTGTAGAGGTACATTCAAAGTATTTTAAGGCATGAAGAAATTGTTTTTCCAAGGAAAAAAACGTTTAAATATGTCATTTTGGTGATCAAAGATGAGTTTTAAGGGATACAATTATTGTCTACAGGGGAAATTTAATGGAAGGACAGAAATATTCCTTATTCATTAAAAATATATTCATTTGTGTTTCGAAGATGAATGAAAGTTTTACGGGTTTGGAACAACATGCGAGTGAGTAATTGATAACATAATTTTCATTTTGGGTGAACTAACCCTTTAA
Source organism: Tiaroga cobitis (assembly GCA_030578255.1). NCBI lineage: Eukaryota > Metazoa > Chordata > Actinopteri > Cypriniformes > Leuciscidae > Tiaroga > Tiaroga cobitis. The sequence goes on from CM060591.1 coordinate 47,334,072, forward strand.
GTGGATGCACATCATTTTAATCATATTTTCCAAAATTACTATTAATTTCTATAACTTAAGATTTGAAATTATTATTACTTAGTGCACCTGTAATATACCTTAATATAAACTGCTTTGAAATGCTTTGATAGGCCAACATTCAGAGTGATGTTTCGTAAGCAAATACACCCTTGCGATTTGTAATCTTTGGACCGAGATATGGATTTGTGCAATTCTGCATTCCTACACCAGGAATCTAGTTGCATCTTCTAAACTCTCACTTTGCCCATCATGACAGAGCTAAAAAAGCACATGATCAGATTAGCTGCAGACAATCTGTCCAGCTACAAAACACTGCTGCCAAGGATCTGCACAAAGAAGATTTGTGAGAGAAGGAAAAGAAGGTGTTAAAACAAAAGGGAACCGCTGCTGATATTGACACGTGAACAGATTGGTGAAAGCGGGGTTGGATTTGTGAAGGAACGTGATTGAGGTGCAAGGTGCATGATGGGAAAGCAGTGCAGCTGCTTATCTGTAGTATGTGTGAATGAAGACATTCTGCAAAGGAAAAGAATCCAAAACGTGAGGGATATTCACATTATGCTTAACTTTGGTAAATTGCTTTTTTAACTCAGGACTGAGAAACGCTTTACACCAGTAATCGCTAGTGTAATACTAGTTCGCACCAGAGCAGTTGTGGATTCAAAGGTATTAGAGATGCACTGGTCGACCGTCCATAAATTGTTTTTTAGTTTTATTTTAGCCGATCTTTGTGTTCAGCATTACCCCCCCCAAAAACGCTGCTGTTCCATAAGCGCCAGCTACTGTCAGAGAGTGAATTTGCATTCCCATTCAGTCCGTCTGCTGTTTTGTGTCTTATGTAGCATAATTTCACAGATCTAAAATCAGACCATTCTGTTTTTTCGTTAAATCTTGAAATAATACATGCTACATCATGGGTGTAGCATCGTTGTTTGGATCATAATTAAAATGCAGTGGTTGCCTTTAATTTCAAATGGCTACAGATATTTTTTTAAGGCCAGTTTGCCTGTTATAGAGCAAAATCAGCAACCAGTATCGGAATCGGCCATGAAAAATCATGATGGGCGCATCACTAAATATACAGTGTACAGGGCAACTAAAACGTAACGGCAAGCTGTTTAACAACAGACAACCTTTCATAAAATACTAAAAATATTCCTGCATTTATTACACAGCGTATTTACATGTTGACTTTTCCATAGGCCAACAAACTGTTATAAAAACAGACAGCTTGCTTGTTGTGTGCTATACATGTCCAATCAATGCTATTAACCTTTTGAATATGCAAATGAGAACATTAACCAATGGTTTACAAACCGTGTGAAATTTTAAAAAGTCCACTATTACTAACCCAGAGTAAAGTATGAACAGGGCTAAAAACGGCAATGAACAATTTCAAATGTGAAAAGCCCAATAGTCACCCTTTAGACAGGAAGCAGATTGGGTTAGATGTTGATAGATAACTGCCATCAATCCAAGCTCGGGAAATTGGGCTAATTTGGACTCAGAATTTAGGTACTCCATTGCACTCACATTGAAACTTCTGATAAGCTCAGACTGAGAAGGAAAGGTTTTGTGTATTTGTGGATAAGGAAAAGCATTATGGTGGTTGTGCTCACCTCTGGAGGTTCTGCAGACTCGGGGCTCGATGTGCTCTGTCCCATTCTACCTCAACGCTCAGCTGGGCCATCAACAACAGCCACTGCAACACACAACAAGACAACAGGCAAAGATCACCATCACACATTCAAACAGGACCACTACAGGCTACGCACATATTCAGTTCAAGTCCATGCATATTCAATCTGGATAGATTACTAAAATAAAGAAAATGTCACCAGATTTAAAAAACAGATCATGGATGATGATTGGTCAATACAGCTTCTCAGCCATGCTAAAATACACAATATAATAACAGCTATGACACGCAATTTGCTTAATAGAAAATCTTTTTATAAAAAGGTGTGCCATTAATATTTTAAATGATGTATTAACCATTTTAAAGTGTTGTTATTGTAAAAACTAAATAAAAAAGGGTTTTACAAATTGACAAAGCTGAAATAAACTAAAACATAAATATTAGATACAACTTAAACTTAAATAAAATTAATTAGCTCTAGTTATTGCCTTGGCTAATAATTAGAGCTGCACAATTCTGGATAAATTGAGAATCACGATTTTTTGTTGTTGTTTCAAATCACAATTTTCATTCCCATGATTCTGAACAGACAACTAAACAAAATGACATGTCATTTACTAGAGGCTCTGATAAAATGCTATTTGCTGCAGTCTATTTAAAAATGTTTAACTAATTTGAATGAATTATTTTTAAAAACAAGATTCAATGACTCACTCATAAAGACTTCACTTGTTTCATTTCTGGATGAATCAGCGTTTTTGAACGAAACTCTTGAATGAATGATTCAATGACAAATAGATTTTTAACAGGCACTTGTCTTCACCTACTGGTGTAATGATGCAATCGATACAATGATTATTTGAAGCATCAAGTCACTTTCAAAAGGGGATTTGGTTTTGATCGCTACCGTAGTGTTTCTATCCAAACTACAAACTTTTATCCCAGTGCTAATGTGATCATTTGAATATTTGTAACAGAAATAAAACATGTTTAAATTACAGAAAAAAAAAAATACTAAAACTAAAACTGGAATAAAAATAAATGAAAGCTAAATAGAAAAAAAAAATAAACATTTTAAATAAAAACTGAAAATGTAAAATTCTAAATATTAATAAATACTATAATAGGCATACAAATAATACTAAAATTACAATTAATCACAATGATTATTATAACATTCAATCCCTTATTGTGTATCACACAAATGCACAAAAACAAATAAAACCAGTATTTAAAAAAATGTAAATATTGTTTTAATAATAGTAATGTTAATGTAAACAGGGCTGAAAAACAGGTCTGCCAATGATCACAATCATCAGAGGAAACTCCCCAAACTGATGTCATCATCCTTAACAGACACCTAAACACACACACACACACACACACACACATACACACACACACACATCCATCTGGCCTTACTAATTCTCATGATCTTGCTCTATACCCACCATAACCCCATCTTCACCAGTTCCTTTCACATCCAGGGTTGCACAAGCAGACTGCATGTACACTGAACCACACGCTCGCTGATTTTGCTGACCTTTGCAGCATACAATAAAAGCCCTTCACACTCATTAAACGCACAAGCACGTTTATAGCGTGAGACTGAGGCAACGACCAAACCTTCATGTTTACTTGCATCTCCCATCAAAATACTGAGCATGAGTCCATCTAAAGCCATTCAGTGATGTCATCACAGTGTCTGGAGGCAAACAACTGAAAGCAATGGGGGTGGACAGAGGATTACATTACTGAGATGATCACAGCAGACATAAAGGGATTCATCCACATATCCATATCTGACTGTGAGCGTGTATAAAACGCACTAATGACAGGAGAGGACTGTAAAAATGTTTGTCATTTTAACTGTAAGAGACTAAAAAGCAGGATTTTTTCCAGCTGATGAACGATAAAAACAATGACAGCAAATGAGAATCCATCCTGCTTTAAAGAGACAAAAATGCAGCATGTAATAAATAGCTAGACAGATGTCGTCCATGGTGTGGACGCTAATGTAGTTATCATTAAAGTTATATTTGTAGTTATCTTTCTTGGTGTGAAAGGGCCTTAACACGTCACATTTTAATACTTATGTTTCTTCTTTTTTCATGACAGTGCTGTGCTTTAGAATGAAACATGCAGCGTGTCAGACTATATTTATACAACTACATCACAACCGTCGCAATTTGATGATCGCACTAAGCCATATGACATTCTCACAACCATGCATTGTCAAAATTCATAAAAAGTTACCAGACAACTGACGGGTAACACCATTTTACTTGCATTTGGCCCTTTGAACACTGGTTAACATGCAGCTCTGTCAGCACTCAGAAGCAATCCGTGCATGAAATAAACGTATCAGGAAAAGTAACACTTTGCAGTTTATTTGGCCATTTTACGATTTCATCATACAGTAATCAGAAACCCCCTCCCCCCATAACCATGTTCTACCCTCTGATTTACGCAATTCACATTGGCTCATACTTTTCAGGTCAGAAAATATGAAAATCTGTAAAAAAAAAAATAGGATCTAAATACAGACAAATCACATTCCATGAGTCAGTATATGGTATTGGTAAAGGCCAAAAACAGATTTTAATAGCAGCATGGTCTTGCTAATTCAGCAGAAAAGGGCTGTTAGATTTACCAGGGTTTTTTTGTGTAAATTAAATTGTAAAATTTACAGGTTGTTCAAATATGTTTAACGTTTTACTGTATTTTTTACTTTTTTTTTTTTAACGGTTTATCTATCAGAGATTTACTGCATCATATTCAGATTGATTATAGACAGAGATAGCTTTGAAAAACTGACATTCAATAACACACTATAGAATAACAAGAGAGTAAATGGAAACCACAGGGGAATAATGACAGGGGGAAAGAGAAAGAAAAGCTGAAATGCCTGTATTCGTTACTCACTAATGGGTACCTTCTAATGGCCATTGTCCTCAGTTAACAATGCCCTTAGTATGCACCCTTAAGCATGAGAGAACAACAAAATATGGTGCGCACACACACACACACACACACTTACAGACACAGTTTTGTTTCAAAGCCCCCAACTGACATATACAACACTCAACGATTCAATAAGAAACGAACTAAGCTGCACTTAGACATGGTCAACAACGGTCAAGTGTGACCAACAGCCTAAACAACACACTGTGAACATTTTTGTGAACATTGATTTCAAATGTTATGCATACAGATGCTGCTGCGACCAAGACGACTCATGCATAAACTCAAGCAGGACTTTGATGGAAACAACTGCTGGCACTTTTCATGAATACAGTACAAAATAGGGCCTGAAACGCTTTCAAAATTAAAAAATTTAAAAATTTCAACAAATGGTCAATGAAAGGAGGTGCTTAACCTTCAGACAATGTTGCCAGTTAACATCAAGTGGATTTGAAAATTTTACTAGTGTTTACGGTTAGTACTAATACAATTTTTTTTTAAGTATTTTCATTAACTTTGATAAAAAAATAGAAATTTCACTGACCGAAACAATGAAATTATTAGCGCTTCACAGACCCTTTTGACCGTGTCTGCATATATTATGTCCGCACTACGACAAGTTACAACAGCTAAACATGTCAGCCCTGTGGATGCACTTCACCTTGACCAAAAAAAACTAAACTAAACTGAATACAGTTTACAATGGTGTTTTTTTTTAGCAGTTTACATTAAATTAACACACATAATAGATAAAATGTATAAAATACATAAATAACTGATACATCAGCAATTTTTAAAAATAGAACGAAAAAAATGACTGACCCCAAACTTTTGAACGGTAGTGTATATTGTTGCAAAATATTTCGATATTAAATAAATGCTGTTTTTTTTGTTGTTTTTTTTACTTTTTATACTTCAAAGAATCCTGGAAAAGGTATCATAGGTTATAAAAAAAGATTCAAGCAGCACAACTGTTTCCAACATTGATAATAAAATCTGCATTTTATAATGATTTCTGAAGGACACTTCTGTGGCTGATGAAAATCCAGATCTGCATCACAGAAATAAATTGTATTTTAAAGTGTATTAAAATAGAAATCATTATTTTAAACTGTAATAATATTTGACAATATGACAATTTTTCTGTATTTTTGATCAAATAAATGCAGGCTTGATGAGCATAAGAGACTTCTTTCAAAAACATTAAAAATAGTAATGTTTCCTGACTTTTGACTACTGTATATATATATATATATATATATATATATATATATATATATATATATATATATATATATATATATACATATACATATATATATATATATATATACATTGATCTACTTGGCAAACATGACATAAAGAGGTTGTGTTTTGCCATTCAAAATGTTTTACTACATTCATTAAACATCAATTCGGCATATTATTATATTAAAATTATATATTTTTTGTATGGTTTTAATTATCAGATACAGTAAAGACAGTCGAGACCTAAGGAAGGATGGACCACAAATCACAATTTGACATGTTTAAAACAAGCTACTTTTCATATTACATTAAATGTATTAATAGTTTATTTAACTTACCTAACAGTAAACACCAGATAGCTAATGGAAGTAGCACCTTTGCTCAAGTAATGGGACACTCAAGTTTACCATATTCATTAAAAGTGTCAGCCACATATGAAGCGGGCTGGTCCAGCATAGAGGTCTGTGTCTTCCACTGCCCAAAGTCTATCACATGCCATATAGGCCACATGCTACTATAGCACATTATAACTGAGAAGTCAGGGTCCACGATACATCATTTATGCTCATTCCCATGTCATATGGAAAGCAGAACATGTCATCAGTTGTTGTGATAATGAAACAGCATCATCACACGGATGGTCTCATCAGCTGATCACGGGTTAAAACATGTCAGCAAACAAGCCCTGGATGGCAGTACACTGAAGCTAAACGCATGAAATTTAAGAAAGTGATTCCAGATCTGAACCCATGACTCAGTCGTAGTGTCTTGGTGTGTTTTTTTCTGCATTCAGTGTTGTAAAGTGATCCGTCCGGCGGGCTGCAGTTTGCAGTGATGCTGCGCGGTGACCTCAGCAGATCAACACACAGCACCGTCTGCGACCTCAACCGGGAAACTCTCACCTTACACACACAATAAACTTACACTAGATATAAAACGTGCTGTCACATAATCCGGATGTCCAGTAAAACTGTACATGGTCTGTCGTTCATAACCCTACCTGAAAGCGACTGTCCGTCCCGATCTGTCAAACAACGGTCATACCGGAAGCATCCGCTCAGAGCTCTGCGCAGATTCCACTCAGGCAGTGCAACAGCCAATCAGAGATGAGAAGCTGACCAATCAGATTTCAGAGAATTGACTTTCACCGATTCACTCCCCCATTGTTATTTACAAAACGTTTTTAGTCTTCGGCTTACTCTCACATAAAATGTACTTGATACTTTAACGATATAACCTAACACCTAAAAAGAAAATATAAAACATGGTTAACTGATTATTAACTACATAAAACATTCCCCATGACTTATCGCGTCATCTTTTTGAAAAAAAAAAAAAAATATATATATATATATATCTATATATATATATATATATATATATATATATATATATATATATATATATATATATATATATATATATATATATATATATATATATATTGACTCAAAATAATTATAACTAAAAGTTGTAATGTTTGAATATACCTTATTGTGAAGTGAAATGCCTCCGGTCAAAATAGCTATACCAATTGCTTATGCCAAAGCTAATCTAAATTCTAGGTACATATCACTAACTCTGATCTATGACAGGAACCGAATTTAGATAAGTGTTTGTTTCAAGGAAGATCAAATTCTCTGAATAAGTCCGATATTAACTAGGACACTGGTGAGCTTGATCAACTGCATCAAAATGCACACCATTTATCAAAATGCTTTCTTTCTTATTGAATTTAGTAATGTACTCATCTCATTCTGAATCTTAATCTCTAACTACTTTGAGAAGAGTAACATGGGGCTTGTACAGCTGTCAAACTGAATTATGCATTCGGAATTATCTAATACCACCTAGTGGTGATCTTTAAATATACAGACTCTCCACAGTGCGACAAACACCAACTGTGAACAAAGGCGCGCACACAGATTCATTTAGACAGAAAAAAGGGATGATAATTCATTCATTTCAATTCGGCTAATAAGATTGTAATGGTTAAAAAAGCTTTTCATGGTAAAAAAAAAGTAGGCTAGTTAGTTCCAATTCTACTTCAGATTTTTTATTTTTTTTTAGGTAAAGTGAGGCAGTGGTTTCATTTTGTAGCAAAAAGTTTGGTGGAAATATAATACAGAGCAACAACTTATGTGATTTTTCCAAATCTTATATACACATTTTTTAGGGGTTTATATTAATGAGATTAATAGAATCAAAGCAAGTTTTCACATACACCTTCTTTTATTAATTGGAAAGTTTATATCCATGCATGTAAATATACAAAAAGTAAATCCCGCTTTAACATCTTCACACAAGAGTTAAATTTGTATTTTATACAATCTCCATCTCTGTTAATAAGAAAGCTATAAAAACATCTAGAATTTGTGTCATGTTTAATATTCTTTCGGAATATGCTTTTATTATTTTTTGTCCCCCTTTTTCTTTATCTTTTCTTCTTTTTTACATTTCTTGAGAAATATTTTTCAAGAGGCTTCTTTATATATTTTCACTTGTTGAATATTGAGACATACCATGTTGTCTGAAAGATTGTTTGTGTGTTATTGTATTGTATATCCTTTGTTTGTTAAAATTTAAATAATTATAAACAAACCTCGAAAAAAATACAACCTCCAAAAACATTTGGCCAACTTTGTGCAACACGAAATCAAACGCCTTGCTCCAGAACAACATGTCAAAATAAAAGTCCGTCACGAATTAATTTTTTTGTGATTCAATTATTAATATTTGTTGTCTCTTAAACAATACAATTACCCGAGGAATCGTTTATATTATTATTGAAATATTGTTATTATTTACTTAAAATTACATACATTTAATATTCTAATTTTGTATAATTCAATTTTGTCTTTTGTCAAATTTGACTTTTATTATGACTTGCCAGGATATGTGATCCTGTTGACCCGGTTGTCAATGTTAACTCCAGGCATGGGAATAAGCGGTACACAAACTGTACAGATTTGTTTTTTGATGTGCGACATTGTCTCGAAAGCATTCGCTACACACCTCAGAATCAAATAAGCTGTGATGTATTATAGCCTTACCAACATTTCGAACGATCAGCGATGATTTTAAGACTGTCAAACAGGGCATGTGTCCTCTCTGGGTCAGCTCGCCTCAAAAGCACTTTGTCCACCTACTTCGATGAGATGGGAAAAGCTGGTGTCATCCTAAAATCTGCGTCAGCTGGCATATTTGAGAACCTAGCCTTAGAAGACTGGATTCACGATCATGTTGATCTGCAAAACAGAAGCATATTGTTATTATGGAGAAATTCCCCAGTGGTGGTCATAGGCAGACATCAAAACCCCTGGCAGGAGTGTAACCTTCCCCTGTTGAGGCGCTTGGGGATCCCGCTAGCGAGACGTCGCAGTGGAGGTGGGACGGTTTTCCATGATTTTGGGAACATCAACATGACTTTCTTCACCTCCAAGAAGAAATACGACCGTCACAGAAATCTAAAAGTCGTTACCAGTGCATTGAAAGCACTCCGACCCGATCTAGATGTCACTGCAACAGACAGATTTGACATTTTGTTGAATGGGCATTACAAGATTTCAGGCACTGCAGCGAAATTAGGCAGAACCTCTGCTTATCACCACTGTACATTGCTGTGTTCTGTTGATCGTTCAATATTGTCCTCGGTTCTGAAGAGTAACACTTCTGAAGTCATCAGGAGCAATGCCACCCCAAGCGTTCCTTCCCCTGTCAAGAACCTTTCGGATGTGGATCCCACTCTTGACTCCGATACTATAATGGAGGCTATTGCTTCCCAGTACAATAATGAATTTGGCTTTGACAGCCCAGTCATCACAGTTGACCCCACTCATGAAGCTCTTATGCCTGGCATTTATAAGATGACAAAGGATATTCAAATGTGGGGGTGGATTTATGGGAAAACTCCAAAATTCAGCGTTTGCACATCTTTTGTGGTAGATGATGTGAATATTAAGCTTGACATGGACATCAAAAGTGGTACTGTAGAACAATGTGCTGTGGAAATCCCTGAAGACTGGCTTCCTCCAGAGACGGTGAATGAGTTTACATCAACTCTCACTGGCAGCAAATACTGTCCAAATGAAGCTGCAGTGCTGGTGGCGGCGTTCATGAGATCTCGTTTAATGAGCGCTGATGTTGCTGGGAAGATTCATAGATTGTGTGATGGTGTGCTTTCAGTAATGTGAATAAAAATGAAAGTCAGATATAAACATTGTGTCGCCTGTTTCAAAAACCATGGACATTAATTTTAACGTTGTCACACTTTATCCACAAATGGAGATATTTTACATGAAAAACACAAATACTGCTATTCTATGATGAAACCACTTAAATAAATTTAAAGAATTGGGCAGAGATTCTAGTACTGCAGAATAGAATTAGCATATTTTAATTATTTAAACCATTTAGTGTTTGCACATATTAATAGGGAATTAATATTCGATTATATTAATATTTAGTAAGAAATATTAATGTAAAAAATACTATTGTTAAAAGTAATAATATGAATAAAAACTAAAGTCCCCCCAAAATAATATTAATTAAAACGAATATTTTTATATTTATAAATATTTTATATTAGATAGACTTTTAAAATAGACTTTGAAATATTTTTTTTTAACAATTATGAATATTTATATATAAATATATATTTATTTGTATCATTAATAATATTTTAATTACCTCACCCGCGTTTAAAAAACACACACATATATATGAAGATTTTTTTTACATATATCTAAATTGGTATGTTTTTGTCATAAGGTTTGGCTGTTGGTAACATACTTGCCATGCGCGGCGCTCCTGTCTCGTTTGCCTGTTCCTGACGCGCAGTTTTGCGCAGATTAGTATGTCATGTAGATGGCCTTTAATTTTATTCTTTAAATATAGTCTTCTTTTTTGTCTTGTGTGCGGGTTGTTTGAGAAAAATTAAAAGAACGGCATTATTTTGGAGTCAAAGACCCCTAAATCTCATTAAAATCGCATACATCCTTTTAATATGTAGCCGAATGAATGGACTATCCAGAAGCGCTAAAGGTCTGCGCTGAGGCCGCCGTGCGCGATTACTCAATGTCAAGTGCGCATGCGCAATGCGAGCACGACCAACTTGCGTGGCTACACCGATTACACTGCATCGCAGCGAGGTTGTTACAGTTATTCACACATAATGGGAAAGAAACAGAAAAATAAGGGAGATGACGGGTAAGTCAGAACATGGGCGAATGCGTAACACGGACTACAGCGAATTACTATGCTGTTTGTAATCTTGACACGGGTAATGTTTAAGGAGACACACTGTTAGCCACCTGGCTAGCTTCTGATGGGCATGAGTTCATGTGCCGCTGTAACTAGGCCTGTCTTGATCATTACCATACTGACGCTCTTACCAAAGAGGAATATCATCAGTAGATCACTGACATTCACTAATACAAGTCTAGACACGAGGCTGATTGGGTAATATATTGTAAGCATTTCTTAGTTGTCGCGTTTGTGGCTTTAAAATGAGACCCGAGTAGGTTTGGCCAGCCCCCCTGAGTCGAGGTCCTCCAGCTGTGAGTGTTAGATTAGATGCACTTCACATCTGCTGTCATATCATATCAGACACACTGTCCGAGCACAGAAGACACTAGTATTTAAGGGCAGTGGCCTCTGTGTATTACACGCAGTATCTGATTTCTTGTCCGACAGTGCAACATCATCCGTTTCCATTGTGCTGCCTGGCGGTTTCGCATTGTCTTCGGTAAAACGCTCTTCTATGGGATGCCATCGATCTTTGTTCATGTAGAAACGGTGTTGTGCCTTATTTGAACTCCCTGCTAAATTGTTGCCCCCTCGTTGAGGCCACTACCTGGTTGCCTAATCCTAACCCCATCCACACACCTAATCCTAAACCTACCTGGGACTCAGGGGGGTCATAATCTGAAGTAGGGGGTCCGAATTTGGCACAACAACGGTAACAGATAGAAATCTTGAGCTGTGGAAATGTTAAAATGGTCGCAGGACTGTGACAGTCTTTCACCAGCTGGATTGGGCTTTGGCTTTCCCACTGAGATCAAGGGGTGTGATTGTGACAAGCTTATAATAAATAATAAAAGTGATTCAAGTTGTATTTAAAATTTTAAGATCAACTTTTGTGTGTGTGTGGGCATTTTGTCAGGGTTGCTGCAACATCTGATCTTTACTTGTCTATACCTATACTATCGTTTTGTAAACATTTTAGTGATTAATTCTATTTTAGATTAATTATATTTTCACCACAGTTCTGGAATGAGGAAAATTACTAACACTTCATTGATGATTTGAGTAATTAGTTACGAGTGACATACTAAATGTTTCTCACAATCATGGAAAAATACATAAACATGACAGTTCTATCAATTTTCACATTTATATTATTTTAATTGTGTATAATTTATTTAATGCATAATTTAAAATGTCATGCAAACATCAATAATAAATACGTCAGAGACGTATTGTTTTTGCTTAGAGTAAAACATGTTTGTATGCTTGCCATAGGGATTTTGGTGAATCCAAGGTGAATAATTGAGTTTTAAAAAGGAGTTTTGATGTTTTTAAACCAGTTCAGAGTGCATTAAATGATGATATGTATGATATATTAATATACTATAATTATAATTAATATAAAATAATTAAAATACATTGTGTGTGTGTGTGTGTATATATATATATATATATATATATATATATATATATATATATATATATATATATATATGCTTAAAATCCTTATATATTATTTGAAATTAATTGGTCAAAATCTGAAGCTTGGAAATCATTGTATTTTTTTTATGTCAGACTCTAATCTTTTATGTTCTTCTGTTCGGTTTGCTGTGGATAGTTTTTAGTTTGTTACTTGAAATCATTTAGTTTTTTAGGTTTTGCTGTATTACTGGGCAATGTGGGACAGTAGTTTTGACCTGTTTTCTCCTTGCGTTGTATAGTCGCTTGAATTGTCTAAATTTAGCCGGGTCTGATGCTGAGGAGATTCTTGCTCTTCTGGCCTTGCTGGAGGTGGTTAAGTAGATTAGTGCCCTAATGAATGTGTTAACCTATGCTAACCATTCAGTGCTGGTTGCTATGTCATTCCCTGTTCAGTCTCAGATCTCATGAGATCCAGCCATGAATTATTGCACTTTCAGTTGCATCAAAAACAAGGTTACCTGTGACTATTACTGACTTTTGAAAAGGCTTTGCATTGCATCAAAGAACTGGTCTGCTAAAACACGTTTTTGAATTTATTAAACATCCCCCCCATCTCTCCTTCACTCATTCAAGTAATTTGTCCAATTGTCTATTAGCTGGTCTTTCATCATCTGCTCTGTGTTTGCTGAGGTCAGCAGTTTATACGTGAGAAGGCTCTACCCTGTGATGTGAGGCTAGTAAACGGTGCATTTCCCTTTCTGATGCAACAAGCATGCAAGGAGGGCTTTAGACTCCACTATATAAGCAGCAGCACAAGTTCACTTCCTCCTTATTGCTGTGTTTGACTTGACGGGTAAGGTGCACGTGTTTAGGCGTTTCATATGCTCAGTTTTTGTAAATATTGCTATGTGCTTTCATTGGTTATCTAGAGTGGTATTTGGGGTGTAATATGCATCTGTGCTGCTGTTGTAATGCTGGTTGATTGACGAGTTTGTCAGAAAGTCTTTTTAGTGAAAAAGTATGATGTGAAGTCACAGTTTTCCTGGCCATTTGCTAGTTAATCATTTCTGGTGGTCTGGAGGTTAATTGTTTTATTGCACCGTACATGTGTGTTAACCTGATTTCATCAAATATTTGTAGTTTTATGTACATTTCTATTCGCTTTCTCATAACATTTCTATATTTATTTAAATGCAAAATATTTTACACATATGTACACCATTTAAATACCCTGTGAAATCTATTGATGTGAAATCTATTCTTGTAGAGATACATTTCCTGTTCAAACAGGAAGATTACTATTAGGGGGAATCACGTGATTCGTGAAAGTTATGGTTATAGTCCAATGTCCTTGAAGAGGTAAACTGTAAATGTTAAGTGTGTTTGTGCCTGATGATATTTTTTTAGTCGCCTTTAAGAAATACACCACCATGTAGAAGACCTTAAAGTTAAAATGCTTGGAAAAACGTCCTCAGTCAAATTGAATTTATTCTTCATCTTTTTCTGAATTTCATAGTGCCAAAGACGACGGTGTTGACATCGACGCACTTGCGGCAGAGATTGAAGGAGCAGGAGCAGGCAAGGAGCAGAACAAATCAAAGAGCAAGAAAAAGAAAGTAAAGAAAGAAGACTATGAGTAAGTCTTTGTCTCTTTCCTCCAACCTCTTTTACCTTGCTTTACAGTTAACCTACTGCTCAAATAGTTAAGGGTCAAGATTTATTTAATATTGTTGAAAGCTTCTGCCATGACCGTCCCAGTCCCCTGACCTGATCCCTATAGAAAATGAGTGGGGTGAACTGAAGAAGCACCAATGTGGAGAGATTCTGTATGGAGGATTGGTCTCTAATTTCCTGTCAGGTGTTCTCCAAACTCATCAGGCATTATAGGAGAAAACTTGGAGCTGTTATCTTGGCAAAAGGAGATTGCAAAAAGTGTTTAATAAAAGGGTGCCAATAATTGTGGCCAATGTGTTTTGGGAAAAAAGAATTTATTTCATAATGTGATTTACCCCCATACTTTCAATTCTTTCACTTCAATAAAAGGTTCGATTTTTGCGAATTCTTTGGAATGAAAAATCAAAAGAATTAACAGTGCAGCTTTATTTTTACAGCCATCTTTGATCATATTTACCAGGGGTGCCAATAATTCTGACCACAACTGTACGAACCCTGAGATGAATAAAAAACGCTAATGTAAAAACATTCGACTATTTCTGCTAGGGCTGTGTTGAAAAAATCGATTCACCAATTCTGAATCGATTTTCATATTAATTTCTAAAGATCGATCCGTAACTCAGAGGATCGATTTAATAATAGGCATACATTTTCCCTGTGAACTTTAACTTGCCGCGACTGGGAGATCCCTATATGCGCATTGAAAGGCTTTCACTCAGCGCGCACATTGTTACAACAACGGACTTTGAGTGAGTCATTAAACCGTTCATTCAACGAACACGTTCAGAAAAGCTGATTCATTAAAAGAGATAATGAAACAAAGTTAAAAATAATTAACACCTTGAGTTCCACTTTTCAAGGCTCAGCTGAGCAGCAATGCGTCGCATGGGTAACGCTGAAGCTGATGCTTCATTTATTAAAGACCAATATGTCATTGATTCAAAGCGCGTCTCGTTGATTTTATTTCCCCGCGGCTTCCTCGCGCTGTGGGAAGCTGACCAGCGCTGCTCCTGACGCGCATTTCCGTGACGTGAACGTTAAAAGGACTATACGACAAATATTTCGCTTTCCTTTGACACGGCAATCTTTCCACGAATATATGACTTCAAAGACAGACGCACGCGCTCTGCCGATCTCTCTCATTCACTGTCTGTGGGAAGCCTCTGTAGGCTACAAATGACCATGATAAACAGTCTTGTTATCATTATGAACTTGTTTAACATTTAATACACATGCATGAAGTTCAAAACAAGAAGGGTATAGCCTTATAAAAAACGTGAATATTGCTGCGGTTACTTGCAATCCTCTGCGGTTGACTTGTCAGTGTGTGGTACTACAAGATTGCGGATATCGTGTCAGCCCTACTACTGCTGCTGATATACTGCGTCCTCTGTCGTCTACACCAGTGCAAGTTTGTGAAAGCAGTTGTATCAACACTCTGGAAGGGGGATTGTTCTTTACAACCATCAATACTCAGTTAAATGTCTATAATAATAGTATCAATATGTTGAACAATATGTCAAAAACACTGATCTAAATCTCGAAGATCAGATCGAATCGGATCGAATCGATTCGAATAATGATAATCGATTCAAGATCTTGAGAATCGGAATCGAATCGATTCTTGAAATTTGAATCGAAATCCAGCCCTAATTTCTGCCACAATACCATGGTTACACTTAGCATTACTACATTAAATACATGGTGAACGTTGGTGATTTATAGACTGTAAAGACTTCTATAACCTTCCACGTCAGCACTGTTTGATCTGATATTTATGGTTTATAATTTATGGTTTATAACAAAGAATTCTGCGCAGAATTTGAATGCTTCTCACTACATCTCGCAGCGATACTGCGGCGAATTCAAACACTTTCTCACTTGATCTGAGCTGATAAACTGTCCGCGCTGCACAGCTCAAACGAGAAGGTTTCGTTCTGCTTTCCTTTAATTTGCCGTTTGATGTTTTTCATATGCAACAGAAATGGAAGTTGGGCAACATGGTGGTGGCACCAATCTGACCTCCAACAAAATTTACACGCACCGGGAAGAAAAAAGTTTCCAAAATGCAACCATTTTGTCAAAGTCTGGAGCCCCGCCACATCCTTACTCCAGTCTTCTGTGTCACATGATCCTTTAGAAATCATTCTAATATGCTGATTTGCTGCTCAAGAAACACTTATCACAGTTAAAGGGTCATGAACCCCCCCTCTTTCAGCTCAAGTCTAGCTCGCAATCTTTTTGAAAAATGCAACTTAAATGGGCGTCTATGGCTGTGAGAAGAAGGGAGGGGAATGGGTGTGGTAAGGCACGGCAGGGGAGAGGTGAGGGGGGAACGGTCATCGGCCAGTGGCCCATTCATATCAACTGTCACTAAAAATCAGTGGTAAAACGTGAGTAAAACTTTTTATAGCTGGCAAAGTTAAAGTCTAATGAAATACACTGACATCTTATTTTTGTCCTTTCAAAAGTAACTGAATGCCCTGCTACATATATGCCTATATTAGCCTACAGTAATCATAATTCTATTTAAAACATATTAAAGGTTCTCTAAGCGATGTCGGGTAACGTCACTTCTTGTTGACGTTTAAAGTATTGTCAAACAAAACGGAGGCTAGCTAGACCCTCCCTTCTCCTCATCCGCGCACTAACCCCCCAAACCCCGCCCCCAAGTCCTTCTTGTCGGTGATTGGCTGGAACTGTTTGTCATGTTTTGTGGAGCGGGTTAGCCCAGTTTGTTTTAGTTGCTGTTTGTGGAGCCTGGGCTGTCTACAGAGATCGCGTTTCTTTACAGTGTGTTCAGGGGACAGGCAGCCATCGGTTAGTGATGAGATGTTTGCTGGATGTGACAAAAAATGTTTTGGCCTAAAAAACGCGTGACATCGCTTAGAGCACCTTTAATGTACGTGTACAATATAATGTCATTATAAAATATACATTTGTTTTTATATATATATATATATTAGTATAAATGCATATATTTGAAAATAATTAATTTTAAATGATTATAAAGATTTACTGCTCTTGCCTGGGTGAATAGTATTCGCTGAGTTTTAAGTTTAGAGTTAACTAAGAAAATAAGTTGACGGAGACGGAGAGGCAGAAAGCACACCCTGTTTATTTTCTTTATTTTATAAAAGAACAATGTTTTGTTTCGATTGTAAGTGGACACACAAAAAAGTAGACATTTAACAGTTTATTTTTTCATATTTCTTATGTCTGTATGACCATAAATGACGGAGTATTTTAAGTCTATTTTTCTGCTATGTAAAAAAAATCCAGCAAAACGCGCCGGCGCGTTTGTCGACCTCAGAGGTTTAACAAAACTAAGGCAAGTAAAACGGTCAGGGTTACATTTTAGACACACACACTCACACACACCTCTGAAGGGATAGAAAAGTCCTCGGAACTTGGTACCGCATCACTCGCAAGACGCAACTTGGATTGGTGAACAAGGCCGAAGTCCACCATTCTCCAGTTCTCGATGCTCTCTCTTGCTACAAAAATGCGTGCTACACACAGTTTAGATGTGTCCGTGGTTGATGGCCAGAGTTTAGCCCTGGCAGCATCGCGGGGAAAGATATGCAACGCACTGGAACTTTTGCTCATCTACTGCACGATATCAGAGTTTGACATGTCTGTCACTGGAAAGATCCACGTGGTGTCATGAATAATTAAGAGACAGTGTCTTCTCATAGGATAAGAAAACTCAGTCTCATGAATAATTAAGAAACACCGATGAGTCATCAAAGCTCTGCCACGTCACTGTGACGTGGACACGATGAAGATTTTAAACCCGGAAGACAAAAATAGGGGGGGGGGGGGGGGGGGGGGGGGGGGGGAACTAAAATTTAACCATTTTCCCCCTACTATTAAATCTAACAGATGCTAAGATTGTCTTCAATGGTGTTCAACACACATGCCTCTGTTAAAATCTCAGAAAATTGGGTTTAGGGTTTCATGACCCTTTAAACGGTTGTGCTGCATTTATTTTCAGTATTAATGATGAATAGAAAATGAACATTATAAATGTCTTTACTGTCACTAATCAATTTAATATGTGAAAATTTGATTACTTCTTTTTATTGCAGTGAGGATGAAATCCAGAAAGAACTAGAGAGGCTGTCAATAGAAGAGAAAGCAGGAAAACCAGAAAAAGAAACCGCAAAGGTATTCTTTAGTAACACAAACCGATAAACACGTTCAACACACGTTTTCTTTTTTCCTCCCTCTTCTAACATTGCAGATACTATAAGTAGAGTCATTTTCCATTGAAAGCAATTCCTGCTTGTGTTTCCCTCTTAGAAATCCGATTCAGTAGAAGAGCCTGAACCTGAGCCCACCTTGACAAAAGCAGACAAGAAGAAGGCCAAGAAGAATAAGAAGGCGAATCTGGAGGATGAGGAAGGTGATGAAGATCAGGGTCAGAACAATATGGAAAACGAGCACAGGACGAAAGATACAAAGACGGTTGCGGCTCCCGCTCCTGCTGGTCCTGCTTCAGACTCTGAGGACGAGGGCTCGCAGTCACGACAGAAACCCAAGGCTAAAAAGAAAGGCGGGCGAAAGGGCGCGTCTGACTCGGAGGAGGATGATGAAGATGGTGGTGCGAAGAAGGGTGGAGGAGCGGGCGACAATGACGAGTCGGATGATGATTCTCAAACCTCAAGCAAGAAGAAGAAGGGTAAAGGCAAAGCCAAAGCAGAGAGTGAGGAAGACGAAAGAGAAGACCCGTCCTTCAAGATGAAGACAGCTGCGCAGAAGAAAGCAGAGAAAAAAGAGAGGGATAAGAAGAAGAAAGAGGAGGAGAGGGCCAAGCTGAGGGCTAAGAGAGAAAAAGAGGAAGAGGCTTCAAAAAAGGATGAAGGGAAACCGGTTACCACACCTTCAACAGAGAGCAAGACATTAGAGACAGCGGCTTCAGTGGAGCAGGATGAAGCTGATGTCCAAGGAGAAGGTCAGATTTTCCATAGTACATTGTAGGGCTGGGTAAAAAATATCGATTTCTCGATATTAATCGATTCTCATTTTTACGAACCGATATCGATTCTTAAATCTCAAGAATCGATTAGTCATCCTGTTTTCATTTGATGATCGCGTAGAACATTGTATCGTGCATCCCATCCAATAAATCGAAATAATCTTTGTGCTTTGTGACTATTATTATGAAATAAAGTCTCAAATTTCAAATTACGTCCATTTTCTTACGAAATTCAAAAACATACATACCGTTTTGGCGGTGTGGCGTGAGATCGCTCTGGCTCAGCTCAAGAGAAGCAGCAGCACGGAGCGCACATGATCTCATTCTCCTCTTCCGCCTTAATAATACCAGTTACTCGCCGCCTTAATAATACCAGTTACAGCGCCAAATAAACATCAATGAGCATCTGAAAGTGCGTTAAAAGATAGAGTACAACTTCGAAATCCGTATCATGTAACGTGGTGTCGCTCAATCAGTGTTTCATGTCGAAAGACGTCAGTTAAACAGCAAGTAAACAATGGCATGTAACGTCACATTTACCTCAGAAAAAAACATTAAACTTAGTAACTTAGTCAGTTAGTCAGCTAGAAAAAATAACTCTAGAGAGGAGAATTTTGCTAAATATATGCACCATATTACACATTCATTATAATTTTTAATGTTCTTCAATATTTAATGCATGTTTGAATAAATCTGGCAAGTTTTTATGACAGCCACCATTTAAATGTTTATATTTCATATAACTTTCTTATTATAAAAATAAATAAGTGTAATTTAAGTGTTTGTATAGCTTCAAATCAGTTAATTTTTACCTTCAAAATTATAGTAGGCTAATGAAGCCTAGTAGGCTACAACTGACTCCCATAGTTTACAGCATTAGTTAAGAGATTTGTTTTCCTTGAAAAAATTTGCCATGTATTGTACCTGATATCCAAAATAATCAATATTGAATCGAATCGAAATCGAATCGAATTGCAAGCTTGTGAATCGAAATCGAATCGAATTGTGAAATTTGTGTCAATACCCAGCCCTAGTACATTGTCCACTCAGGAGTGTTTCCATGTGTATTATGATACATACTGTATATACACACATATATATATATATATATTACTGTAATATAAATCCTGCATTGCACATTTAATAAATGTTATGTTATCATTGAGAAAATAAGTAATACAAACAAATAATAAAAAATACACCTTTGATATCATTAAAATCAATTAGAAAATACCTGAACACAAATATCTCATATATATATATATATATATATATATATATATATTACATGCATTACCGTTCAATTGTTTGGGGTCAGTAATATATATATAGTAGTATAAATTGTTTATGTTTTTGAAAAGTCTCTTTTTGCACACCAAGGTTGTAATATTCTGAAATATTAATTATTTTATTACAAAAATACAGTAATATTGTGAATTGTTGTGTATAGTATTTTTATTGAGGTTTTCAAACATCAAAAAAAAAACTGACAAAAAGACCCTCCATAAAAAAGAAATCTCTGTAAAATGAAACAAAAGAAGTATAAAAAAGGAAGACATACACAAAGCCAACCTCTGTTACAAAGTGTAATCACAATAGTTACATAAAGTGATTATTACAGATCAGGAAAACATAAATAAATAGTTAGCCCTTCTGGTTTGACAAAAAAGTAAAAACTGGTTCCCACATCTTATTGAATTTTGCAGGGTTCCCGGATATGGACTATCTAATTCTTTCAAGATGTAACGTAGAAGTGAGTCCAGTTAGCCAGTCAGAAAAGAGGGGTCTAGTATTTTGTTTCCACAAAAGCAAGAAAACTTTCTTAGCTACAGTCACACCATATTGAACTGGTAACCGTACAATTTTGTGAAATGTTATCACAATTTAAAATTGAAAACTGTTTTTTATTTGAATATATTTTATCATCATTCTTAGATGCTGATTTGGTGCTCAAGAAACATTTCTTATTATCATTATCAATGTTGAAAACAGTTATTGATGCTTATTTTATTTTTGTGCATTTTTTCAGGATTCTTTTATAAATAGAAAGTTCAAAAGAACCACATTTCTTTGAAATAAATATCTTTTGTACCATTATAAATGTCTTTAGCTGTCACTTTTGATCTATTCTATGCATCCTTGTTGAATAAAATATTAATTTCTTTAAAATAAAAATCGCACTGAATCCAAAATATTGAACTGTAGGATGTAGCAATTTTGCTACTGAAGTTTAAATCAAACACTATTAAAGTCATTAGATGAGGAGTGCTAAATTGTCAAACATGCTCTATAGGAAACTTATAAAAAGATGGTGAAAGGCATCATGATTATTTGTGAATATTCAATAAGCTTTAAGATCATAAATTAGTTGATTACATCTAAGCCACACTGGTTGATATCCAAGATGCTTATCTGGGTTATTTCAAGCCTACATGATCACTGTTTTTTTTATTCTCCCACTAATTTCCCCCTCTCTCCTCTGCTTTTCTACAGAGGAGGCTGAGGGTGATAAAAAGAAAAAGGACAAGAAGAAGAAGAAAGGCGAAAAGGAGGAGAAAGACAAGAAAAAGGGTCCCAGCAAAGCGACGGTGAAAGCCATGCAGGAGGCCCTGGCCAAAATGAAGGAAGAGGAGGAACGAATCAAAAGAGAAGAGGAGGAGAAACAGAAGCTGCTGGAGGAGATGGAGGCTCAGAGACTGGAGCAGGTCAGTGGAAAGACACAGTCACTCAAGATCATGGTGTCAAATGATTATAGTTCCTTCAACTCTGAAACCGTCATCCACAGGAGCGTCTAGAGGCCGAGAGGAAGGAGAAGAAGAAGCAAAAGGAAAAGGAGAGAAAAGAGAGACTAAAGAAGGAGGGAAAACTCCTCACCAAGGCCCAGAAAGAGGCTCGAGCCAGAGCAGAAGCCACACTGCGAGCACTGCAGGCTCAGGGTGAGAACATGACTGATAGTGCTTATGATGGAGTTATGATGATCGTTTTTTTGACCTGGTGGTGTCATTGGCTTTCTTTCAGGTATTGAAGTGCCATCCAAAGACGCAATGCCAAAGAAGAAGCCCGTTTACTCTGACAAGAGAAAAAAGAAGCCAACAGCACAAACTCCTGAAGGTTAGATCCTGACTTGCTCCCTGCTGTAATCAAAGATGGTTAAAATGTCCTAAGATTTTTTTTTGTTGGCTTAAATTAGAAACGTCAGAAGTGACAGCACCTACATCAGAGGCACCTCAGCCAATCACAGCAGAGATGGAAGTAGACAAGCCTGTTACGGAGCCAGGTAACGACCAATCACAGCCAGTTCTGCTAGATTTACTCAGGTTTAAAATGAAAAGTATTAAGCTTGACTTTGCTTTCTCAAATGTAGGGCCCTATAAAATCTGTTTATTTTTTCCCCTTAATTCTGTTTTCTGTTTTATTTTATTTTTTATTTGAATGGTTTAACTGTGTTTTAGTCATTAGTGTTTTAGTCATGTTTGATCAATTGAAATTGGAAAATGTAACGTTTGAATCCGTCTTTTAAATGTAATGAAAAAAATATAAAAAATAATTTACAATAAATCATTCATAGCATTTTTATTTCTGTCAGGTCTGCACAACAAAACGAAACTATAAATTAAAACTTGGATGTAAAAATCTCTTTTTTGTTATTCCTCATTTAAAAAAAAAATAGTAATCATCTAAACTCAATATTCTTATTGTTATTATTACTACTACTTCTACTATTTTGAGAAGTACTTTTTAGTAAGAGTGATATATTTCTATCGCAATTTTATTTCATGTTAACCATACTTTGATTTTCTCATTCTGTTTTTGACATGCAGATAGTAATTTTTGTGGTTTAATAACTACTGACACTATTCCATATCGTGATTTGAATATCAGTCCCTCCAGAAAAACGCGATTATGCGATCGCTGAATTCAATGCATAATCAGCCAAAGTCCGCATATTTATGCGGGGGTCGCATTTTTTCAAATACTCCGCAATTTCGCCGCATAAATTGCTGATTTCCGCGCAAAATATGCGGGGCTTGCATGATTTCATAATCCCCGCATTTTTCGTCGCAAAAAAGTCACATATATCTTAGCAGAAAGTTGGAAAATGTTGCGTTTATTGCTTCACACAAGAGCAGCCATTTCCCCCTGTTGCCATGGGAGCATTATGAAGTGACGTAATTACACGACGTGAACATCATCGAAAAGCTGTAAAACAGGAGCACACTTTATTTTTAAATATTTCATTTATTCATTTTTACTGAAGTTGTAGCATATTCCTCTAGTAAAGCTACAGAACTTGTTTGACTCATCAATGTTTTGTAAGTTTGATGTGTTTATTAAGGTCTTCTAACGCGTTGTGTCGGGAAGAAAAATAGGGATAGCTCACAGATGAAGTTATTGCAGAGGCCAGACAGACTCAAGGAGGCGATTGGCATCTCACAACTAGCACTTTATTCCCAAATCGAACTCGTAACTGTCTGTCACACGTACTACCGTCCACATCGTTACTTAATAAACAAAATAAAGGAGCATCAAACAGAAATGACCCGCACACATGGGGTGTTCGAGGCGCACATACAATATAATACTGCAGACAGTTCAACAGGGAGCGCGCAGCTCTTAAAGGGGCCACACCTTATTTCCACTCATAACAGTCTGAAATAAAACAAGATGAGAAATTAAATATTTCCAGCACTTTCTGTGATGTAGTTATGCTTGCTTATCATAGGAAGTAATAAGAAAGGACTATTTACATTAAGGTAGTAGCCTAGTGAGAACAGGGTTTTGGGGGAATCACTTTTTTTTCTCTTTTTCATCAAACCGCAGTTTTTGCAAGTTCCCGCAATTTTTGCAAGTTCCCGCAATTTTTGCAAGTTCCCGCAATTTCATCGCAAAAAATTGCATAAATATCCCGCATATTCCATCGCATTTTTAAAGAAAACGGGCCGCGTAATCAAGGATTTTTGCCCGCAACAATCACAAAAAAACTCCGCGTTTTTCTGGAAGGACTGGAATATGATTCATTTTACAGCCCTACTTTTGAGTTATTAATCCAAAAATTTGCCAAATTCCGTCACATTGCATGCTATACACAGTAAAATTGTCTGTTCATAAATTTATGCCTGTAAGGAAGTATGATGGCTTCTTAAAATTGTAATTTTCATTGTTACAGTTAAGGAGCCAAAGGGAGAGGCTGCTGATCTGGACGACTGGGAGGCCATGGCCAGCGATGAGGAGAAAGGTAGGGTCAAAGCAACCTGTCCCACAGATGCAAATCTTTTCAAATCAAAGTCATTTGGTGGTAGTTTTCCACGGACCCTGATTCGTTTGACATTTGTGCACTCAGAGATGAAGAAGGTTCACATCGAGGTGAAGGAACCCACTACAGCTACACAAAAACCTGCTGAAGACAAGGAGGACGGCAGTGAGGAAGAAGAGGATGATGAAGAGGAAGAGGATGATGATGAAGAAGAAGATGAAGAAGAGGGTGAAGGAGAGGAGGAGAGTGAGGATGAGGAGGACAACAAAGACAGCAGCAACAAGACGACCACAAACAAAGCAAGAAAAGAGCCGAGCTCAGAGTCGAGCAGCGAGAGCGATTCGGATGATGACCGAAGCAAAGAGGAGAGACTTTACGACAAGGCCAAGAGGCGCATAGAGGTACAGATACTCAGTGTTTTGTACAGATATACACATATTTTAGTCAAGTGGAGTTGAAATCAATCATGTTTTCCTTTGTGTGCAGAAACGAAGGCAGGAAAACCTGAAGAACATTAATTTGGACAAGCTCCGATCTCCTGTGGTTTGTGTACTGGGTCATGTGGACACAGGGAAGACCAAAATCCTGGATAAGGTGCGTTTTAAAGTGACTGATGAGGACTGGTGTGGATTTTGTGTTTATTATTGTTTTCTTCTCTGTCCATCAGCTGAGACACACACATGTTCAGGATGGTGAGGCTGGTGGTATCACACAGCAGATCGGAGCCACAAATGTCCCCCTGGAAACCATAATAGAACAAACCAAGATGGTGAAAAATGTGAGCATCTTTCTGTAACGCACATTCTCTCATTCTGTTTTCCCATGCGCCCCCCCTTTTATTCTTCTTTTTTTTTTTTTAAAGCTTATTAAGATGTGTTTCAGGGTCTGTACAGTCATAGCATGTAGGTTAGATGGGTAAATGAATCCACACAGAATATCAGATCAAATCAGTAATTTGAAAACAGTGTGGGTGATTCAACTGTACCGTGTTTGCTCTCTAAGAGATGAAGCCGCCTCACAAAAAAACAAATTTTTTTCGTGGCATATTGCGCTTAAACGTCCTAATACACAAAAAAATTGTCAAAATGCATGTCTTTGCGAGTATTTACGTAAACAAAATCAGTTATGTCTTAAGTGAATGTAAAAAGTTGAGAAATATATGCATGTGTAACAGTATATTGGATGCTTGCTTGGTCCTAAAGTGACGGCAGCCTAAATAAGAGGGGAAATTACAATACTTAGCTTTCGATCACGTGATGTTATGTTATCTGCGTGGAGTAACATCTGGGACAGGTGCATGCAGTTTGTTTTATTATTAAAACAAATAGAAAGCAAACAAATAGCATTAATAGTCATTCATTTTAGTTATACTATGATAAATTTGAACATTGATTTGTATTCTTATTTGACATGTACGTAGACTTTCATGGAACATTAAGTCAAGTCAAGTCAAGTCACCTTTATTTATATAGCGCTTTTTACAATACAGATTGTATCAGAGCGCTTCACAGTGATAACATGAAAACAATATAACAAAGTTTGTTTCTAAAAGATATTGCGTCAACGTCCACCTTAAGTAAGGCAGATCAATAATATTATTGAATATTAAATGTCCCCAACTAAGCAAGCCAAAAGCCAAGGCAACAGTGGCAAGGAACCAAAACTCCATCAGGGACAGAATGGAGAAAAAAACCTTGGGAGAAACCAGGCTCAGTCGGGGGGCCAGTTCTCCTCTGGCCAACGAAGGAACAGTGCATGATTCGGGCAGCATTACAAGTCAGATTGGATCGGAACATTTAGAGTATTTTTTGGAAGTCCAAGTATGCACGCCGGTCTTAAGACGAGTTGTTGAGGATCAGTGCCGTCCACCATAGAGAGTCCATATCGCCCGTGTTGAGTCGTCACTTCATAGGCTTTGTGATTGGAGCATCTGAAGTCTCCGTGAGAGGCTGGATACAAACTGGAGCTGACGAATGCCATTTTCTCGGGACTCGCGTCCCGAGATAACAGCAGAAAAGCAAAGGGAAAATAATTAGCGTAGCTGCTGTTCATAATGATGATTTCCATAACACAGGCGTAAATGACAAAACATGAAGACAGTGACTCTTGCGTCCCAAAATCACCCCCCTCCGTCCCCCACTCAACTCAGCCCAGCTTACTGACCTATACGTCCCTCCTGCTGCTGAGACCTAACCACAATCTCACAATCTCTCCGCAACCCAACCATACGCGCCAACCCGTTGACTAAGGCTGTCGAGCCCCACTGGTGCGTTAAAGCAGTTTCAGTGGACAACGATTCCGTATGGCATACTACCTACCGCAACACAATATCTGCCCAACCACCCGTCATTCACGCAATATACACAGGAACGTAATGACTGCAAATATTATGCAACCTATACAGATAACCTACAGTCTCTTCAAGTTTTATAGTATTAAATGCATTTGATCTGATTCAGCAGTATTATAAAAGGTAAGCATTATGTAAATACTTGGCTGAAGAGATGCGTCTTTAATCTAGTTTTGAACTGGGACAGCGAGTCAGAGCCTCGAACAATATCAGGAAGGCTATTCCAGAGTTTAGGAGCTAAATGTGAGAACGCCCTCCCTCCTTTAGTGGACTTAGATATCCTAGGAATGACTAGAAGCCTCGAATTTAGTGATCTTAAAGAACGCGATGGATTATAGGGCGATAGAAGGTCCATTAAATACACAGGAGCTAAACCATTTAGGGCTTTATAGGTCAGTAGTAGTACTTTGTAATTGATACGGAACTTGATAGGTAACCAGTGTAGAGATGATAAAATTGGTGTTATATGATCATATTTTCTTGACCTAGTAAGAACTCTAGCGGCTGCATTTTGCACTAACTGTAGCTTGTTTATTGAAGATGCAGGACAACCAGCTAATAAAGCATTACAGTAATGTAGTCTCGAGGTCATGAATGCATGAACTAACTTTTCTGCATCAGAAACAGATAGCATGTTACGCAATTTAGCAATGTTTCTAAGATGGAA
This sequence comes from Tiaroga cobitis, assembly GCA_030578255.1. Classification (NCBI taxonomy): domain Eukaryota; kingdom Metazoa; phylum Chordata; class Actinopteri; order Cypriniformes; family Leuciscidae; genus Tiaroga; species Tiaroga cobitis. Next base: position 47,361,539 of record CM060591.1, read on the forward strand.
AAAGGCTGTTCTTGTAACATATGAAATATGATTTTCGAAAGATAAGTTGTGGTCTAGTATAACTCCCAGGTCTTTTACTGTAGAGGATAAAGTAACAGGACATCCTTCTATATTAAAGTTGTATTGTAAGTGGTTTTGTGGATAGTTTTTTGGACCAACAAGTAATACCTCCGTTTTTTCTGGATTTAGTAGCAGGAAATTATGCGTCATCCAGCATTTTATATCTTTAAGACACTCTGTCAATTTTGATGAGTTAGTATTTTCATCTGGTCGTGATGAAATATATAATTGAGTGTCATCAGCATAACAGTGGAAATTAATTCCATGTTTTCTTATAATATTGCCAAGTGGCAGCATATATATTGAGAATAGCAGAGGGCCTAACACCGATCCTTGCGGCACTCCATAGTCTACTGACGTTATCTTCGATTTTTCCCCATTTAAACAAACAAAATGGTAACGGTCTGATAAATACGATCTAAACCAGCTTAATGCCTGTCCCTGAACACCAGTGTAGTTTTGTAGTCGATCCAAGAGTATTTTATGATCTATAGTGTCAAATGCAGCACTAAGATCGAGTAGAACTAATATTGAGATACAGCCTTGGTCAGAAGCTAAAAGTAAATCATTTGTAATTTTAACTAGCGCAGTTTCTGTGCTATGATGCGGTCTGAATCCTGACTGAAATTTTTCATATATCTCATTTTCTTGCATGAAAGAGCACAATTGAGCGGACACAGTCTTTTCTAGTATTTTAGACATAAATGGAAGATTTGAAATCGGTCTGTAATTTGCTAAGTTATTTGGATCTAATTGCGGTTTCTTAATGAGAGGTTTTATAACTGCCAGCTTGAATATTTTTGGAACATGACCTAAAGATAAAGACGAGTTAATAATATTAAGAAGAGGCTCTTCCACTATAGGTAACACTTCTTTCAGAAATTTAGTTGGTATTGGATCTAATAAACAAGTTGTTGGTTTAGATGCAATGATAAGTTTATTTAGCTCTTCCTGTCCTATAGTTGTAAAGCGGTGTAGTTGTTCTTGAGGGGTGATAAATGAGGCTGAATCATAAGACACCATAGAGGATTGTACATTTACAATTGTGTTTCGGATGCTTTCTATTTTCTCATTGAAGTAGTTCATAAAATCATTACAGCTATACTGTAACGGAATAATTTGCTCGGGTGATGTCTGTTTATTTGTTAGTCTAGCCACGGTGTTAAATAAAAACCTTGGATTATTTTGGTTATTTTCTATTAGTTTGCTGAGATGCTCAGCCCTGGCTGCTTTTAGAGCTTTTTTATAACGTGACATACTGTCTTTCCACGCGATTCTAAAGACCTCTAAATTAGTTTGTTTCCATTTACGCTCTAGGTTACGAGTTTCTCTCTTGATAGCATGCGTAGCACTGTTGTACCATGGTGCTTTAGTTTTCTCTCTAACCTTTTTTGATCTAATTGGTGCAACAATATCTAATGTACTAGAGAAAATGGTGCTCAAACTGCTGGTCATTTCCTCTAGTTCATCTGTTTGTTTGGGTTCACTGAGCAGCAGAGATAGATCAGGTAAGCTATTTGAGAATCTATCTATAGTGGTCGGAAGGATTGTTCTGCCTGGTCTATAACGTGGCGCAACATGACAAATTTCAGCAGTGCGTATTATACAAGTTACCATGTGATGATCGGTGAGATCGTCACTTTGCGGTATAATATCTATATCGGTTAGATTGGTTCCATATGATATAATTAAATCTAGTGTATGATTTAGACGATGAGTGGGACCACTGACATTCTGCTTGACCCCAAAGGAGTTTAATAAATCTGTAAACGCAGTCCCTAACGCATCATTTGTGTTATCTACGTGTATGTTAAAATCTCCAACAATTATTGCTTTATCGGCATTGACCAATAGATCTGAGAGAAAGTCTGCAAACTCTTTTAGGAAATCAGCATATGGTCCTGGAGGTCTATATACAGTAGCCAAGGCTAGAGATAATAGGGATTTATTTCTTACATCTAAGAGCGTAACGTTTAGCACAAGTACTTCAAACGAGTTGAACCTGTGACCTGTTTTCTGAGTAACATTAATAATATCTCTATAGATTGTTGCAACACCGCCGCCACGACCGATCAGACGGGGCTCATGCTTATAACAGTATCCTGGCGGGGTAGACTCATTTAGACCGAAATACTCGTTTGGTTTAAGCCAGGTTTCAGTAAGGCAAAGTACATCGAAGCTATTATCTGTGACCATTTCATTTACAATAACCGCCTTAGGTGTGAGCGATCTAATGTTTAGAAGACCTAGTTTTAGAAATTGTTTTTGTTCACTGATATTTAGATTTTCAGGTTTAATTACAATAAGATTTTTCCTAGATCCTACAGTGGATTTATTATTTGGCCTCACTAAACGAGGGATAGACACAGTTTCTATATAATATTCTACACTACTTATATCAATTAAATTGGCACAGCAAAGACTGTGATTTGGAATTTGATTTTCTAGTCATACGGTGTGTAACGTCTTGGAGATGTTGTCCGACAGAACAGCCGCTCCGAATCTGCTGGGGTGCAGGCCATCAGCACGGTAGAGCCTAGGTCGCTCCCAGAACAGATTCCAATTATTTACAAAGGGTAGTTTTTGTTCATTACACAATGACATTAACCATTCATTTAGTGCAAATAATCTACTGAACCTTTCCTGTCCTTGTCGGTATGTGGGAAGCGGTCCAGACACGATGATCGTTGCCTCAGGCGCTGTGCTGCGTACCGTCTCGATCAGGCTCCTGTAGTCCTTCTTCAGAACCTCCGTCTGCCGCAGCCTGATATCGTTTGTTCCAGCGTGAAGCACCACAGCTCCGACGCGCTCTTCACCGTTCAGGATCTCGGGAACCTGTGCGGCGACATCAAGAACACGAGCACCAGGAAGGCAGTGAGTGCGCACCTTACCCTTACCTGAGGTAGCACGGACATGACGGACCATGGAAGTGCCGATGATCACGGCGTCGTCGCGTTCCGACTCGCGAAGAGGGGAGAAGCGGTTCCGGGTGGAGATCTCGAAGACCGGGAGGGGCGGAGAGGTTCTTGCTCTGGTCCTGGCTCGTGTCTTCCGCTGTGGGATCACCCAGGGTCCATGGTGTTGGGTTGGTGCCGGAGTGAATGATGCCAGAGATGATCGCGTCCTCCTAGGCAGAGAAACGCACGGAGTAGACGAAGTCGGAGTCAAAAAGTTACTAACCACTGACTTGTGTGCATCGGCGCGTGACGTTTCAAGCGCTGATCGCCGATCCCGCAGCTCGGCTTGCCTCTCTAGCAGACCACGGATCTGTTTCTCCACCGATTCAAGCTCCAATCGTACCGAAATCAGTTCGAATGTGTCCTCACCTGCACTCAGAGGTAGCGTTAGACACACATCTGATATGTTCGCCATAACAGATGAACAGTAGATTAGTAGTGATACTACCAATATCACTAGTAATTTAGGACTGAAATGCCGGATATAACCTGTATCCTTTTAGTGAAACGGGTGTAAAATCGGACGGTCAATAGGCGCGAGGCCACGCGTAAAATGCTAGCGGACTAAAGGCTAGTAGCCGAGATTCGCAAAGTTGGGTCTAAGTAGCGATATCAAAGCAAGTGTGTGCCATGTAAAACATTAGGTCATGAATGTTGCATCAAAAGTCATGGAAATGTATTGGTAAAGACGTGTATGAACTATGGTGTTTGTATGTTTTTCTCAGTTTGAGATGGAGAGTGTGAAGATTCCTGGCATGCTCATTATTGACACACCTGGACACGAGTCTTTCAGGTACACACTATACTTGTGTGTGTGTGTGTGTGTGTGTGTGTGTGTGCCATGTAAAAGTGATAGACAGAATATATACACTACCATTCAAAAGTTTTCAAATTTTTAAGAAAGGAATGAATACTTTTATTCCTCAAGGATCCCTTAAATGTATAAAATTGACAGTAAAGATATTTTAAATGTTTCTATTTCAAATAAATGCTGTTTCTTTTGAAAGTTCTGTACTTCAAAGAATACTAACTAACTAACTAATACTAATACTGACGATTAGAGTAATGATGCTGAAAATTTGCCATCACAGGAATAAAGGACATTTTTAAAATATATTCAAATTGAAAACAGTTATTTAGCATTGTAATAAATTGTTTCACTGGATTTTTTTATGTATACATTTTTTCGTTTTCTGATAAGGCATAAACTTTAACCAACGTGAGGTCCAAAGAAAGAAACAACAATATGGGATACATTTAAATGTACAGAAATAATCGGAAACAAAATAATGTCAGAAATGCAGACAAATATCCCTGGAACGTAAAATACAAGGAGGGTAATCAAGTCAAAAAATCACTTGTTACATCATGAGTTTTACAGTATTTTTGTTCCGATTAATAAATTCAACCTTTGTGAATATAAGAGACTTAAAAAATATATTTTTACCAATCCCAAACTTTTTGAATGGTGTGTGTGTGTATATTTAAAAAAATATATTTTTTATTAATTAAAATTATAAGTAAATATTAACTTGATAGTATTTGTATGTTTTATGGCACTCTGCTCCACCCTTCAGTAATCTGAGGAACAGGGGTAGTTCTCTGTGTGACATCGCCATCCTGGTGGTGGATATCATGCACGGTTTAGAGCCACAGACACTCGAGTCCATCAACCTGCTGAAGGAGAAGAAATGCCCCTTCATAGTAGCACTTAACAAGGTACCAGAGAGTGACTACTGAATGCTGATACTGATCATTAAAACAACTATTTAAATACTAATGTTTCTTTGTCAGATTGACCGTCTGTATGACTGGAAAAAGAGTCCAGAAACAGACGTGGTGGCCACACTGAAGAAACAGAAGAAGAACACCAAGGATGAGTTTGATGAGAGGGCTAAATCTGTCATCGTAGAGTTCGCACAGCAGGTCTGTTGTCTCTATCTTTTGTATAGCCCTATTTACCTTTCTTCTTAATGTTGTTTGCAAATGCTGTTTCTTGTTGACTTTAACATGTATAAGAAGTGAGCTTAACTTAAATGTTGTCTCGTGTGTCTTTCAATCTTCAGGGTCTTAATGCCGCCCTGTTTTACGAGAACAAAGATCCTCGTACGTTTGTGTCCCTGGTTCCCACCTCGGCCCACTCGGGTGACGGGATGGGGAACCTCATCGCCCTGCTGGTTGAGCTCACTCAAACCATGCTGGCCCGCCGACTGGCTCACTGTGACGAACTTCGGGCACAGGTCATGGAGGTAAGTGGTCAAAGGAAAAGCTTTAATGAGTTGATTGTGACATTACATTTAGATTTGACCACATTGCAATGGCTTTCCTTTGCAAGTTTTTTGCTGCATTGAGCATTATAACCAGGGCCTGAAATTAACACCCGACCACCTGCCAAATGCGGGTGAATTTTGCTATTGGCGGGTAACACTGTCAATCTACCTGCCACATTGGCAGGTAGCCAATGAGAATTGAGTGATTCATTAGGGTTTTTTTTTTACGTTTTCATTTTCATTGCGTTGGACCTTAGCTATAATGTGGCGGCACATTACTGGGGTAAAAAGGCCAGCTGAAACAAACAACCAACAAAAAGATGGGGATGAGTCAAAGAAAAGTAAAAGAAGTCATTTTAATACAAAGTGGGCAATTGGCGACAACGGCAAGGTTCGTGAGCGGCTGATTTATGGCAACGACTGTTGTTTTGTAACGTTCATGCGATCAGAAAGAAGATGAGGCCCTTTTCTGACTACGTTTGGATGTGCGAGTATTAAACTGTTGGTGAGATGGGATGAGATAATGTAACGCTGACGTAGGCTCCAGAACAATGACAGTTGCACAGATGTGTGCGTGTGCAACTGTAGTACATGTTGGGAGTTGGGAACCGGTGAGAAAATGTCCGGTACCCGGTAACTTTACCAGTAATAATATTAATTTAGTTCTGCTTAACGGTTCCTGAACGCTGTAACTAAAAGCTGTCAGGACCTAGCTGTCTACGTGACTAAATCAGCCATCAACACAGCCGCGGGTGATTTGTTTACATACGAATGTAAACAAAAAAAAGTGGCAAAAAAAGTTAACTTCAGGCCCTGATTATAACCAATCACACACATTTCTGTTGAGTGTATATGAAAGCAATGGCCAATCAGAGGCATTTAGATTTGTCAATACTGAAAATGCCAGAGCTTTGTTCGGTGTGTGCCCTTAATAACTGCATCCTAAATTGTATATATAATTTATTACAAGTTTGACTAGACATTTTGTTTTTCATGCTACTAAAATAACCAATGTGAAGTCTTTTTTTTTCTTATGTGTAAACATTCCTTAGCTTGTTTTGTCTGTGTAGCCAGAATATGATGAGCCTTTCCCCAAACACACAACTTTTTAAAATATATTTTATTAATCGACATTCATTTCTTTAGTACAATATCAAGAGTAATCGACAACAATGATTTTTGTCATAATATTGTAATCGCTGTCCAGTGTCCTGATTTTGTTTAAAATGATGTCACAACAGTTCGTTCTTTGATTTCGCTTGTATTGTATCTAGGTCTTAAAGGGTTAGTTCACCCAAAAATGAAAATTAAGTCATTAATTACTCACCCCCATGCTGTACCAACCCCGTAAGACCTTCGTTCGTCTTCGGGACACAAATGAAGATATTTTTGATTAAATGTGACAGCTGGATCACTCCTCCATAGGCTCCCTAAGGGAATGAATCCTGACGGCCCAGAAAGTCAATGAAGAAAATGTTTAAATATTCCATGTCACAACAGTGGCTCAACTATAAGTTTATCAAGCGACGAGAATACTTTTTGTGCGAACAAACAAACAAAAATAACGACTATATTCGACTATTCCTTTTCTTCCTTGTAGGCCTGAAACGAGACTTCAAGAGATTTCCACGACGCATGCGCGAGAATTGCGATCTCCTTCAACTACTTCAGTTAAGTTCTCGCGCGTGCGTCGTAGAAATCTCTTGAAGTCTCGTTTCAGGCCTACAAGGAAGAAAAGGAATAGTCGAATATAGTCGTTATTTTTGTTTGTTTTTTCGCACAAAAAGTATTCTCGTCGCTTGATAAACTTATAGTTGAGCCGCTGTTGTGACATGGAATATTTAAACATTTTCTTCATTGACTTTCTGGGCCGTCAGGATTCATTCCCTTAGGGAGCCTATGGAGGAGTGATCCAGCTGTCACATTTAATCATAAATATCTTCATTTGTGTTCCGAAGACGAACGAAGGTCTTACGGGGTTGGTACAGCATGGGGGTGAGTAATTAATGACTTAATTTTCATTTTTGGGTGAACTAACCCTTTAAATTAGAGATGCACCGATTACAATTTTCTAGGCCGATCCCGATTCCGATTTTTCCTTGAGTTTGACCTGCCGATACCGATTTTAGCCGATTCCGATTTTATTTTTTCAAACCACTTTACAGCACACACAAATATTTATTTTCTATCTTCTCTTTAATAGAACATTTTGCATAGAACATTTTTTGAACAGATAATCGCTATAAAATAGAACTATATAAATGACTCCTAGTGTGGAAAATTCACACACATCTAAAGTGCAGTGTTATGGAAGAACCATTTCCTTTTCACATCCAATATCCAATAAAAAAAAATTGATATATTTAGCAAACTAAACTTCTGTATGAAAACAGGTAATGGCAATAAAACAATATATAAATAACAAATAAAATATTTATCTCTCTCTCTCACACACACACACACACACACACACAGGCCTATTGCAATGACTTGTTGTATATCAATGGCAAGTTATATTTCTCAAGCAGTTCTTCTCTCTTCTGACACATGTCCAGCCAAGCTAAACAGGACAAGTGGAGCATGTGCAGGGAAACAATTAAATAATAATAAAAACAAGTTTAAATGGGTTTAATTAAAATTAAAATTTTCTATAAATATTTTTGAGCCTTCATTTTCTTTCTGACATAGCCTAGCCTACTTCAGTTCTTGTTAAAACACACCAGACATGCAAATTCTTTGCATTTTGGGCACTTTTTGGATGAAATTATCATATTTATTTTGTCCATCAAAAGTGTGCTTTCACTTAAATTGAGCGCAGCAAAAATAGATTCGGCGCCGAAACCCGCGCTTCACTGTTGCTCACGCGACGCGACGCTCCTGCTCGACGCTCACGCGCTGCTTCGGCTCCCGGTGTGAATGCACTCATTGATTGACATGCACGCCGAACAAAAAAAAAAAAAAAACGCGCTGCACCTTGCGGTGTGAAACGGCCGTAATTCACGAGGTTTCCTACATGTGCGCGTTCCGTGTGCACGTGTGATGCTGATGTTGCGCGATGTTAATCATGCGGCGCCCGAGTGCATTTGACCGGCATAAAATCGGATTATGTCAGACTGACCGGCCGGTCGCCGATCATGGCCGATCACGTGAAAACCGTCCGATTCCGGTCACCAGCCGATCAATCGGTGCATCTCTACTTTAAATGCTGTGTCAGATGCAGCTTCTGTTCCACCTTTGCAGTGTAAGATGCAGATGTTTTTTGTTGATGTTGATCATTTTATTGGTAACTGTCTATACTATAGTATTCTGATTGATTTAAGTAATTGTGTTGTCTTGTGTCAAATATGTAAATTTAACCAAGTAAACTAAACATTGCCCTTATAAAGGAAAAAAAGCAAATATTTGCCACTTATTGGAAAAGGTCATTTCTGTGTCTGGGATTTATTATTATTATTTTTTTTTTTCACCCATGGATCCAAGCTGTAATATAACCTCTGCGGTCCATTTCCTATATCTCAGGTCAAAGCTTTGCCTGGCATGGGTACGACAATAGACGTGATCCTGATCAATGGTTGTCTGCGGGAGGGCGAGACCATTATCGTCCCTGGTGTGGATGGACCAATCGTCACTCAGATCAGAGGGTTGCTCCTCCCTCCACCGCTGAAAGAGCTCCGAGTGAAGGTCTCATTCCCAATTATATTTTTAATTCACCATATCTGTTATATTGCGATAGAGCTCTGAGCTTGTCTCACTTCATCACATGCTATATGTTTATTCTCTCTGTGTACAGAATCCGTATGAGAAGCATAAAGAAGTGTCCACGGCTCAGGGAGTGAAGATCCTGGGGAAAGATCTGGAGAAGACGCTGGCAGGTCTGCCTCTCCTCGTCGCTCATAAAGAGGATGAAATTCCAGTCCTGAGGGTAACCATGTTCTTTTACAAACCAATCAGTTGTGTCTCGAACACGCTGTACTTTTTTTTTCTTTCCTCTCTTGTCTCGCACATACAATAATTAAGTCAATAATAACTGTTAATCTAATTGCTACATTGGTGAGCTTTCCTGCATCCTGATGTTTGCTCTTTGTAGGACGAGTTGATCCGGGAGCTGAAACAGACTCTGAATGCCATAAAGCTGGAGGAGAAGGGTGTGTATGTGCAGGCCTCCACGCTCGGCTCTCTGGAGGCTCTACTGGAGTACTTGCGTACATCCAAAGTGCCTGTAAGTCTTCAAACACCTCACACACTCTCGTAAAACCCTTTTTATAAATCGGATATTGAAGAACTTGCTTGGATTTATTAGGGTTTTGCGATGCATGTTGTATCTAAGCTCTTTCAAAACTGTCTGTCCTGTCTGTCGTGGCAGAGTGAGCGAGTTAGTGCACCCTAAATTGGCGCACAAATCTCTCTTCTCACGTGAAGCACATGAAAGATTCCAGATTTGCTATTGATTCTAGTCGAGTTTGATGGTAACATCTTACTCTGACCAATATTTGTGCACTATGTGTTGCTCAAAGTAGTCAAGTTTTAATTAGATTATATTTAATGTACTATACTTCATATATAATACAATTAAAAGTATTAAATCCAAATATATTTATAATCAGCAGTTCTCTCACAGCGAATAACTTTACATCTGAGGCGTCCAAAGACTCCATTTGTCCATTATTTATTTCTAAAGAAACACGACAATCTATAAAAGGCTCTATTACTTTGTAGCTTATGTTATGGCCCTGTAGAAGCCGTTTTTGTAAAAATAGGCTAACGATTGCGTCATAACACGCGACTCTCTGTCGTACAGTACAGAAATTACCGTATAGACAGGAGGAGAAGCTCGCGTGCAATCGGGGGGACGTTGAGGGATAAAGTCAAGGGAGAAGCCCATAGAGAGTCGTAAAGTTGCTCCTGCTGCTAGCTCATGGAAAGCTCCTACTCACGCTCTCCGGCTCGGCAAGATTCGGAAGGGAATGATTCAGATTCCTCTTGGCACAGCTACTAGAAGACGTACAACTGTCACGTCACATCTACGTCGTCAAGCTCAGTTTGAGCCTGCGCAGTTCGCTCAGCCATCCGGAAGTGAGTGCTTCTAATTGACTTCACTTTTCTCTGTTGAAGTCTATGGGGTCGCTGTGTCCATTTCTTTTACTGTCTATGGTTATAAGACCGTTATCTAAGGCTGTACGATATATTTAAAACATTTAAAAATCATAATATAGCATAGTGCTACTGTGCATATACTTATTTAATTGAATCGCAGACTTTGTGATTTCACTGCGGCTTTTGGTGAAGCGCGATGCTTTAAGAATTTACATATGTGCAGGTTACGTATCTCAGAGTGGCTCCGTTCACAGTAAATGCTGTTTGGGTTTCCAATAACGTGCGTTTGGGAAGGCATATAAAGTCTGACGCGATTTGGGTTTTGTAGCGAAGGGTTGCACTGTTATCATTTGCATGCGTGAAGCGCGTCTTTGCAGCTCGGTTAACAAACTCCATCTCTGCATATGCTGTGAGTTTGGGTTGCTTATAACGTTCATCTGGGAACACAACGTGCGCCGTTTCACCAGATTTGTAACTGAAACCTACTGGAGAATACATCAAAATATTTCTAAATATGACAACAATCACAATCAGTTGGCGCCCTCTGCAGAAATTTGATATAATGTGGAATATTCATAAGTTGATTGTTAAAATACATAATATAATATACATAATATAAACAGTGTTAAAACCATATGATTACTTGATTACAATAACTATTGCCTTATTGTTATTATATATGTATTTTAAGTCATTTTACACGTTATTGTTCGCTTAGGTCTATTTGTATTACCACAAAAAAATGATCAGGTTACTCGATTAATCGTCAAAATATCAACCGTTTACCAAAATAATCATTGTTTTTGTTTTCTCCATTGAGCTTGTTGCAGTGTAATTGAGCTGTAGTGTTTCAGTTGTTTGCATCTCCACTTAGATTCTCTTTCTGTCCTTCAGTATGCTGGCATCAACATTGGTCCCGTCCACAAGAAAGACGTCATGAAAGCTTCTACCATGTTGGAGCATGATCAGCAGTATGTATTCTGAGTAATATATCATTTATCTCCTATTATGAGATTATATCATGCTAATCATTCTCTCTTTCTTTCTGTAGGTATGCAGTGATCCTGGCGTTCGATGTGAAAATAGAGCGAGATTCTCAGGAGATGGCTGACAGTCTCGGCGTGCGCATTTTCAGCGCTGAGATCATCTACCATCTGTTTGACGCCTTCACCAAATACAGAGAAGACTACAAGAAACAGAAACAGGATGAGTTCAAGTGCGTTATCTACTGCCCTCATCCTCACAGTTTTTTTCCCAATTTTAACAGCGATATACACTACAGTTCAAAAGTTCATACTAAAAATTAAAACTTGTATTCAGCAATAGTGCATTAAATTGATAAATAGGGGCATTTATAATGTTACAAAATATTTCTGTTTCAAAAAAATGCTGTTTGCTGCATAATATTTTTGTGGAAACTGATTTTTCAGTTCCTTGTTGAATAGAAATAGACAGTTTCCACAAAAATATTATGCAGTAACATTGATTTTGATGTACGTTTTAACATTTAACCCCTCACATACAAGCCTAGATTCTTAAAGACTGTGTCAAAGGTCAAATGGTGTTACTTTGGAAAAACAGATAATTTTTTCCTGAATGTGTGCAGTCTGAATATTTGAAAGTTTCTCTCTTTTTCAGACAACTAGCCGTGTTTCCCTGTAAGCTGCGTATATTGCCCCAGTTCATCTTCAACTCCAGAGATCCCATCGTCATGGGCGTCATCGTGGACGCTGGAGTTCTGAGAACAGGCACTCCGGTGTGTGTGCCCACAAAAGGGGTGAGACATTTAGACCGTTTACACATTATATGCTCAATAAATAAAGAAGCAGAGAAACTGCTTTCCTCTACTATTATTTTCTTTTACGTTTTAGCAGTTTATTTTACGGTAAAAATCTAATTTGTAGTGGTATTGTTTGCATTCATTTTTCTCTCCTTCTCAGTTTGTAGACATTGGCATTGTGACCGGTATTGAAATAAATCACAAATCTGTAGACATCGCTAAGAAAGGACAGGAGATCTGTGTGAAAATAGAACCAATTCCTGGAGAATCACCCAAGATGTTCGGCCGACACTTTGAGGCTGTAGACCTCATTGTTAGCAAGGTAAGCTCTCTCCTACATCCCGAAATAAAGCCACTGGAGCTCAAGTGATGCCAAGACAGTGTTTTTGTTGACCCAAAAACTTGCCAGCGTTTTTGATCATTTTCACAAAAATGTCATGGCCTCAACAAGTATATTTGTTCCAAGACAAAATTAGGAGCCTTTAAAATGGTATAATAGGAAAATGAAACCGGAATATATAAAAGTTAATTCAAAATATGAATAAATACTATAATAGTATACAAATATTACTAAAGTAGTGTCTGTATTCAATCTGCTGCCCCGTTAAACGTGATTGGTATTGATTATCTAATGCACATTTGTTCCTGTATCTCTTGTAGATCACCCGTCAGTCAATCGACACTCTGAAGAACTGGTTCAGAGACGAGATGCAGAAATCAGACTGGCAGTTAATCATGGAACTGAAGAAAACCTTTGAAATCATCTGAACACACAAGTGACTGACTGATTCTAGATCTCAAATGACCCCCGTGCACACATACAAACACTATACGTTGTACACTCCTAAAGGTCACGTGATTATGGAGTGGAGTCATCAGTGTTGCTCATACATTTAAGGACATTCGTACTCAGACACTCAGCCTTGCACAGTCCCGTATCGAGGACTTGTTCCTCGTGTGTGCATGGGAGAGAACTCACATCACTACCCTTTTCCTCCAGCTGTTTTTGTGTGGTGGGGAGTGTTGGAGACCAAAAAAAAGGAAAAAATAAAGCAAGGAAAAAAATGTTTTTCTGTGAGAAACTGAAACTATTACCACTGTTTTAAACAGTGACAAATGTTAGAAAATGTTAGACAACCTTTACAATTATTCCAAATGTGCCTGTTCTCTCTGATCAATCCAGTTTCTTTTTTTTTTCATTTCATGGTTTTCACCATCTCCAAGTTCACTGTATGGCTGGATTAAACTTGAGCTGCTGATTTGGGCCTGAGGTCTGACCTTAGATTTAGGCCGAGGTTTAAATCGAAAGGTATGAGATGAAGACTGCGTGGCTTTCGTGAATGACTGCTGGAGATTACACCAGGATTTTAGATATATATATAAAAAACAGTCACCTTATCAGTATTTTCATTTTGCCCTGCTTTTTCCATTCCTTTTTGGAGTACAGTTCTTAAATAGACCTTTTTAAAAACGATTCCCCTCCAGCCAGAGATTGACTCTCTCCTCCTCTCCCTCTCTTGGGTGTGTGAACTTGGATGAAAGGCTCTTCCCTTAATCAGTTTGAATATGTCATTTCAGAGATTGATATGTGAAAATCAACAACAATAAAGAGATGGCCTATTTATAGACATTGTTGTCCTTTTGTTTTGCTTTTGGTGATAATGAATGCACAGGTGAAGCTTACAAAATGTCATAAAATTAAATGGATATTAGAATATATTTTGCTTAAAGGTAAAAGAGCCCTTTTTCTGAGGACAACAAAGATTTGTGACATAATTTTTTTCCCATGTCAATAACCAGCTGTAATGTGGAAAAGGTGAAATAAAAATTAAAGTATACATCATGATAGTGTTTGTTGTAGGCTGCTTAATTTATACTTGCATTTTATATATATATATATATATATATATATATATATATATATATATATATATATATATATATATATATATATATATATATAAATAAAATATTATGTTTAGTCACTTCATTACAGCACATAGAATGTTTTGTATTATGTGTATTAAACCTCTGGTACAATGAAATGGTTGTACTATATTTTAGTTTGATAATGGTTTTTATTTAATGGAATTAAATTAATGCAGTAGTTATAATCCATTTATTCACTTTTTGAGCATGGACTCTAAAAATGAAATTCCCTAAACTGGCATAAGTCTTGAATCCAGTTTGGTCTCTTTTTAAAGACAACACGTGGCAGATTATTGCTAAAGTTTAAAAAAAAAAAAAAGTGAACTTTATAGGTTATAGGCCTAAAATGTTTTATGAAAAATGGACAAAAATACCACTTTAAATTTTTATATGGAATGTTTATATTAAGATATTTTCCAAAACACGTTTTACTCTAAAACTGAGAAAATCAAAGCCATAAATCTAAACAAGCAGTGTTCCAAATTTAAGGTTGATATGGCAAAAAAAAAAGCTTTCAATGAGAATTTGTTTGTACCCAATACCAAACGTCTCCAATAGATGAAATTCGTCCAAATGCGGTCATTTTTGACCACGAACAATTCAGAGTGTCTGTGACTATTTTTTTCAGGACCATTTAACCTTTTCGAGTCATTTGTGTGTGTTCACACAGCAAGTGCCAAAACCTTTACCAAGTTTCGTACCATTCCGATGAAGTAAATAAACAATAAATAATAAATAAATAAAAAGGGTTGGGAATCCGGCAGGGGGCGCTAGAGGTACATTTGGATTTTAATGGATTAATACTTGGCATCGGTGCCTTTTTTGAATAAATTTAGACGCATTGATCCGTCTTTTATAACAAAGCGCTGACTTTTATGGAAGCAAGTGGTCTGTAGACAATACAAGATGGCTTCTGCTCAAGATTGTGTGAATAGTTTGAGTTTTTCTCCACCTGTGGGCGTGTGATGGAAAAAACATAGTCTTTCATATATTCAGTATATAGTGCTCCTGAAAGCCTAATATGTCAGTGTGTTTGTTTCTGAAGTCTTTCATGTATTCAGTGACCCAGGCTGCTTGAACTAGGTGTCATGTGGCGGAAAACAATTGTGGGTTGTTGATTTTGGTTTAACACTAGCTGACATCCTGCCAGATGAAAAGAAGAGGCGAGGGAAACCGGACCTGCCAGATAACCCTAAACAAATCGTCATCCCTAACACATCCAGGGAAAAGGAGGGACCAGAGCCCTGGCTCCTAATGTCCTGCTGCTGCTGTGGACTACACCGGATTTCTGCTGTCATTTCATACAGCTTTCATATTCGATTGCTTGTGGATTATCGCGTTTGAGCTTTGGACGCATGAGGTCATGAATTCGGCTGAACAGACAATCACATGGTTAATAACGCTGGGTGTCCTGGAATCACCCAAAAAGACACTATCGGACCCTGAAGGCTTTTTACAAGCATCTCTCAGAGATGGAGTGGTTTTGTGTAAACTACTGGAACGACTGCGACCCGGTACAGTTTATACGGTAAGCTGTTAATGTGCTCATGAAGTCCATGCAGTTTCATATTCGAGTAAATTACACAGTTACACAAAAACACAGATGTGACACACAGACCTTTGTATTTGTCTTCGCGCGCGCGTTTTGTGTTCACTGTACGTGCAATGATGAACCAGTTTAAATTTGTACAATAAAATACTACTGTTTTTATTATTATTTATATCAACCATGAGAGAAAGGGGATCAATAGAAAATATGCAAAGAAGCCCCCGTGTTACCTGCGGTGATAAGAGATTACAGGAATAATGAACGCACGTGATGTGTGGCAGAAAATATATCAACGGAAATTAACCTTGGGATTCGTCCATACGAGTCGTCCGCCATTGACTCTGTCAGAGAGAGAGAGAGAGAGATACTATTGTTACCTTATTATTATTTTCTCTATATACTTACTAAATGTTCAGATGTTATAAACCATTTCTATGTTGTTTTAATGCTTTGGCAATACAAAATGTATTTTTTGTCATGCCAGTAAGGCTGAATTCAATAGAGAGAGAGAGAGAGAGAGAGAGAGAGAGAGAGAGAGAGAGAGAGAGAGAGAGGAAACGACGATGTCCGGTTTGTGGATTCTTTTGGGTTGGATCTTTTCAGCGAATCGTTCACGAATCTGATTCTTTGAATCGAACCGTATAATTCGGACATGTCCAAGAACTGATAAGTGAACAAATAATACATGCACATATGTCTAAAATATTATTTATATTTATTCCTATTTTTTCATTAACACGTGTCGGTGGTGGAACACTATTTATAATTAGACATTTTTAATTATAAATAGAATCTGCTAAGGAAGCAGATAATTGGATTTCATTTGAGCACATTTCAACAATAATAAATTCTCGTTGAGCATCCTTATTTTGCAGGTTATTTTTTTCACATATGATATAAATGATTAAGTGGTTCTTTTTAAATTAATAATTCACAAACGTTTTGTGAATTATATATCAACCACAGCCTTGACAGACAGTGTGGTAAATGTACTCTGATTTATAAGCAATACAATCTTCGATGCTGACATTGCAGTAATCGTATCACTTACTGTGATAAACTCTGGGAATATGTAATATTGCACTAAAATGTTCAGTTCTATTGTTGAAAACGTTCTGTTGTATAATATGGCGCATAGTTACAGGCAGCCCATCATGGAGAAGAAGATAGACTTTGCTCTGACAGGTCAGGTAATGTTTGCCTGTGCCAACATGCCCCTCTCACTGAACCCAACAACCACAAGCTATTAGAGCACGTCATTTCCGCTATTCCTCCGCCAACTTCCCTGTGGAGAATAAGTGGCTTTTTGCTGGAACGGGGCGATGATCTGTGATATAAACAAATGGCGTAATCGCATACGGGTTTGTTTACTTCTTGACAAAGCTTTTTAAAAGTACGGCTCGTGAGAGGATTGATCTGTTCGCTTCATTTTCAGATCTATCAGGACCCGAGGAAGGACGAGTGTTTGAGTAATATCAGAGAGTTTGTGAAAGGCTGTGCATTATATCAAGTAGAGGTGAGTGTTGCATGATGTTTGCGCTTCTGTTTTAGTCATTTCATTTGCATGCTCTCATGTATATTGCTGTTATTGATTCAGTGACTTTGTGTGGTTTGAAGTAAATCAGGTCGCCAGCCAGACTGAGTCTCAGCTGTAGTTGAGAACAGACTAATCCTGTGTGTTTTGGTTTTAGAGTTATTACTACATCGGTTACAGTGGTATTTAGTGTTATTGTGGTATCTTGACTTACTTTTTACCATGACAATTCCTTAAATGATTTATGCAACATTGCATTAATGTTCTTTCTGCAGAGCAATGTCTCATTTGTAGATGTCCAGGTAGCTTGCTTTACTTTTGTGTTTGCAGACTGTGAACAGTCATGCTGTTGAAGACATATTTAATTAAAAAAAAACAAAAAAAACATTGAAATAAAAATCATCAGCAATAAATTATTTAAAAGAGCAGAGTGACCGGCAGTTTGCAAGTACTCACGTTTTATTGTTAAGGACGTGAATGAGAATTAATAGAGTTGAAATTACACACAAATGTGACAATAAATCCCAACAGCAAGTATTTCAATAAAATAATATGCATGGCTTAGTTTATTCACAATATGCTGATTTACCTGTACATATGAAATATTCCTAATTCCAATAGCATTTTCAGTCTTTTTTCAGAATAAAGCAGAATGTGGACCTTAATCTGAAAATGATGTGCTTGTAAATCAAGTCACTTTGATTTGTATAGCGCTTTTCTCCACACACATTGTTTCAGAACAGCTTTCCAGAATATCATGATGTTAATATTTATAATATCTTCATACCTTACAGTCAGATTTAACAGATAAGAGCTGGCTGATAATATAGTTTACATTTTGTAACAATACAAACAATCAAGGAGTTGAGATTTTCTTTAGGGTAAATATCGCTTTACGTTAGTATGCTGTACGTTTGAGGATAAAGTTGGATGTACTAAATGTCCAACTTAAAACATATTGCTGTCCGATAATATAGTTTAAATGTTGCAACCAAATAAACAATCAAGGTGTAGCTTTACTTGATTGTACTGTATTTATGCAGATCCAGTTGGCTATTATATCCCATTTATTTGTAGAGCTGTGCAATAATATACTTTACATTTTGCAACGGATATGAATTACATTCGTAAATGTCCAATTTTTATCAGTTTTTAAAATTTCATAATGAACACTTTCCCTTCGGTAATTTGCAGGGTGTAGCCAATTGTTAATGGGTGTGGCTTCTGACAATATTCAATGCCAGGTAAAAATTTAACCAGAGTTGTCCAGACTTGTTTATCAAGATAAGGGCTTTGCTGAAAATTGCAGTGTATTGTAACAAAAATATCAGTGTTGGTATACTATAACAGTTCATATGTTTGTAAACATGGCATTCTGGCAGCTCATTCTTCATGCTAATCCACTAGGTGTTGGTGTGAGATTGGATCAGATCCCTCACCCACACACTGTTATTTTATTGGATTTTGAAGCGGTGCTGTTGTTGAACCTATTTTTATTGCTGAATGTTGGATTCAGATCCAGCTCTGCCCATTTTTCCTGCAGCTTTCTCTGTCTGTACAGGCGGCTGCACGTCTTTTCTTGAAAAAGCGTGCCATACAGAGCACAGTATGCAGCCATAAATTATTCACATTACAGTGCAATCACATGACCTTTGATTTATTGCAATGCCCGAAGTCTTGCACTGGCTATGTAATACATTTCTTTCAGATATAATATGGTAGCATGTTCGTTCCATGACGCTTTTCTCAACGACTGCTCTTCTCTCAGTAAAAGCTGTTTTGAAGATTTGAATGTTACACTCTTGAGAAGGTTTTTAGGAAAGCCTACAGTAATTTTTCTTCAAAAACTCTTCTGTCTTTAAGTCTCGTTCACACCAAGAACGATAACTATATTAGTGTCCACACACCAGCGGAGATAATTAAATAATTGAATTATTTCGACCATTAGATCGAAAGATCTGAAAAAGCTTTACATTGGCTACGAACACGACTGGAGACGACGGAAAAATATACGGAGAGCATTAGCTTTTGTTTCTGCTCTTATCCGCAAGACCACTCCACACTCCATTAATGGCTCTGCAGTGAGCAGCCTTTCGTTCGAAGTCCAGCTCCCCTCTCTGGATGTAATTTGGGCGTAATGGGTGGAGCTAGAAGGTCCAACCACACCCTAACAATAACCCAAATCCCTCCACCCATCCACAGAGGTGAAGCTGGACTAGGTTAAGCTCAACTAATGACATCCAGAGAGGTAGAGCTGGATGTCATTTATCTCTGCAGTGAATGCCACTTGATAATAGGTGTGTTTGGCTTGATGCGGTGCTGCGCAGACCGATCGATGAATGGCGCCAAAGTACCGCGGCGCGAACGCATACGGGTCTGTTTGCGGTACTCTGATGTCATACACTGATCAGTCTACGCAGCGCCGCTTCAAGTCAAACACACCTTTCGTTTACACGTTAGGTCAGACTCAGTAGGCGGAGAGAAGGCGGTATTTTGTTGCTGTTCGAACGCATTCGACCACATTAACGTTTGTAACACTAAGAAAGCGTTTTTCGACTACCTTCGAAAGTGGACAAGGTCAAAACATTTTAGACCCCGTTTACACCTGTATTTAGCGTCGTCCACTTGTGATCCGATCGATCAAAACGCATCTTAAAGTGTCCCTATTATGCTATTTTAAAGTTTCCTTATGTTGTTTTGGAGTCTCCTACAACAGGTTTACATGCATCAAAGGTAAAAAAAAACTGTTTCATTTCCATAATATACATAATATACATACATAATATACATTTGCACATCACCACATTTTCAATGATTCTCAAACGACTGGTCAGATGAATCAATCTCTCTAAATCCCTCCTTTCCGTGAGCTACTCTGCTCTGATTGGCCAGACAGCTCGGCCCGTTGTGATTGGTTTACCGCGTACAGCGCGCGTGTCAAAAACAAAAACGGCCATTGCCATAACAACGTCAGCTGTCCTGAGGCTTCCTACAACGTAAACTAAACACAGTAACGAACAATGACGTCGATTTTACCAAATCAATCCGAGCACGAGTCCGATGATGAAACATTGGAAGAACTTGTCATTCGACCCGAACCTCCATCGCAAGGACAACTCGAGCAGGACGTTTCTCAGTGATACGCACGCTACTTAGTTTGAGGTACATTATGAGATGTTGCAACTGTAATTCCTCACCATCAGCTTTAACAAGTGCATGTCCATCAACAAGCCGATTATTTTACTTATACTTATCAATAGCAGTGCATACATTAGCTAAGCTCTAGCATGAATGACTGATGTAACATAAACGTTGGTAAAACAAATCTTGCTCCATGCTTAAACTTTACTCAAAGTAGTGAGAAGAGAACGACAGACAATCTGTGGCCCACAACTGATTAGCAGAAGTATTTCAGTAAGACAGTGAGAACACGAGTTAGCCAGAAGCAGGAGACCTACACAATATAAAATCCAAACGAAGTATTTTGAACACCCTCTTTCAAGAGCAAGCGGTTTGCGAATCCTGCATTGAACTCTGAGATTTAAGAAGACCTAGTCATTAGAAGTTACCTAATAACTGTTATAAGAAGCAGTCGTCAGTAAAATAAAGGAAACACAGCAAAAGTTTAGGATTATACTGCTGTGATATCTTGGTAAAGATGAATTTTAACCACTGATTCTTCACATGCTCGTCCTTGGGCAGTGAAAAAAATGTTACCGTCACATTGTAGAGCACAGCGCCGTCCTCTCGACATGATGCTGTCCAGTATCCACAGGAATCAGCTGCAGAGTTTGAGGTTCAAGTTTTCCCTGGTGTCTGCGTGCGCAATAAGTGGACGGGAAATATGCTTATCTTGACGTCAGAACGAAACGGCTTATGACTCGTTTGAAAAACGATTAATTTCATTGACTCAGTCGACTCTTACTTTTGAAAGACAATAACTTTATATACGGTGCACTTTCAGATTTAAAACTTTGCAGGATGTTTTCATTCACTTAGAGCTCTGTTACTCACTACATGAAAGGTCATTTTCAAAAATCCATAATTGGGGCCCTTTAAAATCTGTTGGATTCTGATATGCTGTTGTGGTTTTTATCATTCATTGGCTGGAAAAATTTGTTCTGAAAGTGATATCGTTTCCCTGTACCTTTACCGTTATAGTTGTGTGTCGTGGACTCTACTATTGTTTTATATTTAGAATGAGTTTTAGAACTATATCTTTATAGTTATTATCGGCCTTTCATGTTTGGCAGCGTGATCATGTAACTGAGATTTTTCAGCAAACATATTGCGCATACTGCGTATGTTGCTAATGTGTGCCATTTGTTTCTCTATATGAGTGTTGTTGCGTGGGACGGTTATGGCTCTGTCTGTGTGTAACTGTGTGTTTCATGAGTGCCAGTGTCTTCGGTTCTTCTAGCCAGCTGTGAGAGGTTCAGACAAGCCCTCTATTGTGGTGAATGGAGTTGTGTGTTTGAATGGGCAGAGCTGCCAGCTCATTAATGGTGTTGTGGGGTTTGGCACAGGCTGAAATGAAGAGAAGCACTCCACTAAAACTACTTTTTCAAATGGTGTGGCTGGTTTAAGAAGAAAGAGCAGGAGGGAATTTAATTCCACTACAGTG
The DNA here is from genome assembly GCA_030578255.1 of Tiaroga cobitis. Classification (NCBI taxonomy): domain Eukaryota; kingdom Metazoa; phylum Chordata; class Actinopteri; order Cypriniformes; family Leuciscidae; genus Tiaroga; species Tiaroga cobitis. The sequence continues at coordinate 47,383,336 of CM060591.1, forward strand.
ATGGCAGATGACGTAATGTAGACTCAGATGTGTGTGATTGTTGATGGAGCTTGAGTGTTGGGGATCAGACTTTAGGCTTGTATCAAGTACTGAATATTAATGAAATGTCTTTGTGTCCTTTTTTTTTTTGAGAGGTTCACCCAAATAATTTGAGCAAATAAACCATTTCTTAGTTAAGTGATACGAACTGATGAAAGAAACTTTATCCTGATAAATTCATCCTTATGTTAAATAACTGTAAACTGTTTTTAGATTGCTACATTCCCATGGAGCAAAAGTGTCAAATTTAGTTCTGCAAGCAGTTAGTTAATGTACACTACCGTTCAAAAGTTTGAGGTTGGTGAGATTTAAAAAAAAAAAAAAAGATAATAATGTGAAATATTATTACAATATATTTTAAAATGTAATTCAGACCTCCTGTGATGCAAAGCTGAATTTCCAGCATCATTACTCCAGTCTTTAGATTCACACGATCCTTCAGAAATCATTCTAATATGATGATTTGAGGCTCGAGAAACATTTCTTATTATTATCAATGTTGAAAACAGCTGTGCTGCTTAATATCTATTTTTTTCAGGATTCTTTTATAAATAGAAAGTTCAAAAGAACATTATTTATTCGAAATAGAAATCTTTAACATTTTAAAAATTGTAACTTTTTTTTATTGTCACTTTTGGTCATTTAATGTGTCCTTGCTGAATACAATTATTATTATTATTTAAACAACCTTACTGACCCCAAACTTTTGAACTTTAAAAGTGTGTTCGTTTTATGAAAATAAACAAAATCTCTCCAATCAACATAGCAGAAAAAAATGTTTTGATAAAGTTACAGGTTACTTTTAAGACAAATTAACCCAAATTACATTCCTAATACATGCTAAAAAAAGTGTTTCATTGTTGTTTTACATGGATATATGGAAGTAAAATGGTTTGCAAACAGCATTTAAAAAAAAAAAAAAACATTTTTAATATTAAAATATCCTAGCTGGGCAGTGAAGTAAACCATTTGATTTTACCAAAATGTATGGTTTCCTAAATTTTAATAATCATAGAGAAATGCAAACAAGCTGATCAAACAGGAAACATTTTGTGTGTGGAGTCGGACATAGATCAAGGACCCCATTCCATCTCCATCTTATTACCTTGTATCTTTTGAAGAGTTAAGAAGTCAAGCTGGTGTCGGATCAGGCCAGTTTTGGGGCAGTTAATTTTGCTTGGGATGAGCTTATGTGTCCAGATGGCCCAAAGAGCAGCAGGTAGTCTGAGAGCCAGAAACCCACACACAAACATTGAGCTTAGCAAAATCACCTTCCCTTCTCATATTCCCTCAGTGAAGCAGACAAATGTGATCGAGAATCTTTGTTCATCATAATTGTTTGTAAGTTTCTGTAATGTGCTGACTTGTATTTTATTTGGGAAAGGAAATTAAATTCTGCAGAATATGCACATACTTTTATGAATGATTGTTACTGTTCTGCTGTTTTGCATATGGCCTCCGGATTTACATATGTAGCATTAAATTACATGCATTGCAATCCATCATCTGCTTAAATAATTTAATTCCCTTTAGGATAAGATTATCAGCATGACCTAAGAGTAGCAGATTCTGTACTTTCATTCACTTCATATTTGAGCTGATGTGTTTTTGTTTTTAGCATAATCGTGGCATTTTTCCCTCTGCAGGTGTTTGAGGCCAATGACTTGTTTCAGGGGCAGAACTTCTCCAAGGTCTTGAATTGTTTGGTTGCACTCAACAAAGCAACTTCAGGTGAGGTGTGTGTGTGTGTGTGTGTGTGTGTGTGTGTGTGTGTGTGTGTGTGTGTGTGTGTGCTTAACCATATTTTGGGGACAAATTTGTACCCAGAAGTGAGCTAAATCTGACAAAACCTCCTTTTGAGAAGGTACCAGGAAGGCACCGATGTGAAAATTTTGGCCGATACTGATAACCGATTACTCTGTCTGTTACGGTTAGAGCTTGGTTATAGTATTTAAGTAGCTGTATGTAAAAACAATACATTTTTTTTGGAATATCCCTATTTAAATGTGTGTGTGTGTGTTTTGTTGATCATTTATTCTCTGGTTGTAGAGTCCAGTGGTGGGAGTAATTCTGTGTGTTCTCGTCACTCGTCCTCTCTGCGGATCAAGTCCTTTGACTCGTTCAACTGTTCGTCCAACAACAGGAGATCATCCAGACACAAGAACAACCAGTACCGCAGTCTGGTGAGAATCGCAACCACTCCTCACCCTTATGAAGAATAAAATGCCTTTTCTAAGCTCCTGGAAAACAGACTGAAATTATTTTAAGAATGATTGACAAAGGTACTGGTCAATTCTCTGCCTGCAACATGTTTTTGAGTGGAAAAAAACACATTGTACGCCAGCAAATTGAAACCTCACACAAATACGCTGAATGAGAAACTGTTAAAAATGCTCTCTGTGTTTTCTCCTCTTTCTCTCTAGGACATGTCTGAAAACAGTGTCCCTCAGGTGCTGGTGAAAGCTAAGTTCAACTTCCAGCAGACCAATGAGGATGAGTTGTCCTTCAGTAAGGGTGACATCATCCAGGTGATGCGGCAGGAAGATGGCGGCTGGTGGGAGGGGTCTTTCAATGGCAAGAGCGGCTGGTTTCCTAGCAACTACGTCAAAGAGATCAAAGGCTCTGGTTCGTATTTGCCACTTTTAAACCTTTAAAAGTTTTAGTTGCAGAAGTTGAACCCTGACAAATTCTTGTAGAGGAAGACAACAGATATAGCCTCTTGCAAGACCAGACAAGCAAAGTGAACTAGAGGGATTTGTCTTACTCATACTCCTCTCACAGCCAAGAAAAGCAGAAGAGGTGATAAGTGAACTTTCAGAGACTTTTGTAGAACCCATTTATCTTTTTTCTGTGTCCTAGTGTTAGCATAATATTTTCATAAAAGACCTGCTGAGTATGTGTATAAATCAGAAAATTGCTATGGGCAGCTGCATTTGGGCTGTCAACATTTTAGCCAGCTTAAAATATTTGAGTGATATATATATATATTTTTTTTTAAAGTCTATTTTTTTTTATTTGAAGACTCACTCTACGAGGCACTACGAGTTGAGAATGTAAAATCTGTCCAGGTCCATGCCATTAAAAGGGCGATTAAAGGAGGACTTACAGGCTTAATGAAAATGTGCCAAAAGAGAACTGAATGGCTGCGCTCTGCAAAAGCCAAAACTGTGAGATTATGTGACCATTACAGGCTTACTTGGGGAAAATGTGTGCTCATCCATTCCATGTGCAGGTGCTGGATACAATGCACCTAAGCAACCTAAGAATAAGAAGAGTAATTGGTAGGACAGTTCATCTGAGGACCCGATTGTTCCAAAATTACTCAAATACTACAAAATTCTGCTGATCTAGTGGTGCCTGTACTTTAGATTTGACCTTTCCCTGCGAACATATGACATGCTCACCAAGGCATTTATTTAATCAAAAATCAAATATAAACTACAGTAAAAGTAATTTTGTGACATTTTTTACAAATTTAAAATAACATTTCTATTTTAATATATTTTAGCATTTAATATATTAGCATTTCACTTAGTTACCACAGTTATAGTTGAAAAATTATAACGTGCAGTGTTTCGTGTAAACGGAATTAGGAATGAAATATACCATTGTCTGTCACGCTGTCGTTCTTATATTCACAGTTCATCCTTTTCGATGAAGTTCAAAATGTATACATTGTCATTTGCACTGTTGTGTTTTAAATAAAATGAAAAATGTTGTTGTAATGTCATACTGATGACATAACTTTTTTTCAGGATTATAGCGAATGACTTCAATCAAAACCAATTGAAGTCATTTAAATAGGTCCGATATACTTTTTCTGGTCTACGAGACTGGCAGATATGATCCGCTGTGCTATCGTGTCTCTGGACCGGAGCAAACTGTGTGCGCGCAGCGGCGGTTTGCGTGACACTAACGTGAAACCAGACTTCATTCGCCCCAATGGAAAGCATGTTTACACTGTCTGATTTCTTCCCTATCCCCTTTATAGTGTACTATGTGCCATTAACCATGTAGAAAATATTAAATGTATGAACAAGTGAACGATTTTAACTGCAGCTTCAGCGTCTATTTATAATGCAGGGGGCTTTAGATTCTAGAGAGCATTTGATTGGACAGAAAATCTGATGAGAAGCTGAAGTGCAGAGTGATGTCATCAAAACCTTTTATCCATATTGGCAGAAGTGAGAGACTAAGTTTTGAATGCTTATATCTTCTAAATGCCAATTTTGTCAGTGTTTTAGAGCACACTAGCTGATAGATAACAGTAAGCCTAACATATTTATACTAAAAGCCAAAAAACTTCAATTTTGATTTCGTGGGGTCATTTTTGAACATTTTTGTGGAAACTAATACTTTTTCTTCCAGGACACTTTGATGAATAGAAAGATAAAAAGAACAAAATTTATTTGAAATAGACATCTTTAAAAATTAAATAAATACTTCACTGTCTTCACTGATCAATTTAATGCTGAATAAAAGTATTAAAGTCTGTAGGTACTGTATATTTTAAATAACCAGCTCTTACTTATCTCAGTGTATGCATGTTGTAGTATAAACAGAACCTCTGACCCTCACTCTCCAGTCCAAACATAAATAGCATATACACATCATGATGCAAACAGATGCTTCCCTCGCATGTATGGGGAAATGGCCTTAATGTGTATTCAGTCCAGCTTGAATGGAAATAGTTTCGGATGACATCAGAGTTTGAACATCCAGAGCTGAAAAGGAAGGAAACACAATCTAACAACAAAGACAGGAAGTGCAGCGGCCAGAAGACACCATTTCCCTTTTCCTCTGAATATGGTTTAAACTCCAGTTTACTCCACTCTCTGAGCACTTAGTGATCCAGACTCTTTTATATGATTTACTTGTGATAAATACATCACTTGTAGTAGACAGTAATAGTGTATTGATTTCATATGTAATCTCATAAATGGCTGCAGGCTAGGAACGACTTAAGAGTAAATGAATGGATGCTGACAAAATTGTAATTTTGGGTGAATTATTCCTTTAAAACTAGATTTGCTCAAATCTCTAACTCTAAGTATGACATATGATGCTTACCTGATTGCAGAAACTGCCACTTTTATTGCAGATATTTTGCATCAATTTCCCAGGAAGTGTTGATTTTATTCTCTTGAACACATGGAATGGAAACGCTGCTTTATTCGCAAATGTTTTATGCGATATTCCAATTTTGCGCACAAGTTTGGATGAAAACGTCGCTAATGATCTGATTGTTCGCATTAGCAAACGCATGATGAGGAATGTTCAAGCTGATATTTTTGATGATTCTTGGAAGTTCACACATTATGGTACTGATATTAGTGTAAATGAACCATATGGATTGAAATGTTCAGGCTGACGTGAGAGGTGTAATGTTTTCCTGTAAACCCAGATCTCCCCCTCTAGATTTCTAAATCTAATATTGCTGCTCTGACTGCTCACTGCAGGAGAGATGTACTTTTAATATTCAATAACAGAAACAAAATGCTTCCAGATGTTAGTCTAAGGTGACCTTCTTACCTTTTGTTCTGTTTTTGCTCTCTTAAACAGACAAACCTGTGTCTCCCAAGTCTGGAACACTGAAGAGTCCACCCAAGGGCCTTGAGACCACTAACTTTTGCAAGACTTACTATAATGTGGTAAGAGAGATGTGCTGTAGTGTTGCATGTAACGCCAGTTGATTATTTGTGAGCAGAATATTGTTTTGCACCAGTATTTCCCTAACCAAATAGGCAAGTACACCACCAACCCTGACTATACCTGACAGATAAGACTAAGGTTTAAAGATAAAAGATATTAGAAATTATGGAGGCCATCACAATCCGATTTGTTATAGCTGCATTGAGTCATTTTTAAAGGGTCAGGTTTTTAGAGGTTGTAACAGACTTGTTGCACATGTGGGAGACAATTTTAGCATCTAATACTTTTATAAAACATCCCTATGTCTGTTTAACTGGACTTCCCCATTGCACTGCACACCCAAAATGTCAGAACAGGGTAATATGATATGAATTATTTTAGACTTAAACTGGAGTGGAATCGACTTAAGTAAATACTATTGGCTAATCCTTCTCTTTCCATTCTTATTAACATTTACATCAATATGCCTATAATAAAGTTAATATATATGCTACCATTCAAACATTTGGGGTCACTAAGATGTGTATATATATATATATATATATATTATTATTTATTTTATTTATTTATTTTTTAAGAAACTAATTCTTTGATTCAGCAAGGATGCAGTAAATTGATCAAAAGTGGCAGTAAAGACATTTATAATGTTACAAAATATTTCTTTTTCAAATAAATTCTATTCTTTCCATCACTGTTTCCAGAAAATATTATGCAGCATAACTGTTTTCAACATTGATAATAAGAAGAAATGATTCTTGAGCCTCGAATCTGAAAATTAGTCTAATTTCTGAAGGATCATGTGACACTAAAGAGTAATGATGCTGAAAATACAGGCTTCCCATCACAGGAATAAATTATATATATACATATAAACATGTATATATTAATATAGAAAACAGTTCTTTAATAATATTTCACAATATTACTGTTTTTAAAAAAATCTTACTGACCGCAAACTTTTGAATGGTGTTGAATTTTTTGAGTAACGTTGTGCATAAAACAGTGTTGCGAGGATATTCGATTTGTGTACGGGTTATTTTGAAGCAGCGTTTTCGGTTTTCCCAGACTTGACTAATCCTTGAATTTATAGTCATAAGGCTTTTATCTGGGTTTAAAAGCCTTGCCAAACCAGAGTTACTTAGAGTTAATAATCCAAGTTTAAACACCCACCAGCAGATGCTACTCCGGGTTTAGTCTTGATTTATGTCATTAACTAAGAGAGACACAAGTTTACTTATATCCTGACAATGACAATTCTGCTAATGAATGTAATTTCAGGTCATTTATATGTGTGTGCGTGTGCGTCGTTTCCTTTCTTGTGCTTCATTTCCTCCTGCGACTTGTCCCAGCAGCCTCCCTCTGAGCCTGTGCAAACCCAATGAGCCGTTAATGTGTGTGTGTGTGTGTGTGTGTGTGTGTGTGTGTGTTGGTCAGGCTTTGCCTAAATTGTGCGGACCAAATGTTACCACAAGTATTATATAGCTTTACAGAAAATCGTGATGCCAATGTTTATAATATTTTATTATTTTCATGCCTTAATAGTCGCATTTATCAGATTAGACATGGGCGATCATATAGTTTACATTTTGCGAAGATACAAGCAATCAAGGAGTTGAGAAATGTTATATACAGTAGTATATATCACGCTACTCAAGGAAACTACATGTATGCGGATAAAGTTAGACATACTTACAGTAATGGCCAAAAGCGATGCATGACAAAAGCCAAATTGTGCAGACATCATTTTTGGCCGGGCTGCCATACAAAAGAAATGATGAGCACGTGCAAAAAAAAAAGAGAGAGAGAACCAACAAAATATGAATAACTAATTATGTTGCAGTCAATTTTTTTTCTGTTAGCTTTTTGGTTTTATATGCATTTTTTTTGGTAACGCTTTACAATTAGTTAAGGTTAGTTAATTCACTAACTAATATTACCTAACAATAAGCAAGATATTAGTTGCAGTACTTATTCATCTTTGTTAACAGTAGTTGTTCAAATAAAACCGTTCTTTGTTAGTTCATGTTCATTAACTAATGTTAACAGATACTTTTGATTTTAATAATGTATTAGTAAATGTTGAGAATAAATGCTTCAGAAATGTTTAGTTCATGTTAACTGATGTGGTTAACTAATGTTAATTGTTAACTAATTAAACCTTATTGTAAAGTGTTACCATTTTTGCATGGTAAATAAAACCTGTAGCTGTAGATTGCGTTTTTTTTAACCAAATCATTTTTTCAGATAAATACCGTAACTTGGTTTATTGTTTTGTTTTTACGTAATATTTAAAAATCTTAAAAATATTTCTCATGGTTAATCCAACTTGTAGGGCCGTTTAAAAACCAAAAATCACTTTTGACCACTACTGTATATTTTATATAAAGAAATTATATAACTTATGTAAGCTTTATATAAAGAGCTGGGCAATAAAATAGTTATATTTTGCAACAAAACAAAAAAAATGACAGTTTAGGTTTGGTACAGTATATATTGCTTTATGTGATGAGTGTATTCTATATATGCAGATAAAGTAGGATAAACTATACATCCAACATTTAAATGTGAAGATCAGTCCACAATCTCCATGAAGAAAATGACTTAAGGCTGGAATACACTACACGACTTTTGCTCTGATTTTTGCAGTCTAGATGAGTCGACAATAGTTGGCAGATCTTGGGCAGCTGGAGTCCATACTGACCGAGTCTACACACACAAGACTGCAACCAAAATGTGCTTGGCTCGTTTTTTCTCATCTTTTCATAGCAATGGGGATGTGTTTCTGTGTGAGTTTGCTGTGTTTGGGAGTACTTGAAAATCTCCAAGTATGTGATCCTCAGTCGTTAATCTAAGATTACCAGTTTTTCTCTTAAACCATTTACAAAATCAAAAAAAAGTATTTAAAAAAATCTGTTCCGATTTTTAAAAGTTGTGAAGTGTATTCCAGCCTTTAGTATACAAACAATCTGATTGAAAATGTGGAAAGGTTTGTATGAGGGATAGCTTTAGGGGGTACTTGGAGAAGAGAAATCATATCATTAGCTCAGTATTAAAACAATGGAAGTCCTAGGAAAGTCTCCACTATGATAGAAAAACAGATATGTGAACATATTAGTGCTGTGAGTGTGTTTTGGAGGTGTTGATATAGAAAACCTGTGTTTGGGTCTGTTTGCATATTCATATGTAAATGTGTTGTTATGAATGTCTGTATTTGGTTATCAGTTCTCACTGGTGTGTGTGTTTGTGTCTCTGTCGTGCTGTAATATAGGTCATCTTTTCCATCTCATTGACCAGGGGAACAGCTGTGCCTGAGGCCCTGCGCTGTCTGTGTGTCTGTGTTGGTTACGTGTCATGTTTAACGGACCCTACTCTTCTAAAGACTGCGTAAGGCAGGCTGGCTGAAAATGAAGAGTGTATGTCTGTGTGTTTCAGGCTGGACGAGAGACTGAGGTCAGGCAGAGTTCAGTGTTTTACAGCAGTGTTAGGGGAGGAGATTCATGTTAAAGACAGTTTGTAATGGTTGTAACTGTCAGGCTGTCATCTCCAGGTGTCCAGTGTTTATGCCAGTGGTTGTTCCGTGTGTGTGTTTACACACAAACTTTGACTTGGTCTTGGTTAATTCTTGAGGTACAGATGGTAAAAATGAACATTTTAAAAGTTACTGATCAAGCCCACATACACTGTGTGGAAGCAGATCTCCTATGAAAGATTTTTCGATGTTAAAATTTCTACGCCTTTCTCATCCCTTACATCTATATTTATTAAATATTTTAGCTAGTTCATGGCTGCATTGTAACTAAATCTTACATTGGTTGATCTTGTAAATGTTTTTCTGCCTTAAACGTGTTTTAAACAAATTCTGCTTATTGAAAATATATGATTACGGTAATTTGATCAAGTGGGTAATATTAAGTGGATGAAAAAATCAGCATGGATATATTTTCTAAAATATGTTGATAGACAAATATGACTATGGATTAATGTTGTAATTTGATTTGAATTAAAAAAATATGTATTTGTCAAAAAATAAATAAAAATAAAATAAATATATATAAATAAAATAATAACAAATAAAATAAATACAATTTTAATGTAATTAATGGACTGGTCCATGATTTAAAAAAAATATATATTTTGAGCCTCTCAACTCCTTTTAATATATATATTTTTTTGTACCATTCTTTGATAACCTGCAGAATATATCACCTAAAACTTTAACAATTAAAAAAAGTTTCAATGTTTGATTTGTTTCAGCTTGTGTGGATTATGCTTTTTCGATGTGCCAGTTATTGGCTGCATTTCAAGGTTCATCCTCTGTCTGTTTGAGGACAGATTTAAGCTCTATTGTGACATTGTGAGGTTTGAACTGACAGGATGTATTCAGTGAGGTCAAATAGCTCCGCAAAACCAGAGATGTCTTTATATCTTAAGTTAGACTGAAATCAGACATTATCATGACATCCAAGGACTGGCACAGCTCTGTCATCTTGTTCTCTGTGTGCCTGTAGTATTTTGTCTGCGAGGTGCATCTCCTTTTTAATGGTTTACCAGCATAATATTTATTATCCCACATATTTGTCTGAATGTTGAGCATTAGGATGAGAATTAGAGACAAATGATATGTACTTAGCCCTTTTTTCCCCTGGAGGCTGATGCTTTTAACCCTCAGAATCAGCAGCAGCCATGTCAATTTACATCTAAATATTTATTATAGGCTATTTATTATAGATTTATATAATGCATGTATGTAGACTTCACTGTCATTAGCTCTCATTAGGTACTTTAGGCATTTAATATTGTGTCCTACATTGTTTGCACATCTGTTAATATCTATCTGTGTATACTTATTATAGATGCACAAAGTTTGTATGATATTTGTACTTGTCTTATCTCATTACACTGTTGTGATTTATAATAGTTTAAAAATTCTAAAATAGTCATTTTAGCTGTCGTACATGTGTAACTGTTGTTGGTTTTTGTCAAATGCGCAGGTGGTTCAGAATATTCTACAAACTGAGACCGAATACTGTAAAGAGCTGCAGACTCTCCTCTCCACATATCTGAGAGCATTGCAGCCCACCGACAGGTAAGAACACAAACCAAGAGTCCAACATAAACAGAGATGACAGTAGGTGACTCTCTCTCTCTCTCTCTCTCTCTAGGCTCAGCGTGTCAGATATCAGTCACATCATGGGAAATCTAGAGGAGATCAGCTCTTTCCAGCAGACACTGGTGCACTCACTGGAGGAAAGCGTCAAGTAAGAGTTCTCCTTCATTCAACCAGTCAACAGCGACATCTAGTGGTAGTTATGAATTCAGCTCTGTTCAGCTTTATCTTTATTTATTTCTAAATGAGGTGTGTGTTGTGTGCAGAGTTCCAGATAGTCAGCAGAGAATAGGAGGCTTCTTCCTGTCCCTCATTCCTCAGATGAAGAGTCTGTACGTGACTTACTGCTCCAACCATCCATCTGCGGTTAACGTTCTCACACAACACAGGTGCGTAACACAACGCAATGCACATAATGCTAGTAATGTCCACAAACAACACAGCCACATGTATGCACACTCACAGAAACCCGGTGCATTGATGATTCACATATGGCAATGTTTTTTTGTGTGTGTGTGTGTTTCAAAAATACAGTCTATGCAACATTTCTAATGACTTCAGTGGCTTCTTGCATCTATGTATGTTTCAGTGAGGAACTAGGAGAGTTTATGGAAAGTAAAGGTGCGAACACCCCTGGAATCCTCACACTCACCACAGGCCTAAGCAAACCCTTCCTGAGACTGGAGAAATACCCCACTCTACTGAAAGAGATGGAGCGGCACATGGAGGTACTGGACCGCTCTAACTGTCTGTATGTACATTACCGTTCAAAAGTTTGCGGTTGGACAGATTTTTTCAAACAAGATTTTTAAAAGAAGTCTCTTATGCTCACAGAGGCTGCATTTATTTGATCAAAAATACAGTAGAAACAGTAATGTTGTGAAATATTATTGCTATTAAAGTAACTGATTTCTATTTTAATATCTTTTAAAATGTAGTTCAGTCCTGTGATGACAGCTGCATTTCCAGCAGCCATTGATACATTTCTTTAGGATTCTTTGATGAATAGAAAGTTCAAAAGAGCAGCATTTACAGCATCTTTCATAACATTATCCCCAGGTTTCACAGACAAGGCTTAAGCCTAGTCCCAGACTAAAATGTAAAAAATGTTCAAATGTTTTAACTGAAAGCAACTTGCACTGACGTATCTTAAAATATATAACTGCCATTTGACTGTTATGTCTCTAGAGGCCTAATCCTGGCTTAATCTAAGCCTTGTCTGTGAAACCAGGCCTATAAATGGCTTTACTGTCACTTTTGGTCAATTTATTGTGTCCTTGCTGAATAAAAGTATTAATTTTATTAAAAAAAAACTCTAACTCTGACATATCTGTAATTACAATTTTAGAGGATTCTTTGATGAATAGAAAATTAAAAAAGAACAGAAATATAAATATATATTTTGTAACATTATAAATGCATTTACTGTCACTTTTGATCAATTTAATTGTGTCCTTGCTAAATAAAATAATTTATTTCTTAAGAGAAATCTCACTGACCCCAAATTTTGTATTGGTAGTGTGAATAAATCTAGAGTTAACCAGTTTAACTCACTCATATTCTTCCTTTGTTCTGCCCAGCCGCTTCATCCAGATTATCCAGACATTCAGAAGAGCATGACAGTGTTTAAAAATCTCTCGGTGAGTATTATAAGGTCAACATCATGGATTGTCTTTGATTTTTCACCAGTATTAAAGCTTGAAAGATGTGTGAGAATGACGATGAGCTGTTTGTTATCTTTCAGAATGGGATGCTGTGCTTATTTGTGTGTTTATTGTTGTGTCTTCAGGCCCAGTGTCAGGAAGTGAGGAAGAGGAAGGAGCTTGAGCTGCAGATTCTGATGGAGTCTATTCGGGGCTGGGAAGGGGAGGGCATTAAGACCCTGGGCTCGGTTCTCTACATGTCTCAAGTCCTCATCCAGAACCACGGCGCTGAGGTGAATGTCATCAAATAATCTATCTTTAAGCATTCAAACAACCATCAGGGACACCCAGTGTAACAAACTATATTTACATTTAAAGTAATTAACAAATCATTGGTTAGTTAATAGTTAGAAACGTATTCAAAATGTTTTATATCTTCTTTATGGACCCCTGAATTAAAAACTTGGTTCAAGAGGAGCCAGATATCATTTATATTAATAAGAGTATTATAAAAGATTTTAATTTACTGATTTTTGAAAATCTCTGAAATCAAAATGAAATCTTTATTGTAATATTCTGCTTCTCAGGAGAAAAACGAGCGATACCTCCTGCTGTTTCCTCACATTCTTCTCATGTTGTCTGCCAGTCCTCGAATGAGTGGTTTCATTTACCAGGTAAATGATTTTGCTGTAAATCACTTGTGGTCCTGGCACTCCCATGCATAAGTCAAATGGTGACACTAGAAATATTCCTGATACTGCTTTTCAGAAAATACCAAATTGTACACTCTGTATATTTTAAATGATTATAATATTGTCTATTGCTGTAATATTGTTTTTGCAATTTTCACAGCTTACATGGAGTTCATAAAATTTTAAAACTTGCGTATCCAGTTAAATAATGTAATGAATTTAATAAATTCACATTTCATCACAAGATTACAAAATCCTGGAGGGACCGGATCTCAGACTCCATATTATTCTATTATTACGCTGTTGTCTCATATTACTCCATCAGAATGAATATCGGCTGTTTAGTTGGTCATGTATGCTCTAAAATGTTGACAGTTTATTGGTTGATTGACTTACACAGGGGAAGCTTCCTCTGACTGGAATGGCTGTTAATAAAATAGAGGACAGTGACACCACAAAAAATGCTTTTGAAATATCTGGTAAGTTTCCCAGACAGTTGTCCTCATGGTTTATACATGTTAATATTGCTAGTTGATGATGTTTTACATGCAGGAAGTATGATCGAGCGGATCCAGGTAATCTGTAATAACCAGCAGGATCTTCAGGACTGGGTGGATCATCTACACCGGCAGACCAAACGCACTTCAACCAGCAACTTGAAACCACAGAATGTCCCCTGCCATACGGTGAGAAACATGCACTTTCCACAAACACATACACTACTGTTCAAAAGTTTGGGGTGAGTAAAATCTTTTAAAGTTTTTGAAAGAAAATTATGCTCACCAAGACTGCATTTATTTGATCAAAAATACAGTACAGTATTACAATCTAGAATAACTGTTTTCTATTTTAATATATATTATGAAATGTAATTTGTTCCTATGATGCTTCCGTCCTATGATGCTCTGCTTAATACTTTTGTGGAAACCGTGATGCATTTATTTGATGATGAGAAAATAAAAATAAAAAAGCAACATTGAAATAGAAAACTTTTGGGAAATTATAAATGTCTTTACTGTCACTTTTTATCAGACCATAACTCGGTTACAACTGAGAATGGTCTGGTTTTAACCAGGCTAGCGTCCCTGTGGAATAACAGTATTAATTTTTCAAAAAATTCGAAGCCTTACCTATATTGAAAACGACAGAAATTCAGTGATATTCAGTCACTCATCTGATCTTCTCTTTCCATTTCAGCTGCCGTCTCACCCTCTCACCCCGTCCAGACACTCAGAGATTCGCAGTACAAGCGGATCTCCAGTCTACCACACTCTTCCTCATCTCTCTTCACTTGGAACTCCTCACAGTGGGATGATGTGGGGGCCCCTTGAACCCCCCAAAACCCAGAAGCCCTGGAGTCTCAGCTGCCTCCGACCTGCACCACCCCTAAAACCCTCAGCCGCATTGTGTTACAAAGAGGTAGATGTTATTTGTATGTTAACACACTAACAGCATCTCTAACAGAAGACTAGCTATAAACCAATGTGTACAGTGATTTACATATGATACACTCTGGATTTGCGAATGAAACAAGTTATGTACTAGCTAACCATTATTTATTAAATAAACTCATTTTGAATGGAGGTCTTTTTTTTTAATTTGCATCTAATTTCCGTATGTCGTCAGGATCTCAGTAAAAGTCCCAAAAGCATGAAGAAGCTTCTGCCCAAAAGAAAATCTGAGAGGAAGCCATCTGATGAGGAATTTGCTGTGAGAAAAAGTATGACACTCGTGTTTAAAATGAAGTGTTTAATTAAAGTTCGTTTAGGGCCTGTTTACACCTGGTCACTTCGGGTTTTTACTGATCGGATAGCGATCTCATTTGTTAAAACGGTTCCATTTACACTTGGCCACATAAATGTGTCAAGCTTGTCTTTTCTTAATCGGATAGAGAAAACGCATGAAATGACCAGATGTAAACAGGCCCTTAGTTTTCACATATGCATGTGA
This sequence comes from Tiaroga cobitis, assembly GCA_030578255.1. NCBI lineage: Eukaryota > Metazoa > Chordata > Actinopteri > Cypriniformes > Leuciscidae > Tiaroga > Tiaroga cobitis. The sequence continues at coordinate 47,398,419 of CM060591.1, forward strand.
TGTATTTATTATACTAACACGTCACATGCGTTGCTTTATGTGTTTACTGTTTGCAAGAAAACAGTCCCTTTACAATCATCTCACAGTGTTACCTGATCAATTACATCTTTTGTGCTCTTCTTGTTTCCCATAAGGCACTGTAGCTCTGGAGGAGGATGCGCAGATCCTGAAAGTGATCGAAGCATACTGCACAAGCGCTAAAACACGGCAAACGCTCAACTCAAGTATGTACTCTCTACGTGTGTCATGTATTCTCTTGTGATTTTCATATTCTTTGAAATTTCACTTCAGTCCCAGACTGTGACACGAGTGTAATGAGTGAAGGAAATATAACTGTGCATCCCACATAATACCGTCAAATTTTTTTTTGTCCCAGTTTAAAGGTTCAAAAATACACTACCGTTCAAAAGTTTGGGGTCAGTATTATCTTTCTTTTTTTTTAAGAAATGAATTCCTTATTCAGTAAGAATGCATTAAATTGATCTGTTGATCAAAGAATCCAGAGAAAATTCAGTTTTGATAAAAATATTAAGCAACACAACTGTTCTCAACATTGATTGAGCAACAAATCAGCATATCAGAATGATTTCTGAAGGATCATGTGACACTGAAGACTGGATTAATGATGTTGAAAATTTTTTTGGTCAAAAATAACATTATGCCATCACTGGAATAAATTACATTTTAAAATATATTAAAACATAAAACAGTTGTTTTAAATAATGTGTAATAATATTTCACAACAGTACTGTTTTACTGTATTTTTGATCAAATAGAACCTTTGAAAGAAGAGACTTCTTTCAAAAACATTAAAAAAAAAAATCGTACCAATCCCTAACTTCTGAACGGTAGTGTATTTGGTCTAGAAGGCCCATATTTTAAGTCCTACTGAAGTCTGAAGTCTCTGATAAACATTCTTCGATATGTCTGTAAAATACTGCAACATCTTTAGATTATTTTTTTAATTCTTGTGGTATTCTCTATTTAAATGTGTGTTGACTTAACTCTTTACCATGTTGCTCAATCTAATATTTTCTGCTCTTTTAACATGCATATTTGTCTCTTTTCCTCTCCCTTCCTTCATTCCTTTCTTTTTCACCCATTTCTCTCTTATGTTGTCCTGCCATTATTATTGCTTTTTGTTACATTTTTTTTATTTCATTTTGTCACTTATATATAATTTATTGGGCGTCCCTCACTTTACTCATCTTGGTTTGGTCCATCCTCTCAACCCACCCATCCTCTCCAATATGATTGGTTTGATTCCCCATCCCTGATTAGCATGGCAGGGCACTGATTTGATGCATAATCATGTGCTGGCTGATGTTGGCCAAACGTATGTGGATGCTGTGGGTTGTCGTAGCAGCGGATTTCCCTCTGACCAATCCGAAGACTCGGACTATGACACTATATGGATAACTCACACTAACAGAATTGGTTCTATGTCCCGTAAGAGCTGCTGCTCGTATATACACATCAAAATTAAAACACTTTTTTGTTTTATTTTGTTTGCATTGAAAGTGACAAGCACTTTTCGAGGGCTTAAATATAAGTTAGTTGTAGTTGGGAACATATTGAAGAGATGGTTGACATGAAAGAGCAAGAAAGATGTTTTCACTGTTTTTGCTCCATGGCTTTCATAGGACAGAAGCATTCACATTTAATAGTGCCCCATCCTAAAATTATGTACAATTCAGTTACTATAGTTAACTAAAACTGAGGGGAAAAAAAATAAAAAAAATCTATAAAGATATATGTACAGTTGACACAGTCTGTCAATGAGTCTGTTAACCAGTTACAGTTCAGTTGTTAATCTTACATTGTTAAACTTCTTTCAGGATCAAGGAAGGAGCCAGGGCCACATATGCTTTTTCCTGAGGAGGAGAAAATCATTGTGGAAGAGACTAAGAGCAATGGTCAAACCGTACTCGAAGAAAGGTTCGATCACTGCTTTATGCAGTTAATTTGCATTAAAATATTGCTATATTGTCATTAGGGCTCTCAGTTTAATGCAATCATTTATCATGATTAATCTTACAATAATGTTGCACATAAAAAAAGTTAATTGTCTTGTAGTTGTTCATGATTTTTTCATCTGGATATTCATTCCAGGAGTCTGGTGGATACAGTTTATGCCTTAAGGGATGAGGTTCAAGAACTTAAGCAGGTCAGTCCACGTGCCACACGCAAACGTTCCTTTATGCTGATTGTGATGCCATTTCGTTGAAAGTCTAAATCTGGTGCCGTGACCCGGATGCTCTGATTTTTACATCACCAGGATAACAAGAGAATGAAGCGAACTCTTGAAGAAGAACAAAAGGCACGGAAAGAGCTGGAGAAGATTGTCAGGAAAGTGTTAAAGAGTATGAACGACCCGTCCTGGGACGAGACTAATTTGTGATCCCATCTGTGCATTTAGAAATGAAAACCGCATCTGATAATTGTGTGTTCTGTGTATTCCTAGGTCCTGACCAAAAATTCTTGTAAATATTGTGACAAAATTGGACTTGATCCCTTCAGTCACAGTAGTATGCCTTTTTTTAAACCTGATCCTTTTTAAGCCTTTTTTGTTTGCCAGTGCCAAGTATCTAGTTGAACCCATTTTCAGGATATGCTAATGATATAAGGAAATGTATTGAGGCTAGACATCATCTAGCAGAAACATACTTCTCGTCTCTACCGGATCAGGTGTGGTCTGGCAAAGCTGCCAAAAAATACTTCTTGCAGTTCGATCACTTAGTTCACCGTCACAGATTTCATTGGTTCCTAGTCTAAAACTGGGAGTCTCAGGGATGATAAGACACACTGTACCTACAAATGTTGCCAGGCTTGCATCACTGCCTGCGTCCTCTGACTTTTAGAATCATAAGCCAATATGTTCAATAAGTGATGACATTCAGTAGAATTTTTCCAATGGAAAACCTTGCAATGCAATACTGGAGACAAATCTGAGGGAACTAGTCTTAAATGGTTACATTTCAAAGTTGCTTTTACAATAACCTCAGTTTTAATTTCGTCCGGTCGATCTTTTGCAGCTTGTATCTTCTTTTTCTTTCTTTTTTTTACTTTTATTATGGTCCTTTAACCCTAATTGTGCATTCACAGATTTTTGTTTTGTACAGAAATAATCCTTTATTGTATTTAATGCTCAGAAATGTGCCTTTTTTGGAAAAAGAGATTTCCAGAATTTTGTCAGCATTTCTAGCTCTGTCAGCATTTCAAAGAACCTTTGTAAGAAAACCGTATGCAAGATTTATTTTAAATGAACACTGAATCTGTGGTTAGGAACTGACAGATTAAGTGTCTTCTATGTTGTCTGTCTAATTTATGTATTTAAATGAAATATTGTCTACTGCAAAATGACTGTGTATTGTGAAATTTCCAGATAACCTTGACAACTTTCTCTTCCCAAAGCGCTGTCTCTTCGCTGTCTTACTCTATATTTCTTGCTGATTTAATTAAATAAATACAAATTCTTACTGTGACTCTTTAAAAGGTATTTGTGCTTGTCTCATTCCTTTCTTGCACTATTAGTCATAACATGAGAAATCAGATATGCCTTGATTTTGATATTGGGTGACCAATATATTGGGTGAGATTTCACGTAGTGATATTGTGCAAAGCTTCTGTGTTGTACTCACTATTGGCCGGCGCTGGTCATGTGTGTGATGCGTGTGACGTACAACCTAGAAGCTTTGCGCAGTTTCACTACGTGAAATCTCGAGGCCCACAGAGAAGGAAATGAATAGTTGAATAAAGTCGTCATTTTTGTTTGTTTTTTGCGCACAAAAAGTATTCTCCTCGCTTGATAAACTTAAGATTGAGCCACTGTAGTCACTTGGACTATTTTAATGATGTCTTTAACTTTTCTCGGCCTGCAAGTTTCGATCCCTTAAGAAGCCTATGGAGGAGTGATCCAGCTCTCAGATTTAATCAAAAATATCTCAATTTGTGTTCCGAAGATGAACGAAAGTCTTACGGGTTTGGAACAACATGAGGGTGAGTAATTACTGACAGAATTTTTATTTTGGGGTGAACTAACCCTTTAACATAAGTGAACCTCAAGGAACATTCAAATAATAATAAAAAACATGAATATCAGATGATGTCCCCAACGTCTCCTCACTGACGTCACTCACTTCTAAAACTTGTCTTTCGCAATCTTGAGTACCTGATTCGGCAAGATCGATACGTCAGTCGCAAAGGAACTAGAGCTTAGATTCTCTGCCCAAGCCCGAACTTGACCCGACCCTCGGGCCGGGCCCTTGATCTAGAGACGTGCACTCCCAATGCAAAAGAGTGTGGCGGCGCGGGACTAGATTTGATGGCCGAGTGCGAGCGCGGGCGGTAATGCACTCACTGTGTGTGCGGGTTGCGGAGAATAAAACGATTCGCGGGTTTTTATATGTTTTAAACTAGAAATATCTATGAATAAAACATAAAAACTAATACATTTTTGTACATTACAAAATAGAAACGATTTACAGAGTTTCTTTTTATAACATGTTTGCAGCGTTGAGCGATTTAGCCAATCACAGTGTTGATTTCTTGAACACAATGGGCAATCAGAAGCATTTAAGATAGACTCCCCTCACCGCTCAAAACGGACAAAGTGTATATATTATGAAAGATTTATTGTGCAGTCAGCTTCATTGATAATAACAGAGATGTGTGAGATCATGAACTAGAACTGATGTCAGCTTTTTAGGAATTATTAAGGGAGCTCACTTTGCGCGTATTCAGTCAAATTCCTTCAGTCATATATGCCAAACCATGCACGCAGTAGCTTGCTTGCTTTTATGTTATAACAGTGGTTTGTGTGTGCAAACTCCCATTTTGTCTGTGGCCAGTGGATGTAAATATATTGTTAATGAGCTAACGCTAGCTTAGGGGTGTGCGATTGCACGATTTATGATCGTGGACGATTAAAATATCTCCACGATCTGCTTTTGAAGAAATGTTGTAGTATCGTGGATTTGATATCAGTTGCATTTCTGGCGCCTCTGTCTCAGCATAGGCTACAACGCGACGTATATTCACATCAAATGTTAACGCAGAGGAAGGGACACTGCAGTTCACAAAAGTTAACGTAATTATTTGCATGTGCTTTAAAGCCTTGCCGGTTAAACAAGTCATTCAAGTGTTGATGCGCGGTTCTTACTCTTTTCTGAGCGCAATACACCCGTAGCGCACATCATGTGCGGCACATGCACTAAGCCTGTCTAACAACAGCGCCTGGTTACTGAACTAAGTTATCTTTCTAGTCTTATTGCGCTAATACTGTCAAACAGGGGCGTCGCCAGCCGATTTTGCCGGGGCTTCAGCCAGGGGCGTCGATTTCGGTGGGGACGGTGGGGACGCGTACCCACCAGATTTCGTGATGAGTCATTTTGTACCCACCACTTTTTTTTTGGCATGATGCTGGATGCTGGTTTTATTCTCGCTGACTATCGCGCTTCTTTATTTAACCCTTGGCTTTCACACAAGTTTAAAATATTCTGGCTGACCACCCAGTGTGAATATTTCTAGGCGACCGTTATTTAGAAATGTTGCACTCTGGTTTCCATGGTGACGTGTCATCGCTTGTCACGTGAGACACCGCAGCCACAACAGCACTGAATTATGAATGATCTGCTTTTGTCATTTTCCCTTTTTATTCAAAATATTCACAAATTTGTTTGCTATAGCATGACATATCTGATATTCCGATTGTCAAATATATGCAAGTGGATGTGTTTTGTTGTTTAAACTCCTTTATTTTTTAAATGAGCTGACACTGACAGCTTAGCATGGACAGTGAACGAGCGGGAACTACATAGTCTGCTGGGATGAGCCGAGGCAGAGAATTTCCGGCCAAGGTTCCGCATTTTAAGGGGGCTCCCGAGGGCTGATCATTCAAACAATCAGGAATGTTAATATAAAGACGCAGCAAATATCTCTGCATCCCAGACCCCCCTCTCTCGCTACGCGATCGCTGGCTAACGTCATGCTTTTACCGTCTCGCCTTTTTCAAACTGGAGCAGCGCTTACTCGCAGGTATGTAGACAAATTACAATGCATGATTTGATTTGTTAAACGTGAAAAGGACTTATCCGTCTAAACGCTCGCTCTCTAACGTAAACCTAGATATATATGTTCACTGTTGTTAGGCGCATATCCAAGTGTTTGTGCGGAGTGTGGACATGGAGGCGCCGACGCGATTACTTGCATTTTCCTATAAACAGTGGAAAGTTAAAACAATGTTTATTACTTAAGTTTTGCTGGTATTGTGGCTATAGTCTTGTGCATTTGTACACAACGGATCAGCTGTTTTAACTCTTCTCTTGCAATACATCATGTTAGCCTTGCCTTAGCCACCAACTTACTCAGCTAACTTAGTTACGGTTTGCGTTCGTACAGCAAGCATTGGTGGAGTCGGAGATGATCGTGGAGTAGTCAGTATCTTGTTTAATTATTGCTTGAATCTATTGCTGAATTCTGGAATAGTTGTGATGAGGATGATGATGGAGGCGGGGTGCTTTCAAGTTTTGGTCAAAATGGTGATACGATTGGATGGATGCAGTGTCAGATCATGGTGTGATCATCGTTCATCTGTGCGACACATATTTTTGCTTTTTCAATCTTGGCAAAATTGTAGTGCAGAACGCAGAAGTTGTGTTGTCAATTGGCGATTTTTTTTGGACAGTTTTCAGTTGTTATGAGGAGCAATATGAGAGAGAAATTTGGTAATCATTGTTTACATTAAACCACGTCATGTCATATTGTCAATGTTACTTATCTTATGAAGCAGAATAGTGGGTCATAGGCTACTCGTATGTCTAATGCTTTTTAAAAACCTAAGGCTTTCAAGTTCAACATAAAACGAGTCAGACATCATCACATGTTTGTATACATTTTTATTTATTTACATTAAGCGACAGTAACGTTACATCGTCTTTCAAAACATGATCTGCGCGAAAGAGAGAGAAAAAAAATAATGTCATTCATTGTACCCAGCACTTTTGAAAATGCACTTCCGAATACGTCTCTGTCCCCAGCACATTTCAAACCAAACTGACGCCCATGGCTTCAGCCCCGAATGTTTTGAGTCAAGCCCCGAATTTAATGATGACTGTCACTGAGCAAATATGAAACTGGACAAACAATAGCCTATGTAAACGCCCGAAATCATAAGTTGCTTTATTTCATTGCGCTTTGGCTTTGCATGCATACAGCCTGTAAAAAATAGATCTTAAAAATAATCTAGCCTATAGAATACATTTCTTTGCTGTCGGTAGCCTATGGGCTACTCCGTTTCTTCCTCTCTGTTAAATATGCAGCAGCAGCAGCAGGTAGGGGAGGAGCTAGCACAGTCAACCGCAAGAGCGCGAGTTAACTGAGGCAGTCAGCGAGCAGGAAAGAAAAAATTAAAGAAAAATGAAGCAAACGAGACTTTGGGGATTTTTCGGAAAGAAGTCAGTGGGTAAGAATTCAGTTTTTTTTATCCTTAAAGTCTGAAGATAGATCGTCATCTGGCTGGCTTTCACTGTAGGCCTATTTGTTTAACTAGCTAGTTATTACCGCATAGGCTAACATTATAACGTTAGCACTTAACGTTAGGCCTACTGGCATTTTCTAGTACAGAATCTCTTCCGGATAAAAACACAGGAGAAGAAGCTGAAACAAGTGATAGAAGATTGCTCACTCACTCAAATATAAAATAACGTGATCATCATCAAACATTAAACGTAAATAAAAAATCCGCTTAATATTATCAAAGGTGGACCACCTGTCCTGCATTTTGTGAAGCTGTGAAGAATGTGAAGCTTTGTTGTCCCGCGTCACACAAGTCATAAGCAGTGTGCCTCATTTTAATTTTGTCTGCATCATTTTATTTAATCCTTTAAATTCCAATTCTAATGTTGCCTTTCTTTATGAAACTTACCAACATTCAAGTGTTGATAAAAAAGAATGCATGAAGCTAATGAAATGTCTTTAAAATTAAAGTACAGTTAAAGGTATTTTTTAATAAAAAAAAATATCTACATTTGAACATAATAGTATACTGCAAGTGCAAAAATAATTCATAAATACTGAACTATAACAAGTATAAGTTTGTTAACTTAAAGAAAACTTGCAAGTATAATTGCAGTATAAACTAGTAGTTTACTGACAGTACACTTCAGTGTGTACTTTCATAAACTAAAAAAATACTAATTGTATTAAAATAGTAAACTACTACTAGTATACTTATAAGTTCACTTGTAGTACAGATGCAAAATGAGAAACCTAGTTGTGTACTTAAAGTTTACTACTCTTACACTTATAATACATTTAAACGAATAATACTTCTTCATAAAATGAATTTGAAGTATACTTCTTTTTCGTAAGGGTAGCCAGAAACATTAGTTTTATCCCACTGCACTGAATACTTTCCTAGTTTATCAGGTGTTGTTTTCTCTAAGGATAACCAATAAGCATTAACATAAAATGTATGTGTGACATGTTTTGTGTTTGTAGTTTGTAGTAAATATACACTTTGATTTGATTAAATGGTTTTGTAGAGGGTAGCAAAGATGAGCTGCAGACTGGGGAGGAGCCAGCAGCAGCAGTAGCAGCTGTGCCAGGATCAGACATGGAAACTGGTAACAATTAATCAGTCATTTTACTTTGGAGAAAGATAAAAGTGAAACATTGTTTATCCCAATGCTCCTAATGAAAAGTTTTTGACAGATGTACATTGAGAATTATATACAGTTCGATGCCATGGTGTGTGAATGAACGTAGACTAAAGTCATCTATGTATAGAGGGAATGCATTAACGTCACTTTCCCGCCGGAACACGCCCCCCTCAGCCGGACTGAGTGGCAAAAGAGCTGCTGCGTGGCTGGAGTTAATAGGGGAAACTGCGTTAACGCGAGTAAAACAAACTATTATCAGTTTAAACTAAAAGTTGGACTCGATATAGTGTTCCTTACAACTTATCAAAGATCCAGTGATCCATGGATATTGACATGCAGCCAGGAATCGTGTTTCCTGACATTTATATGTGCCTGATTTCGACGCCGGGGAAATAAATTAAGAAAATTTGCCTGTAAACGTTTTATATAAATACAATATAGATAGGTCTAAATCCGAGTGATCACTTACATTAATTTTATACTGTATATCATCATATCGTCCAGCCCTGCTAAAACTTGTCAGTGTTTATTTAAAAACATCCAATTATGCAGAATAGTCTGTTCTGTAGCTTTTTGCAGTCTGTAAAAATATACAGTACCTCAGATTTCTGGTCAAATCTAGTTGTACAGTCAATCGCAAAGCTCTTTCCCGTTTTAGACGTGTTTTGTGTTTTTTTTTTTTTTAAATTGTTACTGTAATAAAAAAAAAAAACCTCTTCGAGTGATCCCTGTATTTACACAAAATGGTCTGGGCTAAGCCCCGGATGTCCTTCAATGCTGGAAACGCCCCAGCTGTCAAATACACACAAGGTTTACATAAACAAAGTTGGTTATGTATAAAGTGAAACAAACAGAGAAAATTGAGAGAACATCTGCTTGTCAAATGTCAGAGGCTGGAAGTAGCTACTACGCATCAGGTATCGCGTAAGGATCACACCCTAACAATGATATTTTTTGAAAGTAGCGTTTCTTTTCCTGGTAATCTAGGTGTGAAATGTTGTCTTTCGTAGCCATTTACGGTATCCATATGAAGCTCTAAATCGTAGCAAGCTAGATAGCTAATGCTTGTCAGGTACTCAAGATGGCGGCAGTCAACTGGAAAAAGACAAGGGGGTAATCCATCGACCGGAAGTTGAAGTCGGCCGGGTGCCGCCATCTTGTAGCAGAACTTCACTTGCGTTAGCATTTCCATTGACTCCCATTCATTTTGGCGTCACTTTGACAGCGAATAACTTTACATCTGATGCGTTTAAAGACTCCATTTGTCCATTATTTATTTCTAAAGAAACACGACAATGTATAAAGGGCTCCATTACCTTCTATGTTACATTATGGCCCTGTAGAAACAGTTTTGGTAAAAATAGGCTAACGATTGCGTCATAACCACTCGACTCTCTGTCGCGCTGTACAGAAATTACCGTACAGACAGGAGGAGAAGCTCGCAGGCAATCGGGGGGACGTCCCGTCAAGGGAGAAGCCCATAGATAATGAGTCCATAAAAGAAACGGAATACTTACTCCTGCTCACTCACGCCAAAGAACTCTTTGCTCAAGTTCCCCGTCTCTGCAAGATTAACGTTGGCAATTTTCACGCACAGCTACTAGAAGATTAACGTCTGTCAGACAGGTTGCTCACGTCATCAAGCTTAGTTTGAGTCGGTCTGAGTCTGCGCGTCGGGAACGGAAGTGCTCAAAAATCGCTAAAAGTGGGCTTCAACTGTCTCAACTGAGTTCCAATGAGATCGCTCTATCCATTTCTTTTACTGTCTATGGAAAAAGAGCGAATGACGTAAGAGGTCACATGAGAGGTCACCTTGGAGCCAAGGGGGTAATCCATCCGCCGGAAACTGAAGCTTCCTCTGGGGGCCGCCATTGTAGCTGGCTATCACCTACTGTTAGCATCCTATTGACTCCCATTAATTTTGGCGTCACTTTGACAGCGAATAACTTTACATCTGAGGCGTCCAAAGACTCAATTTGTCCATTATTTAATTCTTAAGAAACGGGACAATGGATAAAAGGCTCCATTATTTTGTATCTTACGTTATGGTCCCGTAGAAGCCGTTTTTGTAAAAATAGGCTAACGATTGCATCATAAACACGGGACGCTCTGTCGCACAGTAGAGAAATGACCGTATAGACAGAAGTAGAAGCTCGTAGGCAATCGTTTACTGTCTATGAGGCAATCGGGTGGACATGGAGGCATAAAGTCAAGGGAGAAGCCCATAGATAGAGAGTTCATAAAAGCAACGGGACAAAATATTTCAACAACAGATTTGTTTCAGATTTCAATTCAGATTTGTCTCAGCACAGCTACTAGAAGTCAGAACGGTTGCTCACGTGACATCTACGTCGTCAAGCTCAGTTTGAGCCTGCGCAGTGCGCTTGGCTATCAGGAAGCGAGTGCTTTTATGGGCTTCAACTTTCTCCGTTGAAATCTATGGGGTCGCTGTGTCCATTTCTTTTACTGTCTAGGGTGAGCTCACGCGTTCTATTGAATCAATAGGAAATTGTATGATTTGACTAAGAAAACATTGCATAACGAGACCCCGTCTTTAAATCTAAAGTCTCCCTGAACAGTCTTACAACGCAAACATCCTAAGCATTTAAATGGGTATTTGTTTAAAGTCGGAAATTATTCCTGCTTACTAAAAATTAAGTATATATGTGAATTGTGAACTTAAAATTTAGCTCTTTCTGATTGTGTTTTACAGAGAGATCAGTAGTCTGTTCAAGTATTTGATTAGTTAGGAAATGCATAATACAAATTGTATGGGTTAATGTTTACCCGTTTCACCTCTTATTTACCCCTGGCCCTTATTTACACTGCACACGTCTGCGGACATAAGAACATAGCAGGCTGTCCTTTTTTTTTTTAAACAACACGGAAATAGCGACAATTGTGCATATAAATTACTATATATGGGCTTAAAGGGTTAGTTCACCCAAAAATGAAAATTAAGTCATTAATTACTCACCCCCATGCTGTACCGACCCCGTAAGACCTTCGTTCGTCTTCGGAACACAAATTAAGATATTTATGATTAAATCTGAGAGCTGGATCACTACCACATAGGCTGCCTAAGGGAATGAAACCTGACAGCCCAGAAAGTCAATGAAGAAAATGGTTAAATATTCCATGTCACAACAGTGGCTCAACTATAAGTTTATCAAGCGACGAGAATACTTTTTGTGCGAAAAAACAAACAAAAATAACGAATTTATTCGACTATTCCTTTTCTTCCTTGTAGGCCTGAAACGAGACTTCAAGAGATTTCCACGACGCGCACGCGCGAGAACTTAACTGAAGTAGTTGAAGGAGATCGCAATTCTCGCGCATGCGTCGTGGAAATCTCTTGAAGTCTCGTTTCAGGCCTACAAGGAAGAAAAGGAATAGTCGAATAAAGACGTTATTTTTGTTTTATTTCCGCACAAAAAGTATTCTCGTCGCTTGATAAACTTATAGTTGAGCCACTGCTGCAACATGGAATATTTAAACATTTTCTTTAATGACTTTCTGGGCCGTCAGGTTTCATTCCCTTAGGGAGCCTATGGAGGAGTGATGCAGCTGTCACATTTAATCAAAAATATCTTCATTTATGTTCCGAAGACGAACGAAGGTCTTACGGGGTTGGTACAGCATGGGGGTGAGTAATTAATGACTTAATTTCCATTTTTGGGTGAACTAACCCTTTAAAGTACAACCTGTGAGATCCTTTTGTGATCTTCGTTTTGCACTTGTTGATGCACAGCGGGTTATCTTAAAAGTGCCGTCGGAGCTACCAATCTCTGTATAACGGCCGTTGGAGCCCTCTGCACATATGCACTGCTCAGTGCTCACAGTACAGACATGGCACAAACCTTCTTTCTGTTATTTCCTCTATTGTTTCATTCCCATTGTCTGTGATAATCCAGGGCTGAGATGGCAACAGATGCACATGGAAGCTGTCGAACAGAAAAGGCTGAAACCCAAGAGAAGTGGGTGGATTTTGGATTCTCTTTTTGTGTACGCACCGGTAATGTGATGGATGTTCAAATGTTTCTCTTTCTTTCTCTCCACATCAAGTTATTTCTGTGCCGTCTCTGCGACCAAACTCAATATTCATTTGCAATCTAAATTCCTGGCTTGACGTCTCCTCTGCTGTTTCTTTCATTTCTGTGTATTGTAAGAAAGAATATCTGGATTATGATGAAAATGTCACTGGTTTGTTCATGGCTTTAGCATTGTTTGAGATGTTGGCACATCAATATTTCAACCCACAGGGCTGCGTTGCAGGTGTGGCAAAAACTCTTGTGTGTGTCTGTCTCATATCTGTTTTTCCAACACGCTACCTCCACCTCCACCCTATTATGGCAAACAATGACTCGCACCAAACGCTTCCAAAGACTCACAATCCTCAGGGACAGCAAGGCATTGTGGGAGATTTAATCACTGGCTGAGGCTCATGCAGAAGGAGGCAGGTTGTTCTTTTGTGTCAGAACTGAGGCAACTTTGACATTTTGAGAAAGACTGACGTTTAGGACACATTTACATAAGGACAAAGCCCAGAGAACGGAAGAGAATGGTACAGAGATAGACAGAAAATGTTAAATGTCACTTTAATTGAGCCGCTCTGTGTGTCTCAAAAGTTTTAATTGTGTTAACCAAATCAAATTCCGAGCTACACTGACTGTACATGGACTGTCAGACTGTGATGAATGGCAGAAAAAATATTCCACATATATAGTGTCTTTACACAAGTGCAAGTGTCAGTTCCATTTCTATTCACATTATGCCATTCAAAATTATGCTAGTCACGGCCACAGTCAGGATAGACAACATTAATTTAATTTTGTGTGAATGAATACAAAGCTTTGTGGGATGTGCACAAAGTTTTTTATGTTTTTTAAATAATAATAATAACCTTTATTTTATAAAGCGCCTTTAAAAGCAGCTTCTCAAAGCGCTGTACATACAATGGACATAAATGAAGTTTCTTACTAGGTTATTGGGGCTGTATTTAATAGTAATATTTTAAATTAAATATTAAACTCTTTCTACTTTAAAATGTAATTTATTCCTGTGATGGCAAAGCATCATTAGCTACTGCAGTCTTCAGTGTCACATGCATGATCCTTCAGAAATCATTGTAATATGCAGATTTCCTGCTCAAAAACGTATTATTATTATTATCAATGTTGAAAACAGTTGTGCTGCTTAATAATGATCTAAAAATATATATTTTTTAAATCTTTAAAACACTGCATACGTTATTGAGACTTGTTTGAAATGTATATTTAAAACAAGTGTATTTTGTCTTACTGTGGTATTTTTAAACTTCAAAGTATGTTTAGCTATTCTGCTTGGTTAATAAAATATTATAAATGCGTCTGTGTTCTTTAATTTGTGTGTCGTCCGTGGATCACATGCAGAACTTTCCACACCCATCAGCGCTGTTTTGAAATAATCCTAATTTACACGGTTTAGTAAATCTGGCCCTTTGTCTGTAAAACTTAGGCCTCACCTAAGCTGTTAAGACTGTATGACATCTAACTTGACTAAGATCCAATGCCTATTTAAACTGACATTTTTCACCTGGTAGATTATAAAATGAGTTAAAAAAAAATAATAATTTAAAAGACTTACACTGATGGAAAGACCTAAGTCATATAGAGCTGCACGATTCTGGATAAATTGAGAATCCCGATTTTCTTGTTTAAAATAAAGATCCCGATACTCCCACGATTCTGAACAGACAAGAGACAACGAAACAAAATAATAATTTACTAGAGGTTCTGACAAAATGTTAACTGCTACAGTCTAATTAAAATGTTTAATTAATTTGAATTAATTATTTGAAAAAATCGTGGTCATTTAGGAGTGAGATTGCGTGATTATATGAATCGATATTGAGATCTTTTAGTGATTAATCATGCAGCTCTAAGCCATAGGTATCAGTATAGACTTGGGATAGTAAGCAACCACCCAGAGCACCATAGCAACAACTTAGCAACACCCCATAAGCCAATCAGAACACCTTAGCAACTGCATAGCAATGCCTTGGCAACCACCCACCCATGGCATTGTGAATTATAGGTCATGACTATGATTTTACCAAGTAAGACATGTTCCTGTATCAACATAATTTGTTGATTCTGGAACAACATTCCTATCTAAAATTTTTTAGTCCTATCCCTATCCCTATCCCTACCCCTAAACCTAACCCTTCCCAAAACATCTCCCTAAAAATTTAATTGCCATTGTGTATGAAATGTGCTATATAAATAAACTTGCCTTGCCTTACCTAAAATCAGAGGGAAATAACACTGATGTAGAAGCACCTAAGGTTGTAAGCTGAAACTTGACATAAACTGTAAACTTGTCCCTCAAATCCGACTGGTTGAATGGCATGTTGCATATTCAACAAAGATGTACGTTCACCGAGAGTTAAGGTAGCTTAGTTCTTATATTAAAACAATTTAAGTCCATCATTTGATCTCAGTCATGTTTAAATACATCACGCACTGGTTAAAAAGTTGATTATATCCCATTGTGGCCTACTTTGTATTTCTGCTTGACTAAGAACGCTGCGTTTAAGCAATTCTTAAGTTCAGATCCTAAACCCTATTAGACTGAACAACGCTAGATGAAAGACAAAAGCTCGGTCTCCTTTCCATTTATCCCACAAAAGGGTTAAGGTTGTACTTTCAGCCTTATGCAAGTGACAGGCCAAATTTCGTTCTTTTATGGACACTGACTGCCCCTCATTGACTCACAATGGAAAGGATATAATTTTGCAGATGTTGGTGAAAAAGCTCAAATGTCAGCCTCTTTTCAAACTGCCAGACCTGCCGTAGCCCAAGGATGAATAATGGATCAGTCACCTTTGTCTACTGCTGAATATTCTTACATAAATACAAAGACTCATAAAACGCATAAAAGAGCATCTAATTCATCTTTTAACTCACAGATCAAACGCTGTGATAACTCAGCACAGAGTCTGCTTTTCTTAACGACAGACAGGTGAATGAAGAACACCTTTGTGCTCGCTCCTATCTCTTGTGTCTGGAACAAAAGTCTGATTTACCCCAAACTGCTGTCTTTCGTGTTTCGCCTGGTTTTTGTTAACCCTTCCACAGAAGCGAAAGGCTAAAGAGAGTCCTATATGCGCACACATGGGGTTTTGGGTAAAGACCTCTGTGATTTTAAGGAGATTTTAAATTCGGTCAGCCTCATGTTGTTCCAAACCCACTTGACTTTCTGGATGGAAAGTCAAATGAGTTGCAAAATTTTCATTGAATGCAAAATGCTATGGAATATTCACGCTACTCTTTTTCTATGCAATAAAAGTGAATGGAGACAGATGTAGTCAATCTACAAAATATGACCAAAAACCCCAAGTAGGGGGCTAACTTACCACAATACTGGGGTAAGATGGCGTCTGAATAATTTTATATTTTGTCCTATAACAAATAAAAATTAGCAAATGTTTCTATATATTTCCTTATAATATCACATTGGCTGGTGCATCATCAACCTGCACACGCCAAACTTATATCTAAATGTGTTACAATGTACAGGTAAATGCACATTGATCTTAAGGGGGGAATTTACCCTGTTACCCTACATCAAAAGAGTAGTATGCCCGAATGCATAGTTTTCGAAATATAGTGGGCGAAAAGTCCCTGATTGACCTCCGCCGAGATTCTTAAGTGTGCATTCGATGGACACTTTACTCTCCCATGAGGCCACACGAGAGGATTTATGAATGGCAGTGAAGCGACGCAACTGACGCTAGTAGGTCATGTGACAGTAACAACATGGCGAAAGTAGTACGTCCAAATTTCCCCATGTTCATACTACACACTCACCTAAAGGATTATTAGGAACACCTGTTCAATTTCTCATTAATGCAATTATCTAATCAACCAATCAAATGGCAGTTGCTTCAATGCATTTAGGGGTGTGGTCCTGGTCAAGACAATCTCCTGAACTCCAAACTGAATGTCAGAATGGGAAAGAAAGGTGATTTAACCTATTTTGAGCGTGGCATGGTTGTTGGTGCCAGATGGGCCGGTCTGGTTATTTCACAATCTGCTCAGTTACTGGGATTTTCACGCACAACCATTTCTAGGGTTTACAAAGAATGGTGTGAAAAGGGAAAAACATCCAGTATGCGGCAGTCCTGTGGGCGAAAATGCCTTGTTGATGCTAGAGGTCAGAGGAGAATGGGCCGACTGATTCAAGCCGATAGAAGAGCAACTTTGACTGAAATAACCACTCGTTACAACCGAGGTATGCAGCAAAGCATTTGTGAAACCACAACACGCACAACCTTGAGGCGGATGGGCTACAACAGCAGAAGACCCCACCAGGTACCACTCATCTCCACTACAAATAAGAAAAAGAGGCTACAATTTGCAAGAGCTCACCAAAATTGGACAGTTGAAGACTGGAAAAATGTTGCCTGGTCTGATGAGTCTCGATTTCTGTTGAGACATTCAGATGGTAGAGTCAGAATTTGGCGTAAACAGAATGAGAACATGGATCCATCATGCCTTGTTACCACTGTGCAGGCTGGTGGTGGTGGTGTAATGGTGTGGGGGATGTTTTCTTGGCACACTTTAGGCCCCTTAGTGCCAATTGGGCATCGTTTAAATGCCACGGCCTACCTGAGCATTGTTTCTGACCATGTCCATCCCTTTATGGCCACCATGTACCCGTCCTCTGATGGCTATTTCCAGCTGGAAAATGCACCATGTCACAAAGCTCGAATCATTTTAAATTGGTTTCTTGAACATGACAATGAGTTCACGCCATTAACGCCATCTATCGGGAAGCTTTGCAGACTCTGCTCAGGCTGTGCGCGACCTGCGTTCAAGTGTTTTGAAGGAGGCGTGGCTTTGGAAACAATGAAGGGAGGGTGGGATCTTATGCTTTCGAAGCTAGCTTGCTATTGCTAGCCTCTCCGATATTACCTACCCTATCTTTAATGGATTAACTAATTATTAGTAATAGGATCTTATTCTAAAGTGTTATCGAACCTTTAACATGGAATCTTTCCATTGCACAAAATGTTATTTACTGAAATTATTTACCTCTACACTCTCCATATCCAGACAGCTTAATTCACCAGCTCCATTATAAACCTATTGCCCTACTCCAAACTCTTGCTCTCTGCCCTGGACTTGGATAGCAATCATTTCAAAATGACATGTTCTGTGGGACTGCAAGACACCTTATCTCGTCACTCTGAACAAACTGCCATTCATTCTCTGTACTTGTGCTTTACAATATTGAAATATATAAATAAAACAGAAAGAAAGAAGAGCAGCTAGGGCACATCGCATACACCGGTTGCTCTTTCATATGGTTATTGTGCAAAATAGCTGTGCAATATTTTTTTTGTCAATGGTTTACTCTAAAAGCTTTTCCCTCTGTCAGTATGAAAGGAAAGCAATAAAGGTCTTTCAATGGGTATGAATAAAACCAGGGAGAACAGAGGGGAGCCGCTGGGGGTTTGGCCGAAGGGCTTCTATTCTTTAGCTGGTAATCAAATTGAAGCTGAAATGAAATGGAGGTTTCTTATGAAAATAGCCTTTGTTGACTGGAAAGCTGGTAATTCATAAACAATACATAAGGCTTTTGTGAGCATAATAACATATTCATGCTCTCAGAGAAAGGAAAGGAACAGGAGAGAGAGAGAGGGAGAGAGAGAGAACGAGAGGCAGTGTGGCAGTGAATAAAGGGCTACAGGGGTTTGGCTTGTGCGTCTCAACTGCTAGAGCAATAACTGATGTTACTCTGTGACACCTCTCGTTTCCTCTCTCTCTTGTTATGCCTCTCACTGTCATTTTCTCTCGGTCACAATCTTTTTCTCCATAACTCCCTCGTCACCGGCTTGTGGTGTTTGACAGGAATACCAGAGTAGTGGGTCTTCAGAAGTAGTGAGTTGAACAGGGAGCAGGTGCTTCAGATGAATTACCTGCAGAGGAGCTCAGTGATGGACTGGACACACAACTCGCAGCAGAAGCTTGAAATGAAAGTGGTTTTCAAACAAACAAACAGGATGACTTTTTGAGGGAATATGGACATCGGATGTTTTCGCTGGAATGAAGGGGGATTTTTGTGGGATGATGTTTCCAAACTGGACACTTTACTTCTCAGATGTGAAAACATGTGAAAGTTTCTACTGTTTTATCTCTGTTGAGACCAATGGTGAGTAGGAACTGATTTTGACAGCTGTTCACGTGTCTATGAACTTTATGAGAAATTCTGTTTGACAACACAATCAAAATTCACTGCGGAACTTCGGTATTGCAAAAACGAATTGATCTTTCTTTATGCTGCTGTGATATAATGTCTAAAACTGCTTTGGCTTGTTCTTGCCTTAACCCTGTGCTTGAAAAAGTCATGCTGAGGAAGTTCGGTGGCTAGTTTAGCAGTTCAATCTGTCTGATTTACTTCCCTGCACTGTTCCTCCTGAGGTCTCATTGACATACTTGCATGGACAGCTTTGTGATTTACATTTAAGTCCTCACACGTTCATATTGTATTTGCATTTATGACACCTAGCAGTATCAGTTTTGCATGCACATCTTATTTGTATGAAATTATGCCTGATTCTAATTACATGCTCTGATATTGATGGCTTAATATTGTCAGATTGGATGCTTAGTGGATGTCATTGCTGTATTAATGACTGTTACAATAGCATTCCCTTTTTCTATTTCTGGTTTTCTTATTGAATTTTTCCCAGATTTTATTTAAACGCTAAGATCTAAAGAAAAAAAACAAACAAATTCTGTAAAAATTATTATTTTTTAGTTGGGTTAGACTGATTGCACATCACTGACAAAAAATGGTAAAACATCGCACCTGAATCCTGCACTTGATCTCTAAAATAAGCTTTCTTGTCTACAGTCCTCTGCATCATACAACAGTCCTCAATGAGCAAGGCACATGTCTGTATATAGAGGTAAGTGGCCTGTTTACATAATGGCAATAATCAGCTTTCTTTTTTGGTTGGTAAATGACTCGAAGTGAGTGTTTTGGGAGCCAGATTGAGAGAAAACCACCCATATAAACAAGTGTGACGTTCTCCTTCCTCCAATGGGAATGCATCAATCTGCTTTATGATGAATATTGCTTTATCTGTCAATTGAAATATATGCAGCTGAGTTTCCATCATAGCTTTGGTAATAGACTCTCTAAGCCTTTCAGGAGAAAAGTGTTTGTTTCTAGACTGGTCCGTCTGATCATATGTTTTCTTTTTATTGTAGGATCAGTGTCAGGACTCAGGAAGTTGAAGGGATGACTGCCTGAGGAAAACAGTATTAGAGAGAGAGAAAGAGAAACAGTGGGGAATGAAAGAGTGGGGAATGAAAGAGAAGAAAGGAAGAAAGAAAGACTGACTTGAAGTAATCTTTTCACTTGTCCCAGAGAGAACTGAGAAAATGCATTTGTGAAACTGTGAGAGAGAGGATGCAGGCTTTAAGAAGAAAACGTACATTTGTTTGTGTATTTTAGAGTAATGTTAGCTATAAACAGAGCATCACATTCTTCAGTGAATCTTCTACACCAAAGATACTGCATCATTCATCTAATGTCACCTACTGCATTCCAGGGAAGTGATCAGATGGTTGATGGGTTGTTTTATATAATCTATCAATCGATCCACTGTTGTGCTCTTTAACGTAGAGCATGTAGAGCATTCGCACTCGTCATGCAGACACTTGCTCTTCGTGGGGAACAAATTGTTAAGGAATATGGCACTATTTTAGGAGTTCTGTACAACATGTTACGTGTGCAAGGAAATGTAGTTTCTAGTCATGTCAAAACATCAAGACGAAACTAATAGAGAAGAATCACCAGAATTAATTTCATGTCATTAACTTAAACTTCTAAATGGAACTTGCCAAGTTTGCAAAAGTGAACTGTGAAAGAGGCATGAAAACATTTGACTGATGCTTATTTAAAAATAAATCCATTTTTATTTGAGATAATGAAAATATTTAAGATAGTCAGGTGGATTCTGCAACTACGCCAGAATTATATATATATATATATATATATATATATATATATATATATATATATATATATATATATATATAATTTAAATAATTTAGCTTCTAAATTGAGCTTGACATGTTGATGTGAGATTTGTTGTTAATGTATTAAATGTAAACATAAGGTTGAAATGTTTCAAACCCTCTTGGACTGTGAGCATTTAACTCAAGTGAAAGACCAGAAGATGGCAGTATCCTCCATGCCTTGCTCCAGTGTCAGCATGGAGTTAGGAGACATTTTTAAAAGAGACTGGATCCACTTGAGGCCTTCTTTTTATATTTTAAGGGGAAATGATAATATGTAAAAAAAAATTAGGTAATCAAACAAACAAAAATGTATTTGTGTATATATATATATATATATATATATATATATATATATATATATATATATATATATATATATATATATATATATATATATATATATATATACACACACTCAGGGGAGTAGCACAAGATCCCGGGCCCCATGTATAGGCAGTCCTGATGGGCTCCCATGTTCCAAATAAAATATATTCCAGACTTTTCAAGGGCCCTCTCTCCCCTTGGGGCCCTGGTAATCAGTACTGGTTTTACCCCCAGTCCGACGCCCCTGCACACACTCACTGACCACTATAGGTACACCTTGCAAGTACCCCCTTTTGCCTGCAGAACTGCCTTAATTGTTAGTGGCATTCAACAAGGTGCTGGAAACATTCCTCTGAGATTTTGGTCCATATTGGCATGATTCCATCATGCAGTCGCTGCAAATTTGTCAGCTGCTCATCCATGATGCGAATCTCCCATTCCACCACATCCCAAAGCTGCTCTATTGGATTGAGATCTGGTGACTGTGGAGGCCATTTGAGTTTAGTGAACTCATTGTCATGTTTGAGATGATTTGAACTTTGTGACATGGTGCGTGATGCTTCTGGAAGTAGCCATCAGAAGATGGGAACACTGTGGTCATAAAGGGATGGACATGGTCAGCAACAACACTCAGGTAAGCTGTGGCAATGCTCATTTGGTACTAAGGATCCCAAAGTGTGCCAAGAAAATATCTGCCACACCATTACACCAGCAGCAGCCGGAACCATGGATACAAGGCAGGATGGATCCATGCTTTCATGTCGTTTATGCCACATTCTGACCCAACCATCTGAATGTTGCAGCAGATATTGAGACTCATCAGACCAGGCAACGTTTTTCCAATCTTCTATTGTCCAATTTTAGTGAGCCAGTGTGAATTGTAGCCTCAGTTTTCTGTTCTTATCCGGCAGGAGTGTCACACAGGTGTGTTCTTCTGCTGCTAGTCCGTCTGCTTCAAGGTTTCAACGTGTTGTGCATTCAGAGATGCTCTTCTTCAGACCTTGGTTGTAACGGCTGGTTGTTTAAGTTTCTGTTGCCTTTCTATCAGCTTGAATCAGTCTGGCCATTCTCATCTGACCTCTGGCATCAACCTCTGTTGTCGCCCACAGACCTGGATTCTCTTTTTCTGACTATTCTCTAATAAGAATGACCTTAAAATATCAGAACCGCATGTCATATTAAGACGTATGGTCATATTAAGGTTTTGGTATGTTGCCAAAATGTTTCAAAAGTTCAATGGCTGATTTCATTAACCACTAGCACAACCCAGGGCTAAATGTTTGTCCTGTTGTGAATCAATAATGTCACCGAACCAGAAGAGGGCGCCATAGCTCTGTGTCAGATATTGCAGCTGAAAGCCGACAGCAGAACTGTCTGTGGACGCTAATCAATGTCTAATATTTAAAACAAACAATCCCTTTTAAACAGATTTAAAAGGTTAATAAATTACTTTGGTGATGTTAGCGCACAACTTTTCATTACATTGTAAATGTAGGTACCAAGCAATACAATTGTGCAGTCCCATACCTGTCGAGGATTAACATTTTCAGGCATGTGTTGTTACCTCACAAATTTCCTGTGGATTTTTAAAATGGCAGTTTATTCTGAGTAAAACAACGTCTTTATGTCGAACACTGCTGTTCAACATAATCAACTTCAAACATGAATTTTGAATGTTTTGAAAGTTTTTTTTTTAATCACTAACAAGATGGCTAGGATAAATAAGGACTAAACTATCACATGGATTTCAGTCTAAATGCTGGACTAACTATAACAAACGTGGAAGGGTCTACAAAGGAATGACTTAACCCCTTCAGACCTGAATTATGTTTCAAGTTTCTGAAAAATATAAAAGTACATTTTCCCAGCTCATGAGGCTTCTATAAATGAGACCAAATGAAAATAATTTAAAAAAAAATTGGCTTTCATTGTAATTTTTTTTGTCCATTCCAATGGACGTCAGGTCAAAACAGGTGTACTTCCCAAAAATGTACTAACATGAAATAAATTAATAAACATAAAATTTGTTGGTCTATACTTTAAGCTTTTTCTCAAGGTCAAACATTTTTCAGCAGTATACCATTTCAACTTTAATTTTGAGGTTTTTGTTTTACAGATTGCACATTGTTTGTAACAAACTAAATATCTTCGAATCAATCAATATGGTCATATTAAAGTAATTTTCTGTGTGCATCTTTCTTTTTTTAGATCAAAAACTTGAACATTATAACATTGCAACTTTAATTGTAAGGTTTTAGCTTTATAGATCGCACATTTGTTTATTCATAACAAAATAAACCTAGGAATCAATCAATGCATTCACGTTAGAGTCATTTCCTGTGTGCATCTTTGAAACAATTTCTCTGTTAACGGTTTTCTTGTATTTTTACAGTACATTACTGGCAGCACGGTTGCCAGCAAGTGACTGTATTTTGATTTCCAGTAACTGTAGCGTAATTCACTTTACAGTGCACAAGATCAGTACTGTAAACCACAAAATAGTACTTTACTGTATTTTTACTGTATTTCGTAATTTGGTCTGCTTCTGCTGTAATTAATTATACGGCATTGTACCGTAATATCTATATTGATACATTACTGCTAAATATTATGGTAATTTTCAAAATAGTTACTAATAATGATAATATAATATTATAATAATATAATATAGTTATTAGGAAAATATATAGTAGGAAAAAAATGCTATGGAAGTCAATGGATACTGTCAACTGTCTTGTTACCGACATTCTTTAAAATATCTTATTTTGTGTTCAGCAGAATAAAGAAACTCATACAGGTTTGGAACAACATGAGGGTGAGTAAGTGATGATGACAAATATAATTTTTGGGTGAACTATTCCTTTAAAGGGATAGTTCACCCAAAAATTTAAATTAGCCCATGATTTACTAACCCTCTAGCCATCCTAGGTGTATATGACATTCTTCTTTCGAATACAATCAGAGTTATATTAAAAAATGTCCTGGCTCTTCCAAGCTTTATAATGGCTGTGAATGGTTCTTTCTGTTTTGAAAGTCCATAAAAGTGCAGCTATCCATCATAAAAGTGCATCTATCCATCATAAAAGTGCATCTATCCATCAAAAATATTAATATAAAATAAAATATGAAAAATATTCATATTCAAGTTGCGCTTAGATTTAAGTCAAATCCGTATGTTCGTTTGGCCGGAAGCTAGTTATTTTACTTTATAAAGTTTTAAATACAGATATTTTTCTTACATCTTCCTCATCACTCCACATAAAGTCAACATCTGAGATATTTTCATCAGCTATATGTTCAAGCACTTCAAGAACTGTATATTCTGCATATGAAAAAGTTTCAAAAATGTATCAGTACTGTGATATAGATTTTTTTTATTTAAGAAATTTCAACCAGCATTACTGAAAATGTGATTTCAGTAACAGGCGTTCGAACCCACTGTCCATTCTAATGGACAGACAAATTAGAAAAAATCCTGATTTAAAACGTGCAATTCTACAATCGATTTTTGACTTTAATTAATAAGTTCAATCTTTCTATTTTACATACAAACTATGAAATACTGGCAAAAATATATAAAAAATTTAAATAAAACCATATAAAATGTTACTTGCTTCTGTGTTTGGAGTGAAGTGCTGCCATGCTTCTCTTCAATGTAGTGTTTTTTTCTATAATTACTACATGCAGAGCTTTACTGCCATTTGATTGGATGACAAACGTCCAATCTCATGGACTGCAGGCTTTAAACTAGGTGAAATGCTCCAGAAGTAAAAAAAAAAAAAAAAGGGGGGGGGGGGGGGGGACTGGGGCTGACATACTGTATGATGTCCATTGTAATGGACGCAGGGTCTGAATGGGTTAAGACTTCTTTTTTTTTTAAATGCTATTTTAAAAATTACAGAGGTAACTAATAGATTAGAATTCCGGGTTGGCCTACAATCTGACATAACTGTGTGGTCTTGCATTAATTTTGCAGCTTTATATAGAGATCATGGTCTTCTCATTGTCACTTGTAGCCTATAATTCCTTTTTTGGTGACATTGTCTGTTTGAAGGAGAACATGTAGGCTACACCATCAATAATACAATTATCTATTGGGCAGCACACACCTCTAACTATGGGTCCATGCAGACAGTAAACTGAAATAAATAAGATATAACCTCACTGCGCAGATTTCAAATGCCATGCTAATAATACCACGACTTACTGCAGCACGCGCTACATGACGTCTATTGTGACTTGGAACAGGAAAAGTACAGGCGCGGGAAGCGCGTGCAGCGTTCCATTGAATGCCACAGAATTGGCCGCCATCAGACGACCTACTATTTTATACATTGTGCGCAAATGCAAGAGCTGTAAACAGATTACTGTAAACAAGTCTCCAACTGGTCTGATGCCACCGCTGCCGTCCAGCAGAATCAGACGTTTTTATTACTGCGGGTGAAACACCATGCCTGACACAATGTGACCCTAGCCTAGCGCATTTGTTTTCGACAGACTCTCTGGCTTGAATTGCATGTGCAAAAAAGATGCTTTCACAGTGGACCGCAGCAGGAGCAAACAGCACAGTAGCCTACTTTTAGCTCAATTATCCCCGCGGACAGCCGCCTGCCTGATCTATAGATCTAGCACAATTAGCTGATCCGTGTGGGTTTTCGACCGGAAGGGTTAAAAACCGGGCAGGAATGGACAGGCCTACTGAAGTTTAAGTGCCGTCTCTGAGCTGCCTGTGAATTCCTGCACCGTCTCGGCACTTTTCCCTGTTCGGGTTTTGATTGCCTGACAACACGTGGCAGTTAGAAAGGGACAATGGGGAGGAGAATGAAAGAAACTCCTAAAACTGAGATGTGACCAACCACTGAGCCTCTTAAACCATGTCGGAGAAATGGCCGTGACAAAGCATGCCCAAAACTCTACCATCGGTTGCCATGACAGCCGCAGGCACCCGCTCTGCCTTTTCACCCCCACCACCATAACAAAAAACAAAAAAAAAATACACACTCCAAATTTTTGTGAATGCGTGAGAAACGCATTGTCACTGTTATTCAAACACAACATGTCCTTTTGTTTTCTCTGATTTCATAAGGTCTCCAAAATTTCATCACATCACTGAATATATTAAATACTATTCAGTGAACAAAATATATTATATCTATTTAGTTTAGTTTAGGTCTACACATCGGTCAAAAGTTTGGAATAATTACGTTTTTTTTTAATGTTTTTGAAAGAAGTCTCTTCTGCTCAGCAAGGCTGCATTTATTTGTTAAACAATAAAAAAGTTGCTGCCTTAAATTAAGTACAATCAGCTTGGATGATTAAGTCATTTCAACAAATTACATTAAAATGAATTAAAAAATCTGAGTTAAAGCAATGTAAAAACATGTTGTCATAACTTGTTGAACATATACATTTATACAATAAAGTAAAAATAGTTATACTATGAAATGTGATTAAAAATTAAAATAGCTTTTTTTGTATTTACCGGTAAATATATATTTTACAATGTAATTTATACTTGTGATGGCAAAACTGAATTTTCAGTCTTCAGTGTCTCATGATCCTTCAGAAATCATTCTAATATGCTGATTTGCTGCTCAAGAAACATTTCTCATTATTGTCACGGTTGAAAACATGTTAATATTTTTGTGGAAACCATATTGTATTATGTGTATATCTATTTGAAGCAGTGGTATGAAAAAAAACCCCCATTATACTACAAAATTCGTCTTTTAAAGTTAATGCATTCTTGCAAACACTTCTCGTTTGAAAGCTAATATTTTTTTTTTGCATAAAAGCAAAATGAACATCTTAAAGTAATGCAAAGAAACCTGAAAAATAGTGTTCATACTGCTTTATGTGTGTCTGGTAAAGCGCTCCTCCCTCTGGAGCAGGTGCCTCTTCTCTGGGTTATTTTCCTCTGCCGTGTTATTTAGCTGTCATAGACCGAGGGCAACTTGCCAGCAAACATGACAGAATAAGATCAGCTCGACTTCTTTGAACAGGACGGACTAGATCTGCTACTGAAATCACCATGGACAGTTCTTACTCTTGAGACGGCGTAGAGGAAATGAAAAACAGATTAAGTGGCCGATAGTCTTTGTTTAAAAGGTTTAGATTTAATACACAATAACTGTTGATTGTGGCCAATCTGTAGTGAGAATTGAAAAGCAAAGATCAAAAAACAAAACAAAAATGATTCCCTTGCTCGTCGCAGAATTTGATTCAAATGATAAAGTTAAAGGTTACATTGCTGGTTTAAGCTTGGCATGTAATGCACAATTACCTGTGAGTGTGTATTTGTGTGCAACATGGCAGAGAGAAAGAGAGAGAGAGAGAGAGAGAGAGAGAGAGAGAGAGAGAGAGAGAGAGAGAGAGAGAGAGAGAGAGAGATGTGTAGTTCAAAGACTCAGTATTAAACGTCCCTCTTTGAGGAATGTGAGGGGGTTATAAATTCATTGTCTCCTCTGAAAGGCTTGATAACCTATTCACAAACAAGCACTAAAGATTTTGATAGGCTAATGGAAAAAAGGTGGTCGCACACTCCTTTGTAATTGGGCATCATAAATCTGAAGAGGCCTTGGCAGCGATACAAAGCGCTTTTATTTCTGTCTTTCTTTGACCCAAACCCTACACATATATCTCGCTGTATCCTCAATGGCTGATCTGAAGGGCGAGATATACATGTTACGGACAAGACATATGATCAGGGCTCTGTGACATCGATTGCCTTCCACAATACCCCGTCCGTGACTTGGAAATGGGCAGCCTTGGGGCAATAATACTGGCCTTTTTCTTATCAAGATGGCTGGTGTACATGCCTCTGACAGAGGACATTAACCCTGCCTCTTTCATCCTGACAGTGGTGATTAGCACGGCAGTCGGATCCTGCCATTGATGTGGCCCAACCTGGGCAATGGGGTCTGAAGAGGAGAGATGGAATAGACTGAGCTGATTATTGGTGGGCCGACGGGACAATGCTGACTGCTGAAAGATGCTGTGTGATAGTGTTTCAGGGCCGGGTGTAATTGTACGAATGAGGCATTTTTCGCATGAGAGCCGTCAATAAGATCGCTCTGAGGCCACATTCACACAGCAGCAGAATACGGGTTGTCAGTCCTGTGTTAAGAGTGCAAAACGAGGTTGTTCACACACACAGTTTGCTTACAAGTGAGAGTGACAATCGCTTTTTATGACAGAACTGACACCATTACATTTTTAGGACTCGACTGCCTATTGAACAACTATAGTTGTAATGTCATGCAATTTTCAGCATCAAAGTGCTTAATACCAAAGTATTAAAATACACAAAACAGAAGCAGTGAAAAAAACTAACAAAAAAATGGGCCTAATAATATTAATAATAAAAACAATAACACAATGAAAGTAAAAAAATAAAACATCAATAACCGTATAGGCTACAGGCAGAACGATAGAATGAAAGATAGATAGACAGACAGACAGACAGAGAGACAGACAGATAGATAGATAGATAGACAGATAGATAGATAGATAGATAGATAGATAGATAGATAGATAGATAGATAGATAGATAGATAGATAGATAGATAGATAGATAGATAGATAGATAGATTTCAAAATGTTCTGCTATTCTAGAAAAATTGTATTGAGGTTTAATACTGAGCGCATACACGTTATAGCCCTACGACCAACACGATCTCGTCAAAGTGCCTATTTATACCACGAATTTTATTTCTCGTACCATTTATACGCCAAAAATGGTTTTTGCGTTCAAATGATACGCACGGTAAACCCCTTGGGTAGGATTAGGGGTGTGGAGTGCGTGCATATTACACGCCAAAAAATGCGTATCATATGCACGCGTAAACTGTAGCCTATCGAAGGCTATGCACGCGTTTCTTCAACACTGGTAAATTACCCGGAGTTTTATCCCTGTCGACAGCAGGTAGACAGTCGCCGTCTTCAGCCACAGGTGCTCCATCAAACACGGTGACGGCACTCTACACTCAGGTAACAATACAATATTTTTGAAGCCGCTGTCCGTTAATTAAGTTTCAACGGATGAATTTGCGTAAACGGACTTTAACGACTGTAAGGTCGATTATCAATGTAATTTGATACTTACGACTGATCATGGCCAAACGCAATGAGTCAGAGACAGTTGCGTTAAGTCGGTGTTTAAAATCTGCTGCAGTCGTTGGAAACGGTCTGTAAGTGGGTTCAGTTCAGTCTTAGAATGCTTCAGCTATAGTCGTTAAGTGTGTAAGTTAAAGGGTTAGTTCACCCAAAAATAAAAATGAAGTCATTAATTACTCACCCCCATGCTGTACCCTCATTCGTCTTCGGAACACAAATGAAGATATTTATGATTAAATCTGAGAGGTTTATGACTGCTACATAGGCTCCCTAAGGGAATGACACTTGACGGCCCAGAAAGTCATTAAAGAAAATGTTTAAATATTCCATGTCACAACAGTGGCTCAACTATAAGTTTATCAAGCAACGAGAATACATTTTGTGCGAAAAAACAAACAAAAATAACGACTTTATTCGACTATTCCTTTTCTTCCTTGTAGGCCTGAAGCGAGACTTCAAGAGATTTCCACGACGCGCACGAGAACTTAACTGAAGTAGTTGAAGGAGATCGCAATTCTCGCGCATGCGTCGTGGAAATCTCTTGAAGTCTCGTTTCAGGCCTACAAGGAAGAAAAGGAATAGTCGAATAAAGTCGTTATTTTTGTTTTATTTCCGCACAAAAAGTATTCTCGTCGCTTGATAAACTTATAGTTGAGGCACTGTTGCGACATGGAATATTTAAACATTTTCTTTAATGACTTTCTGGGGCGTCCGGTGTCATTCCCTTAGGGAGCCTATGTAGCAGTCATAAACCTCTCATATTTAATCATAAATATCTTAATTTGTGTTTCGAAGACGAACGAAGGCCTTACGGGGTTGGTACAGCATGGGGGTGAGTAATTAATGACTTAATTTTCATTTTTGGGTGAACTAACCCTTTAAAGCAGCACTAGGTAACTTTTCAACCTTCATAATATATGTCCAAGTCTCTTGTGATGGTACATCGACTTACAATAGGTTGAATGACACGTCTGCCATAGCCTGACAGGGTCTGTAGCGTTTTTAATCGTACTTTTAAACTTCGGGTTTCGGGTAGTAACCGGCGAACAAAGAGAACTACAAAATTCGATTGCTTTACGGCATATACGTCACTTCCACCACCACCCCCACTTCCTTAAAATCGGACGTGCGAGCCAAATGTAATAGTCATGGCCGAAGAAGCACAGAAAAACAAAAAAGCAAAGGTTTTATCGGAGCAAAGCAAAAAGAGAAAAAGAGAAAGTGATCGCGTTAAAGGCAGAACGAGGATCAACATTGGGCCAGTGTTTTCTCGCTGGCGTGAGCTGAAGGAGGAGGAGGGGTGCCCGACCGATGGACTTGGCTGTCATGCTTGCATACGATCTGTTTTTTTTGTCTGCCTGACTATGTTACGGAAGCTATCTTATCCTCCGTTTATCTTCATGAATCAAGTAATGATAGTAGAGTAGCGAATTATCAATCTGGTAGCTAGTAAACGATATTCTAGTTTTTGATGGTTAGCTATCGCTAGCATTCTCGTTCTGATTTGAACTTTGCAATCGATGAAATGCAAATAGCAAATGTTTGACCTAAAAAGTGTACTCTACTCAACATGTACAAAGAAGATTAGTAATATTATCATTGTGTTCATAGCTTCTCATTTGTTACACGTGTAAAGTTACTTGACTGTGTAATTTCCGATTATTGATAGCTACAGAGGCAAACGGGATTCTTGTCGCAATTTTTTCGGATGACGAATTTCCACCGTCATGTTGTTCTTGTGCAATACTAAATAAAATAAAAAAATCAAATGAAAGCCTATGTCTAAACGGCGTGTACAAGTTTGGTAGGGGCTACATTCTTGCAACTAAATATAGATGTACAAAATCATTTTTTAGGATACCTAACATATCTGTGATATTTGTTTATTTGTCTTGCCTCAAGCTATAATGCAAATCGATTTGTAAAATTTGCAGATTCATTTATGGTAGCTTGATATTATAATATTGACGATATATGGTTATTATCTACCACTCAAACATTGCATTGAAGTATCATATTGATTCAGTAAAACGGTAACCAATAGACTAGGCTACTATAATGACACTGGCTTGTAAACGTGATCATCGCGATCATTTGTCGTTAGAAAAAAAATAAAACCCATGAAATTATATTCATATGACATGTTGAAATATATGCCACTGTACCAGGGATGAAGACATTACACACGCGACGCAAGCAGAACACCTGCATGTGACCTCCTCCTACAGTGTTCAGGGCTATCATGATTGTCAACAAATGCACGTGCATGTAGGATGACAGAGTTTACGACAGTAGTAGAAGACAATACTGTTTCCCAACTGTAGGGGGACCCCGAGAGCAAAAGTTACCTGTTGTTACTTTAAGGCCTACTTTGTTTAGGCCTAAGTAATGATCGTCGCCATCTTTGATATTTATTTCAGTGAGGCTACTGATATTCACTCGTTGTCGAGATTAGAAAAGTGGGTTCACGTTATTATTATCATTCTCATTTATTTATTAATATTATAAGGGGTATAGGGCCTTTTTTAATGACTGGTTGCTAGCAGAAAAATGCTGGAAGAACTCAGGGGCCACTGAATCAGAAGTTTAGTGTTTTGGCAAAATAGTCTCATCTTTCCTATAGTAGGTTTTAGCTGGTTAAAATGTCGGCAGAACTTGGTTTGTGCAGAATTGAAAGGTCTGTCATTCAAAAAGTCTACACATTCCTTGTCCTTT
The DNA here is from genome assembly GCA_030578255.1 of Tiaroga cobitis. NCBI lineage: Eukaryota > Metazoa > Chordata > Actinopteri > Cypriniformes > Leuciscidae > Tiaroga > Tiaroga cobitis. The sequence goes on from CM060591.1 coordinate 47,430,310, forward strand.
TTTTGTGTGTGCATGTTTATCTGTTAAATATTTAGGCAAAATTGGATTATGCTTTTATCTTCCAATATGAGTGCAGGCTCTGTTTAACACATCACCACATTTAAATCCATCGGACTGATTTCCCCTCAGTATTGTCAGGGCCTGCCAAAGCATCAGTAGTTCTGCAGCACTGGTCTGTTGTTTGGGTGAGTACTCCTCTTCCTCTTCAATGATTTGTGGTTGTGATCAACAGCCCTCCTGATAAGTGGGTTATACTTGTTTCTAACCCTACCTGAAGAGAGATCGGTGGTAGTTTGTGTAGAGTTTGATAATTGCCGTTGTTAGTCAGAAGAGGTGATTCCAAGCATAGAGTGACTCTTAGTGAGGCATTTTTCTGTTATTACAGAGGAGCTCTCGACAGGATTGAACCAATAGACCAGTTTATTTAACTTACCACCAAATATATGTGGGCTATAATATATTATTAAGTTCCTGTATTATGGCACAGCTTATTTTTCTTTTCTTTTTATTATTTTGCGTTTTATTAGTCTGAGAGAACATGAGGTTTTTCTGAGTGAACTTCTCTTACTTGCATCCAGAGGGCGGCACCATTTTCATCATATTTAACCATTGGTTCTCCACAAGGACCTGGGGCCCACTAGGGGGCCTCAGCTAACTTTTAAGAGGGCCGCTGGATGATTTAGAATTATTTAAATTTCTAAAAAACATACAATCAAGATGTTTATTTTTTTTCTCCCTCAATAACTAAGGTTAATAGTGTTTTTTTTTTTTGTTGAACATGCAGTTCTTGAAATTTCTAAAATCACAAAATTAATTGTTTTTAGTTAATACACCAATACTCCCAGTTTCTGTTCAAAAGTTGGAAAACAAGCAGCTTTGTCATAGTTTTGTCAAAAATACATTACCTTATGTATACATATTAGATATTATATTACAGTATATATTAGAAACTGGGGGGCCTTCGAGTCTTATAGGTTGACAACCCTTTATTTTAAGCATTCATGATTAAACTCTTTTCGTTTTTTTTTTATGGATTTTATTGAGATTATTTCTATTTTACTCTGACAAATGTAGGTGAATTGTTATATACATGCATTTTCGGCCCATGAGAATCATTGTAGGACCTTTAAATGTTCATAAAGCTGAGTGCAGTGATATATATAAATAAATATGGTTGGCCGTGTGTGTGTGTTTGTGTGTAAAATCAAATGAGGACGAGTGTTGTGGAGAGAAGCTCTTAGGGGAGGGAAAATGTCAGCTGTCTCTTCAAGACTGCGAGTGCGTGTGTGTGTGTGTGTGTGAGAGACTGAGCTTCCGTGCTCTTTGTAAGCATTTTGAGCCCTTGTTTAAACGCCTAGATTATGAGACATAATTCTGAGCGTATCAGTTTACACAATACCACAGGAAATCATGTCAGCCTCATTGTGTGCATATCTCTACCTCCTCAGGTAAAAGGACAACATTCGATGGCTTAGATTTACTCTCGTTTACTTTCTAAAAACTAACTGCTCGTAGCCCCCCTCCTCAGCCCTCCTTGTGTCCCCTCCTCCCTCTCAGCCCACCCAATTAAAAAGCAAAAGAGGAGAAAAAAAGCACATTGGTGCCTTGCAAGTATTACTTATCACATTAATTAAAAACTGGTGGCACAATGGGAGCCCGCAGCTGCATAGGAAAGCCAGGGAAATTAACAAACGTTTGATTTGTTGTGTTGTGGATGTGACATTTATTATACAGGTCAAAGTAAAACAAAGACCAAAGCCCAAATATGCTAATGGGGATCTGGCAACCTGGGGCAGTTGTACAAACACTGAGTACTGGCTAAATATTCCGTGTTTATTACTGTTGCGCACAGCGTCACGGAGAGGGATACGGCAAGGCGGCGTTTGTCACCTGCTGAGATGTTTGATAGGAGAAAATTTCGACTCATTTCCCATAAAGACAGGTCTGGTCACTGTCTGCCACACACATAAAGTCAAACATTTAGAATTATAAATAATCGAATGATTTGTTAATCAATGCTGATCAAGTTAAAACATTTGATAAAATGCTTAAAAAGAGGAAGGAAACGGGGAAATAGGCTGGTGAAAAAAATATGAATATAGATAATGGCATATAGCTTGAGAGAGCAAGAGGTGGAAAGCCTGGATATGTCAGTGAATTTTGTATTAAATATTATTATTATTGTTATTATTATTATTTTAAATTGTGGTTTTTAGATGTTAACACTATAGCTTTTTAATTTTCTTTAGAAAACTATAGTACATCCCATTTGTTTGTAATTTCTATCAGCTCTAACATCCCCCCCCCCCCCCCCCCCCCCCCCAAACTAGAAATCCTTAATATTTCATCTTTCATTTAATAAGTAATTTGAAAAATCATGGAAATAAAAATCTTAAAAAGAATGGAATTTTCATAGAGGAATTCACACATTCTTTTAGTTATGTTCAGGTCTAAAATATACTTAATATATTTTTTTACGTCCTTATTAAATAAACAACTGAAAAAGTCACAAAGTCTGAATTCACATAGAATTTTCTGTTAATCTATTTAATTGGTCAGACAAAATATTTTGTATATTCTTACTGAATAAGCAACTGGAAAAGCCATGGAAATTCATTGGTCAAAAGGGGTGGCAACCATGGAGAGGGGTCAGCACTTCCTTTGACATACGACCAGACATTATGCAGATTTCACAGGGGCAGCAGGCAACTGAATCATGGGTAATGCTGTGGTCATTCATTGGGCCGGGGGTCACTGTTCAGAACACGCATGCAAGGCCACGTAATGACTAGAACACACAGAATGTTGTGTTTATATAATTTTTTCCACCTTTAAGATTTCTGTTTCTCACAGTAGTGTTACAGCAGCCTCTCACACAGGTTGCTGAAGCAGTCACTGGAGAAGTGAGGTGAAATACACTCAGTAGTCATACTAACTATTAATGATGAAAGATGGAGTAGTAATGAGTAAAAGGGCAGAAAATGACAGTGAGCGATGCAGTGTGTAATTGCAAGTCTATCAAGAGGCAACGAGACATCAGGCTTGTGCTATTGAAATCCTGCCCGTTTGCCTGGGGGTGCACTTTAACATGACCCCAATAGAAAAAAATGGACAATTTAAAGACTTCAAGTGCAACCCTGCAAGCTGCACGCCAATTAAGGTGTCCTGATGGATTCACAGGCAATCCAGTGTCCATCTGTGAGACTCGACTCTCTCTCTCTCTCTCTCTCTCTCACTCTCTCTCTCTCTCTCTCTCTCTCTCTCTCTCTCTCACACACACACACACACACTCACTCTTTTTATCTCTTCACTAGGATTGTAAAATGCATGGTTCACGAATTTCAGTCTCTTCATGGACCCTGTTGCATTGCATTAAATGCACTGACATTCAGTTGACTAATTTAGACATATTTGGATTAATATCCATACTGCTTATTTTTATTAGTTTTTTATTTTTTATTTTTTATTTTATTTTTATTCATTTACAGTTCGAGTTTTATTCATTTACAGTTCAACAAGCAGATCCATTAGATATTCAGTATATAGCAGTTGAGATAAAAAGCACTGGTTACATATTTTCCTAATGAAAATCAGAAAATATGTAACTGCCCATGAATGCATTTTTAAGGACCGCCATTTCTCTTCCTACAACATTGAGGGTAGAAGAATGAAAAGCAATTTAATGTGAAAGACATTAATTCCTCTGGTCAAATCTGAATTTTTGATGTTATTGGCGCATTAATAACCAGACTCAAAGTTTTAATTTAAACACCATTATATATTGCGAAATAAAACTGGGAAAGAGAGAGGAGGATAGGACAATGAAGGAAAGAAAGGTAAAGGTAAAGGACCTTTTCATTTATTCAAGGTCTTCAAGATTGTGTCTATTTTTAGTTGCACTTTCTTTTAAGGTGTCCTTGTAACAGTGTGATTATACATTTAAGATCTGAGTAATAAAAAGGCAGCTACTCGTGGTTTTGGTTTAGGATTAGTTGCATGTTATTATGCATAAATAAGTTATTACTACAGTAACTACATGTAACAAGGACACTGTTAAATACCTTATTTTTTCTGTGTGCCTTTTCTTCAGATTAGAAACAATGAACAGAAAAATGCATAGGCCTACATTCACATGATAAAGGCAAGGCAATAATTATTTGTGTGCTTTTCACATGCAAAGCATGATAGCTGAGCCAGTGCATGTTTGGTGTAAATGTGACGCCATCACACATTGACTGGACAGAGATGCATTTATTGGTTATCACCATTGTTGTCTCTGTCAATGTAGTTTAAAGGAGTGTAAATGTATGCATAGTAATTGCATGTTTTTAAAAGGAGTGAAGCAGTTTCTGTGACTGGCTTTAAACCTCTAATAAACACAAGATGCTGACATGTTAATGATGATTGCATAGTTACAAATACACTAAAGTTTCTAGAAATTTAATCTTTGCTAGTTTCATCAATTTTTTAAATATTTTGATTTAATGCTTGTAAAAATGTCAGGTGGTGTAACCATCAAGTAATAAAAAAGTTTTCAAACATACATTATTTTTCAAAGTAAAAAGCGTTTTTGTTAAATATAACACATAAAAAAGAATAGCATGTTTTTTTGGGGATACTTCATTTGACCTTGCATTTTTATATTTTTTATTAAACGATTATCATCATCATCATTATTATTAATAAAAACATTTATTTTCTGTAATTTGTCTCATGGTTTTTAACAACAATATGGTTGCCTGCATGTTGGTTACACCAACTTTGATTTGGCAGACAAAATAGTAATAATATTTTAATAAATCACTTCACTGCATGTTTTTTTTTTTTAGAATGATTTAAATATATTGTTAATTAACATTGTTAGTGTTAGGCCCCACAAAGTATCAAAATGAATTTTAATTCAGAAATTAAAAACACTTTCATCATAGTCAATGTATTTTTTTTTTTTTAAATAAAAAAAATATGGTCACGTCTTGGAAAAAAGAACATATGTGTATAACTTTAAGAAAATTGTGTGCAGTTTACTTCCCTCTTTTCTTTTCCTTCTCTAGAACCTAAAACTGTTTCATTCATCCTCTCCAAACTGTCAACAGCCTCCACCTCCTTTTCCCCACTCTTTTCCCCCCTCACAAGCAGATGATAAATGACTTGCGGTCTGCAGATTTTCATTAAAACCCTCGTGTGTCACATTTAACCTGCGTTCGCTGAAATCAATTATCCAGCTATCACTAGGGCAGACGCTCCAGGGAAGGAGAAGATCGGCATCCCTCCATCAGCGTTTCAATTAGGAGGTAAATAATCAGCATTTGAAGGCCTCTCTCTCTTTCAGTGCCTCCCCAGAGCCCTCTCTGTCTTTCCAGAGCATGGCGGCAATACGCTGATGACTCAATATGGAGTTTAATAGCCGTTGCAGCTGGGTGAGAAAGAGAAGCCTTAGTGCTGTTCTGAAGTCAGTTTGTGTTTTTATGTTTAAAGGCTAGATAGAGAATGCTTTGGTAAAGTGAGCTGATCCTGGATCAGGGTCTCGCCACCTGGTGCCAGTGTTTTGTTTGCTCTGTCTGTGTTTAGTATCTGCTGAGCTCCCAGCAGCCCCTGGGGCATATCGGTGGCATGATGCCTGGGCGGAGGTGCGGTATTTCGTGTGTGCGTGTCTCTCAGAAAGATGGCTGTTGAGGCCTAAGGCACCATTCAGAAGGGTCAATGGTGTTTTTGTGTGTCAGAACCCATTTGAAAGTGTGTTTTATTAGGCTAATTAATGTACAAGTACCTTTTTAGGAATCGCTGGAGGCAGAGCAGTTCATGTGCAGATGAAAACAAAAACACAATGCTTTAACTGAAGTTAAGAGCTAAAGGCTAAGTTTGTGTTTTACATCATAGTCGCCATGTATCTTCACTCACTAAGGGCAACATTTTTGAAAACAGCATTGTCATGAATTGCAATTCACAAATCAATACAATACTGTAAGACGTAAAAAGGCGTTGCTTTATGTTGAATATACCCAATTTAAACCATGCAGCCTAAGATGGTTTAAGGTGGTCTTAGTTTAATCTCCCAGACTGTCCAAGCTGGATTTCAGGGGGTTTAGCTTCAGGTGCTTTTCAGGTGACATTTCGGCCAGTTTGTCCAAATGCCCAAAACCCCTCTAAAACAAGCTGACCAGTTTAGGCAGGTTTAAGCTATATTTTACTGACCAATCAGAAACAGAGCATTAGATATGTATATATTATACATTATATACGTATTATATATATATATATATATATATATATATATATATATATATATATATACAGACACTAATGTACACAACTGTTCAAATGTTTGGGGTTTGTGCAAATTTTTAAATGTTTTTGAAAGAAGTCTCTTATGTTCATCAAGACTGTATTTATTTGATAAAAAATGCAGTAAAATAGTAATATTGTAAAATAAAACAATTAATTTTTTCATTATTAATATATTTAAAAATGTAATTTATTCCTGTGATGTAAAGCTGAATTTTCAGCATCATTACTCCAGTCTTCAGTGTCACATGATCCTTCAGAAATCATTCTTAAATTCTAATATAGCGCTCAAGTAATATTTCTTATTATTATCAATGTTGAAAACACTTGTGCTGCTTAATATTTGTGTAGAAAGTGTGATATTTTTTTCTGGAGTCTTTTGATGTCTTTGATGAAAAAACTGCATTTATTTTATATATAAATTTTTTTTACTGTCACTTTTGATCAATTTGATGCATTGCTTATTAAACTTATTAATTTCTTTCAAAAAAAATCTTATAAACCAAAACTTTTGGACAGTATTGTGTATTAATAAAAAGTGCAGTACATTTGAAAAGTTTTACACTTAAATGTTCACTTAATCACAAATAAATGTCTTTCTCCAGAGCATTTGTACAATCCTTTTTGTCTTGACCCACCATTTATTCATAAAGAGACATAATGTGAAAGCATGTTTCATTTTTCCCCATTCCTTTTCTATGTTTGCTCACACATCCATAGTACGTGCACATGTTCTCACTAATACCCTATATTTTCTGGCAGTCATGCTTTGACTGAACTTTTCCAGACTGATATGTAATTTCTCTGTTTGGCTCTCTGTGTATGTCTGTGTGTGTTTTTGTTCTTTTTGGCCAGTGCCATTGCACTGATTATAACAAACAGAATACTGGAAAATGCCAGGCATCAACAACACTACAGATACACACATACTGCGATGACAGACATGATGACGGCATTGGCATTTAGTCAGAGGGGAACCTATTATTACAGAGTGGCTCAATCAGACGCTGCATGCTTTTGCTTTCTCTGTATTTTTACTCACCGTACACTCTTCATACTCATGTTGCTTCATGCATGTTGGTTGTCGAGAAATACTTGTGTAAAAAATCCTGTTCTGTGGCATGGACCAGTTCACACCCATTTTTTGATCTTTCTCCTCCACAGCAAATTACTTTTTTTTTTCTTTTTTTCTGGGTTTGTGGTCAGCCCTCTCTAAAATAACATGTTTCTGCTGCGCTCTATTACAACAGGAGGGATTGATCTGACACCTTTTACCCTCTGATCTTTGAGAACTAACAGATCAAAGGTGATGAAGAGGAAGGTCCTCTATCTTTCTCTGCATCTCTCCTTTTGGCAGCAGGCCTTATTGCTGTCTTTCTCCTTCACTCGCATTTTCCAGCATGACTTTATCTTCAGGTGTGGGATATGTCTTTTTAAAAGTTATCTTCCCTACTTGTACCTTTTCCAGCAAGAACAACTAAACTAGATCCCCATCATCATGCTGTGATGCTCATGTGTTGGTGCTTTTCCACTCACTTGACCATCAAGACTTACTTGGTCAACTGGTTTAAAGACTGTACCATGTTGGTCAACGAACATCACCAACTCACTGTAATAAAAGATTCTTAGACCCGGTGAAAAATGCTGGGGGAAAAACAACAACAGTCATTTACTTGATTATTGTATATTTTAAATTAAAACAACTTTCAGCAACACAAGTAATGCATTTCATTTAATTTTGTTTTATTTTATTTTATTTATTTTATTTGATACGAAAACCTACAATTGTATTAGGGGATTTTGATTAATGTTTTTTTTTTTCAACTGAAAATATTTTTGTTAAAATTCGGCAAATTGAGTTTAGAGCTTTTTAAAACTTTAAATTGTAAATGTAATAATGTAAATGTAATAATGATGGCAGATAGAATTCACTAAAAATAAATGAATGAATCCTACTAAAAATAAGCCATGCAAACTGTTGCCTTCAAGTTTTTTTGAGTACCTCATTTTGTTTTAATAATGTCTTGCTGGTCTGCAAACCACCCGCATGAAAATGTTAACTTTAACTTGACTTTTCAACAAGAATTCATAGTTGGTGGATACATTTTGAAAAGATCTGTATGAATTGAAAGATCTTATACGGGGGTACATTTTGGAAGAAGATTCTCCGCATCCTGATTCTCTTCTCTTCTCTTCTTCCAGGCACAGTGAGTTCTCTGATTGTGTCTGTACTGCGCTCTGGGAGCTGAGATCTGTTTGTGTAGTATTTGCTGGAACCTCATTTCGAGAGACCACTATTTGTCTTTAACACACACACCTGGTAGTGAATATGTGAGTGGAGTCAGCATCCAATTATCCAATGCAGAGAGAAACAGAGAGCGAGAGGAACTAGGGAAGAGGGATGGCGTGACTTCTCTTCCCTTTGTCAATATTGACTTGTCCCTCAATTAATGCATAGTCTTCTGGGAAACATTGCGTATTAAGTGATTTGTCCTCTGTTTGCATATCTGTCTGCGATATTACAAGAGGCCTCTCTCAACAGGTGATATTGAGATTACAGTAGAGGATTAGTTTACCCAAAAAATTTTAATTGACATCTATTTACTCAAGTTATTTTCGAACCCATATTAGTTTCTGTCTTCCATGCAATTACAATGAATGGGGCATTCAAGCTTCATAAAAGAAGCAATAGAACTATAAATATATTATAAAACTGGTCCATATGACTCATATACACTAAGTCTTATGAAGTAATTTGTGTGAGGAACCAACTACAAGTCAAATGACTAGGAATGACATGAGCTTAAAGTGCCCTGGCTGTATAATTGCATCCCTTAAAACTCATCTTTGATCACCAAAATGACATATGTAAACATGTTTTCCTTGAAAAAAAATCTTCATGCCTTAAAATACCTTGAATGTACCTCTACACCCTTGCCTCATTTAGTATACGTGGTTCTATGAATATGCAAATTAGCCCCGCCTCCACTCACTCACTCCAGCTCAGAGATCCACTCGTTGACGTGATTGGTTACAAGGTAGTTTGTGACGTCAGAAACGCCAGTGATTTCAAACCGCGTTTTTGAGACTGTCTTTTGTTCACTGCAGTTTTAAGGAGAAAATACTCAGCAATGGTGTTGACATGAATTTGCACATGGTTTGTCTTAAAGCAAATTAAAAACAGCACATAGACATATAAACAACATTAAACGCTGGATTTTCACCACAGGGGGACCTTAAGATCTTTACCTGTTAGACCAAATGTTTACAAGTAAATTATGATGGGATAAACCTGATTTATATGCACAGCATTAGAGTTTAGATGAAACTGAGTTAAGAAGTGGCTCGCCATCTGCTCTTGATAGGCAAGGGGACCAATGCAAAGTCACCCTTGTCATCCACAGCTGTTGCCGGGCCAATGAGGCCTCTGTCATGTCAAAAATGGACCGTCTTTGTGAGACAACGCGGTTAATTTATTAGAGATTGATTCTCGTTCTCTGGCCCTGTCAAAAACCCTGAGGAGGTAATTGAGGTTGAAAGCCTGCTATATTTTGCAGCTCCAGTGTATGATGCGATTCTTTTGTGTATGTTTACAATGATGAAGGACGGGCCTTGAAGTATGGATTCCATACGAATCATGTCAAAGGAGGGCTGTACTGCCAGTCTGTCTTTTTGTCTGAGCTGGACAAGGACGCGAGTTACACGTTAGCAAAAGATAACGTACCACGCAGAGCAGACTTTGCTGGATTTGAAGGACAGATTTCGCTAAGTTGACATTGTTCTCGGCGGCGAACACTTTGAATCGTTTTCTCAATGTTTAAATTACAGTTTTCGCTGTACTTGTAATTAAATCAAATCGTAATCCGCGTTGGCTTGACTATCTTGAAACCTCACTTGGTTTACCAAATTTAAGTGACAAGATAATCTCGGTTTGTATATGAATCTTTCACATCAGCATCTCTGAATCGTCTGTTTGAACGAAGCTCAAGGTTCTCCAACTTTACATGGCATAAATGAACAATTAAACCTAATCCTTAATCCAGCCTGCATCACCCAAGCCAAGTTTATTTTTACACGGCACAAGGGCCCTTGCCAACGAATTCTGGAATGCCATTCAGGATTCCAAGCTAAAACCCCCCAAAAAATCCACCGAATGTTCCAGTCAACCCAATTACAAATCCCTACACCACTATGGTCATCCAAACACTGTGGCTCGTGAATTTCAAGTGGGGAATTATTATGCTATATTTTTCTGATGTATGTATTATGCACCTATTTTGATAAAACAAAGAAAATAAATAAATTATTTTGATGGGTCATTTGGTTAGAGTAAGCAAGAAAACTGAAGGACACTTGCTTGCCAAATGGCTGAATATTATAAATGTTTATGATTTATCATTCACTACAGAAATCCATAAGTGCAAGTCAAGATTTAGTGTTTTTGAGTTTAACATTTGAAAAGAACTTGCATGTAAAAAAAAAAAAAAAAAAAAAAAAAAATTGTCCATACACTTTATAAAAAAAAAAAGAGATCAATTAGTAATGACAAGACAACATAATGTTTTTACATTGCTTTAACTCCTCAAAATAGGTTAAGCAATTTTCAACTCTTTTTTATAAGTTATACAAGATTTAAACAAATTTAAGTAATTTCAACTTAAATTATATTAAACTCTGACTTAAAAAATGTGTTAAGTACAATCAACTTGAATGTTTAAGGCACCTTTTCAATGAAAATCAATGGGGTCCAATGTTGTTTTGTACCTCATTGACTTCCATTATGAACAAAAACAGTTGTTCTGTGAAAAAGAATAAAGTCATAATGGTTTTAAATGACATGAGAGTGAGTAAGTAATGACAGATTTTTTTTTTTTGTGTGTGAAGAATCCCTTGAACTCAGATTTAGACCTAGTTAAACGTTATGGAGCTCTTGAGTGAACCTGGAACTTCTTCAGAAAGTGTCATCGAGCAAAATCATTAAATTTTCATCAGGCCCATTAATCAATCAGTTGAAATTCTTTCAAGCTGTAAGGAGATATGAAACATTTGCGGCATTGAGTCATTTGACACCCGTTTCCACGTCAACCCCTCTCCATCCTTCTGCATACCGTTCTGGCTGAGTGTCTCGCTAACTGTTTTTTAATCAACTGGTTTGCATATGGAGTCCCCACGGGTCACTTCCCCAGAGAATAAGGGGGCATTGGTTCCTACACAGCTGACTGGGTGGCCAAAATGGGAGGAGGGAACCTAGGGTGGTTTACTTCACCTTCTAGCTTGATTCAACACAAAGGCATTAGCATTTAACGCATTCAGACACTTTACAGAAGTTGGGCACGACAATGATTTCCAGAAAACTATTTATGGTGCAGTTAAGCAGTATGGATGGTGGCAAGCGTGAATAGTCAGCTTTTTATGTGCAGGTTAATGCCCATAAACACTGGTAAATTATCCATGTGTGGCTGTGGGGACAAAAGAAAAGGGTGATGCGCTGAATGTGGGAACGTGAATGGGGATGAACGATAGGGGCGTATTTGGAAAATCACCCATCACGTTCTCTGGGTATCACACACAACACAATCCCACCGGGATGGCTTGCCAGACCTGGTGGATAGACACGCGCATTAACACCCGCGACTTCCTCTTTCCCTGGCTTGGAAAAATGAAGATGTTCATTAACTTGCGGGGATTAGTGAGCCTTTAAATCATTTTTATGATAATACGTGGCTGGGGGTGAGCTGATAAATGAAGACTCACCGTATCTTCACAAACACCTTTAAGTGCAGATCTCTCGCTGGAATTTCCACTTGACATGCTTTTTTCTTCTCCTATAACTTCTTCCCATCTTAGATTTCCTAAAATTTTTATTGTTAGCAGGAGATTTAAGGCTCAACATTCCCCTCTTTTTTCTGTTATTCAACAAGCTTGTTTCAATAACGTTTTTTATTTTAATATATTTTAAAATATAATTTATTCCTGTGTTGCAAAGCTGAATTTTCAGCATCATTACTCCAGTCTTCAGTGTCACATGATCCTTCAGAAATCATTCTAATATGATGATTTGATGCTCAAGAAACATGCCTTATTATTATCAATGTTGAAGAGTTTTTCCTGCGTAATGTTTTTGTGGAAACCATGATACTTTTTGTTTAGGATTCTTTGATGAATAGAAAGTTAAAAAGAAGAGCATTTATTTAAAATAGAAATCTTTTGTAACATTATAATTGTCTTTACTGCCACTTTTGATCGATTTAAGGTTTCATTGCTGAATAAGACGAATTGATCTCTTTCAACAACAACAACACAAAAAAATTCTTACTGACCCCAAATCTTTTAGAGGGTTAGTTCACCCAAAAAGGAAAATTAAGTCATTAATTACTCACCCCCATGCTGTACCAACCCCGTAAGACCTTCGTTCGTCTTCGGAACACAAATGAAGATATTTTTGATTAAATGTGACAGCTGGATCACTCCTACATAGGCCTGAAACGAGACTTCAAGAGATTTCCACGTCGCATGCGCGAGAATTGCGATCTCCTTCAACTACTTCAGTTAAGTTCTCGCGCGTGCGCGTCGTGGAAATCTCTTGAAGTCTCGTTTCAGGCCTACAAGGAAGAAAAGGAATAGTCGAATAAAGTCGTTATTTTTGTTTGTTTTTTCGCACAAAAAGTATTCTTAAACCTATAGTTGAGCCACTGTTGTGACATGGAATGTTTAAACATTTTCTTCATTGACTTTCTGGGCCGTCAGGATTCATTCCCTTAGGGAGCCTATGTGGTAGTGATCCAGCTGTCACATTTAATCAAAAATATCTTCATTTGTGTTCCGAAGACGAACGAAGGTCTTACGGGGTTGGTACAGCATGGGGGTGAGTAATTAATGACTTAATTTTCATTTTTGGGTGAACTAACCCTTTAACAGTAGTGTATATTAGACAATGCATCAATAATCATCCAATGTACCTATTAGAATATACACTCACCTAAACGATTATTAGGAACACATGTTCAATTTCTCATTAATGCAATTATCTAATCAACCAATCACATGGCAGTTGCTTCAATGCATTTAGGGGTGTGGTCCTGGTCAAGACAATCTCCTGAACTCCAAACTGAATGTCAGAATGGGAAAGAAAGGTGATTTAAGCTATTTTGAGCGTGGCATGGTTGTTGGTGCCAGACGGGCTGGTCTGAGTATTTCATAATCTGCTCAGTTACTGGGATTTTCACGCACAACCATTTCTAGGGTTTACAAAGAATGGTGTGAAAAGGGAAAAACATCCAGAATGCGGCAGTACTGTGGGCGAAAGTGCCTTGTTGGTGCTAGAGGTCAGAGGAGAATGGGCCGACTGATTCAAGCTGATAGAAGAGCAACTTTGACTGAAATAACCACTCGTTACAACCGAGGTATGCAGCAAAGCATTTGTGAAGCCACAACACGCACAACCTTGAGGCGGATGGCCTACAACAGCAGAAGACCCCACCGGGTACCACTCATCTCCACTACAAATACGAAAAAGAGGCTGCAATTTGCAAGAGCTCACCAAAATTGGACAGTTGAAGACTGGAAAAATGTCGCCTGGTCTGATGAGTCTCGATTTCTGTTGAGACATTCAGATGGAGTCAGAATTTGGCGTAAACAGAATGAGAACATGGATCCATCATGCCTTGTTACCACTGTGCAGGCTGGTGGTGGTGGTGTAATGGTGTGGGGGATGTTTTCTTGGCACACTTTAGGGCCCTTAGTGCCAATTGGGCATCGTTTAAATGCCACGGCCTACCTTAGCATTGTTTCTGACCATGTCCATCCCTTTATGGCCACCATGTACCCATCCTCTGATGGCTACTTCCAGCAGGATAATGCACCATGTCACAAAGCTCGAATCATTTCAAATTGGTTTCTTGAACATGACAATGAGTTCCCTGTACTAAAATGGCCCCCACAGTCACCAGATCTCAACCCAATAGAGCATCTTTGGGATGTGGTGGAACGTGCCCTGGATGTGCATCCCACAAATCTCCATCAACTACAAGATGCGATCCTATCAATATGGGCCAACATTTCTAAAGAATGCTTTCAGCACCTTGTTGAATCAATGCCACGTAGAATTAAGGCAGTTCTGAAGGCGAAAGGGGGTCAAACACAGTATTAGTATGGTGTTCCTAATAATCCTTTAGGTGAGTGTAATATCATAATATAAATGATGTTTTAATAGTTTAATGATTATTATAATTATCGATTCATTTTAATTGCTTAATGCTTTACGGGATTCATTCAACATTATTTTTGTACCTTTTTGAAAAACTTCTGGCTTTGAATCGAAAGTTGTAATGCGATATATCTTAGAGTTCTTTGGTTTTGTTGAAGGTCTTCATTCAACTCTTTGATTGAAATCTTTTCTAAAATGCATTGAACAACTATGACGGCTATCCCAAGGCCACCGAAAAAGGTTGCCACTCTTGCAGCTGTAAGCGCTTAGCTGTGTTAAGAATATATTTGATAGTGTAATTTTTTATGGAAGGTTAAAATCCATAAGGTTTGTGCCCTTTGCTGAAGCTGCTTTTTAGTTCCTATTCATACATTCATAATGTATATTCATACATTCCCCTGGGTGCTCAGCTTGGTACCTATACCCAACTCTCTTTCTACGATGTATTACAATAGACAGACACTTTTGCGATTGCACATTCGTACCACTTCTGCTAGCATGAGAAAAGATAACTTTCCAACTTTGTTTTGACACTTTTGATTAAGGAGCGGTAGAGGAACACCTGTACGTCTGCCTGCACAATACCACCCTCCTCTGAGAGATTGATTTTTTTTTTACATTAAACCGCCTGCTTTTGTCTAAAGCAACAAGGCCTATTGTTATGCTAACAACCCTGTGGAAGATTTCCAATTCAATTCCACCTGAGCGCTGGTCAGCTCCACGCTCCTTTTGTGCCGTCCCTAGGGCCCCGTCTTGTCTTCTAAACGACAATTTAGCGATCACAGCGGACAGAGGAAAATTGACAGACGGTGGAGGGGGAGAATGTTCGTCATGATATTAGAGCGATCAAGTCTAATTCCGTTTCCCAGTATTAGGAGCGCTATTAGTTTAGGGCCTTTAACGTATACTCATCAAAGTTATATTATAGAACATGTGATGGGAATTAAAAGGGGGAAGGAGAGAGGGGAAAACAACACATTTTATGTTAATGCTGAGAGGGGAATATTTCTGGGACGTAGGCGATGGTGCACACCGATAAACACATTGCATACCATTCAAAAGTTTATGAAAGAAGTTTATTTATTTGATCAGTAAAAAACAGAATATTATGAAATATTACGACAATTTAAAATAACTGTTAATATTTTTAAAAATGTAATTCCAGTCTTCAGTGACACATGATCCTTCAGAAATCATTCTATGTCGTTCTGCTTAATATTCTTGCGATACATTTTTTGCTGTATTCTTTGGTAAATAGAAATTTTGATTATTTTTCAATGCGTCCTTGTTGAATAAAAGTATGAATTTCTTAAAAAAAAAAAAAATTTACTGAATGCTAGTGGATATTATTCATGCCCAGATCTAAACGTATTGAAGCCCAAAAATTGTGTGTTTAATGGCAGTATTTGCTCATGCTTCTCTGAACAATGCCAGACGTCTGGAAGCATTAATGAGGTTTGGAGAATGAGGCTTTATATTCCAAATCAAAATATGCTCTTTGTCTTTATTACGGTATTCTTCTTTTTCTTACAAGTTTTGTAAGTTGTAAGTTTATCTTACAACTTTGTTGCATTTAAACCAGACCATGACTTGTTCTCACAAGTTTTGTTGATAAATTATAGATGTTTTTTACACTTTTGCAATCTTGTGATTCGCTGATTCAACTATGGTTTAAAAAGTCAATTAAAGTGCTGGAGAGCAACACATTTCAGCATTTGTTATGGAAATGAGATTCCGAAATAATGTATTTAATGCGTTAATTATGATTTTAGTGGCAAAGATAATCTGCAACGGTGTCCTGTCGAATGAATATGATTATTTCTTGTCTTTCTCTTTAAATAGAATCTGAAGATTTAATTAAAGTAAAGATCAAATTATTCCTATTGTTTAACCAGTGTATGATTTTAAAATTCATATGGGTTTGAAGTAAGAAACTAAATTATTATTATGCACGGCTCAAAACTGATAAAAGTACTGAACAAATCCTCACTCACATTTGAATTTGGCTCACAGTATCTGAAGGAAATCTATAGCATGAATGTTGTTTTTCATGAATTTAGAGTTTAAGTAAAACGTCTAAGTCCAGAAATAAAAGCATTCCAGTTAATTCAGGTCAGAGGTCTGAATATCGTGTAAATTTTAAATTATTGTCTATCCAGAAAGAGTCTTTTAAGCCCTGTTTACACCTGGTATTAAGATGCGTTTTTGTCGATAGGATCACAAGTGGACGACGCTAAATACAGGTGTAAACGGGGTCTTAAACGTCTGGAGCTTGTCCTCTTTGACCACTTCAAGAGGTAGTCGAAAATGCATTTGACTAGATTGCTTTCGTAGTGTAAACACTCATGTGTTTTTAAATGCTTTTGATCAGCCACAAAATACCACCTACTCTTCTGCCTACTGACCTAAGGCACAAACACTATGGGAAGCGCGCTAGACAGACGGGATTTAAACTTTGTTGGCTGAATACCCAAGTTTGGTTTGATGACAAAAAACGCACCAAGCACAATGTTTTCTCACCATTCCTGATTTATCAGTCCATATTAATAAATACACGTTTCAATCTGCACATGACTCTGACTTCCTGTTCTCTTTAGCCCTGGTTATTTTAAATTATTGTTGCTTCCCCTTCCCCTGGATTTACCATTTTGGGGGAACGTAACACTAACACACACTCACAGCGTTCGGCTGATCTTGCGGCTGTTAGAGCAAAAAACGAAAGCTGATTCTCTCCGTATGTATTTACCGTTGTTTCCAGTCGCGTTCATATGTAAATTGTGTGAGCTTATTTTGTCCATTAGATCGAGAGATCTGAAAAAACCCCTATTACCCTCCCATAGACTGAAGAAATCAGGACAGAGGTGGTTGAAAGTGGACAAAAGAGACGGATTAAAACTGCAGGTGTAAACGGGAACGCATCTTAATACGAGGTGTAAACAGGGCCTTAGAACCAGATCTTGTAGTTACAACATCTTCCAGCAGGGGCAAACAAAGCATTATTATACCTTGACCCTGTATAGCAGGGCTTCAAAACTCAGTTACTGGAGGCCCACAGCCCTGCAGATTTTGGTTCCAACTGTGCTGTAGTCTTTAAATAAGCCTGAAGGAATAAGCCTGCGTTTTATTACGGTTGAAGCTGAACTCCACAGGGCTTTTGCCCTCCAGGAACTGAGTTTGCACCCCTGTTGTTGAACTCAAGATCAAAGTTCTCCAACCTGAAGAGATGGTGAGGTTAAGGTACTGGAGGGATTCACAATAAACGTCTTGAAACAATGAGCTGAACAACAAGATTGGTTAAAACGACAGCTTTCTGGCAATCTGCATTTTTTAAATCATTGGAAAACCCTGTTAACGGCATTGGGATGATTCTAGACTTTTTTGGAGCTCTGGGGATTTGTTTCCTTCACATTTCTTTCTTGCCCTCTCCTCTCCAGCTACACTTTGAAGCTCATCTTTAACAATCTTCCACACTCCTCTCAAGCACCGTATACTTGCTCCATTTGAACTGAGTTTCCAGAGCAGCAGGGACAGCGTATACGCTAAGAGATGTGAAATTACACGTGGCGGTGGTGAGAGAGGTGAAGTATTCCACATGAAGAGAATGCACATGAAAGTGTACCACACTCAGATCCGTCGCTGAACTCCCTCTTTAATGTGATACCAGTAATGGAAGCATTTGGAGATGAGCTGCGTCTTCGACATCAAAGCTAATCGAGAAATGGAAGCCAATTGGCGTTCGGCCTTAGTGGTGTGTGCGCGAGCGGGCGGGCTGGCGAGTGAGACGCGCACAAAAGCGGATGAGCTCTCTTTACCTAAGAGGATAGATGCAAGAGATGAGACTTGACAAGATCCAGAGTAAAGAGGCTCCTTCCTTTTAAAAACAGATACATGCTGCAACACTCCGCCAAGACACAACCCGTCTAATGTAATTACGTTTGTCAGCGTCAAAAGCGGCCCAGAATATCCCCGTTCGCTCCTCCCTTCCCCCCCAAACCTACCCCTCTCATTCTTTCACAACATCACAAACTGACATGTAAATGGACTGTCATTAAATCCTATTAGTTTGGCCTGTCATATTGGAGCAAGCCAACTCCTTTATTAAGTACTTTGCATGACTCTTGTTTATATCCAGATTAGGGAAGAGAGGGAGATAAACAGACAGTATCTGAGGTAAACACAGTGTGGATCACTGTCTCTTGGATTCAGGGTTGTTTCGATGTAACGTTGCCTGGGGATCTTTCATTTGCAGATTTCCCGTACAGCAAGACCACTTACTTTCTTGTTGTTTTGTTCTTTACTGTGGTTCTAAATTTAAACAATCAATTAAAAGAAGGTCAGATCATTTAATTAAACGTAGTGCTGTGCGGCTGCCTGTTTCTACAGACAAATTTTTAAAGACATGTTAAACAATTGTATTTGTCACTTATTTCTTGCAGTTGCGACTTTTATACTTCGTAATCATGACTAAATCTCACAGTTGCAACTTTGTGTCTCACAATGTGACTTCGACTTGTAATTGCATCTTTATTTCTCAAATTGTGACTTTATTTCTCACTATGTGACTTTAAATCTCACAATGTGACATTATTTCTCATAATTGAGACTTGCATATTTCTTAATTGCAACTCACAGATGCAACTTTGTATCTCACAATGTGACATCTCACAATATGACTTTATATCTCATAATTGTGACTTGTATGTTGTAATCAAAGCAGTTGCAACTTTTTATATTACAATGTGACTTTATTGCTTGTAATTGCGACTTTATTTCTCACAATCGCGCCTTTATCTCACAGTTGCAACTTTGTATCTTACAATGTGACTGGATTTTATTTCAATTTATAGCATGTACCTGCAAATTAATTTCTTATAATTTTGACTATCTCACTGTGACTTTATATCTCACATAATGACATTATTTCTCATAACTGCAATTTTTTTACCTTATAATTGTGACTTTATATCTCACAGATGCAACTTTCTCTCAATGTGACTTAATATCTCACAATGACTTTATTGATTATAATTGCATCTTTATTTCTCATCATTTTGACTTTATACTGTATCTCACTATGCAATGTTGTTTCTCACAATGTGACTAATTCTTATGTTAAACTATTACTTCTAATAAAACAGAATATAATTTTTGTGGCAAGTGGTGACTCGCGCACTTCACTTTTAAGTAAGAAAAATTTCTGACCAGATAACGTATATCTAAAAAAATATCTCTGTATAAATGGGTCTCGCTGTGTAAAGCAACAAGCACTGGAATAGTTGACAGACAAAAGGCAAGAGAAAAACATCGCAATTCAAACACTCTTGCAGCACACCTCGTCTTCATCTTTCTCATACTCTTTCTTTTTGTCGCCCCTTCTTCATCCTCATCTTCATCAAACTGTCAGCTGCAATTCCAGTCACAGTCAGACACATTCTCATTAAATTAATTACGACTACTCAATTGAATTATGATCAAAGACTCTGCAGAAACCCAATTAGCATTGTTTTGATCCTCAGCAATCAATTGAGAGATGTCTCTCCTCCCCGCCTCATCAGCACAATTAGGGCCAAATTCACAAAGCTATTGAATAATGCTATTAAATAAAGTTTTACACTCAGAAATGTGAGTGATAGAGAAGAAATTGTGATTCTGAGGCACTGCGAACAGTTTTTTCACTCGCTCAACTTTCACAGTTCTCTTCCTCTTATAGGTTCAAGTCTAAATTCTCCCATGATGCACAAAAGGAGAGGTTTAGCAGAATGCCAGAGTTACTCTTTTCCATACAATGAAATGAATGGGGACAAGCATCTGTCAAGCTCCAAAATGAACAACAAAGCACCATAAAATCACCTTAAAGTAGTCTCATGCATTACATTCCAAGGTTTCTGAATCCATCAAAAACTTTGTGTGAGGAACAGAGTCAAATTTAAGTTATTCAATCAAAAATGCTGTACAATTGTGGCCATCATTTTTATTGTATGGAAAAAAAACAACTCTGATATTCTATACTGTGCTACACAAAAGACAACAAGTCAAATGGGTAAATGAACTTGCATTAAAATGACTGTAAAATAATGCAAATAAATACATCTTCAGTACATCTCCTTTAAGGAAGGTTGTATGCTTGATGAATGGGTTTGTTCAGCATGCATTGCTTAAATGTGTTGTTGTAATCTTGGTGAGATATCATATTGTGTTTCTGTACATAACCAATAATACAATTTGAATTTGACTATAAGCAAATATGTACCATTTCCAAAGCTGAATCCTCTCCATCAGAACAAGCCAGCTGACCAGTCAATAGACTTTACAACGGTCTTCTAAATGAAGCCATTGTGTGTAATCAAATAAACTAAGTGCTTAATTATAGAAAGTTCAGCTTTGTTTTCTGCTGTTCAGTGTTCATCAGTTGGGAAAGCAGGAAGAAAATCTAGATGCTCCAATGTTGTTAAACTCTTGATGACTTGTATTGCAATATTCAACAGTTTTAGATTGTAATCTCTGGTTTTGTTGGCAACAGTTTTGTTTTTCTAGTCTCCACTGACACGTGATTTTATGCAACCTAGAATCAAACTCCCAAAATGTCTGTAACAAGGATCATCAATGGCCTAGCTCGAGTAAACCCATTACTGTGAAGATAACCTCATTGAAGGGGTAGTAAAATCCGGGCCAAATCCAAACTTTTCCAAAGCTTAAACTCGCCATTGCTGCTTGGCAAATTAAACTGATTAACTGAATGAGTGAGTTAGAGTAAATTGCTGTTTCTAACAATAATCTTGAGTACTTTACTGAGTGTGAGGTTCATACAAAATTCTCTCTATGGATTTGATTGTGTCTGAATCAAGTGTAATTGTTTGTGATGTGCATGTGTATCTGGAAATTTGAGTGTAAATATTTAGCTTGTTGCTGATGCAATGTGTGTGATTGTCTTTTATTTGGTATGTGTGTGTGTTGTGAAGTATGGCTCCGATCCTCTGAGGAGTGGAAGGGTTTAATCTTTTGCCCTGAGGAGGGTCTGTGTATTATTCGTGCTGGCACTAATGCAGCCGGCTGAGGGTGGTGAAGAGGGAGGAATCGATGCTTTTGGAGCACCAGTGAATGAAATTCAGAGAGCTAAATTTATTCGCCACACAAAGCCAAGCATGCATCCGTTTAACAGCCAGAGTGCCCAGAGATTATGGACGAAAACCCTTAATCCAGCTGCATCCTGGAGTTAGAACTCAGTGTTTTGAAGTGATGGTGATGATGTCTGTCTTTGTATTTTCACTGTTAAAGAGAAAAGGTGTTTTACATTAACCCAAAATGCAGTTAATCAGAAGGTTGTTTTCCAAAAGAATATATTTCAGTCATAACTTTTGACTAATCACAGTAAAATATAACTTTACCAGGGCAAATTGTAGCAAAAGTGTTTTGCAATACAACACGAACGCAATAAGTACTGTACATTGTACCTAACAATTAATTCTTATGTAAGTACATAGTTTAAGACACCTAGGGCCAGATTGACTAAACAGGGTAAATTAGAGTGCAGGCGCAATTCCAAAACAGTACCGATGGGAGTAGAAAATTCTGCTCGTGACTGACAACGCACAGATTAAAGAACACAGACCCAGCCGGATCATTTCCATAATGACCAACACAATCTACCAAGAGCAGCGCACATTAGCGTCTGGTTTAAGACATACTTTTTTGGCCGGTAAATAATGGTGCAAAGACCAATAAATTGACTAGTGCAAAGCTTAGTAAATCACCTTGCGTTATTCATTTAAATACTCTCCTCCCATAAATTTTGCATCCGAAAGGGAAACTCCTACAAATGCATATGCAATAAGGTCAGCCGCAAATATAACTGTCCACGCCTTTTCAGTGCTCCTTTTTCACTGTGCGTCTTTAGTAAATCCTGGCAGTAGTTTTTTAACGCCAAAAGAGGATTTGCGCTGGCGCAAGCTGAAAACTGTAAAAACTGATCAGTTGACTTTACTTCAAAAAGTGAGAAACCTGTTGCCTTAAAGTTAAGTACATTTTGCGCGTAATTGAAAAATATAAGTTATGTGACCTTGAAAATTCAACATAACTTAATTTTTTCAATTACGCATGAAGTTTGTTTACTTAATTATTATAGCACCGGGTTTCCTCACTTTTTTTAAGTTCAGTCAACTTATCACTTTTTACAGTGAAGCAAATCTGGCCCCAAATATAAAGTGTGACCCATAATTTTACTAAGGACCTGTTGTAGTATGACTTCAGTAGTTTACCAGAGGTTTGGTTTGCCAAATTCAACTACCTTACTGTAGTCATATTGTATATTAGATATCACTTTATTTCGATGGTCCACTGTAGACATTGATTCTATAAGTAACTTTGCAACTACATGCCAACTACCAGTCATTAGAGTATTAGTAGACCGTCAGCTTAATATCTGCTAATACTTTATTTTGATGCTCCCCAACAGACATTCTACTGACTATGAACAACTTTGCAACTAACTTATTCTACTAGCCTGAACCCTAACACCTAACTCTAACCTTACAGTCTACATTAATTATCTAATGACTGGTAGTAGACATGTAGTTGCAAAGTTACTTATAGTTAGTAGAATGTCTAAAGTGGACCATCGCAATAAATAAATGATTTTATATATTTTGAATTGTGCTTAGAATCATATGGACCTGGAGACGAGCAAAAGAACTGTCCATATATCCAAAACGAATTCAAGAAACTCAATTTGAACAACTTCTCGAACTATAATGCAAAATATCCTTTGTGAGTGTGCACAACTAACAATTAATCACAACTGTGTTAATGATTAAACCTGATAATAATAATTAAATTAATAACAGAATTTATTTGAGACATTAGCTTTTTGTCACTTTTATATTCTTAATATATTTTTTTCTTGAGAATATTCCCTTTGTTTGATGTTGATGTGTTCCATATATTTCCTGTCTGCCCTCCACATGATGTCTGCAGCGTGGAATGATGGAATACCGCTTCTTCAGTGTGATCCTTCAAAGGCGTGTCATTGTTTTTGGCATCTGCTTGATTAGTTTACCACTATGAGGCTGAAAATTAATTAAAGTGATTAAACGGGATACTAATGGTGAGGTGACGGAGTACCAATGTTGGCTCAGCTTTTCACCTTTTTGAGAGCACAAAGGGGTGACGGAGCAAAGGAAAAAAAGAGTTATAGAAAGAGAGTGAGAGAAGTGGGTTTGTTTATAGCACACAAAATGACATTCTCGGCATCAATCAGTCAAGCCCTGCCTGTATGCTAATAATGAGATTTATATATATTTTTGGCCAATAATAGTCTTGGCCAATAATTCTAAGGCTTGACACCATTCAACTGAGGTTGGCCTGAAACTTTGTTCAGTATTGTGCCTTTTCATTAGTTTATGTGGGACATTTAAGGTCAAGTGAAACAGTGCATTCAGTTGGAAAAGATGATGGATGGGGCTTACAGGGATAGTTCACCCAAAAATTGTAATTGTCCTAATTTACTTATCCTCAAGTTGTTCCAAACCTGTACCTGAATTTCTTTTATCTGCTGAACACGAAAGAAGATATTTAGAAGAATATTGGCAATCAAACATTTGACGGAAGCCATTGGCTTCCATAGTAGGAAAAAAAATACCGTGGAAGTCAATGGGCTCCATCAACTCTCTGTTTACCGACGTTTTTTAAAATAACTTATTTTGTGTTCAACAGATAAAAGAAATTCGTACAGGTTTGGAACAACTTGAGGATAAGTAAATTAGGACAATTATAAATTTTGGGTGAACTATCCTTTTAAATTTATCCCGTGAGAAATGATTGAAAGTGGGTGTTACATAACAGCATGGTGACATATTGAATGTGAGTTTTATAAAACAGTGACTAAATAGGCATTTGGCTATTGGTTAACATTAACCAATATGAATCATGGATTAAGACTAGATACAGGCATTAAGAAAGTAAATGGGGCCATTTTTTAAATTCATATTGACTGTTTTCCAAAATCAGGTAACAGTAGATTCTAAAGTTAATGATGTAGTAATTGATTGAAGGTCAGATGTCTTTTCTCACCTTTGACCCTTGTAAGATGACCTTTGACCTTGTTAATGTTTCCATGGTTGAGTTTTAAAACAAATGCAACTGACTGAATATATCTGATATCCCTTAGGTTTATGAGCTTGGCAACACTGAGGCTTCTGATTTTACCACTCTACCCTCCTCTTGAATAATTACACAAAGAGTGTATGTGAGATGTGTTTGGGCGGTGTGTGTGTATGTGTGTGTTTGTGAGATAGTGGGGGTGGTTTCCATAGCAATGCGACCCAAAGTGCTCACAGTAACCTAATTGGTATGCTTCTCCTGACCGCCCTTATTGTAGCCACGCTAATCATAGCCCTTTTGTAGTAATAAAGGACGCTACTAAAGAAATCTCCAGCCTTGCTAGGGTTTTCCTCTATGCCCCCCTCCCATTTTTCTTCAAGCCCCTTCAGCAGCCACTGTGCACCCAAAAAAATCTCCTCCCGTGATTGGCAGCTGGGCTTTGAATACAGTGGAAAAGGTTTAAGAGTCCTTCCGTAAGTTAGAAACCGTTTGGGATCATGCCACCTGCTTCACATCCTGCTCTGAAAGAAGAAATCTTACCTCATTCAGAGAACAGCTAGAGTGGCCGGGCCAAAAACATGCAAAACAAAGACCGTGTCTTGTGCTGCTTTCACACTCGAGCTTTTGCTGCCGTCCATTTTTGTTTTGATTCATTGGGTTTGATTGGAAGCGGTTGCCTAAACCTAGGTAAAGTTTGCTGGTGTGCAAGTTTGTTCGTGTAAACTACAGGACAGTAAGCACAAGTTTCGTCTTTGATACACTCATTATAGTATAATGCATTTCTCAGAGCTCCTTGTCTCCAAATAAATTGCCTTTGCAGATCAGCTCATATTCCTCAGATCTCTTTCTATACAGTGGGGAGGTGGTGGAATCAAACTTGGGTTCAGACTAAGTAATTGAACCAAATGTGAAAAAAGGCTGGAATACCACTTCACAAATTTTGCCCAGATTTTTTTCTCTGATTTGATTTGATTCTGGAGGAGGAGAAGGTGAGAGTCCGTCTGCAGATTCTGGCCTGTCGGAGTTGACAGGTTTCACAGAAAATCGGTTGGTGTATGCTGAGTGCAAACACAGATTAACTTCAGACTATGAATCCATTCAGCCAGAGGATACTGTATCAAATATGATATTTTGAGTTGATTTTCGAAAATTTTCATTTGTCATGTTTCTCCGTGAGTTTGTAGGAATGACTTAAAAGTCTAGGGCTGTGTCCGAAATCTCCCCCTATATCCTTTAATAGGACACTATTTGAGGGGACAGACATTTATAGTGGTGTCCGAAAACCATAGTGTATGTTATCGAGTGCTCTCTTTCAATCCCATAATGCACCGCAATAACGAGTGTTCAACCGCACTGTACTTTGATTTTCACGGAGCACAGGACGAGGAAGTGTACAGGACAGCGTCATGCGTGCAGAAGGGCAGGGAATATGGTCACGTTGGCTCATGTAAGATGATTGACAGCTGTACGGTGAATGAGAGAGCGCTTAGATCATTACTGACGCAAACCAGGAACTGGAGACACAGAGCTCGCTCTGAACGCTCTTTCTACTCTTCAGATCGCATAATTCAGTGTTATTCTGTTTGACGAAATATTTCGCAAACATGTGATGATAAATCAATATTTCTCCAAATATGCGCACTTTTGAACTAAGAGTCCTAACGGACTCTGTCTAGTGCATGTATGTGTGAACGCAAATAAACCTGAGACTGCGTGACTGACTTCATATGAGTGATGATATCTATGCAAAATAACAAACATTACAGATTGATTATTTTGCACTTCTGTCTTTAATATTTCTAATGATACTCAGTTTGTCCAGATCAAGTAAGAGTGTGATGTTTTAACGGGCAGTGAATGTTGAACAACAATAATCTTGGCCCATCGGTGATCCTTTCCTTCAAAGGGGTTTAAGAAAGAAAGTCATACATGAAAGTAAAGGAAAAAAAGTTGAGTAAATGAAAACTGAACCTTCATTTTTTGGTGAACTAGACTTTTCAGTATGTAGTTCAGCTGAATCTTTTCACTTTGAAGGTTGAAGCCAACCCCCCCCATAACTTTTTAATAATCTAAGAGACCTTTTTCCACTAAAAGAACCTTTTGTGTAATGGAAATGTTCCATTGATGTTGAAGATTCTTCGTGGAACAATCAATGCCAATAAAGAACCATTATTTTTAAGACTGTAGTAGCTAACAGTATCTTTAGTCACCGTACTGCTTTTGCAAAGACAAAACACTAGTTTTAGTCAAGTTTTAGTTAGTCAAGTTTAACATTAAGTTTAACATTAGTTTTAGTCATTGTCAAGTTGAGGAACTGAAATCGAATCCTATACACAGAAAACCAGTGAGAAATTAAATTAAAGCTGCAGTCCGCAGTTTTTCCTCTTTGTCGCCATCTCTGTTCGAAATCTGCAATTGCAGTCATTCGCGGAATTATCAACTTTACGGGAGTTGTACTTCAACACCCTCGACACGGCACAGCGCGGATGAACACAATGTTTGAGGAGAATGTACAGCTGTCAGTCACCGCGCCGATGTGGATACTGGCAGTCAGAATCACAGATTATTCTTTTTGGAAGTATGACCAACATAATAATTTTCACCGGAAAATGTCATCTGAGCAAGTAAGAAACATCCACTTTTGTTCTGGTTCTGACATTGCAGTAAATCGCGCTGATTTAATCTAACAATAGCTTATAAGTTATCATATCACGCAAAACCGTGCAAATTATACTTTGTTCTCAAATGGTTAATGTTAACAACGTCAGCATTGCGTGACTACATGTAATGTCCTTCCAATATGTATCCTTGTTTTCGAATGGGGCCGGTTGCAGTCTCGTTTTTTCTGTAGCCACTCCGAAGTCCGAACGAAGTCTTTTGCATGTTACAGCGGGTGAATCTGTTGTCACTGGTGATTGTCGTTTGAACCTTTCTGGATCTGCCATCAAATTGATGTTTAATAATATCAAGCAAGTGCTGTGAGAAAAGGCTTTAAATCTCCACCTCCAACATCCTCGCACGCAATATAGCCTACTAGCCGAGACTCCTTCTTTTATGTGTACAGAAGAGTGTTTACAGATGTGACGTAATGACGCAAAGACATGCTCGAGTCTCCCGTGGAAATCCACCAGTACCACTGGAACTAAAAACATAATTACAAGCTTACCGCTTTGAATCGAGCTAAGGCAAGCAGATAGTTTTGAACACTGGCTGCTCATGTATTTTCTCAAATATGTATTTTGGATAATTTTTAACCCTAAAAAAGCTACGGACTGCAGCTTTAATAAAATGAAAAAATAATTCATTCAGAAAATCTTGAAGGCATTTTTTTTATTATAGAAATTACTGCACTATGAAAGTTTACTTCTTTAAATTATTTGTAACTTGTTCGCAAACTTCCAAACCCTCCTCAGGTAGTACTGTATATATTCGTTAATAACATTTGTCACATTTTTATTACATTTTCTACAGAATATATTTACTCCCAGCAGTGGTTAACCGGTAGCTCTCCTCCTGGGCTCCTGTTTCACGCTAGTCTTTTTAATGAGTTTCTCCTATCCGTCAGAGGTTGTAAGGACTAATTTACAAATGCTTCAAATAATTTCTAATTACCACAAGTGCAATAATAATTGCCTTGCTAATCTGGTGGAATAATTAGTGGTATAGCTTGTAGCGAATCCTCCATGCTTGAATCTCCGCGGGGCGTCCAATGTTGACTGTCCACTCGAGGGGGTTCATGCCGAGAGGACGGGGCAGACAGAGATGTCTTTGTTAGATGGTGGTTTGTGGGTGGCCCCATCTTTAGCCTGGGAATTTGGTCTAGCGCTAGTAATTGAGCTGCTAACTAGGCAGTGAATGGTGTAGTGTGCAGAGAATTGAAGCTTTGAGCTTGCCAGTGGAAACCTGGAGTTAACGCAGCTGTAGCCAAACGTAAAACGCAAATGTAGCTGTGAAATTTTAGGATACTAGCCTGGTTTGATTATAAGGAGTTTAGGGATGGATTTACTTCATCTTTTGCTCTGAGGAAGTATAGGAACAGTAAGCTGCTGACTGTTGAGTCCACTTCAGTAGGGTCATACCTGCACTGACCCTACTCCATCTCTTGGAGACCTTTAAGTGCTGACCTATTGCTCCCATAACTCAGTACAAAAAATTCCTTCCAGATGAGTTAGAACAACTCCAGTGCCCTCTAATTACACTCTAATGTGCTAAATTGGTGGAAAATTAGCTGCTAATAATCCCCTAATTCGTGTCCTACTAATGGCCTGTTATCCTAAATTGTTATGTTAATTGAGGATCCATCATAGGAACGGATGATCACTCTGTCATGGGTTAATGCAGGTCTCTCTCACTCTTTTTTTCCCCCTACTGTTAATTCTGTTAATAAAGTATACCATTTCAATTGTCTTCAGCTGCTACACCTACTCTCTCTGATAAAGTACTTACCAGTGTACACTTTTACGTAACCTGTTAATGGTTGGAAATCACATAAAACCTTTTAAAATAAATTTTCAATTGGTTAAACCACTTAAAGTATCAATGCACATTAATTTGAAATTCATTTTCAGTGTAATGTGTTCTAATTGTTCGGCATTCAATTTGTTCTTCCCTCTTGATCACTGATTTCTGTATGCAAGTGTTATACTGTGCAATAGTGTGGCAGTGGTTGATTGATTGTGACCTAAAAATGGGTTACAGGTCTGCTAATGCAAACGATGCTAAATGCAAATAATAAAAAGCCATATAATTGTGCGTTATTAAAAAGACCTATCAAATTTTCGAAGAAAAGAGATATTTTTTGTAGTTGATATCAAATGCTCGGAATCCAATTAAAATCTATGGTATTTTGATGCAAATTCAGCTACTTGTTAGTAGTTAGCTAAAATAGACAGGTGCCAGCATGGACAGGTTTCTTGAAATGTTGTATGATTTAAAGCTATGAGCAAAACTATGGAGTCAAAACCATGCCACAGAGATCTGCAAAAGAATAAAGTAACGTTTTCGCGATACTATTTTTGAGCGTGCGTTTTCTGTGCGTTTCACTTCACGGCACTGTTTTGACTTTGTCAACTAACTCTCATAAGAGTATCAGTAGACTGTTAGGGTTAGGTGTTGGGTTCAGGTTAGCAGAATAAGTTGACAAAGGTGCAAAGTTACTTGTAATCAGAAGAATGTTATCACATAAAGAGTTAGCAGATATTAAAGGGTTAGTTCACCCAAAAATGAAAATTAAGTCATTAATTACTCACCCCCATGCTGTACCAACCCCGTAAGACCTTCGTTCGTCTTCGGAACACAAATGAAGATATTTATGATTAAATCTGAGTGGTGTATGACTGCTACATGGGCTCCCTAAGGGAATGAAACTTGACGGCCCAGAAAGTCATTAAAGAAAATGTTTAAATATTCCATGTCGCAACAGTGGCTCAACTATAAGTTTATCAAGCGACGAGAATACTTTTTGTGCGAACAAACAAACAAAAATAACGACTTTATTTGACTATTCCTTTTCTCTTTCTTGTAGGCCTGAAACGAGACTTCAAGAGATTTCCACGACGCGCACGCGCGAGAACTCAACTGAAGTAGTTGAAGGAGATCGCAATTCTCACGCGTGCGCGTCGTGGAAATCTCTTGAAGTCTCGTTTCAGGCCTACAAGGAAGAAAAGGAATAGTCGAATAAAGTCGTTATTTTTGTTTGTTTGTTCGCACAAAAAGTATTCTCGTCGCTTGATAAACTTATAGTTGAGCCACTGTTGTGTCATGGAATATTTAAACATATTCTTTAATGACTTTCTGGGCCGTCAAGTTTCATTCCCTTAGGGAGCCTATGGAGGAGTGATCCAGCTGTCACATTTAATCAAAAATATCGTCATTTGTGTTCCGAAGACGAACGAAGGCCTTACGGGGTTGGTACAGCATGGGGGTGAGTAATTAATGACTTAATTTTCATTTTTGGGTGAACTAACCCTTTAAGCAGACAGTCTACTAATACTCTAATGAGAGTTAGTTGACATGTAGTTGCAAAGTTACTCATAGAGAGTCTAAAGTGGACCATTTGAATAAAGAGTTTCCATTTTTTTTTTTGTTAAGTGAAGTACCCTAAGTGAAGTAATTATTCTCTGACAATAGCATGAAACCATAAAAATTTCCATTTTCCAGACATTTAAAAACTAAAATGGTAAATGTTCCTTTTCAGCTTGTCATGTTAATAATTGTGCATATTAGCAAAGTCTGATTCATGAACCAATTGTTCTGTTAAACCAGTTCGAATCGGGTCAACACATTTGGTTTTAATAAATAAGATTTTATTAAATTAATGTCATTATTGTTCAGTGTAAATACAAGGTATTTTTAGTTGAATTGAATTATAAATGCAATAAACTGAATTGGGACTCAACAAATTAATATACAATGCGTGTCTGTTCCAGACACTGAAACGTTTTTGAACCGGTTATTTGAAATTAATGAATGTTAGAAAGATTTGATTCACTGAAATGAATTGGATTTCCCATCACTAATGCATATTTGTGGGCCTCTGCTGTTCATTGTAATATTAATGATTCTAATGTTTGATTCTAAGTACAGCTTTAAATACTTTCGCATGATAGGTCTGCCACTAAAATCTGAGTTTGAAGTGAAACCAGCTGAGAACCACAGCTGAATGGAGATCCGCATGTCATCCGTGTAGCGGTAGGGCTTCCTGTGAGGTGACCGTCCTGCCACTGGCCGTCTGTAAAATATGCTAACGTATATAAAGAAGCGATGGGTCCCCTGGCCTTTTGCTGACATTTACAGCTACTGGGCAAGGACATGGCCTTTTCTTTCTCTTCCCCTTTTTCTCAGCTAATCAGGTGTCTTGAATAGGAGCCAGATAAGGCTATTGTTTGCCCTGACAATGTCCTGATGGTTTGGCCCTGTGAAGATCGTAGGCAAGGCTTCTCCTTTTAAAGAAGGTATGCCACCAGAGAGAACTCATTAATGTGGCGCATCTGGGTTAATTAGGTGGCAAAAATGCTTCTTGAGTGCAAAGATGGAAAGAAAATAATGTAAAAGTCCCTAATGGAAATATAGAAAAGAAAGTAATAGGGGAGACCGGGGCTAGTTGGCACACTTTGCATTCTTGTGAATTTATCATGTTATTTAGTCAATGTTTTTATAGGAAACAGAATTCATGGTTACAAAAGCTATTGAATAAAGCTATATTTAGTTTATTGATCACTTGTGTTTGTGACAACATACCCTGTGTAATTTCTCACATGCAAGACAACCTGTCATTAAACAGCGTGTTATGACTATTCAGCTAAATTTAAACAGTAAAACAATTCATGAAAAATATAACGAGCTACAGAGCCCCTAAAGGGACACGGTGAAGGAAAAAATATGAGATGGGAGGAAAAATGACTTGTCAACGCAAATTTGCGTCCTCTCGCAAATGTTTCGCGCTCCCCTGAGAAACTTTGCATCAGCTCGGAAAATGTTTCGCGTTCCCCTGACGAACTTTGCATTCGCTCGCAAAATATTTCAAGTTCCCCTGAGAAATTTTGTATTCGCTTGCAAAATGTTTCACATTTCCCAAGAAACTTTGTATTCGCTCACAAAATGTTTCGCGTTCCCCCGAGAAACGTTGTATTCGCTCGCAAAATGTTTCGCATTCCCCTGAGATAATTAGCATTCGATTCAAAATGTTTCGCGTTCCCCTGAGATAATTAGCATTCGATTCAAAATGTTTCGCGTTCCCCTGAGATAATTAGCATTCGATTCAAAATGTTTCGCGTTCCCCCGAGATACTTTGCATTCGATTCAAAATGTTTTGTGTTCCCCCGACAAACTTTGTATTCGCTCGCAAAATGTTTCACATTCCCCAAGAAACTTTGTATTCGTTCACAAAATGTTTCGCGTTTCCCTGAGAAACGTTGCATTCGATTCAAAATGTTTTGTGTTCCACCGACAAACTTTGCATTCACTCGCAAAATGTTTCTCGTTTGTCCAAGATATTTTGCGTTCACTCACGAAGAACACGAAACCTTTGTGAAGGAACGCAAAATTTCTCGGGGGAACGCAAAACTTAAGCGAACAATCGCGAAAACATTGAAATATATTTTTCTTCCCATGCGTCTCATATTTTTTCCATCACCATGTACCTTTAGGGACTCTGTTAAGCCTGACAAAAATTGTAAATGATAGGAAAAATCTAAGCTTTCCAGAACATGATATTTATGAAAAATATGCTTGTCTGTTAGGTTACACTCTACCTTTAAAATACATCGACTCTTGTCTGAATTTTTGCCAGGAGGGTTTACTAAATGCTTGAACCGAAAACCCACTGTTAGAGAATAAGTAATCTGAGTTTTTAGGCAAAACCTTTCAGTGTCTGAGATATACTGTAGCCCTTGTTGACAACTTTCCCATGTGACAACTAGCCCCGGCCTCCTCTTTAAAAAGCTAAACTAAAATGAATTTCTGCTTCATATGTAGCTCAACAGACTGAAAAGTGACCAGTGAATGAAAGTGCTCTGAGACGAGGCAAAATTAAGAAGAGAGGTTTGACCCATAATCTGACAAGTGGATAATTACTTAAATTTCAGCTGTCGTGAAGCTACCCTTTATATTTATTGTGAGATGGGGGCAGGACTACGTGACAGGAAAAGACTATAAGATAGCAGTGTTATCGTTATGTGCTCTCGCTTCCTCCGATCAGAATCTCACAGCGTCTGCTTTTCTAAGAAGGGACGTCTTTAAATGTTTCATTTGTCTTGAGACGGAGGAGTGTAAAGGGAAGATTCGCTTAAGCCTTTGAAAACATGAGCAGTGGAATTCAGGTTCCAACATCCTAAATAAAACAGTGCAGTATAACAGCATGTCTAAATTTGGTTCAGGTTTTTTTAAACCTGAAGCATAAAAAACAGTATATAAATGACAAGAAAATAGTTATGTGAGTATCTTACTTGCATATTTCAACACATTTAAGGCTGATCAGAAGACTCTCTACCTTGAAATGAATGTATGAAATGAAGCATCCACAGAACTGATCATCCTCATCAGAAACACACAATCCTCTCTTTTATGCGTATGAAAAAACACCCAGTGTTTTCAGAAGAGAATCATGTCTTCTGTATTTTTGTTTGTTTCACCCACAGGGACTGAAAAGATTAGTATCACATGTCAAGTGTGGCGTGCTGATGTGTTGTTTAGGGGCTGACAGGTTAATTTGTTTTCTCATGCTCCTCTATTGTCTATGCTTGTCATTTAAAACTTCCCTCCCTCTTGCCGTAGGAGGATGCAAGAGCATATCTGCGGTATAGCCGCAAGCGCTAAACAGAAATCCTCGCGGTTTCAAGCTGTTATTGTTTACACAGCGGTGTTTTCTCAAAAGAAAGCAGGCGTCGCTGCTCTAGGAGATACTCCGTCTCATAAAAGAGCTGTGCTCTTATCTCTGTTGTCTGTTGAGCTTGATTTGTGTGTACGGAGGTAGTTTGCAGGTGTAGGCCAAGATTTTGGGTGGATTCTGTTCCATATTAAAATGTTCCTAAACCAATGTAATGAAAATGCATTTATGCATGTATTTAGTAAGTGTCTATTACATTTTGGAAAATTGATTTTTAAAAGTATGCCTACAAGGTAATTTGAGGGAGAAAATGTATTTCTTATAAGGTCCATTATGGTTAATCAGTGTATTTATACATTCCAAATGTATCACATGTCTACTACTTTCTGCTTGGTCTGCTTACTTTATTTAAATCATAAACACTCTGAAATTACTTCGATATGGAATGTAAAATTGCTTTAAACCACTTAAAAGCCAGTGACCAGATCTGGATTGAACACCATGTGAGACAATGACAGAGATATGAAATGATGAAATGCAGGGGATAGAAGAAGAATAATTTGTGATATAACTGTAATTATGCATGTAAATGTACTGTAACAAGATTTTGTCAGGTGCCGTCACCTGTTCCATTTTTATTTTGACTTTTTTTTGTATTTATATAATGCTAAATATAGCTTTCTTTTATTAGAATAGAAATGTACACATCACCATCATTTCTCTGATTTAAAAGAGAAATTAAAGTATACATTTTTTTTAAATACAATATATATATTTAAATTAATTGATCTATTTAATCACTTTCTATTTGACATTTTTATGATAGTTAAGTTTAATATAAATATATTTTAATTAAGCATACAAGCAAAAATTGTAAATAAAAAAAAGGAAGAAAGAAAAAAAGAGGCTTGTAATTAATAAGGGAAAGGTGCAGTGATGGGTAGTAACTGATAACATGTAACCTGCATTATGTAATCTGATTTAAAAAATGTAATATTTGCAATTGGATTGCATGATTATTACACGTGATTCATAATTTATTGATTGTCTCTAATTCTCCTTTTTTACTCCCCCCCCAAAACCCCCCCCCCCCCCCCAAAAAAATTCTATTGTGCGCCATACCGTTTAGCTTTGACTACATTCACAATACAGAATGGCCATGTAAATATCATGTAAATGTGTTGCTTCTAAATTTGGGGACAAAAGCACCTTTCAATTACACCATGAATAATTATGCAAGTTTCTAAACACTGCTGATGTGAAACACTATGTCTTCATCATACCCAGTGAACTTCACAAATGATTGATCTGGACAACAATATTTCAAACCTGGAAAACTTTAAATGTGCAATGCCACTGCTGTTTTCATGTTTATTATTGTTTGTTCGCATAAGGGATTCCTAAATATGTATTTTCTCTTTGTTTTTGTTTTTAAATATATATTAATATGGCACACACACTAATCCCGTGCAAATCTAAGTGATAAACAAGGTCAAAAGTAATCAAAAAGTAGTTACCTAAAATGAGTAATGTAGATTACGTTACTAACTACAATTTGTAATCACCGACTACAATTTTCAAGTAATCTGCCCAACACTGCCAAGGTCTAATATAACTTCAATCTAACCCATCTCGACTGAATACTAATAATATAAATGACTTCTTAATGTCATCATAAATTAGCTGCATCATTTGGTATCCGGCCTCTGTTATTCAGATATGGATGCAGAAGGATGTAAAAGAGAGATGAACGTGATGGCACCAGCTCAGCACAGAGAGAGTGAGTGAGGAAGGAGAGAGAGAGAGAGAGAGAGAGAGAGAGAGAGAGAGAGAGGGAATATCCAGGGCAGTTGGACGTTTGTGCAGTCAGCAGTGTCAGTAACATCAAAGGATTATGCCACTTCACACTGTTCATGTGCTGGTAATTTGGGTAATTCTATTGCAGGGTTTGTCGATCCTGAAATTATGGGTGCTACTGTCCTCGTGTGCCATATAATTTAGTTGTTTCCTACTTGTGTGACTGAAACGAAAGGGAAGCGGCATCCAGGCTCGATATACTCAGAGGAGAATTGCTGCTATTGTTCCCCTATATTTTGGTCTTATGTAAAAGTGACATAGAGAAGAGCCTTCCCCTTTATTTCAGCTGCAATTTATGCGCTGCTCTTTCCAGAAGCCACGACAAGCCACAACTTTGCTTTTCGTTCATTCTTGCATTTTAATTGATCAATTCGAGCTGTTTTTAAGGAGAGGTTTTTATAAATGCTGAAAAAAAAAACAAGCTAAAAATAAAAATACCAACATTTAAGCAGTGAGGCTTTTTAAGTGTTTGGTGTCATTGTTTGCTATTGTTCAAAAAGTGAATAAATGATCCATGATTTCAGAGTGTCTACATTTGTTTGTAACATTTATAAAAACCTCTGAAAACAGAAGCATTTATTGATTTGCTGTAGGGATAATAATAGAACATAAACCTGTTTACTGAAACTGTTAAAGTCTGTAACGGTCTAGCAAATATCTTCCCTATCCGCCATGGTGAATAAAGCTCGCTTTTTGGGGGGAGGGGGGGTCTCTGTAGTAACCAAAACAAGACGTCTTCTATATCGTATCAGCTATTGAGATTCCTTCACTGAAAAAAGAATTTTTAAATCCGTTAATATCATGAATATCTTAAACATTGCCATATCAAAACAGGCAAAGTTTTAGGTGCTCATGAAAATGTCCTCACTTATTTTTTCCCCCTTTTTAAACAAGCATTTTCATTGGTAGGCTGAACTCCTCCGTTTAGATGTGTCTGTTTGAGCCACTGGGGGGCAGAGCTCCTCCTGAAAGGAGACAGGATTTCACTACACATTTTTAGTCTTATTTAAGATCATTTAATGTATTATTCAAACAGTCTGCCTGTAACTCATACACACAGACATAGATCCACGTTCACAGAAACTCTATGACTAAATAATTACACAGGTCATCGTGACATTTTACAGAGATATTTGGACTTTTAGCAAGTTTTTTGGGGTCAAAAGAAATACTGCAGAAAGTAATTCTACATTTTATTCATTTACATATGGATTATGCATTATTACATATATAATAATTTGAACATGGCATGACAGTATCCGTAATGTTTTACCAGAGTACCATGATATTTTGTTGTTAAAATATTATGATTAATATGACATTTTTAAGTAACCAATGACACTATAATATCATTTTGACCCTGTGATGCAATGTAAGTATCGTATCATTTACTGTAAATTGCTTTAGATAGAAAAATCTGTACTATTACAAGTTGCTCACTTGCTGATTATAAATTTAAACATATTTCTTTACTTATAGATAATAGTTATAGATAACTGGTGGGAAATACCAATGTAATATATGAAAATGTGAATACTAGGGGTTTTAACTCTTTCGAGAATACAATTAGTTCACATGATCAGCGACACCTTCAAGTATTTCAGGAATGTCAGATGAAAAGACCATTTCATGTGTGAAAATTATGTATGCATTTTAGGATTTTCATTATGCTGAAATCCTATGGCATTCAATCATAAAATTGAATGCGATAGAATAAAAATGTCTTCTCACTTTCCAAATGTGTGTTGTGTCATGTGAGAGGTCTCCTAGGACACAAGACATTCTGAGTATAAACTCACTTTCATGTTTCCTGCACACACACACACACACACGGGCAACCACTCTCCTTACCTCTATAAGCACATGTAGATTGTCCCCTCCCATTTAGGTGCATTTACGTCTAGCAAATCAGGGGTTTTTTTCCAGAGCAAATTGAGACACACTGCAACAACCATTCAAGTGAGTGATGTGGAATAAATGAAAGAAGCAGGACACACACAAACGCACATATTTTTTAAATCAGCCCTGACAGCAGCAACAGAGCAGAAGTGACAGTGGCCAGTTATCCCAACCACATCCAACACCGTTATTGATCCATAATCCGCCTTACATAAAACACCCAATTTCATATAATGCCTGTAATAACAGTGCATTCAGACTCAAGTAGCCGTCAGAAACGAGAGCCGTTGTGTCTGATGCCGAAGGAGAGAGAAAGAGTACCTCACATCACAGAAAAAGGAAAAATTGCAAATGCATTTATTTTTTAAATTTGTTTTATTTTCTGAAGCACCAGGGAGTTGAGAGGACCACCATAGTTATTTGCTTAAGACGAATGCATATTTTCTCAGTAATTCCACAATAACCACCTGAACCTGTAGCTTATTATTACCATACAGAAAAATTAATTTATCAATCATTTTATTATTCATTTATTATTATTCATTATTTATTTATGGTTATATATATATTGGTTGACTTTGGTCTGTAATTTTTTTGTCTCTTTTGCTCACCTAAACCAACCATCCATCCATCCATAAATTTGATAATTTTGTAACAAAGTATCAACCATTGGCCTACACATCCATAATTAATGAATTAATCATTTTATTTATTTACATGACTCCCCATTACATGACTCACACACACACACACACACACACACACACACACATTCACACCTACAGACAATTTGGTGTCACCAATTCAGCTATACAGGTGAAACTCGAAAAATTTGAATATTGTGCAAAAGTTAATTTATTTCAGTAATTCAACTTAAAAGGTGAAACTAATATTAGTAGACTCATTACATGCAAAGTGAGATATTTCAAGCCTTTATTTTTTCTAATTTTGATGATTATGGCTTACAGCTTATGAAAACCCCATATTCAAAATTAGAATATTATAGGAAATCAATTAAAAAAACGATTTTAAATACAGAAATGTCGGCCCTCTGAAAAGTATAATCATGCATATGTACTTGGTTTGGGCCCCTTTTGCATGAATTACGGCCTCAATGCGGCGTGGCATGGATGCATGCTATCAGCAAAATATTCAATTTTTTTGAGTTTCACCTGCAGCTGTACTGCATGTTTTTGGATTGTGGGGGAAACCGGAGGAAACCCAGGCAGACACAGGGAGAACATGCAAACTCCAGACAGAAAGGTTCCTGGCTCAGGAACCGAGGACCTTCTTTCTGTGAGGTGACAGTGCTACCCCTAACCTTAACCCACACACACACAAACATACACACATGCACCACTGTTCCCACTAGATCACTGCCTGGCCCTTATCACAGGCAAACAAGCATACTCATTATAGGGAGTCCTGACTGCTAGCGTCTATAGTACATTGTGTTGGATGGGAGAGAGGCTGATCACTCGAGCACTGTGAAGGACAAAGCAGGATTCAGAGTTACGAGATAACAGATGTTCTTAAATGCTGTTGACAGTTGCCATAACGATGACTCTGCTATAAATCTAGACGAAGGTGGATTGTGTGATGGAGAAATCTGTTGGTAAAATGTTTCTTACACATTGTTTAGGTACAATCTATATTTACCCAGAACTCCCGAAGACCTGGAATTAGGGTTGTAAAAAAATATCTGGAGTCAGCACTAATTTATTCGCAATTTTTTTTTACTGTGTCCCTATTATGCTATTTTAAAGGTTCCTAATGTTGTTTTGGAGTCTCCTACAACTGGTTTACATGCATCAATCAAAGGTAAATAAAAACAGTTTAATTTTATTATAATATACATTGCACATCACCACATTTTTCAGTGATTCTCAAACGACTCGTTGGATGAATCAGTCTCTCTAAATTCCTCCTTTCCGCGAGCTACTCTGCTCTGATTGGTCAGACGGGACAGTCTCTTGTGGTCTACCGCTTACAGCGCGTGTCGGAAGCTAAACGCCCATTACCATAACTGAATTTCAGCTCTGGAGGATTCCTATAGCAATTGTACACGCTGTAAAGACAGTATAACGATGGCGTCGATTTACCATATCAATCCGAGCGCGAGTCCGATTAAGAAACATTGGAAAAACTAACTATTCAACCCGGACCTTCATTGCAAGGACGACTATGTTTCTCAAAAATACGCTTCTCAGTTTGAGGTACATTATGAGATGTTGCAACTGTAATTCCTCACCATCAGCATTATCAAAAAATGATGGTGTCCATCAAAAAAAGGTTATAGGCTAATGCTGTTGAATCGCTGTGGTCATTTTAACCACTGACTCTTCACATCCTCATCCTTTGGAAGAGTTTGCAAAGAGAATGTGCTTTTGTAGAGCAGTAAACAGCATCTTCTTGACATGTACACAACACGAACCAGCAGCTAGCTACAGAGTTTGAGGGCGAGTCAAGTTGTTTGCGGGCGGACAATGTAGAACATAGGCGAGCATTAGGCAAATGTGTTACCTAGTGATGTGTAGCCGTAACAACGTGGGTTTCGAATTCCTGACGACTTGTTTAGGCGGATAAGAGTCCATTCTTTCTTTTGAGAGACAATAACTTTATTTATCGTGCAACTTTGCTTATCATTTATATTCACAGACAGCTATATTACACACTGCATGAAAGGTAATATTCAAAAAAAGCATAATAGGGGCACTTTAAAAGTTTGTGCTTGGTAAGGTTTTTGATTATTATTATTATTGTTTTTGAAAAAGTCTCTTATGCTCAACAAGGCTGCATTTTATATGAGCAAAAATAGATTTTATGTTTACTACTGTTTTCTATTTTAATACATTTTCAAATGTATTTTTTACATGATGCAAAATGAATTTTCAGCATCATTACTCCAGTCTTCAGTGTCATATGATCCTTCAGAAATCATTCTAATAAGCTGATTTGTTGCTCAAGAAACATTTATGATTACTATTATATTACTGTTGAAAAGAGTTTTGCTGCTTAATATTTTTGTGGGAACCATGATACAGTATTTAGGTTTATTTTATGAATAGAAAGTTCAAACGAATAGCATTTATTTGAAATCGGAATCTTTTGTAACATTATAAATGTATTTAATGTCTCTTTTGATCAATTGAGTGCATCCTTGCTGAATAAAAGTATTCATTTCTTCTTTTGGTATAGATAGTAGTACGTGTAACCTGTTGTGAATTTAGAAAAGTTCTTTAAAAAGTGAAATTCTCAAGTCTGAATATTCTTTAGTCAAAAGTTTGGGTAATGTCAGTGACGCTACTGTGCTTCAGCTAAACAATGGCTAGTTTCACAAGAGACGGGCAAAGGAACAGAGAGTTTGTGCGTGTTCTTGGCATTGACGTGTGAGG
Source organism: Tiaroga cobitis (assembly GCA_030578255.1). Classification (NCBI taxonomy): domain Eukaryota; kingdom Metazoa; phylum Chordata; class Actinopteri; order Cypriniformes; family Leuciscidae; genus Tiaroga; species Tiaroga cobitis. The sequence continues at coordinate 47,471,369 of CM060591.1, forward strand.
TGTCAGCGTGTTGTCTCTGCCTCGATCCCTTTTTTTAAAAACACTGAATGCCAGAGAGGCTTTCTTCCGCACTGCTGCTTGCTCAGCTAACTCTGCCTGACGCCACCAGCCTCCGGTGTCCGGTGTAACACAGCACTGTCAGGCTCTTATTCTTTAAAAGTGGGGATTTCGTACAAAAAAGTGTAGAAAGATTTAAACAAGAAATATTTATTTCTTGTTTATATACATTGATGTTCCTGGTAACACTTTACCATAAGGTTTCATTTGTTAACATTAGCTATTAAAAGGGACCTTTTATGCCGCTTTTTACAAGATGAAATATAAGTCTCAGGTGTCCCCAGAATGTGTCTGTAAAGTTTCAGCTCAAAATACCCCAGAGATAATTTATTATACAATATTGTAAATGCCACATTTTTCAGTGGAAGGAAAACGATGCTGTTTTCTGACATGTATCTTTAAATGCAAAAGAGCTGCTGCTCTCCGCCCTGCTTTCCAGAAGAGGGCGCAGCCTTTACAGCTTGTGCCTCCGATACTCTGCCAAAAAATAAGTTTGGTTTTGATTATCATCTCTACCACGGCCACGCTCACGTGACATTGCAGTTCTTGAAAGCTTTTATCTGCATGCGTTTTAAAGCCTGATAGATGATTTTCTGAGCGCACACATCCGAAGCACACGTACAGAAACCTGGATGTTAGACGGCACGTCCAATGAGTATTAAACTAAGTTCCCTTTCGTTCGGGAACTCCTACGTCTCGTCGGAGGAGTTTCCAATGAATTGGGATCACGCTAGGGAGACCAATTGCCTTCGAGTGAACTAAAACGAGCCAATGAACATTGGCATGAAGGACTTGCATTCCGCACCCCGCTTGCCAGTGCGGGTATAAAGCGGAAGCGAGCGCAGACACATATGCCTTTTGCTTCGGAGCCGACCGGTTGTGTCCTCTGAGTGGATGAGCTTCAAGATTGTGATATTATCTTTACGCTCAACGAGTCTGCTGTTTTCTCCGAGACCTCTCTGTGTTGGTGTGACGGCGCTTCAGCGATCTTTTCAAGGCAGGTCAGCGGTCCCACTGAAACAGTTTCAGAGGCTCCTGGGGCATATAGCAGCCGCAGTCGCAGTAACGCCGCTCGGCCTCCTGCATATGAGACTGCTTCAGCGCTGGCTTGTATGGGGAATCTTCGGAGCCGCTCAGATAGATCTGTTTGCCTCTCCGGACACGACCCATTGCCAGTTGTTTCATTCCCTGACCGGAGGATCCCTCTGCACGGATGCACTGGGCCACAGCTGGCCCCAGGGCCTTCGCAAATATGCGTTTCCCCCAGTGAGCCTTCTCGCACAGACACTGTGTAAAGTCAGGGAGGACAAGGAGCAGGTCTTGCTAGTTGCGCCGTACTGGCCCAACCGGACCTGGTTCCCAGAAGTTATGCTCCTCACGACAGCTCCTCCTTGGCCCATTCCTCTGAGGAAGGACCTGCTTTCTCAGAGACGGGGCACTCTATGGCACCCGGTTCCAGACCTCTGGAGACTACATGTCTGGTCCCTGGACGGGACGCGGAGGTTCTAGGTGGCCTACCAAAGGCTGTGGTAGACGCCATCATTTCCGCTATAGCCCCCTCTACGAGGCGCCTCTATGCGTTTAAGTGGAACCTGTTCGTCGATTGGTGTTCTTCCCGCCGGGAAGCCCCCCGAACTTGCCCGGTCAGAGTTGTGCTTTCGTTCCTGCAAGATGAGTTGGAGCAAAGGCTGTCTCCCTCCGCCCTCAAATTGTATGTTGCCGCAATAGCCACTCATCACGATGCAGTAGAAGGTAAGTCATTAGGAAAGCACGACCTGGGGCCTCATTTATAAAACTTTGCTTAGGATTTGCGTCAGAAGTGGCGTACGGATGAAACATAGGACGTGCGTACGCACAGAAATATTCAGATTTATAAAACCGTGAGCACGCACATCCTAGGCAGTTTTCCCTTAATAAATCACAATCAATTCTAAATGTAGCGCAGCTTTTGCGGCTTCATGTCACGCCCATATTTGCCCAAAAATAGTCCGTGAAACGCCCACAAGTTAATATTCATCGATTGCGAAATCATGGCAAACACAGAGAGGAAAACCAAGAAACGTAACTTCACTCAATGTGAAGTAGAAATTATCATTGGCAAGGTGGAAAAGAGGAGTAAAATGTTGTTTGGAGGGCACAGTGTGGGCATTAATGCCAAAAAAGGCACTTGAGTGGCTAAGGTTGCATTACGCATTACGTCATTACGCATTGTGATGGCATGGCATTTTATTACCATCCATTTGATTGCATCTGACAAGCTACAGATGTGTTATGAGGATGAATTGCATAACATGCAATAATTATTATTGTAGAACACATTTCACTTTTATTTTTGCAAATGTGTGTTAATTTGCATTTCTGTTGTTATCTTCATTTGATTTTGTTCGTTTTACACTGCAGATCGATCAAACGGGTGTTCATGTAGGCTGTTAATTGTAAGACTTGCTTTGTGAAGTCTTCATGTTATTTATGAGAGCCAGTATTGCCATTTCTTTAACACAACGGTCTACAGTTTCACACACTTTCACATGTTTCTTCCTTCTGCCGACGGTGTCGCCATTTCTCATTTCACCCGTTTTTGTGCGTACGCCTGGGTCAGAGCTTGCGTGAAGGACCGCACATTTTCCCGTCAAGTTTGCTTTTTATAAATACCAATTATTGCGTAGAGAGCGGTGTACGCCTTCTTTTGTGCGTACGCAACGTTTATAAATTAGGCCCCTGGTCATCAGATTCCTTAAGGGTGCCAGGAGGCTAAATCCGCTTCGTAATCCGCACCCCGTACCCTCTTGGGACTTAACTCTAATGCTCAGGGGCCGTATTCACAAAGCATTTTATCTTACCACTAGGAGTACTCCTAAATCGCACTAAAAGATTTTAGCTAGGAGTTTTCTCTTAAAAGTTATTCACAACGCCTTTCAGAGCTACTCTTAGTAAAGAAAAATGACAACTCCTAAACTAAAAGTGAGTCTTCGTTGCTATGGATGACGTCATTACTCATGCACGAGCTTGACTGAAGTGACCACCTTGAGTGGCTGATGATTGTAACGCGGGAATGATTCCAAACACCTCCCCTATGATGATGAGTGACAGGTGACAGGTCTGAGAATGCGTGCACTACACAAGTAGTGCGAAGGACGGAAGATGATGAATAACTGAATTAATAGCCTAAATGAATAAAGAGCAAGGAAAAACAAATAGCCTAGCCTAATGAAACATATGGAATGATGCAATATCTTTGCAACATTATTGAATTAATCTGTCACTATATGCCTCTGCCTACATTTGCAAAGAGAAGAACATTTTAATTTGATTCACAATGAAACGTTACAATTAGTTTACATGCAGTGAGTAGTTTTGGTTGTTGTTGGTGACGTTGTTGCATCCCTAGTTATGCCTACAATGCAAAATTGTTCCCTCGCGATTGGAAGCTCCTGTAGCCGCCGCATACGCATTTCAAAACATTTGCAACGTGAAATGCCACAAAAAGCGGTTTGTGAAGGTCTTAGTGAGTTAGGAGGAGTCCTCTCGACTTCTTTTAAGCTGTCCCAGGCTTAGGGTGCTACTTTTAGGGCTAAAATGCTTCGTGAATTACTCCTAGTCAAAAAAATGAGGAGTCCTAAAGTTACGAGTGACACGCCCATTATTTTTAGGAGTTGCTCCTAAATTTGCCAGTTAGGAGCTAATTTTAGCCTTAAAATTCGTTGTGAATACGGCCCCAGAGCACTCCAGAGGCCCCCTTTTGAGCCCTTACCTACGGTTGAGTTAAATATCCTGTCTATGAAAACAGCTCTCCTGTTTGCTTTGGCTACTTTTAAGAGGGTAGGGGATCTGCAGGCATTTTTGGTCGACGAATCGTGCCTGAAGTTCGGACTGGGTCTTTCTCATGTTGTTCTGAGACCCCGGTTCGGATATGTGCCCAAGGTTCCTACCACTCCGTTTGTAGATCAGATAGTGAACCTGCAAGCGCTGCCCCCGGAGGAGGCAGACCCAGCCCTAGCTTTCCTCTGTCCCGTCCGCGTTCTGCGTTGTTACGTGGACAGAACGCAAAGATTCTGGACCTCAGATCAGCTCTTCGTCTGTTACGGAGGCCAGCAGAAGGGGAAGGCTGTCTCCAAGCAGAGGTTAGCCCACTGGTTAGTGGATGCTATCGTCTGGGCTTCTGAGTCCCAGGACGTGCCTTGCCCACGCTGGAAGAGGCCAGCACCATGGCGGTTTATTAGCGATCCCAATTTGTTGGAAACTCCTCCGACGAGACGTAGGAGTTCCCGAACGAAAGGGAACGTTTGGTTACGTATGGTAACCCTCGGAGATGTATCGTCCCGTCGCCATGCTTGCTGTACCTTCGCGGAGGTTTGGACACCGTCCGGCTCCTCAGCGAAAAGCATATGTGTGTGCGCTCGTTTCCGCTTTATACCCGCATTGGCAGGCGGAGCGCGGAATGGAAGTCCTTCATGCCAATGTTCATTGCCTCGTTTTAGTTCACTCGAAGGCAATTGGTCTCCCTAGCGTGATCCCAATTCGTTGGAAACTCCTCCGACGAGACGTCTCCGTTCCCTCCTCAGGGAACGAGGTTTACCATATGTAACCGAGACGTTTTCTTTCACGTCTTATTGCACTTAAACTGTCAAATACACACAAGGTTATGTCAAAAACACACAAAGTTCACATAAACACAGTTGGTTATGTCTGTGAATATAAACAACAGGGAAAGAAATCACATGGGTATATTAGAACTGTATTAAAGTGAGTGGGTGGATTTTTACCATTATAGGGTGGTTGTGGTCAATACACTGCCGGCACACATTTATGTTCAAACACCATGGAAAAGGGTATTTTGCATAATAGGTCTCCTTTAAGCCCTCTTCATACCAGGAACGATAACTATAACGATAATATTAGCATCCACACCAGCGTATGGTAATGCTCTGTAGTTTTGTCGTCTGCCGCTTTTAAATGCTTGAGCTCTATAAAGCAGGATGGATTCTGATTGGCTGTCAACGTTTTAGTTTTCATCAGCTAGAAAAAATTGTTCTGATTCCAACAATATTGTTCCTCTCTGTCGTTATCGGCATGGTGTGAATTCTGCTATTCCTTTATATTTAGAACGAATTTTAGAACTACATCGTTATCATTATAGTCATTGGTGTGAACGGGCCTTTGTTTAACATGACAATGAACACTTCTTCTACAGCATTTATTCATTTTAGTTCATTTTAATCGTAACATTTAATAATAGGCTACATTATTAAAATCAAAAGCTGTACAAAATATTTTGCTCATTGTTAGTTTATGTAAGTTAATGCATTAATAGGCTACCGTTAACGTCTCTGGTTACGTATGTAACCCTAGTTCCCTGAAGGGAACGAGACGCTGCGTGACAACGCATTGGGAACGCCCCTGCGTGAGTCGTCATGAAGCACGTATGAAATCAGTCCAATGGCGAGACGGAACGTCATAGGCGGGTGACGTCATCGACCAGGAAACTATATAAGCACCCCAAAACACAAGCGCGTCAGCTTCTGATAAGACTGAAGCAAGTGCTCTCGGGCATGCTGGGAGTATGGCATAGACACGCAGCGTCTCGTTCCCTTCAGGGAACTAGGGTTACATACGTAACCAGAGACGTTCCCTATCAGGGAACTCGAGCTGCGTGACAACGCATTGGGAACGCTAATACCAACGTCGCCATACGAGCAAGTGTCCGTCGTGTGAAATCAGAGCGCACATTCGGACGAAAGCACCTGCGCCCCTGGAGTGGAGCTGAAGTCAAGATGATAAAACTTGACGAATGTGTGCGGTGAGGACCAGCCTGCCGCATCACAAACATCCTGGATAGAAACTCCTGACAGGATAGCCTTAGAGGCAGCCATACTCCTGGTTGAATGAGCCCGGACAGCCAAAGGAGAGGGCTGACCGACAGACTCATAGGCAAGTGAGATGGACTCGACCACCCACTTGCTCAACCTCTGCTTAGATACTGGACAGCCCTTCTTAGGGGGTCCAAAGCAAACGAATAGCTGTTCGCACTTCCTCCACAGGGCAGCTCTGTGGACGTAAGCATCTAGGGCCCTAACAGGGCAGAGCAGATTTAGTTTCTCTTGGTCCGATGTAAGAAATGGAGGAGGACAGAAAGCCTGCAGTACAATAGGCCTGATAACATTGGTTGGTACTTTGGGAACGTATCCCGGCCTAGGGAGGAGGAAAGCCTTCACCATGCCTGGTGCAAATTCCAAGCACGAGGGAGAAACCGACAGAGCTTGAATATCTCCTATTCTTTTTAGTGAAGATATAGCCAGAAGAAAGACAGTCTTGAGAGTGAGGAATTTCTCCGAGACTTCTTCGATGGGCTCGAACGGTGCTAGAGAGAGACCTTCTAGAACAACCGCCAGGTCCCAGGTCGGCACCCTCGTGCGAACTGCTGGCCTCAGCCTCAGAATGCCACGAAGGAAACGGGTTACAAGTGGGTGTCTCCCGAGAGAAGCTCCACTCAAAGGGATGTGGTAAGCAGATAAGGCCGCCACATACACCTTCAGTGTGGAGTGGGATAACCCTGTGGAGAAACGCTCCTGAAGGAATTCCAGCACTGCACTGACGGGGCAGTTGACTGGGTCTAACTGGTGTTCTCCACACCAAGAGGTGAACATTTTCCACCTCAAGGCATATAATTTCCTAGTGGCCGGAGCTCTGGAGTGGAGGATGGTCTCCACGACCTCAGTCGAGAGACCAGAATCTATGAGCTGGGCCCCCTCAGAGGCCAAGCCCACAACCTCCATAGATCTGGGCGGGGGTGAAGTATCGACCCGCTCGCCTGAGAGAGAAGGTCCCTCCTCACCGGAATCTCCAGAGGAGAGCCGTCGAGGAGAGAAATTAGGTCCGAAAACCAAACTCGGGCCGGCCAGTATGGGGCTACCAACAGTAGACTGACCCCGTCCCGGCGAACCCTCTCCAGAACTCCTGGGAGCAGAGCAATCGGGGGAAATGCGTACAGGCGTGACCTCGGCCACTCCTGTACCATTGCGTCCAACCCCAGAGGGGCTGGAGGACTCAGGGAAAACCACAGATGGCAGTGTGATGTTTCCCTGGATGCAAATAGGTCTACCTCGGCACGACCGAAATGTTTCCATAGGAGCTCCACCACCTCGGGATGGAGTCTCCACTCCCCGGGCCTCAGCCCCTGCCTCGACAGGATGTCTGCCCCCTGATTCAAATATCCCGGGATATAAATTGCCCTCAATGAAAGAAGCTTCCCCTGGGACCATAGAAGGATCTGGCGAGCCAGCTTGTATAACGGGCGCGAACGCAGACCCCCCTGATGGTTTATATAAGAGACCACCGATGTGTTGTCTGACCGGACAAGAACATGGTGACCTCTCAGGCCTGGGAGGAAGTGTTTCAGGGCCTGAAACACTGCCATCATTTCTAGACAATTTATGTGCCAATGAAGATGATGGTCCTGCCACAGACCCTGGGCCGAGCGACCACTCATGATCGCCCCCCAGCCTGTGAGAGAAGCGTCCGTCATTAGTGTTACACGACGACACGGAGCCCCCAACACAGGACCCAGGGACAGGAACCAAGGTTCTTTCCACATAGCCAGAGCACGGAGACACCGTCGCGTGACCCTGATCTTGCGGAGCGGGTTTCCCCTCGGGGAGAACCCCTTGGTCCTGAGCCACCACTGCAGTGGTCTCATGTACAGCAGGCCGCAAGGTATAACGTTGGACGCTGCTGCCATCAGACCCAGAATCCTCTGATATTCTTTTACAGTGAGTGACTGGCCTAGCTTTGCCTGTTTGACGGCTGAGAGAATCGAAGCTATACGAGCAGGGGACAGACGTGCCTGCATCGTCGTCGAATCCCAAACCACGCCCAGAAAAGTGGTCCTCTGTACTGGAGAAAGCACACTCTTTTTGGCGTTGAGCCTCAACCCCAACTTTTTGATATGGGCGAGAACGACATCTCGATGCCGAATCGCCTGATGCTCCGATTGAGCCAGAATCAACCAATCGTCGATATAATTCAAAATGCGGATGCCCTGGAGCCGCAGCGGAGCCAGAGCTGCATCCATACATTTCGTGAAAGTTCGGGGAGAGAGTGCTAGGCCGAACGGAAGAACCCGATACTGGTACGCTTCGCCCCCGAAAGCGAACCTCAGGAACTTCCTGTGTTGTGGAAGGATGGAAATGTGGAAGTATGCGTCTTTTAGATCTATCGTGACAAACCAGTCCTCGGACCTGATCTGTGACACGATCTGCTTGAGAGTAAGCATTTTGAACTTGAGCTTCCCTACTGAGCGATTTAATAGGCGCAGATCTAAAATTGGACGCAACCCCCCGTCCTTCTTTGGAACAATGAAATATCGGCTGTAATAGCCCAGCTCTCTGCTGGGAGGAAGAACTCGTTCTATAGCCTCCTTCAGCAGGAGAGTCTTCACCTCCTGTTCCATAACCAGAGCCTGCTCGGGGCCCACCACTGTGGGCAGAACCCCTCTGAAGCGAGGCGGGCGTGATCTGAATTGAATCGCGTACCCCTTCTCGATAGTCTGCAGGACCCAATGAGATACATTTGGAAGGCTTTTCCACTCTGCCAAAAATTCTACTAAGGGTACCAGTCTCTCGAGACTGGCCTCTGGAATATTTTGAGTGACAGACACAGCGCCCTGTAACGGCGCACCGGCAGGGAACAACTGGTCTGACTGCTCTAAACCGCTCCTCAGAGCGGGCGAGCGTCCCTCGGGAAAGCGCTCGCTGGGACCGTCTACGCCCCGGCACGCAGGCGGGGTTGGCAGAACGGGCCCCTGAGGGCACCGAGACAGAACGGGCGCCGTGTACAGCGGCGAACACCTTTCTCTCTCGGTGGGGACCACCCTCAGCACCCTGACGCCCTTGGCGTCAGGACTTCTTCGACGAAGCCTTCCTGGCGACAATAACCGTCCTCAGATCGGTTTTGCCCCTGGAAGACCTCGACTGAGAGCGCCGCGACTCGGCCCAGTTTTGCTGGGGAGGAGCACGAGACGCGACACTCTTCTTTTGCTGCGCCCTATGTGAGGAGCTACTCGACGGCCGGGGCTGCTCCCGCCCAGCAGCCCCGGAGACATGAACACGGAGGGGGAGAAATTTCTGGAGCGCCGCCGCCTGCTTTTTTTCTTCCTGAAACCTTTCGATGACCGAGTTCACCGAGTCACCGAAAAGGCCAACGGTCGATAGCGGGGCGTCCAGTAAAAAAGATTTATCCTTGTCCTTCATATCGGATAAATTTAACCATAGGTGCCTCTCCGTAGCCACCATAGCTGACATAGAGCGGCCGACTGACCTGGCCGTCTCTTTGGTGGCACGGAGAGAAAGATCCGCTGCCTGACGTAGTTCGCGGATCACATCTGCACCGATTTCACCCCCCTCACTAATGTCTTGCAGCAGGTCTGCCTGATATGCTTGTAAGATGGACATTGTATGCAAACACGCTGCTGCTTGACCTGCCGCCGAGTAAGCCTTGCCCACCAATGCCGAAGTATTTCTTAATGGCTTGGTGGGCAACGCCGGTGTCTTGAACGATGATGCTGTATTTGGGGACAGATGGCTCGCTAAAATCTCCTCAGCCTGAGGCATCGCCCCATAACCATAACTCTTAGCACCAGAAATATTAGAATACAAAGATGTTTGTTGCGTAAATATTCTGGCTGACACCGGTCTATTCCATGATCTCGACACCTCGGTGTGGAGATCAGGAAAGAACGGAAGACACCGGCGTGGAGGTGCAGCCCTAGATGGTAGAAATCTCTCATCTAATTTACTTTTTGAACGAGATTCATGTCTTTCCGCTGGCCACTCAATGCTTAATCTTTCCACAGCTCGAGTGAGCACCTCCATAAGCTCCTCACTAGCAGGAGACTGAAGTGACGAGTCCCCAGTCTCTGCTGTATCAACACTTTCAACATCCAATTCCTCAGAACTGGATAGTTGAAGTGTTGGTACCTCAGCCCGGGGGGAAGAAACCGCAGCGCGTGCTTCCACCCCGGGATCTGAGGCACTGGATCTATCAGGTAAAGGCTGAGATAAGGCAGAGCCCGTCTCAATCCCCGCTGATACATCCATTTGCGATCCCCACGATTGAAGCCTCCGCTGTGCCTCGGCAGCAGCGGGACCCGAACCGCGGGGAGCGCGCACCGAACCACTCTCCTCGAAGAGGGCTCGGCGGGAGCGGAGCGTCTTCATTGATAAACGCTCGCAATGCTCGCAGTCAGCTCCCTCGAGAGCTGACTGGGCATGCTGCACTCCCAAACAAGCAACACACAGATCGTGAGTGTCCCCACCCGTGATGTAACGTGGGCAGGGATGCACACACTTTCTGAATTGCTGTTCACTCGCCATAATATATATCGTCTCTTTTTATATTTTTTTTTTTATATGTGAAAAACTCCTGCCTAGCACTTTCTAAGGACAGACAAAAAACACTTTGAGACAGACTGATATGATCACACATAGAGCGCTTGCTGAAGACTCAGAAGCTGACGCGCTTGTGTTTTGGGGTGCTTATATAGTTTCCTGGTCGATGACGTCACCCGCCTATGACGTTCCGTCTCGCCATTGGACTGATTTCATACGTGCTTCATGACGACTCACGCAGGGGCGTTCCCAATGCGTTGTCACGCAGCTCGAGTTCCCTGATAGGGAACTAATAAGACCTTGTTGTAAAGTGTTACAATGATACATTTATGGTAGGTTTGATTCTTCTTTCTTTATAAATGCATGGAAAAGAGTCTTCAAAATGTTTCATTTTGTCTGCTACAGAAGAAAGTCATACAGGTTTGATCAACATTGAGGATAAGTAAATGATAATAGAATTTTCATTTATGTGATGTTGGGTTTTAATAGACCTAATTTGTTCATCGTATGTATTTATGTTTACACTTTATTTCACAGTATGTGCACTTTCAATGTACTCACAGTGTATTTGCCAAGAAAGTACTGAATGATATAAGGTAACATGGGTTAAGATTAGGTAGAGGTATAGGTTCAGGACTAGTTTTGCAATTAGTATGTACAGGTCAAACATGACTATAAAATAAAGTACTGCTTTTTTTCTTTTTTTTTACTTTAAAATAAAGTGCTACCATATTTACTTTCCTCTATGCTTTTTATTTTTCTTCCCACCATCTTTTCTCCATTTGTGAGTTTTGTGACTCAAGTATGAGCTGGCATAATATAATCATGCCCCCTGCGGATAGTTTTTTCAGAAGAGCCCATAACATGGGACATCCCTTCCTCAGGTAATCACCCTCTGTGAAAGAGAAAAACCAGCACTCAGAAAGAGAAATACACTACTGCCTGCCATACAATTACTGGATTAATCATGTTATTCTATTGCTGAACCCCCTGAGAGAGCGGGAGAGATGAGGGGGGGAGATATTTTGTTAAAGATCTGCTTTTTCAGAGCATTTTCCAAATGGCTTGTTAAAACCGGGAGGTCACGGGGTCAGGACTCTTAATTACACTCCAACAGGGTAGAAATGGCCAGAAGAGAAGCGGTGGAAAAAGACTAGAAAAGAGGACGAATGCGAAATGATATTGCAGGAAATTACAGCTTTGGTAATATTGCAGAATCCCCCCTATTTCTCTATACAATGCAGATGAGCCCCACAATCAGGTCTGGCGAAGGTGTCAGTGCAGGTCCTTATTAATAACAATACAAGAGAAATGGCCTCTCATACAAAATCACTGTGCTTCCAATGTGAGAGTGCAGAAGAGAAAAACAAGGGAAGTGTCTCGTGAATGTATCTTTTTTTTCTAAAAGCATACTTTTTTTTTCCATTTCAGATTTGCACATCAATAGGCTATATGATGATTCATTTGCTATGCTGAATTATTTTCTGGTTTGTTCCTGCTTGTCTTTCCCTGATGGACACTTTTCACTCATCAAACTCTTCTCATATTTTTTTAATGGCACCTGTAGCTGTGATGCTTGTGTCAAAATTGACCCACATAGAAAACCAAAGAAATTAATGGTTAGAGTACAATTTTCCCTAAAGAACTTTTCTGAGTGGTTTGTAAATGTTGTATTACAATAGAAGATGATAATGTGTTATATTTTCACATTTTATATTACTTTAATATTACTTAAATTGAATACTGGTGCACAATTTGTGTTGTGTAACAGAAATGTTAACGAAGGTGTGCCGCTTTGTTAATTCTGGTCACTTTTGGCATTTCATAATATCTCATATTTTACAACAACTTTTGTATTATTCTAAAAATGAATGCTGTACATGAAAGAGATACAATTTTAGTTAATGTGCATTTCCCCATTGTGGCTGCAGCAGTCAGTATGGACCCACTTTGCACATCACAATAAATATTTGGTAACACTTTATTTTGAGGTGACGTAGTTACACGTTAGTACATATACTTACTATAGTAGTAACAGTAAATTATACATAATTACAAGTAACTAACCCTAAGCCAAACTCTAACCCTAACCGTAACATTGTAAGAACATGTTGATTAATATTACTCAGTACTTATTCAAGTAAGTACAATGTAATGACAACACCTTAAAATAAAGTATAACCAAATGTTCCCTTTCGTCCTGGGAACTCCGACGTGTCGTCGGGGGAGTTCCCTGACGAATTGGGATCACGCTAGGGAGCCTATTGCCTTTGAGAGAATTAAAACGAGCCAATGGAATTGGCATGCAAAATTTGCATTCCGCAGCCCGCCTACCAGCGCGGGTATAAAAAGCGGAAGTAAATATTGCGTAATGCTTTTAGCTTCGGAGCCTCCAGTGTGTCTCTCTGAGCTGCTGTGTCCTCTGAAAAAGCTTTTGAAGAAGAGAAGAACAGAACGAGCGTCTTTTGGAGAAGAGAGGAATCCTCTGCTGCTGGCGTCACGGCACTCGAGCGACCATCGCTTCCCGCGGCTGGATTGAAACAGAAACAAAAAGCTGTTTTAACGGCTGGTATTGGAGTGCAGCATTCGGGCTTGCAGTTTCCCCGTTTGTCTGCCGCGGTGGTCCCTCTGTGCCTCGGCACATTTAAAGAGTTTTTTTCCTTTCTCTAAAAGAGCATCACGGGTGTTTCGCGTCCTTTTCAGGATGACGTTTCACCCGTGCGTTTCTGGATGCGGTCGATCTCTCCCTCGGGATGATGGCCACAAATACTGCCTCTCGTGCTTGGGCTTAGCGCACGCTGAGGCAGCGTTTGTGGACGAGTCATGTTCTCACTGTGGGAATATGACTCTCGCGACGCTGCGTTCGAGACTGAGAACCCTGAAACATGGGGGAGTCCCTTCAGAAAATCCCAGATCTAGTTCACCTGTCGATTCAGTTCGGCAGGCGGCTACTTCTGTGATTCCTGTTGGTGAGCGTATGAGGATTACTGTGAGCAATGTTTCGACTGGTGAAAGATCCTATCGGCATCCTCACACCTCTAGTAGCTCGCGGCCATCGGCGCTTCCGTTGGAGCGGCCGGAGCCCCCTCGGGCGGTTCCGGTTGTCTCCTTCGGAGCACCACCTGAGGATCAGATGTCGATCGCGGCATCGGAGGAGGAGCGGTCATCTTCTGGTGATGACTCGGCAGGACTGCCCCCTTCGGGTGTGGTGGTTCAGCCTGAGCCGGATCCAGAAATGGCTGCTATGCTCGAACGGGCGGCTGCGAATGTCGGGCTTGTGTGGAACCCTCCGCCGGGTCCCGAACCTTCGCGGCTGGATGATTGGTGTATTGGGGCGGGCCGTTCTGTTGCCCCACGGCCTGCTCCAGTCCCATTCTTCCCTGAAGTGCATGAGGAGTTGAGGAAGTCTTGGCTGGCACCTTTTGCGTCCAGGCGTGGACATCCTCGCTCCTCCCTCCTCACCACCCTGGACAGTGGAGCGGCGCACGGGTACGAGGGAATCCCCCCAGTGGAGCGGTCGGTAGCGATGCTATTGTGTCCTAAGACCGCTTCCGCTTGGCGGGGTGCCCCTTCACTCCCCTCCCGCGCCTGTAGGTTTTCCTCCGGTCTGACCAAGGATGCCTACGTGGCGTGTGGAGACACCGCTTCCACCCTGCATGCCATGGCGCTTTTGCAAGTACATCAAGCAAAGGCGCTCCATGACTTGCAGGCGGGTGGTTCTGACCCGGCTCTGCTGCAGGAGCTGCGTGTGGCGACGGACTTCGCCCTCCGGGCGACGAAAGTCGCCGCACGTTCGCTGGGTCGGGCGATGTCCACTCTAGTGGTCCAGGAACGCCACCTATGGCTGACCCTGGCTGAGATGCGGGAAGCGGAGAAGAACAGACTTCTCAACTTCCCCATTTCCCAGGGCGGCCTCTTCGGCGACGCGGTGGAGACCTTAGCCCAAGAGTTCTCCGCCGCCCAGAAGCAGTCGGAGGCGATACGGCACGTCCTGCACAGGAGACGGGCTGCTGCGGGTCCGTCTTCTGCTCCTGTTGAACCTCCAGCTGCTTCCCGTCGCCGAGGCCGTCCTCCTGCGCCAGCTCCCCCTCCAGCGCAGCCTTCCAACCCTGGAGTGAGGAAGTCTGGTCGTAAGAGGTCGGCCAAACCCGCTCAGACGCCCCCGGCCCCTTCCCGTAAAAGGAAGGGAGGGAAGCGCTCCTGAGACGGGCGACCTGAAGGAGGACCAGATGACTGCTCTTCAGGAGGGTGCCCCTGCACGCCTCCTTCCCCCGGGGGAGGGCCGGGCGGAGAATTTTTTGTTTTGTATGAAAAAACTTTCTGTTCCGCCGCTGGCCACTCGGTCAGCGGTACCCAAAAATTCATTAAAAGAGCAGTTTCTCCTTCCTCCTTCAGGTCATCCTCGGTCGAGACTGGTGGGCACGCAGTCTCCTCCGTCCAAGAGGGTCAGAATGGCAGTGGATGCTGTCACCGAGCAGCATCGCTCCCGTTCCTCTCTTCCCAGTCTGCAGAGAGCGGCGACGCTTCCTCGGTTGCGTCGCTCCTCTCGGCGGCTGGGCCCAGAGGGGCAGAGACCAGCTCACGAGGAGGCAGGGCCTCGTACCTCGTCTCTTCCCCTCCTCTCGCCAAGGGGCAGCCCGCAGCAGAAAGCCCACGCGCTCTCTCTGCCGTCTGCCCCTCGGTGGAAGCAGGTCTCTGGCAAACTCCACGCCCAGACCCCGCTTCCAGTGGCCACATCGCCACTGCAGCCGGGTCCCTGCCTTCCACCTCGCTGCCCCTCCGCGGGTACGCCGGTGGTTCGGGTGGGCTTGTTGGCTCGGTACCTGGAAGCCTGGCTAGAGCTTCCGGGTCCGTCTCGATGGCTCATCCGCACCATCCGGTTCGGCTATGCAATTCAGTTTGCACGCCGGCCTCCCAGGTTCAGGGGCGTCCACTTCACCCGTGTGCAGTCAGTGGATGCCCCTGTCCTGCGGAAAGAGATCGATGTCCTGCTGGCGAAGGACGCGATCGAGCCGGTCCCTCCTGCCGAGATGAGGTCCGGGTTCTACAGCCCCTACTTCATTGTACCCAAGAAAGGCGGTGGGTTACGGCCAATCCTGGACCTGCGAGTTTTGAATCGGGCCCTGCACAAACTCCCGTTCAAGATGCTCACGCAGAAGCGCATTTTCGAGTGCATCCGTCCCCAGGATTGGTTTGCAGCGATCGACCTGAAGGACGCGTACTTTCACGTCTCGATTCTTCCTCGTCACAGACCGTTTCTTCGGTTTGCTTTCGAGGGTCGAGCGTATCAGTACAAAGTCCTACCCTTCGGGCTGGCCCTGTCACCCCGCGTCTTCACGAAGGTCGCGGAGGCGGCCATTGTTCCCATGAGAGAACAAGGCGTTCGCATTCTCAACTATCTCGACGACTGGCTCATTCTGGCTCACTCGCGAGATGTGTTGTGCGAGCACAGGGACATGGTGCTACGGCATCTCAGCCGGTTGGGGCTTCAGGTCAACTGGGACAAGAGCAAACTCTGCCCCGTGCAGAGGATCTCTTATCTCGGTATGGAGTTGGACTCGGTCGCCCAGACAGCGCGCCTCACGGAGGAGCGCGTCCAGTCAGTGCTCACCTGCCTCAGGTCTTTTCGAGGCAGGACAGCGGTCCCACTGAAACAATTTCAGAGGCTCCTGGGGCATATGGCAGCCGCAGCCGCAGTAACGCCGCTCGGCCTGTTACATATGAGACCGCTCCAGCACTGGCTTCACGATCGAGTCCCGAGGTGGGCGTGGCAGAGCGGCACGTTCCGGGTCAAAGTGACCCCGCACTGTCGCCAAACCTTCTCCCCGTGGTCGAATCCTGCGTTTCTACGGGCCGGAGTGCCCCTAGTCCAGGTTTCCAGGCATGCTGTGGTTTTCACAGATGCCTCTGCCATGGGGTGGGGGGCCACGTACAAAGGGCATGCAGTCTCGGGTCTGTGGACGGGGCCCCAGCTGCATTGGCATATCAACTGCCTAGAGTTGCAAGCAGTACGCTTGGCTTTGTGCCGCCTCAAGGGGCTCCTCAAAGACAAGCACGTACTGGTCCGTACGGACAGCACTGCGACCGTTGCGTACATCAACCGACAAGGTGGTCTACGCTCCCGCCGCATGTCGCGACTCGCCTCCCACCTCCTCCTGTGGAGTCAGAAGCATCTGAGGTCGCTTCGCGCCACTCATGTTCCAGGGGAGCTCAACTGTGTGGCAGACGAGCTTTCACGGTTGCCTCCCCTGCCAGGAGAATGGCGACTCCATCCCCAGGCGGTTCAGCTGATCTGGAGTGTTTTCGGACTCGCACAGGTAGACCTGTTTGCCTCTCCGGACACGACCCATTGCCAGTGGTTTTACTCCCTGTCCGAGGGGACCCTCGGCACGGACGCCCTGGCTCACAGCTGGCCCCGGGACCTGCGCAAGTATGCGTTTCCCCCAGTGAGCCTTCTTGCACAGACTCTGTGCAAGGTCAGGGAGGACGAGGAGCAGGTCTTGTTAGTGGCGCCTTATTGGCCCGCCAGGACTTGGTTCACGGAACTCATGCTCCTCACGACAGCCCCTCCTTGGCCGATTCCTCTGAGGAAGGACCTCCTTTCTCAGAGACGGGGCACTCTATGGCACCCGCGTCCAGACCTCTGGAAACTCCATGTCTGGTCCCTGGACGGGACGCGGAGGTTCTAGGTGGTCTACCACAGGCAGTGGTAAACACCATCTCTTCTGCTAGAGCCCCCTCTACGAGGCGCCTCTATGCGTTGAAATGGAACCTATTCGTCGAATGGTGTTCCTCCCACCGGGAGGACCCCCGAACTTGCCCGATCAGAGTCGTGCTTTCCTTCCTACAAGATGGGTTGGAGCGAAGGCTGTCTCCCTCCACCCTCAAAGTGTATGTTGCCGCAATAGCCGCACATCACGATGTAGTAGAAGGTAAGTCCGTGGGGAAGCACGACCTGATCATCAGATTCCTCAAGGGTGCTAGGAGGTTAAATCCACCTCGTGTTTTACACTCTGTACCCTCTTGGGACCTAGCTCTGGTACTGAGAGCTCTTCAAAGTCCTCCCTTTGAGCCTTTGCTGACAGTCGAGCTGAATATCCTGTCCATTAAGACAGCGCTCCTGTTGGCATTGGCCTCTTTTAAGAGGGTCGGGGATCTGCAAGCTTTTTCGGTCGACGAATCGTGCCTAGAGTTCGGGCCGGGCCTTTCTCGCGTTATATTGAGACCCCGGCCCGGATATGTGCCCAAGGTTCCTACCACTCCCTTCGTGGATCAGGTAGTGAACCTGCAAGCGCTGCCCCAGGAGGAGGCAGACCCAGCCCTAGCTTTTCTCTGTCCAGTCCGCGCCCTGCGGGTTTACACTGACAGAACGCAAAGCTTCAGGACCTCAGACCAGCTCTTTGTCTGTTACGGAGGCCGGCAGAAGGGGAAGGCCGTCTCCAAGCAGAGGTTAGCTCACTGGTTAGTGGATGCTATCACCCAAGCGTATGAAGCTTCGGGTGAGCCTTGTCCTCCCAGGTTGCGTGCTCACTCTACAAGAGGTGTTGCCGCCTCCTGGGCGTTGGCTCAAGGCGCCTCGCTGACAGACATTTGTAGAGCTGCGGGCTGGGCGACACCGAACACGTTCGCTAGATTCTATAGCCTACGTGTGGAACCTATTTCCTCCCGAGTACTCGCTACGGCCAGTGGTGCGAGGGAATAGGTTGTGTCGGCTTGCTACGCCACTCCGTGCCTCAGCCGGATACGTGCGTCTTTCGCTCCGTTGGCGCCATACGTTGGTTAGCCTCGTGAGTTCCTCCATCACCCCTTCGGTGCCAGGCGTGGCGGACCGCCGGCGCCAGGTCTACTACCTCTATGGGAGTTGTTGTGTAGACTGGGTGTTATGTCCAGTGGTCTCTTCGGTGACCCATTATGCCACGTGCAGTCTAGCCGTGTCTTCCCCTTGACAGACTCGTTCTGTCGTCCCTGTTGAGTACGCTCCCACTCCCCTTGGAGGGGACTACCTCAGGGACTGCCATATGTTTCACTATCCCCCTGGGCTAGTACATATGTGTATTCCAGGCCTTCTTCAGGCATCTGGCTTCCGCAGCGTTCCCTTCCCCTGTTTACGGGTTGGGCACGCTTTCCCAGTGTTATCCTATCCACTGTGCGGGTCTTGCGGAACAGCAGTGCGATTCCCTTGCTAGCTCCCGTAATTTGTAAAACTGCTTGGGTAGCTTAGCTGGGCGCTGGAAGGGGCCAGCACCATGGCGTTTTGTTAGGGATCCCAATTCGTCAGGGAACTCCCCCGACGACACGTCGGAGTTCCCAGGACGAAAGGGAACGTCTCGGTTACGTATGTAACCCTCGTTCCCTGAGTACAGGGAACGGAGACGTGTCGTCCCTTCGCCATGTTGCTGTACCTTCGCGGAGGACTGGACACTGTTCGGCTCCTCAGCGAAAAGCATTACGCAATATTTACTTCCGCTTTTTATACCCGCGCTGGTAGGCGGGCTGCGGAATGCAAATTTTGCATGCCAATTCCATTGGCTCGTTTTAATTCTCTCAAAGGCAATAGGCTCCCTAGCGTGATCCCAATTCGTCAGGGAACTCCCCCGACGACACGTCTCCGTTCCCTGTACTCAGGGAACGAGGGTTACATACGTAACCGAGACGTTTTCCTGCATACTTAAGCAAAACTATTTGTTGTGGCATTAAGTGCTGTTGTGTTTGGGAAAGTGCTTTAACATGGTGACAGTGTCAAAGGTGAAAGACAATTGCTGGTTCATCAAACATGGGTCAAATTTGAGAGCAAAACTGAAACAAAAACGATTAAAAAAAATGAGGTCTACAATGAGGTTCCATTTGTTAAAATTATTAACTATATTAGTTACCCTAAATTAACAATGATAAAGTTAATAGTTAATTTTCACATTTACTAATACATTGTTAAAACCATAAGTTGTAGCTATTAATGTTATTTAATGCACCGTAGCAAACATGAACTAACAATAAACAGTTGTGTTTTTGGTAACACTTCAGTTTTGGGTCCAATTCTCCCTATTAACTAGTTGCTTATTAGCATGCATATTACTATATTGGCTGTTTATTAGTATGAAGCACATATTAATGCCTTATTCTGCATGACGATATTCTACATCCCTTAACCCTACCCAATACCTAAACTCAACAACTTTACTAACCATCAGTAAGCAGTAATTACGAATTTACTGAGGCAAAAGTTGTAGTTAATCAGAATTGGACACTAAAATAAAGTGTGAACGTGTTTTAATGTTAACAAAGATTACACATGTATTTTGCATTGTTAGTTAAATGCATTTACTTAAATCAAGTAATCTGACCTTATTGTAATGTTACCAACTTTATTGTGTTTGTTTCGATATTTACAAAGTCACAAAGCCTGGTTCCAAACACCAAAAAAGTGGTATTTAGAGGACAGATCAAAACTGACCTGAAGACAATAAAAAAATCTCACCATGACAAGAAATACAAGCAAACAAGGCTCTTTTAATCACCCCCCGTGTGCCCGTGTAAGTGGATCTTTTAGCTTCTCCATCCAAATCAGCATGTGAGTGCGGCCACAGTGGTGACATTTTAATGTGGGTGTCGTCGTCTTGCCACGCTCACCCCCCCCCCAACAACATGAGACATGCTGTCTGATTTCGTATTCATACCACGCATATTAATCAAGTCGCCCTGGCACTGGCCAGTTTCGTCCCTCCATTCTGTCTGCCAATCTGCATATCCGCATATTACAGACGGAGGGCCCCGTATTTAATTTCCTACAGGAGCAGATAATGATCGGCTTGTTCATGCAGAGGGGGGCCTTTGTCAGGAGAGGTCTGATATTTCACATGGAGTAGGAAAGCTCTGATTAATGCCGTGCTGAGCGGATTCCGCCGGCCCGTCGTTTCATTACAGGCGAGGTGATGAAACGACTCTTGGTGTCGGCAGGATCGAGGGTGGCCATTCGGCAGATTTACTGATGCTGTTTTAATATGTCTGAAAACATCTGTGGAGCTGGAGAGTGAGCAACAGGGGGAAAGCGAGGAGAGACGTATTAGAGGGCCCGCTGACCCTGTCAGACACTAATACGAGTCATTTGTAATTAGGTTTTTACATCAAACATGAGGCGACTGTCTCATTGATAAACCCTCGGTGTGTTAGAGCTGGCAGCAAAAGAGTTGTGACTGCATGGCCTGTGTCTTCTGAAACAAAGAAACCGGCAATAAAGATTTCATTGGAAGACATTGGAAGGTTAGCATGACCTACACTCTTAAAAACAAAAATTCTTTATTGACATCTATGATTTCACGAAGAACCTTTAACGTTCATGGAACTTTCCGTTGCTTAAAAGGTTATTGTGGAAGAAGGTTCTTGATTTAAAATGTTCTTCGCACTGCACACTTCACATAAAGGTGCAGTGATGCCATAGAAGAGCCATTTTGGTTCCCCAAAGAACCTTCAAAGTGAACATTTATTTTTTTATAAACGATTTACTCTTGTTTGTTTAGTAAATTTCACGTGATTGGAATTAAGTCAAATCTACTTAACTAAATTATGTACAAAATAACAAAGAGAAAAAGTCCATTTAACTTGGCCTGCTGTTGAGTAATTTCTACATAGTCATTTGAAGTTTACTTTGCAATACTCTGTTTCAAGTACATTTGACTCATTCTTTGTTTGTAAATTTTACTCAACTGAATTAAGCCAGGCTTTTAAAGTGTATGGTTTACTTAGAAACATTTAAGTAAACAACACACACTGTAAATTATTTTCATGATTTATCACAACATTTTTATCTTTCGTCAAATCAACTTAAATATTTTTTGTAGTTCAGATAACATATTTTGAGTTTCTGTTGATTAAACCAATCTCCTTTGTTGTATTAATCAATGAACTTAAAATTTTAAGTAAACAGGTTACTTACTTTTTAAGTTAAACCAACAATATTTTTTTACAGTGTATAGATTTCTCGTTAGGCTACACTTTGTATTAAGACAACATAATGAGGTACTCAGCTGCACGCAGAGACTTGGTACTGGTAACAATCAATGGATGTTTTTTGAGAATGGTTCATTTTGAGTAGAAATTGAGTAGAAAACTCCAGATGTCACAAAAGCAAGTTACTAAACCTAACAACAAAAGCTACGACAAAACAGTGTAAATACAACTAGAAAACAGTGAAAAATGCAACCTTATTATTTACTCATACCCCAGTGCATGATAGGAACATCGTACCAGAAAGTTGAGTAGGTTTTACTTAATTTTATAACTTTGATACTTACTCAAAGAATCATTGTAAACATTACAAACAATTCCAAGTAAGATATACTTATAAGGTCAGTATTATAAAGTTACACTCATATTTAATACACACTGTGAGGAGAGTCAGTAATTTTTTTCAATTCAAGGTCAGGATTGCATGTGATTACATTTTTCCCTGGCTGTTTTTTTAGTCCTGTACCATGGTAGAACCACGCAAGACCTCAGAGGAACGGCTGCTGTGCCACTGTTTGACCAAATTAAATTGATTTAACAGTATTGTAGTCGTACTTGATTTACATAACTTTCTCTTTAAATCCAGAGAGCCCTTGTCTAATTAAAATGTTCTGCAAACATATGAGAGTTGGGGACAGTTGTTTGTCAGCAGATTGCACTATGGGGAGGCAAAGTTGAGATGTTTCTCGGAAAGCCAAAATATTTGTTTCCCTGTGTTTTTTCCCGCCAGCATCGATGTACCTGCATTTTATAAAGGTCACATCAGGGGTGGAGCTTGTCTTTTAGGACTGTGGGTGAAAGTGAGAAACCGGGGTTAAGTGCAAACTTATCTACTGCATATAAAACCCCATATAAAATTGAAAAGTGATATAGTCCTACTACTACTGTAGGTAGCCTAGTTGTATGTTGTAGCTAAAGGATCATCAATCCTTCTTATAAAACGTGTTTTTATATTACCCCGATTCACGATGGTAAGCCTATTATAAGTGTTTATATTTTAGACCTGACAGGGTGGTTTTCGCGGGAAATTGCGTACAATAGGCCTATACGTCACTCACCCATGCGTGTCTTTTTATATCAGTAGCCTAAATAGAGAGCCCAAATTTTTCATTTTTTTAAGGAACTTACAAATACCTGGATACTCTCCTTACTCCAAAAGCCCCTAAAACTCTCTCACTGTTTCGTTTGTATGATTCCAGCCCAGAGGGGAGAACGCGGCATAGCTCTTAACAAAACCTTGGTTGTTGTAGCGCTGTGATGGAATTTATTTTCAAGGAAGTACCGTGTCTATTCAAGTGTATAGCAACAGTAACGTCTTCAGCTAGTCAGCTTGAGATCCTTTCCGTACTACGGAGCCCCTAAAGGGACGTGGTGGTGGGAAATATTTTAGGATGGGAGATTTTTTTTTTTTTTCAAATCTTTTGCGTTCCCTTGCAAAACTTTTGCGTTCCCCCGAGAAACTTTGCGTTCCCTCGCAAAACTTTTGCGTTCCCTCGCAAAGTTATTTGCGTTCCCACGCAAAAGTTTTGCGTTTCCTCGCAAAGATATGGGAATGCAAACATCTTTGCGAGGGAACGCAAAACTTTTGCGTGGGAACGCAAATAACTTTGCGAGGGAACCCAAATAACTTTGCGAGGGAACCCAAATAACTTTGCGAGGGAACGCAAAAGATTTGAAAAAAAAATATCTTGAACCTCGTAGTAATTTTTTATGAGCAATTGGATAAACATATTCATCCGCACAGTCGCGCAGAGCCGAAGCACAGCCAAAACTTCCGCAAAATGCATGCAGTTTTGTTTTTGATATCATCATTTAATATGATATAATTTTTAAAAGAAAAGAAGAAGTTTTAGCTGCATAACTACATATGTATGTTTTTGAAAGAAGTCAAGGCTGGATTTAATTGATCAAAAATACAGTAAAACAGTGATATTGTGAAATATTTGAAATAACTGTTTGAATATATTTTAAAATGTAATTTGATTTTTTAGCATCATTACCCCAGTCTTCAGTGTCACATGATTTTTTTTTATTTATTTTTTTTATATCATATTTATTTTCCAAAACTTGCACCAAGGAACCTATTTCAAAGTTTGCGTTCTCGAGCCATCAAACACTGTTGTCGTACAAATGAACGACCAGAACACATTAAAAGTTTTCTGTTTTAAGTTAAAACGTGTATGCGGCCCCTAAGTTAATAACTAATGATCTTTGCAACGGAAGTGAATCAATCAAATACTAACTTTAGCTGGACAATAACTTTATTCTAGAGCTGCTGTAAAGCCTAAACAATCTCTGTTATTTCCAATTATCACTGTAAAGCTGCTTTGAAACAATCTATATTGGTAAAAGCGCTATATAAATGAAGGTGACTTGACTTGACTTTTTCAGGATTCTCTGATAGAACCGAACTAGTTATTTCTATTAGAATAGAAATAGAATTAGTATGCAAAACATAATAGGTTTATTAAATTAATGTTAAAAGTGAAGCATAATGTAATACAAAAATATTAAAATTAGAATACAATACAAATGTTAGTTCAGTGTTGCCTCTTGTCTGTCACGACTTGAACATGTCAGTGAACTGAACAATTGTCCAGCTGAATTTTGAGGAGCAGGTGTTATTGGAGCAGCTCAGTAGAATGTGTGTGAATGTTAATTGGTTTACGTTATTGATCGTGCTGAGAGCTCTTGGTACAAAAAGGCTTTGTTGCCACAGCAGCTGAAGAAAATATTGTTGACAGCCTTAAAAAAAAAATCACAATGTTCTGAATTCTGAAAAGAAAAGCATTGCTTGAACCATAACTCTAATGAAGAGCCCTTAAATTCTGATAAATAATAATTTACCACATACCCCAAAATAAATCATTTTAAAGTGCCTTAATCCAACCACACAGTAATAAATTACCACAGATATGAAGCACCAACTCATTTCACGTCAAGCTAAGTGTGATGTATGGGAGAAACACAAGTCTGTTGCCTGATGTTGATTTTGTGCTAATGTCCAGCTGACGGAGGGTTAACTGAATCAGTTTCAGACACAGAGGGACCAAGACATAACTTGGTTGGCCCATCAATCCTCCATCTGTCATAGTTTAGGTCACAACTGTCATCCAGTTTGTAATGCCATTGTCAAAGCTGCTCCCATTTAGGAGTGTGATGCGCTGTGCGGTATCTCTCCTCACAAAAGGAAGTCCAATTTTTCCTTCTGTGTTGCTTATCTGATGGTCCCAGGGATTTCATTTGATTGTAATTTTGATATGTGGAGTGCTTTTTCATGGCTTTTTCAGAATTTGGAGACTGACTGGTGGGCCTCCAGTAATGGAGGTCTACGCTGGCATACTTGGCAAGCCTGCTTGACCAGGTTATCAAATCCCTTTTACATCCAATCTCACACAAACCAAAGCTTATTAGCTTCAAACGGCTTGAATGGATAATATGGGCTAATACACTGGCTCACAGGCAGTTTGCCGCAAGGCCGCGACTTTATTAAAGGTGAATGACATTCATGCTGCGACTAGCATTAGCGTGCTAATTGTGAAGACTGTAATTAGCCTTTCACAGCAAGGTTAGTGGCCTAGAGAACCGGCGCTCATTCTCTCACACAATGTCAAACGCACATCGTGGAGAAAAATGCTAATCTGTTGTTTGGCTATTGTGCTTGCAGACCTTGGGAGAGATGAGAGTGAACCTGGAGAGGCAGAGGAGCTAAGAGAGAAAGAATAATGGAGAGACAAAGCGTGAACTTAGCAAGACACGGCGGAGGAGAAGGTGAGCGCGGTCGATTAAACGGTGGATGAGAGAAGAGATGCTGAAGTTTAGGATGACAAAAGAATACAGAGAATTAAATGTCAAGAAACATTTTTCCAGGAAAGCTCGATTGAGCTCACTGGAAGGGAAATTCCAAGGAAAATGTAAATTGTGTCAGTGTTTACTCACCTGCATGCTGCTGTTATTATTATTATGGAATACAAAAAGGTTCATTTTTTTTCTGAAATCTTCCCAAAGCTCTTAATTTTTTTTGTTGACCACACCTGTCAAGCAAAAAAAAAAAAAAAAAAATTTAAAAGTATCATATAAGGAGAACATACAAATTGTGCTCTATGTTTCAAGTCTTCTGAAGCTGTATGATAGCTTTGTTTGTGTTACTGAACAGATTTTTTATTAATTACACATAATCTTACGTGTGGACTATATTCACATCCAGAATTCAAAAAACAGTTACACTGACACAACATTTTTTGAATTTGGATGATTATTATTGAAAAATGACTAGGGATGCACGATATATCTATTGTTATCGTTATCATCCCAATAAAAAAAAATGGTCCGATCTATTAAAACCAATAAATAAAGTATTATTTGCTTAAGCTGAGGCACTTCAGTGAGTGCACTGTTCACCATGATGGTTCTGAATTGCTTTAAATATGATTGGAATCACTTCAAAAAGGAAAATACAGTAAAGTGCAACATGTGCAGAGCAAATCTGTAATATAGGCTACATAAAATTATAATGAGAACATCATTATAATTGTGTGCTTGAGACATGGATTTTAATGGTGAGACTTTTGTTTTTGTAATCAAGCTCTAAAAAATTATATAAAAATTTGGGTTTAGATTTATCGGCCAATATATCGGTTATTGGCTTTCAAATATAAAAATGTATCGGTTATCGGTATCGGCGCATCCATAATAATGACTTATATTTTGGTTTGTTCCTGTTCCATGTAGCTGTTCCAAGAAGATTGTTCGAAGCGACCATGTCTTTCAAACTCCAAAATGAACTCACACAAAAAATATATATAAAATTTTTTTATTTAATTTAATTTAATTTATTTAGCTATTAACACGTTTTGGGTTGTTGCTTTTTCCTGCATTTTGCGTTTGCTTGACAGCCCCGGGTCAGTATGAACTTTCATTAAAAGATAAGAGTTGCATAGCAATTCTTCAAAAAGTTATACTTTTATGTTCAATGGAAAATGTAACTAACTAATATGAAACATATGAATTTGCTTACTTACTTAATTTACTTGGTTTGAATTCACGGAACACCTTCAGCAGAGCTCATGCGAACCAGTTTTTCATATATTGCACAGAACCGCATCTCCATGAAAGCATGTCTACTCAATCCAATTCAAACATCATCTATCATTCGCCCATCAAACTGCGCTTTCCCTTCAGATGCGATGAAATCTTCCAGAAATACCAACAGCCTGAAGATCGATGCAACTGTCTACTCAAGTCACCACTGTCAGTGTGTTTTTAGATTGTAACAATAATTCATCTGTGCAATTCATCTGTTTCTGCTTCATCTGAGGGAATAAAAACCTTAATGTTTATATTCAACATAATTTATATTTATATATAAATGTAGTATTGCTTTTATTATGTTCCGTGGAAAATGTAACTAACTAATCTTAAACAACACAAAACACAATTATTATTATTATTATTTATATTTAAATTATAGATCGTTTCCATTCTAATTCCATTCTTTGCCCTATCATTCCCATCACACATTCGCTTGGAGAGGCTGTTTATATATATAAATGAAGAATATACTTGAAAAGTGGAAATAAAGTTCCAGATATTTAATAGGCCTATATTGAAATTGATGATTGAGAGATGTTCAAAAAAACATTCCTCAAAAGCCTGATGTGTCATGTTTGATACTCACATTTTTATACTAAAAGTTTAGTTTTCGCCATGTTGTTATTTTGGAGGCCTTATAAATTTCCATTTCAAATATGATACAGTAGGATTTATAGAGTTGGCACTTAGCTGTCAGAGGGATGTTATGATGGGCAACTCTTTTTTTTTTTTTAAGTCTTTGGTTCTTATATCAGTTCCCCCCATTATCAATTTCTGCAGGTCTTTTTCAGCAAGGCAACCTCTATTTTGCTAAACGTCAGTCTCACAAGATGTGAACTCATGAAACGGGCACATTTTAGTTTAAAATTGTGTGTAAAGAATGTTTCAGAATGACGACAGACAGAGAGAGAGAGAGAGTGAGTAAGTGAGTGAGTGACTGTATTAAAGTGAGAGCTGAGGAGTGCTGGTCTAGGTGAGAGCGGTTGGTAATTGTAGTGATTATAGCCTTTGGTTCCTCTTCACCCTCTGATGCTGTAACAGCATATCGTTACCTTCAAAGACTGAGAATAGAGACCCCATTACGACCCTATTCTCTCAGCATTATCTCTCTGACACACAAACAGTCTCGGTCTCACACATACTCTATAGCCCTGCTCGGCATGTTGTATAAGAACATGCATATCATCTAATAAAACTACCTGCAATTTATTAGACAGAGAAATGGTGGTCCAAAAAGGTTTGGAGAAGGTTTTCCAATCCAGCTCACTGTCCTGCAGATTTTTGCTTTATCCCCAGGTTAAACACACCTGAACACGCTAATCAAGGATAACTACTGCATCCGAAATTGCATACTCTCTTCTCTTAAAGTCCCTCTGTGGTCAATAATTGTATCCCTTAAAACCAACGCTTTCTCACGACCAATTCGTACGAGTGAGTACGAGGTGGCCAATTCGTATGATTTGTCTAAACCCCAGTGATGGGTAAGTTTAGGGGCGGGGTCAGAGGTGAAGTCGAATGAATTCGTACGAATTAGCCACCTCATAAAATATGTACGAATTGCCGTGAGATCGGGTTACTTAATACTCATGTTTAATCACCAAAATTACATATTTAAATGTTTTTTCCTTGAAAAAAAATTCTTCATGCATTAAAATAGCTTGTATGTAACTCCACAGCCTTGCCTTATTTAGTATAAGCTGTTCTATGAATATGCAATTTAGCCCCGCCTCCAGTCACTCACACCAGCTCAGAGATCCACTCGTTGACGTGATTGGTTACAAGAGTGTTTGTGACGTCAGAGACGTCACAAACAGAGACGGACATCGATTATGCAAACACCAGCGATTTTAAACCGTGTTTTTGAGACTGTCTTTGGTTCACTGCAGTTTTAAGGAGAAAATATCTAGCAATGGTGTTGACTTGTGAATTTTAACATGATTAAAGCAGATTCAAAACACCAAATAGACAGATAAACAACATTAAAAGCTGGATTTTCACCACAGGGGGACTTTAAGTAGGTACTTCTTCTGAATAAGTACTTACTATGAATGTGTGTAGTATGAATGTAAACCATACGTACTGCATTTGTCATGTCCATGGCATTTGCATGGATAGTAAAGTGTCCATCGGATGTGCACTTCAGGACATCCGGGCACTTTTTGCCCACTGTTGAATACTGTAAATTCAGACATACTTCAAATACTGCTTTTTCGTAGGGGAAGTGTGCCTATTCGGATGCAGGCCTAGAGACTTCCAGACCAACATGATCTCATGAGAAAACGTAACTGTTTTACGAAGTGGTGATTTCGTACAATGTGATTCGTATATGTAATCATTAGTTTTTTAATTAAAAAGTAAGCATGAAGCTCCATGTATAATTTTGAGTTCTTAGAAATGTGTGTGTCAAATATATGAGATATGAGAAAATGTACAAGCTCATACGAATTAGCCACCAGTTCGGCAAAACATAACATAGTTAAGAATTGTAATATTGCCACGAGAGTGTGTTGTCTAGACTGGTGTGAAGGGGCAAGTTGGAAACATGATTTTTAGCATAAAGGTCGATCCCTAAACATAACCGTCGATGGGGCATATTAAGCAGATTGTATGAAAACAACCTTTGCAGGTTGAATGAGATTGCACAAATTCATTCATATTGGCCACCAATTTGTCAAAATGTAAAATAGTTATGAATGTGTTGGCCGGACAAGTTGGAACTAAAACTGTGCAGGACATTGATTATGCAACATTATTAACAGTGAATAGTTGCAAATGTTGTGTTTTTCCTCTATTAGATGGGTGTGATTCTATGGGTCTGTCACACGCGAGACTCTCACGAGGTGTTTAAAGGAGGGACAGCGGGTGAATCACTCAGCGTCTCCAGCTAATTACTCGCGCCTTCAAGTTAATTAACTGCGAGCAAGGAGCAGGGAGGGAGGACTAATTAAGCAGTGCTTAAAAAATCACAGGATGAAACAGCATTATTCTGACCCGACTTTTAAAAAAACACACACAAAAAAACAAGCTGAAATTGTTTTGACGTAGACGAGGCGCGAGACATTGGGAATCGTAGAAATTCAATGGCGACTCAGACAATATTTGTGGTTGTCGCCAGATATGGGATTCTGTTGGACGAAACAAAACATTTTTGACAGTTTAATGTGTTTTGTGAAAATTTTAATTGAACTTTTCACAGCAGTTTAATAATTTGGCACCACAAAAATAAAAAAGAATTAATAAGACATCCTTGGCAATGTTAGCATACTGCCCATGACATGTTTTGTTGGCTTAGAAGAATCTGTAAAAACCAAACAAAACGTCTTTGGCGTGACAGTTGTCCAGTATAATCCAGTGTGTGTTTGTATGAGAGAGAGAGAGAGAGAGAGAGAGAGCATGTCAGCTTGACACATGGAAAGGTTTTATTATTTGCATTATTTTCGCAGGTAAATACCAGTATCGCACTTTTTTTTTCCCCCGATGCTGACTCTCTACTCTAATGAATGACAAAGAACTTTCTCTCGGTCTCTGTCTGTTTGTCTGCTGTGACAGCACTCTGACACACGCTGTTTTGTTCTCTTTATTGGAGAGCAGGCTCTGGTTCTAATGCCTGCTGGAAACCTGTATAGAACTGCCTGCCTAATCCATTCTGTAGGCGGAAAACATCCTGGCTATTCTCTGGCTCTGTTTAGTCCTTTTTCAGCAGAACGATCAGCCTATTGTGTTAAGGCAATGCATAGAAACAAGATATTCATTAACTCTGTTCAAATATGTTCTTATTATTTGGGTGTCTTTTTTTTATATAAATACATTTCATTACATACAATCTTTAAGATTCTGTTTTGGTGATTTGCTGCTCAAGAAACATGTATTATTATTGTCAATGTAGAAATCTGCTTAATATTTTTGTGGATATATTTTTTATCAATTGAATGTGTTCTTGCTGATTAAAAGCAAAACAGTTTTAATTGACAATATTACTGTTTTACTGTATTTTTTATCAAATGAACATGGTAGTATATACCAACATAAGAATATTTGATCATTTATAATAGGCAAGGTTGTAAAATATCACAAATAGGGCAAAAATTATTCTACTAATAATTTAATAATGAATTATGTTTGGTGGGAAAAAACTTGAAAAATATATTTAAAAACTTTTATGGAAATAACGGTTGAGATGTGTACTGTTTTAAATATTACTTTTCTCTTGACGCCAATTTCAAGTACCATAAGAGCTTTTCCAAACCACTGAAAGTAATTTCCCTTCTTTTTCCCCTCCTAAAAGATTTTCATATTTCATATGTCATATTTTATATGTCATTGTGATTCATCACTTCACACACATCTTCCTATATTCTGCCAAAAACTTCATTCTGTCTTTGATGTTTTTCTGAGACAGCAATGCCTTAAATTTCAGTCATTTCCTCACCAATAATTTGTGGTTAAGACAATTAAAAGCTTAGTGTTTAGTAATTTTGGGCTTGGCAAAAAGTAAAGGAGTGTGTGTGTGTGTGTGTGTGCCAAGCTTAAAACAGCTAAACACTAAGCTTTTAATTGTCTTATCCACATATTATTGTTATGTATTAGTATATATACTTATATATTGGGTAAATATCTTATGTCATTGAGTCTTTGGTCTGGTACTCATAGTTTGTATGATTATGATTACTGTTGTCAGAGTTGTGTCCTGATTTGGTCATTAAGGGTTTTAAATGTTTTTGTAATGTTAGCCTAATAAATTACTTCTTAAAATATAATATGAACAGTTTATACACATAAACATTTCATAGATGAACATTAAAAAACAGGCCCTGTCTCAATGCCACAGACCAAGATTCACTTGCTTTTGAAATAATTCATGTTTTGCACCCAATACGGCTAAAATGCATCAGATATCCCTTGTCAGATGTCTATTCCACATAAAATCAACATTTGAATCTTTTTTATTTATTTAATAAAACGATATCCGATCTCTCCATTTTAGCTGAATGCTAAAGAGTGTATGTAAACATTCGGCTCTTGTGTACGGAGTTTTGATTGACATCCCAGACAGACAGACTTCTGATATTCAAGGCCCGACTCTATTATGTGGCATAATGATATGTCTGCTTCTCTATGTGCATAGGGGCTGTTTGTTTAGTGCTCGCATTGGCTGCCGTGCGCGTGTGTTTGTATATGTGTTGAGCATGGGGAATATAATCTTGTGTAAACACCGAGCGCGTCTCTCAGGTGGAGTTGTATGAATGAGACACAGTCTCAGTGAGGTCTCAGAGAGCCGTGTGTGTCGGTCCATGTGAATGGGAGAGGAGTCTATCTGTGGAAACAGGCAGCAATCAGAAGCTTCAGCCTTTCAGGCTTCACAAAAAAACAACAGTCTGACTGTTGCAATTATGTATCTTCCTTTGACTTCCTTTGAACTTTAGTCATTCCTCTGCATTTGATTGAGTTTTTTTGGTAACGCTTTTCAATTAGGCCTTATTAATGGTAATTCATATGCTAACTAACATTGAAGTTGGCATGAAACTGAAGTTTCGATAGTTTTTGTTCCCTATCCGAGTGAAACGGCTTCTCAAATGAGGGGGAAAAAGTAGGGTGGGACTTAATTGTGTCCATTGTGAATTGATTGGGTTGTTGGATGGTTGTGGTTTGCTATTGCTGTGATGTCATGTGAGTGACAGGTAGTCCCGCCCTCACGCAAGTGAACTCATCACCAGAGAAGAGATGTTGTTAACTAATTGATATCAGTATATACTATAGTTGATTAGTCACAGTACATTAAGACAACTGTTTTTGTATTAGTTTTCTGAAAACTTGTTATGTTTAAATATGCAATTGAGGTATTATGGATGCACCAATTTGCATACATTCCCAGCCCATAAATCTGAACGTTGGATAGGGCCAGTTTCAAAATTATTGTTTGATTTTGTTGCCATATTAAAAGTTTGGGTTATTACTGAGGGGAGTTTGGATATCTCTGTTCATCACTCATAAATTTAAAAAATACTGTCAACGGGCAGAAAAATAAAGGTAGCCTACCATGTTTTTACGAATAAAAACCAGCGAATGATATACGAACAAATATCATCTGTAAAAACTTAAATATACACTCTCAGAAAAAAAGGTTCAAAATCTGTGACTGTGTACCATTTAGGTACTAATATATACCTTTAAGGTATACTAATATGCACCTTTTAGGGGGAAATAAGGTACAAAGGTGTACCTTTTGAAAAAGTACCACCCAGACAGCTTTTGTAAAAAAAATAAAAAAAAATAAAAAAAATGTATATATAGTGTAGTTATAGTGTGTTGTAAGTGCTACTAAAGTGCATGGGGATTTCTGGCTCAGTGCATGAGAAACAAAAAAAACGTATTCTGAGAAAAAAACGGAAAGTCATTAAATTTTCAAGACGCAAAAGTTTAATAAAATAAATGTGCCTTTTGGATGTTTTCTTTCCACTAATCTGAAAGAAGACGTGTTATGGAAAAATGGAAGCAAAATAGCCAAAATCACAAAATTGCCTGTATATTGTCTTGCCTCAATAAAAATACAATTCATAGTTCATGTTTGCTCAGGTCCATTAGGCTAAACGATAACTTTTGATTTAATGAGCACAAAAGAAGATATTTTAAAGAATGTCGGTAATCGAACGGTTGATGATTGACTTATACTATGAAAGTCAATGGGGTCCATCAACTGTTTGATTACCGATATTTGTTCAAAATATCTTCTTTTGTGTTCAGCAGAAGGAAGAAAATCGTACAGGTTTGGAACAACTTGAGGGTGAGTAAATGATGACAAAATTTTCATTTCCCTTTAATTAAGATGAACTAATGGAACCTAATTGCAAAGTTTTACCACACTGTAAAAAAAAAAGTACATGATCAATAAGCAAATGTTTTGTCTTATTTCATTAAAATAAGTTAAGCAATTTCAACTTTTTTATACTAAGTAGGTCGTAATAGTTTTATACCTTTTATAATATTTATATTGTAAGTTATTCAACTAATTTTTTTAAAAATCAGTTTAATGTCATTTAAGTTGAAATTACTTAAACATCCAAGTTGATTGTACTTATAAAATTTAAGGCAGGAACTTTTTATACAGTCCAGGTTTTTCCCCAGTTTTACTATACAAGTTTTACATAAACCCATATATCCGTTCACACTTTGCCTTAGAACTGATAGGATGTGGAGTTTGTAGCCCAAACCAACCACAAACCTGAAAGCTGAAAGTTTCCCTTCTGTACCTCGCCTCTGTTAAAAATCTCTTGCAGTCTGATGCACCCGGCGTGACTGCAAGGGGTCGGACCTACACCAGACAAAACCAACACGCTCTAACCCCATAATAATGCCGGACCTCTGGGGAATAAAGCTGCTCTCTTTTTCCCACATCCCACCGTGCTCTGGGGCGCCTTTTTGTTTACACTGCCCTCACAATGAGCGCTATAGTGACTGCCGAACGAGCTTGTATGGGAGTGTTCTGGGCCTGAATGTACATCCAGCCACCGGCCCTGCTCTGAATAAGCCCCTTTGAATATTGCCAAGACCCCCGCTTGCATTGTTCTGCATTATTCCCCGTACAATAGATATCACACTTTGGAAGTAATTTTTAAAAAAAGGGACGGGTGAATCAAAATAGTGGTAGCTTTTAGCTTTTGTTTTCTCTCTCTCTCTCTCTCTCTTTTCTTTCACTCCTCTAGCTCTCTTTCTTTCTTTTTTTCATTTGCTTCGCGCCCGCCCCGCATTCTCTCTTCTTTTTTCCCCAGCGCCTCATTCAGAGTTCTCCATTATAGCGGCAAATTAAATAAACCACTCCATTGCCTAAAGAGGCTGCGGCCTGGACTGAACCAGCCTAGTTTGCGAGGATCAGGGGAGCGGGGCAGGCGAGCACGCTGGGAGAGAGCGCATCTCGCTGGGCTTACTCCACCTCGCTGGTGGTTCTTCAGGCTGAACGAACCAAGCGCTTTGAGACGAAGCGGAGGATGAGGAGTGGATGGGGGGGGGGGGTCCCCACCCACCCCTCTTTCTCCAGTGGACAAAGGAGCTTTCTCCTTCCTCCAGCCCCCCTCCTCAAAAGGGCAGCAGGTACGGGGCATGGATTTTTTTTTTTACCCTGAGGTGGGTCGTGGGATGCTGGGCAGTAAGGGGGGACAAAAGGGGTTTATCTGAAGGAAAAAGAAATGTCAGGAGAAAAGTGCACGGCAGCCATGACAGAGGAAGAGTTACTTAGAGTTAGACTCGGTTTTATGCAAATGCTGCAAAATACAGGAAGTGTTTATGCTATGAGGGCGTCTTGGAAATTTCTTTGCTTTTTGTTGAGATTTCGGACTCTAGTGTGTATGTGATCTTGTTTATAGGAGATGTAATCACACAGTCTCTTTTGGAAGTCACTTAAAAGGTAAATTGTAGGCTCACGTTTTTTCAGTCTTCAAATTTTCATATCTAATTCAATGGTTTACTTGCCTTTTCTTTATACTTATTTGTAAAGTCTACTAGCCATTTCTGAGTGAAAATCGTTAAGTAAACCTTACAGTATTTTTTTTTCCAGTGTTTTAATTTTTTTTAATGTAGAAGCAACAGGTGCAAGTGGACCCTTTACACCTGACCTTCATTTTTAGGAATATGAATAATGGTGTCATTGAATTTGATCTGTACTGAGGTTTCATGTGTTTTTAGTTGTGGCTAGTATTTAGAAGGCAGCGCCCATGTTCGCTTTTATACCGATTATTTTATGTGATTAAATTGGATTTTGATTAGCAGTTTAAATATTATATATGTCTCTTTTTAATGTTTGCATGTCAGGTTTTATAAATACAATCTCAAATGCAATTGGGCTATTAAAGTCGGTGGATCATTTTTTACCTCTGATTTTCTTTATTTCGAGATAGCATAAGAAATCATTTATGAAGAGAGAGAGAGGTAGAGAGATAAAGAGAGAGGGAGATAAAGGGACTAATGGACAACCTCTGAGAGAGACAAAACAAAGGGAAGGAAAGGCCAGGTAGTGAGAGGTTGGCTTTGAGCACCGTTGGGCATCGGCCTGGATGGAGCAGAAGAGATGACCTCATTTACAATGACTAAAAGAGGAAGAGGAAGAGGAGGGGAGTTTGAAGAGGGGCCGTCCCGCTGAGAAGCTCACACTTAGCCCCGCTCGGATCTGATCAGGGCCCAAAGTAGCCTCAGATGGGGGTCTGGTCGCATCATCCCTGCCCTTTCTGCCAAAAGAGAAAAGAAAGAGGTCCACTGAAAGTTCCACTCAAATGGTGGGAAAGAAAAGAGAGGGAGGGAGGCCAAATAATGTGGCCCATGCGAGGACTGTGGGTGAAGTGTTTGAGATGGTGGCAGGAAGGGGCGAGATTTCCAGCAAGGGAGACTGTGGCAAATGTACAAAATGCTTGAAAGATTCAGAGAAAGAGCTGGAGGGAAAAGAGTAAGAGTAATAGAGAGAGAGAGAGACGAGAGGTCAGGGGCTCCTCTGAGGTCTGACATTTGAGGCTAAGGACTGTTTTATGAGTGTTGTTAGCGTGTCAGGTCCAATTTGCAGGGCTTACAAGGCAGGGTTAAAAAAGATTAGCAGCTTTACACACGTTCACCAGATTCCGCTGCCGCCGCCGTTTCACCATCGTTTAATAGTCAGCTGTTTTTTTCCTTCTCAGCAGGAGGTCTTTTTTAAAAAAGAGGCTAGCTTTAATTTTCGCTTTGATTGTTTTCTAATGACTTTTATATGTCTTATGTTTATCTTTAAATAGCTTTGAATTTATAAGGCAGTTCTGTTTTATTTGTTTTGGATGATGCAAATCTCAAAAAACCTATCATGGATATATAAATGTAGAGACGATTTCTTTGCATTTTGATGTTATTTCTTTGATACTTAAGCACATGACAAAAAATCAACCTGCTAAATTTCATAATAATAATAATAATAATAAATAGAGATAGACTCTCGTTCAAATGTTTGGGGTCAGTAGGATTTTTGTAATGTTTTTTGAAGAATCCTCTAATGCTCACCAAGGTTGGATTTATTTTAATTATATATATATATATATATGTGTAATTAAACAAATCTTACCTCAAACTTTTGAATGGTATTTTTTTTAGTAAATTGTAAAGTGACAACATATCATGGCAGTATTTGTTAAACTGCCATTAATGTATGCAATCATTTGAATATCAATGAGAATCTAAATGAATTACAACTAAACTCACAAGTAAACTGTCTAGAGACTTTATCCCTTCTGAGAATATGGTGGCATGATGTGCTTTATTTGTGAAAACACCTATCTATGCTTCTTCAGCACTTAAGTACTGTAAGTATCAGATGTGGTAATCACTGCAAGTGTCCAGTCTCCAGTGCAATATCTCCCTCCTCCCTGCTCGGCTACAGTACTCATTATTGCTCCGGCTCATTTCTCTCTCACTGAGCAGCGCAGTGGCAGGGCAGCATCACATTTAATTTAATTAGTCCAGCTGCACTGGCACTTGCGCCATTGGCTGGTATTGTCAGCACGTTTCGTACCGTGGCACACACAATCACTGATTGCTTTCAGATAGGGAGAAATATAATTAGGGTTTTGGAATGGCAGAGAGAGAAGGAGGGGGTGTGAGGGGTATATTAGAGCCTTATTAGTTTTATTTGAAATCTGTAGATAAATAGGAAAGTTTTATTTGAGGCGTAATGAGATTGTAGCTATTTGGACAAGGATGGGTGACCCTTGTACATGTATTACAGAGGGATTATGGGTAATAACACGCTATGGCTACGAGAAGTGGGGTATTGATCCGAGGCGTCTTTGATGGTTGCTACTAAAGAAACACTGCTACTTCTCACCTCCAGATACATTTCAATTCAAATGTGAGTATATTCCATAAGGACTCTCAGAAAAATCAGTCGAAAAACGGAAAAGGTACCAGTAATGTTCAGTCAGGTCAGCATTTGTTTATCCTAAAATTCCTCAAAATGCTTGTGAAATATCAATACACTTTTAAAAATGAAGGTTTCAAAAGGTGATTTTCACAGCGATGCCATAGAAGAACCCTTTTGGGTTCCTCAAAGAACCTTTTTTTTTCTTAATGTGAAGTACATTTTTAATAATCTGAAGATCCTTTTTCACTATAAAGAACCTTTTGTGCCATGGAAACGTTCCATGGATGTTAAAGGTCTCCCCCCCCCCCCCCCCCCCCCCCCCCCCCCCTCTTCTTAATAATATTGGGCCCTATTTTTACAGACTTTTCTTAGAGAGTAGCTGTTTTCATTTCTGGTGACATGCGACGTCATTTAAATCCAGCCTTACTCACTTTCAAGCCTCATTTCATTTGTAATCCACCTTTGGAGCCCCATCCAGTGGCAAAAACATACACAAGTACATCAGCTAACAAGGCCCAGCTGCAAAATGGTTAGCCAGAGATACCTTTCTTTCTCTTTACTGGTGCATAGCAACCACTGTGTAGAGCAAAAAAGCCATTTTCATTCTTTATTTCACTACGTGAGCCAGGAAACTCCTGTATGACAAACCCCCATCAGAATGACACCATCATAACCCTCTAATGAACCACATGATGCCTGAGCATAATTATGTGCAAGCTGACATTGTTGAATACAGTAAGCACAGACATTAACACAGTAACCTGAGTGAGATCTGCTGACTGCTCATTATGCTTATTGGGTATCAATAGAAGTGGTGAATAAAGAAGAATGGAAATCTGTCCAAATGGATTTAAAGATTTGAAGGGATTTCTTGGTGAACTGTAAATGGCTTGCTGTGCTGGATTATTGTGGATATTTTGTCACAGAATAGTATTTCACTCTTTTTTGGTATAATTTTTGGAGTATCCTAGAGAACCTTAAAGTCAGCATGAAACTGAAGTTGCAATAGTCTTTTCTAATCTATTGTGTCGTATGAAAAACAAGAAAACATGTAGGGCGGGACTTGATTTCGTCCAATGGGGAATCGATTAGATAGTTAGTGATTTGCTATTGCTGTGATGTCATGTGAGGGACAGGTAGTCCCGCCCTCACGCCAGTGAACACGTCATCAGAGAAGAGAACATTTTGAATAAAGACTTCCAGGGCACGGATTCATTATTGATAGTAAATACGGCAATATTCCATAAAAAAACAAGAGGTATCAATTTTATGACGTTACAAAATGTAAACCTAGCTTTCTATTTCAGACAGTTGATTAAGAAATATTCCACATAATGTTGAGCAAACACGTTGATTTTTTTAAGGTTATTGTAAGTTGTATAGTTAGATAGCTAGTAGGAGAAGTTATTTAAATTGTGCCGATATCTGTGTAGTGTTCTTGTATTAATTTACCTATAAGCATTTTTTTCTTCTATTCTTTCTTCTATATTTGACTGGGTTAAAATTAGCAGTCAATCATCATTTTTATTACCTTTTACCATCCACACACCAAGTGTGTATTTACAAAGTTGTCTAACTTTATTTCACCCAGAAATAAATCATTTTTTCCCACACTTAAACTGCACGCATATTTAAATTGAATAAATGTTTGTTTTAATTAGTTATTTATGCCAGGGTTGGACGCGTCCGTACAATAGGTACAGGCCATTTAGGTATTTGTATGTGTATAAATGACATGCTGTGTTGGTTTTATTCTATGATGATTTGTAGTTTTTCTATTTTTTAGAAAAACCTTTCTAGGGACCCGAGATGCAAATTAGTTTATGCTATACTCTCGATGTGCAATACATATTTTCCCGTTTTAAACTGAAATCATGTTTTTTGTGCTGTCCCTATATAAATAAAAACGTATATCTTTCAAACCTATCAAATTCTATCTTTTGTAGAGCACAAAATGAGTTATTTAGCAGAAAGTTCAAAGCTGCTCGTTTCCGTACAGTGGGAGTGAATGGTGAACTTGACTGTTAGGCAAGATTTTCAGATTTGTTTTAACATATCTTAACTTGGCGTCAGAAGACTTCAATACAACTTCTTGTCTGATGCTTTTATGGTGTTTTTGGTCAAAAAGTATCCATTTGTCCATCATATGGGTTAGGAATAACATGAGGGTGAGTAAATGATGACAGAACTTAGATTCTCATTATTTGGTCATATTAATATACTGTATTAATTAATATATATCAATATTCCTAATGTAATATTAAAGGATAAGTTTGCTGATTTGTATTGTTACAATGTCAGTATGCAAATCAACAGTGTGTGCTCAATCTCCATGTTAGCAAAAAGTCAACAATTTATCATTCAGCAGCAAACTCAATATGAATCCCTGGTTCATAAAACATTGATTTTACTCAACATATCCATCTATATTACAAGGATTCAAAGACGTGCTGCTACTGAATATTAACTCATTCTTTCCTCACGGAATGCCACTGAACATCATCTTATGTTTTTCCTTTGTGGTTTTCAAAGATCCTTAAAGCCTTCATGCAGATATAGCATCGTGTGTATCTATTACTATTAACTGTAGTTGAAGCATTGGGATTTTTACCTTCCGCCCATACAGTAGCTGTGACAGAAAGTGTGACGGGTAGCTTAAGCAAGCCATCTGCTGTAAAAGGAATGCCTTTGATACCATTAGCCCCCGTGGCGCGCTAACATGTTGTTTCTAGAAGCTTCAGCTGATCCTGTGAAGCCGGCTGTGGTGGGAGACAACTGTGGGCTTAGAGATTCCTGTGCTAACAGCAGGGAGATGCGCGCATGCAGGCGGAAAACCATACAGTGATCATAGCCGTGTGTGTGTGTGTGTGTGTGTTCATCTGCACAACCTTTGATCTTCTGATGAGCTGCTAATTTGGTCTCAAGGCCAGTCAGTTAGCAACACGGTGTGTGAACATGTTTCCATCATTTCCCTTGATTTGTTTATCCTGTTGGACCCCCTTGAGAGTCATGTTCTGAAACACATTTCGCTCATGTGTCGCTTATGGCAACTAATCATTTACTCACCCTCATGTCAGTCCAATCATGCATGCATTTCTTTATTCTGCTGAACACCAAAGAAGATATTTAGAAAAATAGGTTCTCTTTTTTTTTTACTTCTCTAATACAGTGAAAGTTAATGCATGAGTCCAGTGTTTGGGACCCCACTGATTTTCATTGTACCAACAAAAATGTTTAAAAGATTCTTCAAAATGTCATCTTTTTTTTTTTTTTTTCACTGAATAAAATAAGTCATAAAGGTCTGAGTCAGAAAGAATTTAGTGAATTAACCCTTTAAAGCCTGAAATATGAAATAAATCTAAAATGGGACCATTTATTGAACATTTAGACAAAATCTTTTTAAAATATCAAAGTGTTTGGTTGAGTATCAGTTTTCTTCAGAGGCCCAAATATCTTTTAGTAAGGTGATATTTAAACGATTAGTTTTATGATTAAAGTCTGTAGTTTGTATTGTGGCGGGCAAAACATAGAATGCAATGCAATACAATGATTAAGAGATGTACAAATAATCCTCAAAAGCCATATCATATTTCATACTCACATTCATGATTTTAAAAAATGAAGTATGGATGATCAACTGAACCTAAGTTCTAAGCTTGTGCAACCTCCTGATCCTTATACCTGGCATTTAAAAACATTTATTTAAATGAAAACTGTCACCGTTGTGTTCTTCTTGCAACCCAAAACATCTCAGACCAGAGTTTTGTGATAAGGCCAGGCTTTATTTCTATTCTTTCCTACACCTTCCCCTTCTTTTACTTGTATAATTGAAATCATTCCAGCCTAGAGGAGCATTTGACAGCATATAAAAGTACAAAACTCGTCTGCATCCGAGTTTATGCACTATTGCTGAAAACATGTAATTAGCCCTTATTAGGTGACTTTGTGAAAGAATTTGATAAATATGGTTTAACCCCTTCTATTTGACATATTTTGAGAGATACAAGAGACTAATATACAATTCCTCTATGCTTTATAATGGACTCCAGTAGCTTTGTACCAGGATAGAACCCTATGCATTTAGGAGATCCTGCATGGACAACTATAATATAGAGATTATATTGAGATATTGTGTAAAATGGATGTCGCACACTTAGTATGATTGTTGATTCGACGTGGGTCATAGGTGTGCAAACTCCCTTCTTCTCCTGAGCACAACCCTATGATCCCCCATGCCTTTATAGTCCTCTCAGAGTGTCAGTGTCAACGTGTAAATCATACGGAAATAAGTCTGGAAATTGAAAATGAAGCTGAAAATATGTGTGTGAGACAGCCCCTTCTCCCCCCCCCCACGCATGCAGCCCTTGCTCGAGTTTCCCCTCCCTTCCTGTCCAATTATGTTTAAAACACGGTGGAGAGCGAGAACAGGCGCACCTGACAGATGTTGACCGTTTTTAAACCCTGCTCGCTCTCACAAGTTCAAGAGACTCTCTAATTCACTTTGCAGTCGGGACATAACGGAGCGACGCCACTTATTGAGCTTTTGGAACACAGACCAACACACAAGGATTTTAGTGCTGAAGCTCAGATCAGGGTAGAGGCACTTGCAGTTCACCAAGCTTATAGTGTGATTTCCATTATATTCTTTATTCTTTATTGGGTTTCTGTTTTCTTGCACTTTATTGTGTTCTTCCTATATCAGTGGTTCTCATTCATGCTCCTAACAGGACCTATGATGCTTTATTATTATTAAATCAAAGTAAAATATTGTAAAATAAATAATATTAATCATATTCTATCGTTACAC
This sequence comes from Tiaroga cobitis, assembly GCA_030578255.1. Taxonomy (NCBI): domain Eukaryota; kingdom Metazoa; phylum Chordata; class Actinopteri; order Cypriniformes; family Leuciscidae; genus Tiaroga; species Tiaroga cobitis. The sequence goes on from CM060591.1 coordinate 47,513,571, forward strand.
TTTTCTTTTTCAAATGGTCACATTAGAACATTTATTATTTTTTATTATAAATATGTAAGCCTACATTTAATAATTTAGGAGACACTCAAATGTATGTAGCCCTATTTATTAAATAGCACACGTCAATACAATTTTTTGTTGGGGGGGGGGGGGTCTTTTCTAAAACTCATTGTATGTATTCATTTTTAGTCATTTTATCTGGACTGTAGATTGATTCGATGGACACTTGCAATTGTTTCTTTCATTTATTAGTTTAAATATCTGTATATTGACACCATTGTTAAACCAGTTGTGTAATTCAACAAATAAGGCATAATTGACTGATGGCAACACCTTTTCCACTTGTTGGAACTGTTGTTCCACACTGATGGGTGTGATGATTAACATATTACCGATGCGATATTTATTTTTCGCATCGGTTCACAATTAATGGAGATATTCTGAGCAAATCTTGTGTGAAATCTGAGCGACTCCCTCAACGCCTCCCCCTCAATATCATCCACCTCACATTTTCACGTTTAAAAAAGGTATTTTGAGAAACTCAAAACATATTCCAAGATTTTCTTCCATTTTTCCATAACTATTTAACAGATTGTGAAACTCGCACGTACAAATTTGTGATCAAACAGTGAAAATATATGTGGGGGAAACAGGAACTTGTTGTGGTGGTTCGAGTAGGCTATACATGTCGCCTATATAAAGCAGAGTTTCTTCAGTAGGACAGTGCGCTGCTGGTCCTCGTATGTGCACGTCCAGTAGACGGCGATCACACTCTAAATTAATGTAGAGCACGAGGTGACAAATTTAGCTTTTCATGTGCACATTTGTGGATCAAAATCATTAGAATTCCGATTAAAAAGCCCAGGGAACGTGTGAGAGAAATGGGCTTCGTAAATGTGTTTGATCTTGTTTTCCACTGATGACGTCAAAATCGAACCGGGGATTATTTTACGTGTTTTTGAATTTTTTTAATGAATTGAGTTATTATTTTTTAATTAATTTGGAAGAATTTATAGCTATTTGTGATATTGTAGCCTACTGTTTAAGTCAACATTTCCGATAGGCCTACCAATAAGCATGGGGGGAATAGCATGGCAGGTTACACCAATTACTTTTTTTTTTTTGCACACTAACCATTTTTGAGCTGTTCCCCACTCTGCACTTGATGACAAAAAGCCTCACATGGCACATGCACCGGGCGTGAGTCACCTGTTTCTTAGCAACCGTCACAACATGAAAACACCTGTGGCATCAATTTGTTCAAATAAGGGACTTTTAAGGATTGTGAGAAAAACTGTGATAAATAATGGAAAAGATACTGGAAACGTGTGTGAGGGCAAATCTATATATAAACAACTTTAACACAAACAGTCTGTTTGCGGAGAAGTTTATTTCATTCTTATTTGGGACATTTGTAATGTTGTGGTTAAAGTAGTTGAAATAGTGTTTCAATATAATTATTGCGGTTCACATAACAGGAATTGTTCTGATAGAAAACCATATCAGCTACATGAAAATAAAAACCATTGCTCACATGTTTGAAGTTCAGTCTCCGGCGTTTCAAAAAGGTGACGTAGGCTATTCAGTAGGCTAAACATGGGAGCCAAAAAAAAAAAAAAAATACTGATTTATTCCAGTGAAAAATTTACCCCAAATAACGTGTCAACAGTGGTTTGTAGCCAACTGTTTACCTTCCGCGTGCCGCAGAAAAACCCTTCAGCTGCGCCTGTGGCGCGCGCGATCTCTCCCTTGCTCGTCACCTGACCGCGAGCCATATGCAAATCAGCCCCGTCCTCAAACGCCATTGGCTCTCTCTCACTCATTTATTCCCTGTCAAAGCGCATCATATGGCCGCTCTTCCACAAACTTTTCTAGCCTGCTGCTGAAAGTAGCTCAAAGACAATTCTGCAGTGCACTGGATGTGAAAATCACCCCGAGAGGAAGTTAGAATAAAACAAAAGGGAGACGAGCTGACGCAAAGTTCCCATCCATCATCCTCTGTTTGGATTGCACCCATCTCCTGTTCGAGTGGCCTCTTTTGTTATTAGGAGGTTCTACGCGTGTGCGCCTGCCAGCGAACGGGGACGTGTGAATGTTTCTGTGTGTGAGCTGAGTAAGTTAAAGCCGGGTGAATGTATAGCATGATGATGGAGACGGACTTGCATTCTCCAGGAGCCCAGACTAACACAAACACGGGCCACACGGGACCCAACAGCAAAGTTAACCAAGACCGCGTCAAGAGACCCATGAACGCGTTCATGGTGTGGTCTCGGGGTCAGCGCAGAAAAATGGCTCAGGAGAATCCAAAGATGCACAACTCGGAGATCAGCAAGCGCCTCGGAGCGGAGTGGAAAGTCATGACTGAGGCGGAAAAGCGACCCTTCATTGACGAGGCGAAAAGACTGCGCGCCATGCACATGAAGGAGCATCCGGATTACAAGTACCGACCCCGGAGGAAGACCAAGACGCTGCTCAAGAAGGACAAGTACTCTTTGGCGGGTGGCCTGCTCGCTGGATCAGGGGGCGGAGGCGGCATGGGGCTGGGGATGGGGATGGGTGCAGCGGGGGTCGGGCAGAGGTTAGACAGTCCGGTGGGTCACGGTGGCAGCACCGCGGCGAGCTACGCGCACATGAACGGCTGGACCAACGGCGCGTACTCAGGCCAGGTGGCGGCTGCAGCGGCTGCTGCCGCAATGATGCAGGAGGCTCAGCTCGCCTACAGTCAGCACCCAGGCAGCGGAGCCCATCACCACCACGGGCACCACCACCATCCACACAACCCCCAGCCTATGCACCGCTACGAAATGACGGCTCTCCAGTACAGCCCCATCTCAAACTCTCAGAGCTACATGAGCGCCTCGCCGTCAGGCTATGGGGGAATATCCTACGCGCAACATCAAAACTCCAGCGTGGCTTCATCTGGGGCCATCGGCGCGCTGGGCTCGCTGGTCAAATCGGAGCCGAGCGTAAGCCCTCCCGTTACCGCTCACGCTCGAGCCCCTTGTCCCGGAGACTTGCGCGAGATGATAAGCATGTATTTACCGACGCCGGAGGGAGGGGACCCGTCCGTTCAGAGCAGACTTCACGCTGTACCGCAGCACTATCAAAGCTCCACGACGAGCGTAAACGGAACCGTTCCACTGACACACATATGAAACGATTCGCATACGCATTCAGACTCAAATAACCAAATATGTACCTCCTTTAGAGCATAACTACCTTTTTTTGTACAGAATGTCTGTTCTTGTAAATTTGAAGGTGATTTTATTTAAATATAGGCTAATACTTAAACTGAAGGGTCTCCTCGGGATGTTGTCTGAATAATTTGTCCGGAATGACACCATATGCGTGAGCTTTACACATTTGCGAGGGATTAATTATTCTTTTGTGAGTGTGTGTGTGTGTGTGAGAGAAAGAGAGAGAGAGAGAGAGAGAGATAGAGAGAGAGAGAGAGAGAGAGAGATGGTAGGCTACTATGTTTTAAAAAAGAGTGGTTGCAACAGTGAATAGTCTAAATACAATGTTTTTAAAGTTTTCTAAGATTTTTCTCTATCACACTTTGATTTGTCAACACGTAACTCACTGTATTTGCTCTATTCCTTATTTGTTTGTTGTATTTTTTTTCCCTTGTACATTGTGAATATATTACAGAGAAGATTGATACACATCTGTAAATATAATTCGGATTTGCCAGGAAAAAAAGAGGAAACGTTTTGCGTTGATGTGAGAAGAATAAATTTGCTTTTGCTCTGATACTGGAAAGTTAGTTTGCTGTGTTGTTTTGCTTTTTATCCCACGAACCTCGCGATTAAGCAGCTGGAAATAGAATATTCTAAATGTGATAACGTTTGTATAAACCACTAAATTTAGTCACTCTCTGCTTGATCTATTCTGAACCTTTTTTTAAATATTGGAACAAAACAATGTGTAAGAACGAATTATTCAATTGGAAATTGAAATTGAAAACTGCTCCAACAGCACAGTATTAGGCTATTTTAATAATATATATTTAGGCTATCAGATGTAAAATTGAAACATATTTGTATCTTCAACTGAGGTAAAAAAAAAAAAAACGACTGAAAATTGTATGGGACTATCGCATATGTAGGACCACGTGCAATTGTGTTTATTATTATTATTATTACAAATCACGTTTTCATTTCCAAATAATTTTCCATTGCTATTACATTTTCTCGGGTAAGTTATTTTTAAAAAGACATTGCTGGGAAATTTCAGTGTGCGTGATGAATGAAGGGGAAGCTTAAATCCTAAATAGGCTATATTACTCAATGAATATCACTTTATTGAATGTAAACGTTTTAAGCGAGTTTTATACACTTATAAACGCTCCACTTAGATCGTGTTGTGTCTGTCTAATAAATGAAACCTCTTCAGATCGCTTGATAATTACTATTTATATGATGCCACTATTTTTGTTGAGCGTGATCAGCTGCTTTAATTGCGACAAAGCTATTTTACAGTAAGGAAACCTTCTGTATTTTGTTTCTTTCAATAAGCCTTCCGTGGCGTTGTTGCTGTGTCTTGGTGCATATGATGGAGGTCAAAGTTCAAGACCTCTCAAAATAAAGAGTGTCCAATGAAAAACGAAGAACAAAAAATAGAGAGCGAACCACATTATTCATTGTTCAAAGGACCAACCCCTGTTTTTTCCCTGTGAGCCCCGGATTGTGCAGACATATGCTTTAAATCCGCTCCACTTCAATTAAATCCGCCTGGGTTCCCGCGAGCCACTCATGACTATATTTACCGGATATGGAATAATTGCGTTCTAAATCTCCTAATGGAATTAAAAATGTTACTGTTTATTTCCACTTTCGATATGCATTTTAGGAAGAATTCTTTTTTTTTTTTTTCGCCTTGTGGCTTATTTTCTTTTACTAAAATTGACAACCTAATTTTCTTATAATTGAATCAGTGGTGGGCCGTCAAGCAAATGTTGCTCGTATCCTCCGTGGGGTGTCAGTGGGATTAAGATGAATGCAGAGAGTGTTTTGTGTCAGGGAAAGAGGAGGATTAGACAGCCCTAAAAGCTGAACCCCCGGGTCAGCGACAAGTTACATTCTTATTACAATGACACCCACCGGAAGAGTGACGTGACGCGGGAGCTATCCCGCAACAAGTAGGATTCAGGGAGCTCTTTCAACTTCAGTTCTTTTCTTTTTTTTTTTAACTCCACAACTCGACGACCGTGAGAATGTTGACGAAGAAGTGTCACAATAATCTTTGTAACAAAAATGGATAGGACTAAAGCAATTAGTTTGGGAAAAAATAAAGTAAGCCTAACTCTTTTATTTGAAAATTACATGAAAAACGTTTGCTTTTTTTGCCGTTTAAGTGGACAGGACACTAAAAATAGGCTAGGCCTACTAATTTTATAGACATTTTCCTTATTTCAAGAAAATATATTTTTAAATAAACTGTCCTCACATGCACAAGGATAGGGCAACACACAACATTGTTGTTCTTGGCAACGCGGATTTGCATCCAGAAACAAAAAGAGTGAGCCCAGCTTGGGCACCAGTCCAGCAGACTGGCAAATCTCACCCTATTCACCTTCACCGTTTCCTGGCAGAAGTAAAGAATACAACCGCAAAATACCCCCGATACATCTATAATAGCTAGACAGACCTTTATCACCTTTACACCGCCATGTTCTAAAGTGAAATGGTCAAAAATGGGCTTGTATATTTTGTCATTTGTAAAACCGGCGATCCTTTGCACTCGCTGTCATAAATGTTCCTAATTAGCATCGGGTTTATCATACCCCTGCATATTTTCTTGCCTCTTCAGAAAAAAAGCCGGTTGCCGTTCTGCTACGGAAGATTACGGAGACAGATTGCAGAGGACGAATGTGCGGCGCCAGATTAGCGGGGAATAGAAACAGCAACTGGGCCAGTAAATTCCTTGCGCGGGCCTTATCGTGCAATTACACGTTGACATGTTTAACAATCTCGCAGTCTTTTTTCCTAATCCACAAACCTCCGAGAGGCACGAGACACAGTCGCTTTAGACTTGATTAAATGTTTACCGAATAGGCTAAAACCTAAATGTTCCACAAAATATTAGGGGGCAACTTTCTTTCTCTTTTGTTTAAATTGGCAGAAATAAAAAAATCATGTAGCCTATAGTTTTTCCTCTCACCCTTGTGTTTGTCTACTCTTCATTGAACGTGAATCAGGATAACCTTGCAAATCCGGCTTTTAAAGATCGTCTTTCCTTACGCCGTACTAAATGTGTCCAAACCTTTGTCTTCCACATGCATTTCAATAATGTTGAAATCATCCGGCTTGAGATCTATAAGCACTGCACTTGTAATCCTCAAAAACATAGGCTACTGTGAGACTGACATGGAGCAGGTCTAAACCTGCCATTGGGGAGAAAGATGATGTTAACACACTCATTTGTTATTTAATATAGGCTTAATTTCATATAGACCTATTATAAAATATAAAGTCGTTCTACGCAAAGTTATGCCTTCATTTGTCATATAAAAACAGGTGCGCAAATGGGTTCTTTTTACCAACACTTTTCAAATAGCCTGTAAAAAAATATTTTCATGATTTATCACAACTTTTTTTCTTTTGTCAAATCAACTTATAATTAATGTGGTTCAGATAACATCATATTTTGAGTTTCTGTTGATTAAACCAGTCCCCTTCATTGTTTTAAGTCAAATGTTTAATTTCAATGAACTCCAAATTTGAAGGCAACCAACTTACCTTTTTATGTCAAACCAATAATATATTTTTACAGTACTCCTGCACATCAAAACTGCTGGGTTGTTTCAAACCATCTTTGGGTCAAATGTGGAAAAAACCATCCATTGGTTTAAATTAAACAATTTAAACCTATAGGTTCATTTAAACCAACGTTTGGGTTTGTCCATATTTGACCCAACCCAGCATTTTTAGAGTGTATAGTGTAAAATTGGCTTTGTATTTGCAATGACTTAAACAAAGGGACACTTAAAGTCCCTGTAAAGTCAAAATTAAGTATGTGTTCTGAGTTTGTAACACCACAGAAAAATGTGTTATTAGCCATCCAGCCAAATTTGAATGATAAAAAAGCCGGCAAGTACATAAAATAAGCTATCAAAATCTTGAAAAAATGAGCATTACTCTCTGCTCTCAAACGCTGGGGGCGTGTCCGCTGGCTGCGCTGAAACCACGCCCACTAGCGGGAAAGCTGTCGACGGCGATATTGGGTGATACTGCTTTCGGGACGGGAGGATGAACGCTGGCGGGGGATAGTCGTTTCGGCCCCGTTCACCAGTAACAGCGGATTATCAGTGAATCCCAGTTGTCTCTGAGGAAAGTTTATAAAACGATCCTGTGTAAAATGATCACTACAGAGGCGGGTGTTGGCGGTAATCCTCAGCTCTTCATCAAGGTTGGCTCTAACGTTACAAAGGTAGTAGCCTATATGCATTTCCGTGTTGAAGGCATAGCTAGCTAGCAAACAGTAGGCTGTAGTAATAGTACTGACAGTAACTCGCGTTTGAGCGGCGAATGCGAATGGGGTCGGGAGAGATCAGCAGTGTGTCATCAAGTAGGGGCGTGTCCACGAGCTCATGGGCTCCAGTGCGTCATCGAGCCCTGTTTTAGCCCCGCCCAAAAAATCCGTAAAATAGCAATGGTGAAAAACTGTTTAACGGTCTAACTCCGCATTTCAGTACTTCACAGTTCACAGTCTTTGTAATATGTTTTAGCAATACATTTGTAACATTTATAATGTGTTTAGAATTTTTTTGTAGAATTGCCTTTACAGGGACTTTAATAAATGATGCACATTTTATGACAAACTGAAGGCAAGGAGAATGATCCCTTTAAGCATGTAATGGGTTTACGAGTGGTCAGAGGCTCTGCTCTGGTTAATTTACGAACGTTTTTACGTGCTACTTAGGCAAAGACGCTCGTAGGAAACGTGCCGTAGAGATTAAGTAGGCTACTACATGCGACTAAAGTTCTGCTCAGCGCTTCGGGAAGCACATCATTGGTAGTTAGCGAGTTATCTCTTTCTCTTAGTCTCTTTTCCCCGCATACACACACACAACTCTTACTCTCCCCTGTTACTGTCCGCCTGTGCGAGGGCCTGCGGCGAAGTGATTGTGAGAGACTCTGTTGGAATTTGGCAGCGCGCGGCTTTGGAACGGCGCCCCACGCTGACTGTCATTCAGCGGGCCTGCGCGACTCACTGTGCAGTTGGGAAGTGTCGCACATCCGTGCACTCATTGGCCTTACAAAGCTGATTACAAGCATCAGCGAATTCCTGAAGGCAATGAGAGGCGATGCAGGTGCACGAGAGGGTAAGTTCCCGGTTGGAACATGCGCGGATGTATAGCTGAAAGTTGTGAACATCCAAACAGCCTCACCCAATCAGAGATATTGCCTTTCTGAAGTGCATTAACTTTAAAAAGACTGGGAAATGGAAACCATCTTTGCAAAATATATACCATTTCTGAAAAATAAATGAAAAAAAAAAAAAAAATATACTGGCGAAAGATCATTTAACTTCGAGGAGCTTTACGTTAATATTATGTGGATGTTTCATTCATTTAGGAATGTTTTGTTCAACCTCGATTTGGAAATCATTTGAATACACATGTGAATTAAAAATATTGAAGTTAGTTTTGATTTTCTAGATTTTAAAATATTTATTTTTATTAGCCTACCTCAGAGTCCAAATACGACACCTTTGTTTACACTGCAATCCAAGGTATAAGCAGTCTGTAGTTTATAGGCTAATGATTGTTGCATTTAACCCACTTTTCAAAGGGCTGACAGCAGTCGTGTGCTGCTGCTGTCCGAATGTGACTTATGTCCAGAATGATGTGCGTGTGGGTTTAAATAACAGATTGATTTCGAAACGTTTTCAGAACAGAATTATATAGCCATTCAAATCAAGAGGAGCGCGAGATTGGAATCTTTCGATGTCTCTTCTTCTTCACGTTCCTCGAAGGGAGATCCGTCACCTGAGAGTTGTCACCCCGCTGTCACTTGCTGATTAACGGACAAAAGAGGTCTCCCGGTCGGTCTGTGGCAGCCAGTCAACCAGAACGGACTATGCAAATAGCCCGGAGAAGGCGAGAAGATGGCGAACACTGCTCTCAATTGTTTTGTGGATTCCACAGCTTTGCGTGCGCAGCTGCAGTTACCCAGGACACTATTTTGCATTCGCGAGCAGAAACCTAAAATGTCTCGGCTAAACAGACATCTGAAACAGTTGTCCTTAAACAAGTGGAAAGATTTAACATTACTTTTATAGCCTACATAGACTAAATATGAAAATGTGAAGAATGAAACGAGATAAAAGGAAACTTTAGAGTGTCACACCGACCAATCGTCAGTTAGAGTGCGCACGGAGCTGTCCAGGTGCTGAAACCCAACATGCTGAAGGTGTGGCTTACAAAGGTTTCAAACATCAAACGAGCAGTTCCTTACACCAGGTATATGTTTTACTTTACAGGTGGTCGCCTATCTACAGCATTGGCCTGCTATTAATATGTTTTCAGTAGCAGAATTAAGGGTGATTGGGTGGGACAAGGTGGGACAGAATTTCCACCTTGTGTAAGATTTCTTGCCATAAATGAAAAACATTTTCAGAATTACAGAAATGTATCGTGTTGGACTAATGTTACCTATCCACTTGAACAGGAAACAATTTCATATTATACTAAGGATGCGTGACATACACTTTTATGTAAACTGAGCCAAAACCTCTTTTTTTTGGTAACATGATTTATGCTAGTAGTGAAAGCATATTCATCAGCCTACACAAGTTAGTTCATACTTTGATAACATTTCATATGCAAGATTTCCCTTTTCTGTTTATCTTTATTAAGTCCATGTTTATTTCTCACTTTTATTTTTCAACATTTAGGCTATTAATTCATCCAAAATTCACATTAGGCTACAACACATGGAATTGAGGTAAAAGAAGGCTTGAACTCCAAAAGTCATTGAAAAGTGTATTTCAGGGTCAACTTGCCTGCCCCGCCCACCTAGCCTACATGATGTCACACCAGTGAAGGCATCCAATTTTGATTATGTGGTCTCACAGCTATAGGACTCAGGAAAAAAAGTTTTTATTTCACTCATTAGGTGAGAAAATAAACTCTGTATAGTTATACTGTCCCTATTTGACCTTATGTCCCAGTCAGTCACCCTTAAAGGGATACTTCACCTCTGGAAAGATGAATGTGTATTTAAAATGGGTCATTTATGTAGAAGAAATGTGAAATTATTTTTGAATATGGAGCTTTCTAGACTGAGAAAAGCCAGAAAATGTATTTTTTGAAAGACAACAACTCCCAGAATGCACTTGCTTCGCTGCCCTAGGAGGCCACGCCTACCGGTAACGGATCGCAGTAGTTAAACAACAAGACTTAGTCTAGGCTACTAGTGAGTCTCCGTGTTGAGTCTGCCCGGGACAAAAGAGGATGAATGGTAACCCCTACTACTCTGCTTTCTCCTACTAAGTTACTCAGCTTTCTCCACAGAACAAGAGCCTGCTAGCTTAGCTTAGCTTCCAAAAAAAGATGGGCGGGTTGAAAACATGCGGGACAGCCCCTACTACGGACTGTAGTTTTTAGCCTCTGGCCAAAAAAATCCTCCGATGACGCAAAATGAAATATCCCTTTAAGTCACCCTATTTAAATGTCAGCTCAAGTAGTGATTCTGGATAAGTCGCCCTGGCTTGTCTCAACTTATTTCCACCTATCAGTACAGAGTGCTACAGGAATGACTTATTTTTGTTGGCCAAAACCCAGAAACGTTCTATCGTCCTGAAGTCAATGGGTGTTTTTGGTTAAATATCTGAAAAAAAGTTCTGTGGTGAACACAAGCTCCACATATTTTCACATTTTATCCTACATAAAATACATAAGTAATACCCCCTTGTGTTTTTTTGTTTTTTTGTACTTGTCTTGAAAAAGGTGGTTTCTAAATATGGGACTATATACAGAGGTTGTCAGGGACATTAAACATCATCAAGCCGAACAAATAAAATCATCTACTCACTAGTCCGCTTTTACAGCCTCGTTGTGTTTATATAACCATGCTTTTGCAAACTATAGTAACTCAAACTGTCAGGAAAAATGTTTTGAAATAATGACTGAAAAAGTTGTTGGAAACGTAATGGTGGTGATGTTGAAGTCATGTAACCGTATGTAGTTTGTTTATAGCTGTGTAGCTTGTTTATATTTATCTTTTTATTTCTGGCAATTGTATTTAGGCTTCATCATGATCATGATGAACAAAATATATAATGATTATAACTTTGTTGAGTCACAGAGGTTATTTTCAATCCAAAAGCAATTGGGAAAAATCGTTTTTTTGTGAGTGGACCAGGGTGATGTGAACTTGAATACAAAAATATGTCATCATCACTGCAGCAATCTATAGCTGTGAGCTTAGCATTTTTTATGGCTGCAGGAGGATAGTCTAAAAAGCCAACACACGTGTCTAAATGTGTGAACTTATGGCACAAGATCAAGTGATTATGTTCTACCTTACATTATATGCAGTTATATTTTTAATTGTATGCAGTAATATTTCTAGATTTGCCGTGAACCGATGACGTTTTTTGTGAAGTGCTCTCTCTCTCTCTCTCTCTCTCTCTCACCCTTACACCATTTGCAATTGACTGCAATTTGCAGCTGGCTGGTGGGTAAAACCTCACCTCTTCTCTGGCTTTTGGCTTTGGTTGGTCAGAGCTGCCAAAAAATAAAAGGCTGTAAATTAGCCCAATTTATGATGCCTACTGTGCAATTCATTGATGCTTCCCATGAAGTGCCAGTGGGTGAGGGTACAGAAAAACAGACTGAACATTTTGTTGCCCCGTGGGGCAGTTCATTAGCACATAATAACCACTTAATCATGAGATGAAGTCAAAGTCTTCCTCTCGTGTAGAGCCATTTGGTGCTTTCTTGGTTGGGATGGAGTTTAGGGTGGCACATACCCAATTGTGGCCAATGGGCATGATGCCCGTGGCCGTGAATATTTGTGTAGGTGTAGTTGTGTGCATGTTTCTTGAATCTCTTATGGGGTTCTGCAGTATGTAAATCCTCAGCTTGGATTTACTAAACCACATGCATGTTATTGAGATTCTCCCTAACAAGATACACAACTTACATCAGTGAAATGAATCTAAACTGGCATGATGTGGCCTAATGGTTAAAGTTCTGAGCTGCTAACTAAATAGGACTTTTACCATTGTGCAGTAATTAAAGCCCCCATGAAATAAAAATGGACAAGTCTTGTTTTTAATGGAAAAATGCAGTATTTATTAAAAAAATATTTATCCATGATTTTTTTTTTTAATTCATATGCCCTCGTAATCTTTAATCACAATAACTTCCCCTCCTTCTTGCAGTGACATCTCTTCTCTGGCGCAAGGGGCGGGGCAACCTGGCTGTCACTCACATGTCATCACAGCAATAGCAAACCATCCAATCAACTCCCGATGGACAAAATCAAGTTTTTTTTCTTATTCGAGAAGCCGTTTCCCTCAGATATATGTCACAATAGGGAAAAAATCGATCACAACTTTTCTTTCATGCTGACTGTAAGTGTTCCCTTAATTATTTTTGAATGAAAAAAATAGCTGTGTCAAATTAGCAATATTTAGTGAATTAGTTAACTGGTTCAATCTACAAATTCATGGTCTTATAAGGATAATTTAAGGGGAAAATTTTACTTAAAATCAGGACATGTGCTTACAGTAGATCTAGATGCTGCTATATTTCCTAGCAGTTTAGTCAAATAAAACATCATCACTTCAAAACATTCTAAAATACTTGTAAACGAATGTAATGATTAGGGTTTAAAAGCATTTCTTCCTCTAAAGGGTGAAGTATGTTGTTGTTTGCAATTTTTTAAGCATTGATAAAATGGTTTGTGAGGGGATTAAGCAGAACTGGAGCAGAAGAGGGAAGCTTGATGATTTTCATATGAGTTAAGAACGAGTGGAAAAGCAGACAACAAAGGCAAAGGGACAAACTAAAAGGGAAGAGTGTTAGAGGAGTGTGCATGACCTAGGTAAATAGCAGTTATCCCTGAGGTCCATCCTTGACATGTCCAACCGTTAAAGAGGCATCTACTCTTATGTTTTCATGATGACAACAGTGTGAATGTGAAATATGTATACATAGTTGGTAGTACTGTATATCCTTTCATTTATGCTCTTTTTACAAACTGAAACAATCGATTGTCATAAAAAATGATGCCAATGTCAACAATCCTAATATATATCAAAATAAATATCATGTGCACAAAATCCATTTACAATGTGAATTATGTTCTACTGACTGTCTGACCCTTGTACTCAAACACAGGGATTTGCAATCATGACGCTTTAAAATGATGTTCAGGTCACACAGACACACACAGTTTATCCCTGATCATGGGGTCAAGTCTCAATCTGGAAGCTCTTTGATTCTTTAAACCCCAAACCCAGGGTCTTGTTTCAGAGTAGTGGAACCATATCTGAGCTGCTTGACACAATGAACTTGACAGACAACCAGATTTTCCTGCTGAGAGTCTGGTTTGGGTTACTCTGCTCTTATTATGCTGTCTGAAAGAGAACAGGTAATGGAGTCTGAGGCGAGGTGGAGGAACGCAGACTGCGCCCTTTATTCAGCTCTACCTTGATTACCTGAAACTCAGGTAATTGCCGCGGCTCTATTTCAGACACTGTTTACCCCTTCAGAAATAATCATCTGATCAGTCTGCCCTCACCTGGGGCAAAGCAAAAAAAAAAAAAAGAGCACTGAGCTGGCACAACCTAACTCCCTTATCATTGTCACCACTCCACTGACTTACTGTTTTCTCAAAACAAAAGTTGCCACACCAAAAACTACTGCAATACTAACATACTTCAGTATCAACAGTAGGCCTATAGTGTTAAAAGTGTCTGTCTTGTTGCTAGAACGATTGTTTTGGACGCTAGTGGATTAGATTAGAAGATGATAAATAGATGATATTTGGTTTAATTGTGAATTATGAAAGAAAATGGCTTAAATTGTTCATTGTTATCATATGCTCTGACCTCAGATAAGCAGTAGGCTTTTATAGAAAGAAAAAATGGAAATATAACAAAGTAGAATCAATGATTTATGAATATTTTCCTGCCATTTTTAAGATTAACATTCACTCTCAGGAAAAAAAGCTGTCACTGGGACGGCACCCTTTAAAAAGGTACTAATGTGTACTTTGGTACCTTTGAAGGACTAATATGCACTCTTTAGGTACAAAGGTGTACCTTTTGAAAGAGTACCATCCCAGTGACAGCTTTTGCACCTATTTTTCTGAGAGTGTGTATCATGTAATCAATAGAAAAGTAATATAGTCTGATTACGAGTATTTTAAAATGAAATATAATCTAATTACGAGTACTTAATTTTTGGAATCTGATTACGCCATCCCAGTGACAACTTTTGTACCTTTTTTGTTTTCTCTGAGAGAGTAGGAACTGTTTTTCTCAACAGAATCTTTGTGTTTAATGAGCTAATAAAATATTTCAACTCAATATTTTGTCTATTTATGTGACAAGTAATCATCATCATGATCATCTTGTTTTGCCATGGGGGGCTGATCAGCCTTTTTGGGGTTTATTTCGCGAGAACAACCGGCTGGATGTACATTATCCCTTATACAGCCTCGATACGATGAATGACGCCTCTTAAAGTTTGTGACAATCGTCAATTTGCCAAACACTAAGTGCTGTTACAGTATGTTTTATCTGATCAGGGGGCCAGGAGCGAGAGGGAGGGATGGGGAAAGCAAAAGAAAACCATCCTCTAGCCCATGTGGATAGCAGACCTCTTGTGTTCTTGATCAGTATATGCCTCTATTTGACTGTAACTATTTCCAGACCTCCTGCCTGCTTGGTTTGCCTATAGTTCAGGCCAAGGCACAATAGTGTCCCGCCGGGCTGCTCTGGCTTCCGAGCCTCGCTGCCGTGGTGATTCATTATTTCGTTGCCCCTGGTGACCGGGACCAGGCCAAGCCCCCTCCTGTCAAACAGACCACTAAGTGGTGAGAGACGAAATGAGTGACATTTCCTAAAAGTTCTGACCTTTGTTTTCCCATTGAGTCGGCTGCCATGTTGGTGGAAAAGTAGTGCACACCGAAAGTGTGCGCAAACACGTTTTAAATGCATTTTGGTAGTATTTGTTTTTAGTAAAACAGTGTTTATAATGAAGGGGTGGATCTCACAAAACCTTTAAATATATATAATCACAAAAGAAAAAATTGAAAAAAGAAATGAACAGACTTTTTGAATGTTTTTGTTTTTGTTTTTTTGCTGTAGCCATAGTGTGAATGAGAAATACTGTCATGAAAATAACGTCACAATCCTAATAGCACAAATAGTTTATTTATTTTCAGTATTTAATATTGAATATTTATTATACACTTAAAAATAAAGGTTATTTATTGGCATTTATGGTTCCGCGAAGAACCTTTAGCATCCAGGGAATACACAAAAGGTTCTTTACAGCTCAGATTATTCAAATGTTCTTCACACTAGAAAAAATGGTTATTTTCAGAGCTAATCACTTACATGTTCACTGCAAAAACCCACTTTTGGAAACTTTATTTTTAAGAGTCTTCATTTGAGTACTGTACTTAAGTACACTTTTTGAGTATCAGAACTTTACTTGAGTATTATTCTTTCTGGACACTTTTTACTTTAATTTCACTACATAAAAGACAAATATTGTACTTTTTACTTCACTATATTTCTGTCAAGGTCCTTGAGTAGAAAGTTTGACGTCAACAGGCAACGTCGGACAGAAGTTGGATTTTGCTTGGAAATGAAAGTCGGGTTGACGTCAGAACCAGACTGATGTTGGTTTCTGGCGTCAACACGATTTTCAGTATTAACTACAATATAACGTCTGTCTAACGTTGGAGATTAATGTCAATCTGGCATTGGATTCTGACATCAACCTGATTTTCATTTTCAACGTTTGGTTTGGTCTTCTAAATGCGAATTTTGTCATTGTTTTGGAGCACACTAGCTTATAGATAACAGTGAGGCTAACATATTCATACTAAAAGCCAAAAAACTTAAAATAGGGCACTATTTGAGTGAACAGCCATTTGGGTGTCCGGAACCATTGTGGATGTTATTGAGTGCACTTACTCAATCTCACATTTAATCCCACTACTGGAACTGTGTTCTAAAAAAAAAAATTGATATTGATATGATGGTAGGTAGGCAGGCATAGATTCAGAGGCATGAAGTACTGTAAGTATTACATACAACAATGCAACAATAATAAAACAATGCATTGACATTTACTTTTTACTTTTGATACTTAAGTACTTGAACTTTGAACTTTTGTACTTTTACTTAAAGGAGCTGTATGTAAGAAATGTATTTCAATTAATCATAAAAAGGCCTTGATATGTCACTAGACATTAAGAAATCATGTTCATTTCAAATACTTATATCACTGACAACAGTAGTATGGCTAGGTTATTGTCATTTAAAAAGTGGACTTGCAGCCCTCAACTGATGTTGATGTTGTCATGTTGTGTTTTGGTCTGATGCGCCACCCTCCACCTATCCACCAATCACGAAGTCAGTAGTGTTTCGGGATCCGGGTTGCCAGCTTGGCTCTAATCTACCCTAACTGTAGTCGGATAAAGATGTCAAACGTTACTAAATCAAAAAGACCTCGTTATGATTCAGAAATTCGTCGTGAAAAAGTCAGAAATAAAATCAGAATTTGCATTGGAGATGCTTTTGAAAGATGGAGACGGCTGAAAACGGAGAAGAATTTGAACACAGACGCCAACGTGGCTAATTTTCTCCTGGACAGGTAAGATTCATCTATGCTTGGCTAACTTGTACTTGATGTCAATGGACATTTCATATATTCATGACAGTCGAACAAAGTTATGCATGTTCGTGCAAAGTAACTTAACGTAAGCTCACATGGACGTATGCTAACATTAGCAATGTATTATAGGAGCCAGTTCTCTGTCTTTATGCTGAGACGTCATTCGTTCTTCGCGTATATCGTGGACTAAGTTACACATGCTGCAAGTTGACCAGTATGAACATTGCTAATCAAGTTTAGTTACTCTAACGATATTTTATGATGAAACTGAAAACAACCCTGTGTTAGCCATTGGTGATATTGAATTTGTCCGGCGTTATAATTGCTGTGGTAAATGTTTTCGTTATTTGTTAGCCCGCTTATGACAAAAACTTTAACACTTGTAAATCGATTTTTTTTTTCGTCTTTAAAAATAAGGAAGTTTTATTTTGTGGTAATATGTTTTTTGTTTTGTTTTACAATTATACATTTATTTTTCCACAGACTTTTTTTAAATTGTAATTGTATTTATATGTTCAAAATAACGAAATAAAATTAAATTAAATATCAAATCAAAAACGCTTATCTCTTCAGCTATTATGGCCCCAGCACCTCAACACCCCTCAACACACCAACAACTTACTGTGTCGGTCTCGTCTTCACTTCCATTGGAAGCAGCCTACGTTTCTGCTGAATCCTGCAGCTAATCTGGCAACCTCGAGTCAGGGGGTAGGGGGAGGGGATACAGCGCTCTATGGTATTTTTAAAGTGATTGCAGTACCAGTTTTGGCCACAATCCTACGGCTCCTTTAAGTAAAAATAGGCACTTTAACGGAGTAATATTTGACCAGTAGTAGGCTATCTGTCCTTTCACTCAAGTAAGGAAGTTGTGTACTTTGTCCACCTCTGGTGAAATGTGACCTGTTTCTGTAATGTCCACCCTAGAGATTTTATTCGTTTACAGAAATAACATAACTCGATGAATTTATAAGAGATCACGGTTAATCCTCTTTAATAGGGATTGGACGATGTAAATCAATTTTAAATGCACACTTTGATGCGTGTTGTAACATGCGTAGCCTACCGTAACAGTACGAAGGACAGTATGAATGTAGCCTACTGCGCATTTGTAGTCTATTTTCCCTATTTAATTTACGATATCCCATAGCTCGGGTCTTTAGTGACCCCTGGGCGCCATTCACTACCCTCCACCTCATTCATGTTTTAAAGTTAACCATCAACCTTTGTTAGACAAAATAACAGACACATTTTTTTGTTTATAGAAGAATGCCTCCCAGACAGCAACATAGTCTCTGCCCAGATACGGCCCACATCTGGTACGCATGGAATCCATATTTACCAGATCTGGGCCGACATGTTGCTGTCTGGGCTATTTTCCTATTTTTTTTTGTAAAAATTGTATAGGGTCACAAAGAGGTGTTTAACAGTGTAAGTATATTTTTTCTGCAGAACAATAATTGAATCTTTGATGACTGAATAAGCGCAACTCACCTTTATTTAAAGATGGCAATGTCTGATACACAATGATGAAGTGACATTTACATTTATTCATTTTTCAGGCGCTTTTATCCAAAGCAACTTACAAATGAGGAATACGGCAAGCGATTCATCGTCGAGGCAAGCAAATGCAAGAAGTTCTCAAAATACAAAGTTTCAGACATTGTAGAGTAGCATAAGCTAGAATAGGGAGGGATTGAAGTAATGTGAAAGCATATAATTTTTTTTATGTTAATGAGGTTAAATGCGCACGAAAGAGTGACTTTCACTCATAGCTACCACAGGCAGAAAACAAAAGAATAGGAAGTAGTATCATCAGCAAAACTTGAAATGGGCTCAGCGATTTACTGCCGAGAAAGTACTGAATGCAATCAAATATTACTGTCACTGTAACTTGATGGTGGATCTGGTGAAGAAGCTGTCAGCGAGCAGCAAAATCATTTTGAATTGTATCACTCAATGTCAGTTAATTTTTAAATAAGGCAAGGTTACATATAGCAGGGATATTTTAGCAGGTTAGTAATTTAGCCTATTAATGTTTACACTTTTAAATGTCCTTTTAATGTTCTATGGTTGAAGGAGTATACTGTAATCTCATTGTACCCAGGTTTTGAAAATGCTTTTTGCTAACTTCATAGAGCGAACATTTCGCTGATTGTTTACGGTTTAACGGTAGAAAAGCGTCATGGGGTGTAGGAAAAGGGTAATAAAATGGCGTTGAACTCGCGCGCACCGCTGCACCGCGTGCTTCTCGAATCTAAACCATGGCCGCCACTTTAAGCCGCTGACTCCAGACCTCGATAATAACATCTGACTGCCCACCGAAGCCCCAGAAATCAAGCTGGCTAAGGACGCTGCGTCTCTATAACACGCATCGTGTATTGTCGTGTAATTTATACGCGAAAATTAGTTTTTACGTGCATATGAGACGCAGTTTTTAGCGTGCATTTGATACGCAGTTCATTTACGTGTAATACACACGCACCCCACACCACTAATTCTACCCAAACGTATAATACACACGCACCCCACCCCACACCTAAACCTACCCTAACCAACCAATGCGTATCATATGCACGTAAAAACTCACTTTAGCGTATAAATTACACGACAATACACATGCGTGCTATAAAGACGCATTTAGTGTGATCGGGTTGGTAACAGAGACCTGTCGGTCACACAGAGGCGCGCAGCCACCGCGCTCGGACCAGCGCTAATTGATTGACTAATTGAACTCTGCGTGCGGCCGCCCTCCGTTCTCAGTAATCAACATGTGTTTCAGCCGGTGGAAGATTTCTGAAACATTTGCTATTATTTTTATATGGCTGTTTCATATTCTACACCTTCCTCTTCATGTTTAATCTTCAGACTCTAATAAGCTGCTATAACTGGCGCTCTATAAAAATGTCAATAAAACGGAAAGACTTTGACAGCTTGTTGTGTGTTCTTCCCTTGCTTAGTTATTTACTGGTCAGCTCTAATAGCAGCCTACATCAAACAAATTTGCGTATCAACGTAACAACGTCAACTGCAAATCTATCACCATCAGTTTTTAACCTGCAGTCTCTCCGATAAGCCAGGTATAAAAATAATTATAGCAACTTTCATTTTAAAGAAAGTAATAAGAGTTGATTGTTTTAAGAAAATTCAGCATGTTTTATTGATAATCTTCTTCACAGACCCCCTGGAGATACTTAAGGGAGCATACATAAACATTAAGCATATGATTTTCTTTGAAAGCGCTGATGTCTGTTCTTTTATTGTCAGTTTCTCTCTCCCGCACATTCTCTCTCTCTCTCTCTCTCTCTCTCTCTCTCTCTCTCTCTCTCTCTCTCTCTCTCTCTCTCTCTCTCTCTCTCTCTCTCTCTCTCTCTCTCTCTCACACACACACACACACACACACACACACACATCGATACAGTTGATACATTTCCCCTATACAGCAATTAATATGTATCAGCCTATAAATATGTATCATATTGATTTCTAAGGCCTCTAGTCTAGTCTAAATCATCATCATGATCAAAACTTTGTTGAAAAACCTGTTGTACACAAACTACTATCCATGCTTTTTGATGACTAATTGATAGCTTTGATCATAAAACTAATCATTTAAAAAATAGACATTATTGGGAGATGTAGAGTGACGATGGCTGATATTTATATGAGTTTTATGTGAGTCTGTTATACCAAAGTCCCTATAAGGAAAGTCATCTTTGAAACGCCTCCCGTGGAGCTATTGCAGTCATGCAAACACAGCTCCTATCTCTTTGAATGGGGAAAACATCAAATTCTCCAAAGCTCACCAAGCATATGATTACATTTCATCTTTGAAATCACCAATGAAATCTGACTGATAACTGATCAATTTTGTTTCTAGACAAAAAAAACTGCATTTTTCAAGCTGGACCCGCTAATGCGCATGTGCAGTCATAAACGTGCTTCTCAGAACACTGACTGCTTCAATGGCTGCGTCCGAAAACTCAGGCAGCTGACTTGTAGCCTCAGCGTTTGCCTTTGAAAGTATCTTACTTTCAGTTCTACAATAGTAATTTCTCGCTAGTAATGGCGTTGGTCAAAAATGTACATTTACAAACTGGCCACCAACCGCAACTTTCAGACGCCATATTTTTTTTCTAGCTCAACTGTCATCGAATGCAACACATAGGATTGTGGGATATCAATGGCAGCGAAGGATACATCAGATGAAGGTATCTCTAGAGACATGATGTGAAGCTTACGTTGGATTCGGACGTGCCTTGATGCCTTCCTTGGAATGCATCCTCCGATTTTGGATGCAGCCTAGCCAAACTATATGAGCCATAAAAGCCTGATTTGAACACATATGCAAACTTAAAAAAAAGTATAAAGGTTCAAAAATCTGCATTTAAAAGAGCAGAATTTTCTGATTTATATGTCAGGCTTTACAGGGTTAGATTATACAGAGCAAATGGAGACTGACACCATCTGTCTTTCAGCAATCCCACTTGTCTCGTCTAAATTTTCAGATGAGCTCTCAAACATTTTTAAAAGTTAGACAAAATTAATATCTAAAGAGTCTAACTGAGAACTCCATTTAGCTTCTTGAGCTTTGAAAGTGAATAATACAGTAATACAATTTAGAGACCACACACACACACACACTCTCTCTCGCTCTCTCTCTCTCTCTTCACTCCTCACCTGTCTCTATCTCTCTCTTTCAGCTCTCTCTGTCTCTCTCTTCTTCTTGGCTTCCCTTATTTCTCTCTTCTGTGGTTTGGCGTCTCTCCACAGAAGAGGATTCAGGGAGTTTGGCTGACTGTGAAACCATTTCACATGGCTGTTTTACAGGCAAAGCAGTAGTTGTCTTTGTGTGAGATCCACCACACACATTCCTCTATCTCCATCCGCCCCTGACCTCTCTATCACCCGTGTGATTCACCGGGTGCTGTACTGCATGAGCTGGAGGAATCTAATGTTGTAGTTAGGCTATCAAAACTTCTTTTGCTCAGCTGTTTAGAAAGTTTAACAACTTCACAATGTAACTCGTCCTGTACCGACGGTGGTGTGAAAATGAATGACATCTCACATTGTGTGGCTTTCTGAGGAGAGGTATGCTAATACTGTTCTAGGTGAAGAGACAAACAGTCTGTAGATTTGCTATGAAGGAAGGATCCATGCCATTTCTAGGGACCAGAGAATCAAAGAGGGCTCCACTCCCAAACAACCCACAAAAACACTCCAGACACCATAGCAACTCCATAGAAACTGGACCACTTTCTTCACAGTTCATGCAGCTCAAATAGTACATCATTAGCAATGGCAAGGCATGCACCAACTGATTAAATGTATACGCAATGCAAGTCACTTGGGTTTAAAGTGTCTACAAAATTGCATAGATGTAAAAACCTACAATCTTCTCCAATAAAGATGGAAACAAAAAATAAGGCTCTAATCTGTGTTTCAGTGATGATTGCCATTAGAACCGAATGTTTACAAACTTGAGTTCAATTAAAATCATGCTTGACATAGGCCTACCAATCAAAAGTTTGAGGTCATTTTTTAAAAAGAAATGAATTCTCTTATTCAGCAAGGAAAGATATTTATAATAATTTGTAATTTATAATATAACAATTTTGAATATATGCAGTTCTTTTGAAAATTTCATAAAACAATCCAGAAAAATTGTTTCTAACATTGATAAATCAGCATATTAGAATGATTTCTGAAGGATCATGTGACTGAAGACTAAAGTAATGATGCTGAAAATACAGATTTAATCACAGGGTAAATGAGGGTACGTTTACACGACAATGATGTACTAGAAACGTTTTTCCTTTGCAGTTTTGAGAAGTTTTGCCTACAAATGACAACGTTGTCAAAGCGATCCTCGTTCACATGGATCCATAGAAACAACACAGTCTCATCCCAAGGCGTCATCTAACTGACGCTTTTGACCATGCGTCAACATGCCGACGCACATGGCACCCTTTAAGCGTCAATATGAGACGCTCATCCTCGGGCGTCATCTAACTGACGCTTTTGACCATGCGTCTAAATCCGACGCACATGGCACCCTTTAGCGTCAGTTAGATGACGCTTCCGTTATGGGTAGGTTTAGGTCTGGGGTAGGGTTAGGGTTAGACCACTAGGAGGCGCGTCTCATATTGACGCGTAAAGGGTGCCTTGTGCGTCGGCATGTTGACGCATGGTCAAACATGGTCAAAAGCGTCAGTTAGATGACGCCTTGGGATGAGACTGGGCTGATGGAAACTAAGTAGTTTGCATGGAGACGATAACAGTATCGTTTTTAAAAAACTTGCACTTTTGTTTTCCAAAGTTTGCATTTTCAGGCCCTCAAAACGCTGTCGTCGTGTAAATGAACAGCCAAAATTGTTTTCCGTTTTTAGTTTTCCGAGTCATGTAAACGCCATTTGCCTTGAAGAATATATGCTCACCTAAAAACATTTTTGGTCGTGAATGTCCATTAGTCTAATAAAGAAAGGAGGACTTAACATTTTCCTACATTTATTTCTCTCTCTCTCTCTCTCTCTCTCTCTCTCTCTCTCTCTCTCTCTCTCTCTCTCTCTCTCTCTCTCTCTCTCTTACACACACACACACACACACACACTGGGTTTTCATGTTTTATGGGGACTTTCCAAAAATGTTATATGGTACAAACTGTATATTCTATCCGCTAACCCTACCCATCATGGGGGCCAAAAAACGTCCCAACAAGGATTTTGGATATTGCCATCTTAGTGGGGACATGTTGTCCCCATAACGTCGTAGGGTATACCTGAACCACACACACAAACCCAGGTTTTAGACATTGATGGGCTTCTTTTTTCCCCCTTTACTTCTAAGCAGTCAGGTACACTGTAGGACACAATTACCTCCATAACAATAGGAAACATCTAAATGGACTCATAATGACTTACATTCAAAGTAAAGACAATGACCTGAACCTCATCATCCAGTCCAACCATATACTGTACAGTGAGATGAGAGATACCTCAATTCAAGCACCCGCCCAATCAGATCAGAGCAATCAGCTTCCTAAATCACCTGCTCCTTTCGGCTGAGGCTCATTTCGTACCTTTTAACCTCTTCTTGCTCCCCAGGCTTGGCTTTTAGTATGACAGACAAAGTGTGTAGGGAGTATCTAATGGAGTGAACCCAGCAGGGTGCAGGCAGCTTTTGGGACCTAATGTCAGGTGAACAGGAATATGCAGGAGAGCGCAGATATGCAGGGTGCAGCGACCCAGGATACACTGCAAGAAACATCAGGAGGAGACAAACAATTGTGCAATAAAGCTGGATTCTTGGCAGCTTTTTTTCTCCTTCTTACCACTTTCTTTCCTGTTTTTATACATCTTTGTCTTCTGTTCTCTCTCTCTCTCTCTCTCTCTCTCTCTCTCTCTCTCTCTCTCGCTAGCTATTCTTATATATTTGGGGTCTGTAAGATTTTTGCGTGTTTTTGAAAGAAATCTCTAATGCTCAGAGACTGCATTTACTTGATTAAACATACTGTAAAAACAGTAATATTGTGAAATACACAATAACTTACAATTACTGTTTCCTATTGTAATATATTTTATTTTAGATTACTCCAGTCTTCAGTGTCACATGATCCTTCAGAAATCATTCTAATATGAAAAAATATGTGCTGCTTAATATTTTTGTTTTGACTGTTTAATGAATAGAAAGATACCGTCGCTTTTAATTAATTTAATGTGTCCTTGCTGAATATAAGTAATCATTTATTTCCAAATAATGCCTATTATGCTACAGGAATAAAAAATTGTTTAATAAATCAAAACTATCTGGTCCAACTCACCAATTAAAATAAAAAGAAAAAATATCAGTTCTGCTAAGGAAAGCAAAAGATTTTCAATATATAAGCAGCACTATATATTTTAAAGCCAACTTTCTTTATGTACTTTTCATTTGTTTTCAGGACTATCTGAAAATGGAGCTGATCATTTAACTACAGTATTCACTTTTTTTTTTTCACTTTTTTTTTTTTTCTCAGGTAAAGAAGTGCTAAATGAAATATTACTCTCTTCACTTTGTACTTTTCAGCATGGATAAAATAATAACAGTCTAAAACTAGGAGGATGACGGATATTTCAATGGCTAGAGTGATTGGCCTGGTATTAAAAAACATTTGTATTACATGAAAGTGTATAGTAGTGCTGTTAATTTGTGATCTGTAATGCAGTAACAGTGCCCTCTTTTGAGTGGAGAGGCCCTTGATCTGGAACCTAAAAATACACCATGAGTCCGTTTGTGCTCCTATATTGTCTAGAAGGCTTTTTAATATCAACCAGCTGAGAAATACTTATTTTCTTGTTTATTTCTAGTAACATAATTCGTTTTTTTTTATACACTACCAGTCAAAAGTTTTGGACCGGTAAGATTTTTTATGTTTTTAAAATAAGTCTTCTGCTCACCACGGCTTCATTTATTTGATTAAAAATACCAGTAATATTATTACAATTTAAAACAGCTGTTTTCTATGTGAATATACAGTAAAGTGTAATTTATTCCAGTGATCAAAGCTGAATTTTCAGCATCATTACTCCAGTCTTCAGTGTCACATGATCCTTCAGTAATCATTCTAATATGCCGATTTGACGCTCAAGAAATCAATACTTTTATCCATCAAGGATTAATTAAATTGATCAAAAGTTACAGTAAAGACATTTATAATGTTACAAAAGAAAATAAATGCTGCTCTTTTGAACTTTCTATTCATCAAAGAATCCGGGGAAAAAAATTGTACACAACTGTTTTCAACATTAATAATAATAATGAATGTTTTTTGAGCATCAAATCTACATATCAGAATGCTTTCCGAAGGATCATGTGACACTGAAGACTGGAGTAATGATGCTGAAAATTCAGCTTTGACCACAGGAATGAACTAGTTTACAATATATTCACATAGAAAACAGCTATTTTAAATTGTCATAATATTTAACAATATTACTGTTTTTTGTTGTTGGTATTTTTAATCAAATAAATGCAGCCTTGGTGAGGGGAAGACACTTCTTTTAAAAACATTAAAAATCTTACCGATCCAAAACTTTTGACTGATATATATATGTGTATATATGTATATGTATAATCAAGTTAATTGCAATAAAAGTCTTGATCTACAGATTAAAATCCGACAACGCATCTGTACTGTAGTACAAGCGCACATTAAAAGCAAAACCTGTCAGTCAACTTCCTCGTCGTAATCTATTGTGTTCAGCGAAGCAGCTGAGCGGACAGCAGCTCCACAGTGACAGGTGATACTAACTGTTGGTACAAACAAATACAAACATCACATATACCTGGGATGTGCGACAAGTCCCTAGCCAAAGCATCCCAGAATCCCCAAGATCTTGGGAGCCTGCCAAAAGATGTCAATCATCTGTAAACCAATCCAACATGAGAACAGGAGGGTTCCAGGGATCATGTTCTGGTTGGTTTGGGATCTATGGATCTGCACGGCACCAAGCGTCCCTCAGCATTTACTGAAGTCAAACATCAACCGTCTCACGTTAACCTGCCTTCTGATGAAACCGATAAAACCAATAATGAGAAAATGCAACCAAGAGAGCCACTGTTTTACAATTCTACTGTGTTGACGGGTTGACAAATTTAAAATGGATGATTCTCTAAATGTGTATTTCTTTTTATAAATCCTCAAAATCACAAAAAATTGAATGATTTCAAACACGTCTTACAATGTCACTGACATCCTATAATACTCCATAAATCACAATCGCCAGTTTCAATTACGACAGCAATGGGAATGTTCTGTCTGCAGGTCACCTGATTGAAGTCTCTTGAGTCGATGTGTATCTGAAGCGATATGATGTACCTCAGGGAGGGTACTTGACGAGAGAGAGTGTCTCACAGATCAGAGATATCACTGATCCCATAATAATCCCATGATAATCCTACTGTGAGACAGCACTTAATCATCCTGTGTGTAATGTGATATGGATTAGACCATTAACAATCAGCATGGGCCCTAGTCTGACATAGGCACTGACACAACCCAAACAGCCGTTTAGACACAGTCAAACCATCTTAGGCCACTGTTAACATGTCTCTCTAAAAAACAATTCTCCAAATGTTAATACAAATTAAGTAAACAAAACTACTTCAACTACAGTGATCAACATCAGAGGAGGCTGATGGCCAATATACTCCTGATCACTGTACCGTACACTATTCAAAAGTTTGGTCGTCTGTTATTGCCACCAAAGGTGCATTTATTTGATCACAAATATAGTAAAATAGTAATATTGTGAAATATGTGTACTACTGTAACTGTTTTCTATTTTATTATATTTTAAAATTATTCCTGTGATGGCAAAGATGAATTTTCAGCATCATTACTCCAGTCTTCAGTGTCACATGATCCTTCAGAAATCAGTCTAATATGATAATTTGCTGCTCAAGACATGTTAATGCTTTAGTTTGGGGACCAATTCTCACTATTAACTAGTTGCTTATTAGCTTCCATATTACTAGCATATTGCCGGTTTCTTAGTACTTATAAAGCACATATTACCTTACTTACTATTATTAGTTAGTAAATGATGAGTTAGTTGAGGCAAAAGTCATAGTTAATAGTGAATATGTGTTCCCCAAACTAAAGTGTGAGCAATATTTCTTATCATTATCAATGTTGAAAACAGTTGTGCTGCTTAATATTTTACGCAGAAACTGATTTCTGCTAAAGTATTAAGATTTCTGTAATTTTTCAAGGATTCTCTGATGAATAGAATGTTCAAACACACACATTTGAAATAGAAACCTTTTGTAACATTATAAATGTCTTTTAAGTAATTTCGGATCTATTTAATGCATTCTTGCTGAGTAAATGTTTTATTTTCTTTAAAAAAAAATATTACTGAAGATTTAAAAAAAACTTACTTAAAAAAAAAACCTTTTATATGGTAGTGTACATAATACAATTGAATCCCAGCAAATGGGTCTCAAAAAATCGTTTTAAATTTAAATTACTCAATAAATTACAATCATTTAAATTTAATTGAATGATTTCAACCAAATCTGTTAATCAGGTGGATGATAATCTCAAAAAATAATGTTTTATTAATCGGTCTTTCCAATATATCAGTCCATCATTAGTACTCTACTGTAAATGCTGTAGACGAAATGCATGAATGCTTTCCCTGTATGTGAACTGATGCAGGTTTGTGTTTGTGTGTATCAGTGACTCCATGCAGTAAAAGCCTTTAATTTGACCTGTATTGTTCAGTTAATTCACTATACCATTAGACTAGCGTGAGTGTCCCTTTCTTCTTGTCTGTCACACAGCCAAAGGGCAACTTTCATCCCGGATCAGGTGACTGAGTAAAGCTTCATCACGTATGATCGCCGCAGCAGAGGGACTCACAAGAGGATCCTGCACACACAAACACACAGTTATACACAATAACAAATGAGCTATTTTTCCCCCCTATAGAGAAAAAAACACTATTTAAGAAAAAAACACATGTAACAATCACAATATAATGCAAGGACACTTGTTTCCAGGAAAATCCTCCAATGTCCTTCATCTTTGTCTGTCTTCATCATTAAACACCTGTATTCCCTGGACTGCGATACAAAAGACTCTCTCGGGTCCTTCAGAACAGTTCTCATTATGCGGGACAGTGAGATCAGAGAGACCTCGATGAGAAAAGTAGAGGCTTTGACCCATGGGTGATCTCTGGCAGCAGAGCTCAAATACGGGAATTCTGAATATTCATAAATTGAGTTTGTCTTTGATGAGCAAACCCGGTCGATACCTAGACAGCAACATAGCGTCAGCCCAGATCCGGACCACATCTGGTACATGCTGTCTGGGTAGTGTACCGTACCTGCGTCTGAATGGCGCTCAAGGCTATGCTCCCGCTCTAAATGAGAACAAGAAGTTGATAGGGTCAATACACATTACACACACACTCACATTTTCTTTATGCATGTCGTATTAGATATGCGAATGACGGTGATTGCGATATGCGAATGAATGGCTCTTTTGATTCAAAAGCAAGATATTCCTGAACAAAGAACAACTGTCACCCATTTTCTCTATTAGAAACTTGCTATGAAAACAAGTATTTTACTGAGAAGACATCCTTGTGTCATTCAAACAAAAAAAACAAACAGTATAGAATTTGCAAGGTTAACAGACCTGGAAAGGAATAGAGCCGCTTTAAAGCGAAATCCCAATTTCCTTGGATTGTGCTCATGGCTGTCTTTTTTTTCCTGAAAAGTTTGCAAGCACCAGTTTACTTTCAGTGCAATGACACTAACAATATGCTCTAGGACAGTAAACAAAAATAAAATGAACCAAAGGGGTCACGGCCTGAAATGTAACTTTACAGTCCCTATAAATGGGAATTTGTCTCAAGTCAACACACACCTACACACACACACAGAGCAATGGACGGTCATGTGGGATGTTCAAGGAGCTGTAAGTGCTATCCTGTTTACACTCTCTCAGACGGGACCCCGAGCACCTGGTAATTAAAATTGCTAATCATGCACAATTACCCATCCAAGCTCCCCACTCTGAAAGTGGCCTCTCTCACACTCTCTGGAAGTGTGGGGTAAAGGGGGAAGAATGTTAGTCATCTTTTGATTAGCGTTCTGTGGCAGGAGCACCTCTCACCACAGTTTTCTCTTGTGGAGCAACCACCGCGAAGTTAGCGACAAAAGAGAGACGAACATCTGCTAGAGGTTGACCGATGTTGCCAAGACCACCAGGCCAGGTGCGGATTTTACCGAGAGGGCTGGTTCCAGGGAAAAGCAGCACGCGGCGGCACCCTCGCAGGGCAAACATCTCTACCCCGTCACCTGTTTCTTTGTGCAGCACCAGCTGAGCGTGCAGGATCCACAGCTGCCTCCAGCACAAATCCCCCTCTTGTGTTTGTTTTCCTCGCAAAAACGAGTCACCTGTTTTAAGTTGGTCACCTCAGGGCCTGTTTGTAATGGAAACCTTTATTTGATCAGAAAACATAAGTAAACATCGCTTCTGCTCATCATATTTTAGTTGATAAAATCAGTCAGTACATTTTAATTGAGGAAAAACAGCTAATAAAATGAACTAATCATTTGATAAGAGACATATAATGACAGTGCTTGTGTTTCATCATTGTACATCCCAGCATCCATTTCACAGATCTGAAATTTATGGTTATGTTTTTGCGAATTTACAGATACATGCACACTTTATTTTTGACACAGTTTTTATAAATTAGTACATCCCCAAAATGTTTGAGATTTGAGAGATTCTGTCTGGTTTAGCTCACTTCTGGGAAAAAAATTGTCCACAAAATATGGTGGTACACACACACACACACACACACACACAAACCATGTTTTGGGTTTCCATGTTTTATTTGGGACTTTCCATGACATGATGATTTTTTATACTATACAAACTGTATATTCTCCCCTAACTAACCCTACTCCTAAACCTACCCATCACAAAACTTTCTACATTTTTACATTTTCAATAAAAATCATGATTCTATTTGATTTATAAGCTGTTTTTCCTCATGATATACACAAAACACCCACAAGGTCAAACATTATTGGTATTACTACTATTTGTGGGGACATTTGGTCCCCATAATGTAGGGTTTACTAGGACCACACACACACACACACACACACACACAGACAAAAGATAGCTTATGTATAGGCCTAACTGTAATGTAAAAACAATATAGTTTTAAGACCCCACCAACCTTTCGTTTGAACTTCTTTTAGAGAGGTTCAGGTTATAATTAGGTGGTCAGACCCCTCCTGTGTCCTGGTTAGGTGCAGTCCAGGAGTAATTAGCCAGGCTAGCTGGGGAGGTCTGCCGAAAACAATCGCCCCTGCTGTTTGCTCAAGTTCGAGCCCGTTGAACTGGCTTAATTGGCCGTGTAATAATGTCGACCTGAGGAGAGCTTGCGTGAAAGGGCTGTCCCGGTTCCCACAAACCCCGGGGCCAGCGCCAATCTAGCCCCTCGCTGAAAGACTGACGGAAGAAAAGCGACACCGTACAATGCCTCGCTCGGGCGGGTGAAGGATTTCTCCGTGTAATTAGGCTCGCCCTGTTTCCACAGACACACACGGCCCAGCAGGCCTGCTGAGCGCGGACCATGCGGAGCACCGTGGGTAGTCACATTCAGACCGGTCGCTGATTAGGGTATTGTTCCCGTGTTTATCATTGGGGATGTTAATTACTTCGACGAATAATCGTTATTAATGAATTTCAATTGGACGTTGTTTTACTCATATTAGGCGTAAATGCTAAAATCGAAGGTGCAACATTTCGGAAGCCCTTTCTATAAGTAATTAGAGGACTGGTTTATGCTCACAACAAACTGTTCATTTTGATTAACCAAACTGACTTGCTATGACAATTTTTTTGCATTCAATTATTGGTAACACTTTACAATAAGGTTCATTAACAAAAGTTAATCTAGCCTATTTACTAACATGAACTAACAATGAGCAATACAAAGATTACTATGGGCCTACTGTAACAAATTTGTTACAGTAGGCCTATAGTAATCTTTGTTAATGTTAGTTAATAAAATACAGCTGTTCATTGTTTGTTCATGTTAGTTCACAGTACATTAACTAATGTTAACAAATACAACCTTTGATTTTAATAACTTATTAGGAAATGTTTAAATTAATATTAACTAAGATTAATAAATGCTGAAGAAGTAGGCTACTGTTCATTTTTAGTTAACTAAGGTTAACCTTATTGTAAAGTGTTACCCAGTTATTTTATTACTTGTATATCCTCTATGCAAGAGAAATGTGTCCATGATCTTCTATCATGGATAGGTCATCAATTCAAAAACACACTCACTATATTCAGACGTGATGACAGTTAGATAAAAGATTAAAGAGAAAAAAAACATAGGCCTAATATTAGTTTCAACAACAGCCTGTCCCTGTGTGCTTGCATTATAAAAGTGGCAAGCAATACTATGAACAATCAGCATTTATCTTCATTGCAAAACAATCATTTTAGGATCACAACAAACAAAGGTCTCTAATTTTTTGGTTCACATCTAACACATTACATGTCTTACTCTGGTTGTCAGTAGAAGAGCGTCCTCCACTGGCAATGCTTGAAAACAAATGTTTTGATTGAAAGAGAAACCGCCTGTTAGTTCAATCCTTTGTAAGATCAATAATAGGTAATTATGTGTTATAATGCACACTGTAGCTCATATGTCTCTCACAGTCGCATATTTAGAGACTGTCAACACAGATTGTTATTGATAAAACCAACTGCTTTAAATAATGCATCTGTCAAAAATAAATCTATTTTATTAGGACTTTGAAAGAATCAAAATTCAATCATATTTGAAAATGTCATACAGCGTCTGATTAGAAGAGCCAGAACCTCCTGTTTTAGCACAGAGACTTGTTCTTTTATTTGTAATATCCTCCGCTGGATGGATTTCATTTTCTATATTGGTCTTTAAAAACACTTACATGTTTTGGCCCTTTAATATGATCAATATAATAAAGCATATTCTTCTTTTGATATTCAATCTTCTAAAGTCTGCTTAGGCAAATAGTGGCTTTCAAATCAAGATGGCTTTCAACTTGATCCATCCTTGCTTTTGAAAGTGATGTCTGTAATCCTCTGATATAATTTAGTGCAAAACCTGCATGTCTCTCTTCATCTGGTCTCTTTAGACCCGGGCTCTATAGAGGCCAAGACGCACCAAATGATGCTGTATTTAACATAAATAAATATTGCATGTGATTTTTTTTCCCATGTCTTTAGATGACCGGGGTGCAGTTCTAACTGCTGTATTTGATTGTCTTTAGAATGACATGGATTTAATCATGAATGATCAACATTAAAGATATAGATCACAAACTTTCAAAAACATTTTTTTATTACATTTATAAATCACCATGTTTGTTCACTCAAAAATGTAGGGAACAAACAATGGCCATTTTATTGAGCATTAATCCCATCACCTCATACATTTGTTTAAAACTAGTGAGCATAAATATTTACATGTATATGAAATTTAGATGTAGGTCAGAGCAGGGTTGGTGGGGAAAGTTACTTTTAAAATTAATATGTTACGAGATTGCATTATACACCCTTAAAAGCAACTAATTGCGTTACTTAGTTACTTTTTATGGAAAGTATTGTGATACATTACTTTTTCTTACCGGGGCTGTTTGCTTAATTGTTTTTTTCATAACAAAAAAGTTCTATTTTAAGCAAATGTAATGCCCTTTCACACCAAAAGTGAAAAGAATAGGCCCCATGCTGATGGAAGTGCAAATTCATGCCTGTACAGTATATTGTGTTATTTAACATGGGTTTCACTGTTTAATGAGTAAATGCCTGCTCGCATTTAGTCTAGAACTACAATAAGCATCATGTAACTTTTCAAAGCGCTCACAACGCTTCTGCACTTACTCCCGATTTCTCTCAACATGAGGATAGGAGAGGTTTCAGTCAATAAATGGGAAAACAAAGCAACATGCGTTATACGTATTTGAAAACCGAACTCAGATATTTTATTGTAAAGGTAAAAGTAAAGCATTACTTTATTAGTTACTTGAAAAAAGTAATCTGTTTACGTAACACGTTACTTGTCGTTATCCGTTACTTGTCTCGCATTGACATCAAATAACCCCAAGCATGCAAAATGATAGATATGCAAGTGATACTTTTGATTGGCTAGATTTTGTTTTTGGCAAAAAAAAAAAAAAAAATTCCGTGCAATAAAAAAGTCACTTACTGCACCTTCAACGTTATCAGTCGTTTCTGTAGATTGCAGAGTTGTGGTTCATGCCGTGATTGGTCTCGTCTGCTTTAAGAGTATATCTCAGTGAGCTTGTTCAGCATCTCCATCGGCGCACTTCAGAGAGAAGTCTAGGTACACTATCAAATGAAATTCCAGTGCAATTTGTTCTTTTATAATAAGAGGTTAAGAGGGGACAGTTTGACGGCTCACTCGCCCTTTCTCTTATTTTTTCTCGCTTTCGCTTTGCTCTCTGCCGCATTCATTGCTCAAGGTCAGTGCTGGAGGCAGGCGTGAGGTCACGGCGGTGATGGCAAGGTCAGAGTCTTCACTGTCGTTTGACACGCGTTCTGCCATGGAGATGAAGAGGTGAAGATGGGGTGAGAGGAATGTGCCTGTTGCATGTAACCTGATGTTTTTAATGGGTATGAAGAATACACAATTCTTGGCTTCCTTTGCATTTAAAGCATTCTTAGTGCGTAAATTATAATGGCCTTATTCCGTTCCACATATGTTACGTATTTTGCATATACACAGTATATATGAAGGTGATTTTGTCCACAGAATGGGGATTGTAAATCAGCCGAGAAAGAGCTTTGTTTAAAATCCATTCACCGATAAAATTTTGTATAAAAGTTTGTAAACATACCATCATTCCCTTCCAGGAGCCACAGTGATCCCCACACAAATCAATCAGAAGTGTCTGTCATCACAGACATCCAACTCAAATCAAGTAAGAGGTCTTCAGCAGCACCTCAATGTGTTCTGGACCATTGAAAGACATTTTAAATCAATAATGAACCAAACCACTGCCAGAGAGAGCGCGAATCGTTAAATGACTCATAAATAATATTAGCAAATAACAGCAATTTCACATCTAATAGAGCGATTTCACAAGTCAGTGAGCATGGCCACACACACACATTTACACATATATCTAAGAACAAATAAACGTACACTCCATTAAACATTTTAAATGAAGACTTAGTCAGAGGATTACAACTTCAAGACACCTCCAGCAGTGCATGTGGACCACAGTCCTTATTTAGCCTGATTCATTTTAATTGAATGAAATGGTAAATTATAATATTTTAACTCTGACCTGTTGAGTGTTGACTGGAAACATCAGCATAATATACAACATAATGAACATTAGTTCACCCAAAAATTATTCATTCATTAGTCATTAATTAGTCACCCTCATGTCTTTCCAAGTCTTTTGTTCATCTTTGGAACACAAATGAAGAGATTTGAATGGAATCTGAGATTTCTGTCCGTCCATTGACAGCTGCACAACTACCACTTTGACGCTTCAAAAAATTAATAAAGAGATTGTAAAACTAATACATATGAATCGAGCGGTATAGACATTTAGACATTGACCAGTGAACACACACAAGCTTAGCCAAATGAACAAACGTGACTCGGGAGAACAAACCTCTTGCTGAAGCTCAAACGTGCTTTGTAACACAAGAATGATCCTCATTGGTTCTTGCTGAAGCTCAAACGTGCTTTGTAACACAAGAATGATCCTCATTGGTTCTTGCTGAAGCTCAAACGTGCCGCGTAACACGAGAATGATCCTCATTGGTTCTTGCTGAAGCTCAAACGTACTGCATAACACGAGAATGAACCTCATTGGTTCTTACACATCAAGCGAACATGATTGAGCTTCCATTTACCACAACTGATGTTTATATGTGAAAAAAAGCCTAAATTTAATCTGTTCATCATATAAAGTGATTGAGTCTCTTAAAATTTTTTGGACTAAACCGCTCAATTATGGATTAGTTTTACAATCTCATTATAAACTTTTTGAAGCGTCAAAGTAGTTGTGTAGCTGTCAATAGAGGGAATTTTCATTTTTGGGTGAACTATCCCTTTAACATCAATCGTATTATCATTTCCTGGTCTTCAACAAAGCTTTCAAAATTATTTATTTTCTTATGTGGGTCTATATTTAAGCAACATCACATGACTCTTTAGTCATTGGCACAAGGCGCAGGAGGTAACCTATAGCATGATTGCAAGTGTACGATTACTTTTACACAAGAGTAACTTCCATAAAAGTAATTAATATAAAGTGATTTACGTTTATGACAAACACTGGCCAGTTTATATAGAATTGTGTTCCAAATTCAACATCATTCTAAATTCAAGGAGGTATACAGTCTGTAAGGACTATACATTTAATATCACCATGAATATGAACACATTATCGTTATGGCCTCATTTAGACTTTACATTTCAATATCATTATGCATTATGACACGACAGATTTATAACCAAAGATCAAAGTCAATATGATCCTACAAAGCTCATAGTAAAATGGGCTTAATGCAAATTGTCTAATGTCTATAGCTATCTTCACGGGATTTGTTAGAGTATGACTGTTCGCAAGGTAACATTCTAACAAATCTAACAAAAAAGATTGACCAATTTATATATAAAGGATTTGTCCTTTATCAAATCCTTTATATATAAATTGGTCTATCTTTTTTGTTAGATTTGTTAGAATGTTACCTTGCCAACAGTAATACTGTCATTGTTTAAAATGCCTATAAAAGTTCGTAGCGATTCCTCACTTAATGTGAGGTTGTATTTTTGGAATGTAGGCTCTTTATGTCAAAGTTATGTCAAATGATGAATGAGGGGTCTCTCTATAATTTTATAGACCTTATAGAATTCTCTTGGATTTAATAATTTATTGATCGATTTTTCATGTAAACGATTAAATGTTTGGAGGTGGACGCATTAATCACCAAAATAAATTTGCCCTATAAAATTGGATTATTATAGTTTTCTCTGTTATTTTTAGGTCTTATATTTAACAGTAATGATCAGTAAGGTCCTGTTGTTTTTAAAGTAGCAGAGGTGAATTGTTAAAGCAGCCTCAATATGTTACAATTTGCTGCCACCTTGAGGTCGTAGTATAGAACTACACCTGTTGAGCCATGGGGTTTCATCAGAAGAAACTAGTTGCGGCGATATTTTATCAGCCAACAATCTCTTCTGTCTTAAGGAAAGATAAAAGGCACAAGGCTTTCAAACATTTAAATCTTTCTTTATTACAAGCAAATGTACATGTTCTTGCTGTTAATAGCTAAAACTGGCAAAAATCCACATATCTACAGATATCAATCTTTTAAAAACTTTATACAAAATGAGCCCAAACTGTACATGAATATTACTACATACTGTATATGCTGTAAAGTGTACAGTAGTATACATATATATATATATATATATATATATATATATATATATATATATATATATATATATAATAAATTGATGAGCAACATCACGCTTTGTGCAGATAAAACAAAAAGCAATAGATATTTCGTTAATCTGAACAGGCTGGCACAGATGAAGCCCCACTACAGTTATAGCAGTAGACATCTAATCAAATATTTGGTCACACCTGCTTTAAAAACAGTGAGTGTATTTCATCCTCCTATAGTCAGAGTGAGCAATGAACATGCACATAATCTTAAAAACTACCTCAAACATATTTAAAATAATCTATAAAAAACAAAACAAAAAAACAACAACGACAAACTGTTAAAGCTATTTTTTTTTTTCAAACTTTCATCTTTACTGAAGTTGATTTCTCCCATGACTTTGATTTCTCCCATGACTTTACGTTTGGTGTTTTTTTTTAAACGGAACAGTAACATTCTAACTCTTAGAACATTCCAAGTTCTCTTCCTCCTTTAGATACAAAAGTAGCAAAAGACTTTTTTTTTTCTCCACGATATACAAAATACCTATTTCATATAGCCTTTTTTAGACAGACAGAATACAGTGTTCGCCAGTGCCTGAACGCACCCCTGAGGCAGACAGCGTTCAGTGATCAAATTATTCTTATATTACAAGAAATCGTTCTGATTCAAAACAACAGTATGTCAGAAACAAGAAGAAAACACATTTGTGAAGGGACATTTGTTCTGGTAGTTTGTAGTTGTCATTCGCAGCTATCCAATTAAAGCTGTGCGATTTTTGTTTAGTGCACAATAGTGGCTTTTTTCTTTTGTGTTACATTCAGGAAGCCAGAGATAGTGTAATAGTGAACAAAATAGGAAATACAGTGAAATACAAAATAAAAAACAACATGAAATGCATTAATTTACCCCCATTATATTAGTCTTGGCTACTTCAAATCATAGCACATTCTTGTTTTGTTTCAGATTCGCCCGCATTGATTAGCAATAGATGTGCATCACTTGGACTGGACTGGAAGTTTGAACAGAAGTTATAAAAGTGGTTTATATAAATAAGAATATAACTCATAAATGCTTGATAAAGCTCAGTGGTTGGTCCATCACTTCGGCATGCAAAGTTCAGACTTCGATAATCAATAAAATAGACAGTGTTTGACTTCAGACAGATTATACATTCATACAAATGAAATAACATACTTTTGGACCAGAAACAAAGTTAATCAGTTGACATATTAGATCATTTTGTTATGCACTCATTCATCCACTCAGCCTTTGTAAACCTCAACATCAATATACTGTGTATATAGTCTATATTTAGATATAATGTGTGCATGAAAAAGGACATTCTATTACTATTCTGTGACTTTTCATCAACAATAACCCAAAGATTTTGTTCAAAAATATTCCTTACACCCTTTAACACACTAGCTATACCCATAATGCAATTCTTTAATCTGACATTCTCTGTTGCAGGCCAACTGACGGGCAGTTAAAACACACACGTATGTGCAACGCATGAACATACTGTACATTGAGGTTAAAAAGCACCAGAAGGCACCTATACTCACAAGAAGCTTGGAGTAACCATCAAAACAGTGACCTTGATGGTCTTTGACATCACCTACTTTTTCTCTCTTTAATGGATGATGGTTAAAATGGTGAAATGGGCGACTGGCCTCATCATGAGAACAGAACGACAGGGTGAGAGAAGGAAACTCGTGCCAGGAAAGAAGTCGATGCTCCAGGAAAGCAAAACTACATTCAAGAATCAACGTAAGCAAAAACAAAACAAGAAAAACAAGCATGGAATGTGAAGGACAGCAGGGAAAGAGGCTCGTGGTTCTAATGACTAAATACGCAGATTTTTTTTTTTTAGTTCGGTTCCGTTCCATATCCATCTCATCCGTGTTACAATGTGACTGGAATTTAATCCGAATTACATTCAAATAAATTCAAATTCAACTCAAATCAATGTGAATCTGAATTCCGCGACTCGACGGAGATGGAACTGAACGCACTTCACAAGACTTTTATGAGAATGTCAGGTGTGAGGCATATTTCCTGGGATTCAGTTTAAACGGCTCATTTTCTGTGTCCTGCACACTAGAAAGGAGCCATTTCTCTGAATATAGTGCCCAAGATAGGCCATCTGTCAAGCTGACCTTGATTGGGCTGTTAGTTTAATGAGTTGTTTGTGAACAGTACCACATGCTAATTACATCTGACTTATTCACATCAGCGAATCATAAATCAGTAATGTGCAACAAAGAAAATGATAGCAACCCAGCACAGGGCTCCAACAGTTCCATTAATACAGACAAAAGGCTTAGGGAACAGTCAAAACGGATGTTACAATCATAAAAATACAGACAAAAAAAAAAAAAGGTCTTTTGTACTTTTTGTGAACGCACAAAGACGTCTGCGCCAACAGAAATGTTACATTTCATTGTTTTTTTTCCCTCAGGAGCCCTGGGCTGTGTGTTGGTGGCACTGGAAGATGTCGAATACTACATTTATCGCTCTCCATCCTCAGCTGGTGCAATGTCAACTTAAGGCAGTGTGGTGGGATTCTTGGGAATGCCATCAAACACCTTCCCTCCTTTTCTCTTTAAGCATAAGGCAACTAACACACATTTATATACTCCGTATTTCACTTGGTTTACAACCTTTGGTTCCAAACTGTGGTGTAAAAGATGGGAAACATTAACATTAAGGCAGAACAGTTAAGCTAAGATGGCTAGCGTAGCCTTTAGAGTTGTATATCTGGTTCTACTCTAAAAAACAAACAAACAACTAAAGGACTGATTATAGGGAACTGGAGGATTTTAAAGCAAATCGTCAAGCAGCTAGGACAGAGTAACTGGTTGTCATGACGACACAACGTCAATGGTTTGAAAAACTTTGGAAGAGTTGAATGCGAGTGGATTTCCACCTTTTTGAAAGGTAAAGGGTGAAACATAATGACAGTCCAGTTACAATTTGTCTTTTCATAGTTGTTCTAACAAAGGCCTACACACAC
The DNA here is from genome assembly GCA_030578255.1 of Tiaroga cobitis. Taxonomy (NCBI): domain Eukaryota; kingdom Metazoa; phylum Chordata; class Actinopteri; order Cypriniformes; family Leuciscidae; genus Tiaroga; species Tiaroga cobitis. The sequence continues at coordinate 47,553,462 of CM060591.1, forward strand.
ACACACACACACACACACACACACACACCTAGTTCATTCTAGTACAGTGCAGCAGCAGAAATGGCCAAATTCAGCCACTTACAATGCAATCGGACAAAGACAATCGCAGCCTATGGAGTGTTCCTCGATAACAGGTTTGCACAAAAGCAACACCAGTTTGTTCTATAAAAAAGTAGGACAAGAAAAGAGAAGGAGCACGGGATAAAAAAGGGAAGGGGAGACGACAGAGAACAAAGAAAAGAAGAAGAAAAAAAACAGGACAGTCAGTTTTAAGAGCATCCGAGGCCATTTTAACTGTCATCCACAATCATATTCAGTGGTAGCGGTTGCGTTTGAGATGGAAAGATTTGTGCTACTACTACCCAGTGTTGTTTTCAAGTAATTTTTCACATGAAGGATTACAAGGGGTAGGTGAGCGAACACGTAAACCCACAGTGTAAAGGAAACACGCTCTCACATACACACACAAACACAAAAATCAAGGTAAATAGGTCCCAAGGCCACTTAGCGCAGTACGCAACACTTGCAGATGATGCGGCCAATTCTGTTTGGCCTTCCTCCAGCTCCGAAACTAACACACAGCATCACTGCCGCCCATTAGCGTTCACCACAAGAGCCAATTTCAGTGCTTTTGCTTCAGATAAAGGGTGACAAGTCAAGATTGGTCTCCCAATAGCATCCCAATCTTGACCCTGGGATAAGCGAGGCCGAATTGGATCAGATAACCAGACTATTTCTTTTAGAGAGACCATCATACGGACGTCTCTGGACCCGGTGTGCTGTAGGCGTAAGCTGCCCCAGAGAATCGTGGGTTCTCTCCTATTCGGAGAAAGGAGCTGAAGGTGCAGTAGTCAGGCCTGCCGCCCCAGTAGGTACACATGAGTTTTTTGGGACGGGAGGAGTCAGACCTGCGGTGGGTGTGGTTCTGGCTTTCGTTGCCCCGTCTGTCATGTTTTCGCGCAGGTGGAGCATGGAGGGAGGACAGGGGGGTGAACTCGGACAGGTGGCCCTTATACAACTTATCAGCATCCTGGAGAAAAGAAGGAGGGAACAGAGAGAAAGAGAGTGAATTAGCAGATTGCATCATATACATGCATGTAAATGCATTGGTCACATCACAAGCTGAAACAACACAAATCCAAAGCCCCAGCAAGAAGCGGTGCAAAAAAAATAACGAAATATTATACTTCACAAGATCACACATCGGATGTTTACCACATGCACAAGCCCAGTCCTAGAAGATGCAAAACTGATCGGTTGAGTGGATGTTGTAAGATAAACTGCTGGGGAAAAAAGCTAAGGCCAGTGAAAAATTCGTGTTTTTTTCTTAAAAGGAGGGTGAAATGTTACAATTCACCCCAAAATCAAAAGATAAAATAAGTTTTGTTTTAAAACGTTCAAACGTTTGGGGGGTATATTGTTTTTGAAAGAAGTCTCGTTTGCTCACCAAGGCAGTTATTTGATCAAACATACAGTAAAAACAGTAATAATATTACGTATTATTACAATTTAAAATAATTGTTTCTATTTTATTATATTTTACCATGCAATTAATTCCTGTGCTGGTACATGTTTTTATGAAGAACGTCTCGGTTACGGATGTAACCCTCGTTCCCTGAGTAGGGAACGGAGACGTTCCGTCGGATGACGACGAATGGGGGTTTCGCTTAGAAAGCCTATCCGCTTCGAGTAATACAAAACGAGCCAATGGCAAAGAAATGCCATGGGTCTGCCGAATTTGCATGGAGCAGCTCCGCCCCACCTCGTCGGTATAAAGGGCGGAAATTCCAGCAAAGCAGTATGTTTCCTCGCTGAGGAGCCAAGACTGAGCTCAGGCGATCCCCGCGGTACAGCGGAAAGTGGCAGGAAGACGGAACGTCTCCGTTTCCTACTCAGGGAACGAGGGTTACATCCGTAACCGAGACGTTCCCTTTCGTTGTCACTCCGAGTTCCGTCGGATGACGACGAATGGGGATACCAGTCTAATCACGCCACCTTCTCGGCTGTCTTCCAGTGCCCTGCGTAATCTGAGATCCCTGTCGTGAGACAGCACGGACGAAGGACTCCTATTAGCACAGGAATACCAAGGTACACTGGGGAGCATATCCCAAGGTTTTTAAGGGAATACGCAATTACTGCCAACCCAGAGGGGGGGGGGACTTAGAGAATACACATATGACCCAAGGGATGCATATGGGTAATCACTGGGGTGTCCAGCCGCAGGTGGAATATTTCAACCCCAGGGGTGGCAAGGTGGCTTGATCTATCTGTGCGTCCCCGAACTGGTCCCAAATCAGCTGAACCGACTGGGGATGGAGTCGCCATTCTCCAGGGAGGGGCTGAAGCCGTGAGAGCTCGTCGGCTGCACAGTTCAGAGCTCCGGGGATATAAATGGCACGAAGCGACCTCAGATGCTTCTGACTCCATAGGAGGAGGTGGCGGGCGAGTTGCGTCATACCCTGACCACCCTGATGGTTGATGTACGCTACAGTCGCGGTATTGTCTGAACGGACTAGTACATGCTGGCCCCAGAGCACGGCTCGGTAGCGGCGCAGGGCGAGCTGTACAGCCAGCAACTTGAGGCAATTGACGTGCCATTAGCAGTGGGGTCCTGTCCAGGAGCCCACGGCAGCACGTCCGTTGCACATGGCGCCCCAGCCCGTGGCAGAGGCATCTGTCGTTACAACAACATGCCGCGAAGCTCGTTCCAGAGGCACTCCGGCCCGTAGAAAACTGAGGTTCGACCACGGGGTGAAGGTCTGACGGCAGGTCAGAGTAACTGGTACTCGGAAGGTGCCGTGATGCCATGCCCACCTCGGGACTCGGTCGCGAAGCCACAGCTGAAGCGGTCTCATATGAAGCAATCCGAGCGGCGTTGCCACGGCTGCAGATGCCATATGCCCCAGGAGCCTCTGAAAAAGTTTCAGTGGAACCGCACTCTTGCCCTTGAACTGTCTCAGGCAAGTCAGCAGTGATTGTGCGCGCTCGCTCGTAAGCTGCGCGGACATGGCGACCGAGTCGATCTCCATACCGAGAAAAGAGATCCTCTGCACGGGGCAAAGTTTGCTCTTCTCCCAGTTGACCCGAAGGCCCAGACGGGCTACATGGCGGAGCACCAAGTCCCTGTGTTCGCAGAGCTGATCTCGAGAGTGAGCTAGAATCAGCCAGTCGTTGATATAGTTCAGGATGCGAACCCCGTGTTCCCGGAGGGGAAAAAGGGCTGCCTCGACGACCTTCGTGAAGACGCGAGGAGACAGGGCTAGCCCGAAAGGGAGAACTGCGTACTGATATGCCTGCCCCTCGAAAGCAAACCGAAGAAACGGTCTGTGTCGAGGGAGAATGGAGACATGAAAGTAGGCGTCCTTCAGGTCGATCGCTGCAAACCAATCCCGGTGCCGCACACATTCGAAAACGCGTTTGGCGGTGAGCATCTTGAACGGCAGCCTGTGAAGGGAGCGGTTCAGCACGCGCAGATCCAGGATTGGCCGTAACCCACCAGTTTTCTTGGGGACAATGAAGTACGGGCTATAGAAGCCGGACCTCATTTCGGCTGGAGGGACAGTCTCGATCGCACCCTTCGCCAGCAGGGTAGCAACCTCCGCTCTCACGATAGGGGCATTGCCACCGACCATAGTGGAGCGGACTCCCCTACGCGGGGAGGAGACCGCGCAAACTGAATCGCGTAGCTGAGCCTGATTGTTCGTGCGACCCAGCATGACAGGTTGGGAAGCTCTAGCCAGGCTCCCAAGAACTGTACCAGCATGGTCACGCGAACCACAGACTTCCCGTCGGTGGGGCAGCGAGGCGGTATGACTGGCCCGGACGTGGACGGCATAGCGGCCCGGTGTGGGGGCACAGTCATAGACCGCGTCCTGACAGAGGAGACCAGGGAAGGACGAACGTTCCACGGGGGTCTGCTCTGCCAGGGGTCTGGCGACAGAGGAGGATGAGAGCGGCACGGTCCGGGGACGGTGCGCACTGTCAACCGGCTCTGGGACAGAGGAGGACGAGGGGTGCACGGCCCGGGGGCGGCGCACCGTGTCGTCCGAGAACTCTGTGTGCTCAGAAACGGGAAAGTCAGTTCTTTCTGAATAAGGATTCTTCCCCGGCCCTCCACCAGGGAAAGGAGTGGCCCTGCTACCAGCTCCTGGAAAGAACTGAGTCCCATCTCTGAGGAGCCCATCTCAAGAGTGCCGCTTAACCCAGCGTATAGCGGGGGGCGGGGCTGGAGAGGGCTGTGGCGTCCCCCTGCGGCTTCCAGAGCCAGCCCGGGTGAACGGGCGGGGTGGAAGCCGCAGGAGGGCACCCTCGGCGGTGGGCAGACTGAGGGATCAGCTCGGACGGCGGGGCCGTCGGGGCAGAATAAGCCTCAGTCTGCTCGTGGGCGGTTGAGAACTGTTGGGCAAAGCCCTCAACCGCACCGCCGAAGAGGCCGACCTGGGATATGGGGGTGTCAAGCAGATGGGTCCGCCCGACATCCTGCACATCGGACAGGTTCAGCCACAGAATGGTGTACATCACCTGACCCAGGGAACGGCCACTTTCGTCGCTCAGAGAGCAAGGTCAGTGGCGGCGCGCAGCTCATTGAAGAGCCCTGGGTCAGTCCCGCCCTCGTGCATGTCCGTGAGCATCTGGGTCTGGTAGACCAGCAGAATGGCCATGGCATGCAGTGAGGCGGCTGCCTGTCCTGTAGCGCTATAGGAATTCGCCACAAGTGTAGACGAAAAACTACAGGCTAGGACGGGTGCTTAGGATCGCGCCGAGAGGAAGCACTCTGAGGACACAGTAGCATCGCAACAGAGCGTTCAACCGGGGGACCCCAGTGTACCCATGGGCAGCGGCCCCGTCGAGGGAAGGAAGGGCGAAGGAGATCAACGAGGGATTGCTGGAAGACATGGGGGTCTTCGAGGATTTCGAGATCTCCTGATGCACATCCGGGAAAAAAGGTATTGGAGTGGACGCTGACAGGAGTCAGCGGCCACACCCAAAAACCAATCGCCCGGGAAAGCATGGCCGTCATCTCAGGATCTGACTCGACAAATGCCATATGCACACCCGAAAGTGGCAGCACTGTCAAATCTTCACTTCCTGAAAATTCTAGCCCACCCTGTGATGCTGCGATGGACAACAGATCCGATTCTGGAGCGTCAAGGGAAACCCGCGGGGCATCCGAAAATAGACCCGGGGAATCCCCTGAACACTCGCGGGTTGCGTCACTGAAGAGGGGGGCGTGGTCCACGGACAAACAGTCGGCGGATTTGTTCCACACACACACCCTCAGGTCACCCTGGCCACCAGCCGAAGTAGCACCTCACGTGGAGAGTGTTAGATCGGGGTTTGGATGAGGGGACTCTCTCTCTAACGAGATCATTGAGTCTCGACCATAATGACGCGATGATCACGTTCCCGCGGGGAGAACGTGAGTCATCCACAAACGCTGCTCTAGCGTGATGAAGCCCAAGCACGCAGAGCAGAGAATGTGCCCATCAAAATCGGAAATGAGTCGACCGCAACCAGAAATGCACGGGCGAGCCGTCTTTAAAAAGACGTGCCGCGTGCGAGCTCTTTTGTGAGAGGAGGAAGAAACTCCGCGATGTTGAAGCGAGCAGGGAGAAACACACTCATTGGCAGATCACTGCACAGATCAGCAGGCAATGTGAACTCGCTGCAGATCGCCGTCACACCAACACCGGAGAGAGTGGCTCGTCTCGTAGAGTGAAGTCAGAAATGGCTGTGGAGTGAAGAGATACTCTTGGCTCCGAAGCGAAAAACATACTGCTTTGCTGGAATTTCCGCCCTTTATACCCACGAGGTGGGGCGGAGCTGCTCCATGCAAATTCTGCAGACCCATGGCATTTCTTTGCCATTGGCTCGTTTTGTATTACTCGAAGCGGATAGGCTTTCTAAGCGAAACCCCCATTCGTCGTCATCCGACGGAACTCGGAGTGACAACGAAAGGGAACTGTAATTATTCATTATCGTAATGCATCATTACTGTAAGTATTAATTACCGTAATGCATCATAACAGTTCACTTTTGATTTTTTTTTTTCAATTTGTTTTTACCACGTCATTCATTACAATTTTCATAACTGTAATACTGTGAAAAATTTACTGAAACAATGACTGTAATAGTTTTTATTTATTTATTTTTTATTAAAAATTTTTTTTTTTTTTGTAAATTCACAGAATGCAAAAAACCTCAACGGTCCCTTTATGTTTTTTAAGCAAAATAAAATTTCTTGTTTCTTTGTTTTTTTGAGTTTGTGGTTCTACAAAAAAAAAAAAAAATTGAGATTCGCTCAGTAACAAAAATGATCATGAGCATGTTCTAGGAATAGACATTTAGAAATATATGCAAATAATATTTTCAATAGACAAGTAAAAACACACATGCAAGCCAGAGTGTTAGATGTTAAACTGTATTTGTCAAGTCTGCTGTGTGTATTTGTGTACGTGTCAGCCCGTAGTCCCCATGTCCTGTTAGCGGCATATACAGTACCGCACACCCCAAACCACAGCCCAATACCTTCAATCTGAAGCTTTAAAACCAAACCAAACCAGTCTGTAGGTTTCACACCAAACAACAGACCCACACAGGTGCAGCAAAGGCTTTTTAATCCCGAGTGCTTTTCACTGGAGGATTCTAGAATTCTCAGATTGATTCTAGAACCGCACACTTCATCTGAGAACTCTAGAGCTCCACTTGAGTCGAGTGTGGATTAGTTCTTTCTGGCTTTAGTCTTCAACTTCACATTCTCTTTACCATAGAGTTGCTAGGCCTCAGTGGTGTTCTGAACCCCATCTAGCAGTGAATCATGAATGTTTGTCTCAACCCTTTCAAAGATCCTGTCAGCCCTCATTCTCTGTGAAACATCACACACACACAAACAGACTCAAATGTGGCATAACAGACCCATGTGCAGAATATTTGTTTTGACACTGGAAGTATCTCGCTGGAACTGAAAGTACAGCAGCAGAAAATGCATTTCCATTAAACAACTTCAGATCTGCAACGTAAAATGCACATACGCAAACATAAACATGCACGTTTCATGCATGCAAACATGTAGAGTGACGGAATATAAGGCTCGGAACATAAACGGAGACGCCACAGGGTACTGTAACGGATGCTATTGGCATGATGGGTAGCAGTAATGTTCAGGAGGTCTTCACTCACTGATACACACACGCACATGCAGAGACGGTGTGTAGGTTCACCTCCGCCTCAGTTCAGAAACTGACACTGCTGGAGGTCTGGGAGAGCATAAAGATGGTGGACTGCTCAGCAGTGAGACACTGACGCTTTGTCTGCCGTTACCACGGGTCACAGGCCAAGGGTTAAACACACAGGGGAGGGGGGAGGTCAAGCATCAGAGAGAAAAAGAGAGATGGAAGAGGAATAAAAACAGAAAGGATTTAGAGAGGTTAACAACCGAAACGATCCTCAGAGATTAATAAAGGAACTTCAGCAACAAGTGCATATTTCACCTTTTTTTCTTGCAGAATTATTAGTAAAACTTTACAATAAGGTTCAACTTATTAACCAGTTTTGATATTGTTAACTAAAACTATTAAAAATATTTTTTTTTTTATTTGAAATGAAGAAATATTAGATGAAAAACTTTGAAAAATTGCCTTGAAACTAACTGAAATAAAATAAATTTAAGTTAAAGTACTGAAATTACTAAAACTCAAATTCAAAAAATATAAAGACTAATAAAAACAAACAAAAAATGTACTAAACAAAAAATGTATTCAAAATATGAATAAATATTCTTATAATAACACTGGTCAATTACATTGATTCATTAGGCATCATGAAGTAACTATTTTTACAGCTTTTATTCAAGCATTTATCTATCTAAAATGTATTATTTATTCATGTTCCTTCATAATACATTGATTTTTTATTTATTTAATCACTTATCAAATTTAAAAGAATATAATTACAACAATAGAAAAATAGATTTACATGAACTGAGATTGATAAATGTGTTTATTGTTAGTCCATGACACCTAAGGCATTAAACGAGATCATTTACTCACGCTCCAGTTGTTCCAAACCTTTATGAGTCTTTCTCAGAAAGAAACTCCTACAGGTTTAGAACAATTTGAGGATGAGTACATTTTTTGGGTGAACTTTAGCTTTAACTAATGTAAACAATTTGAACCTTATGTAAAGTGTTCCTGAAGTATCATATTCTACAGTTCGATCCTAAAGTCAACATGAAATCAGAACGGACCCTATTTACTTTCTTAATACACATTCTTATCAATGCTTGTTTTCGGCCGATGCCACCAACTCCTGTGGTTTGGTTTGTAGCACCTACCTCTCCTGATCATTTCCCGAAGGATAAAATCTTGTTTATATTTCATATTACGTGTTATTTTATTGTTGATTATCCTGTTGACCTTAGAAATGTGTCACATTATGGACGTTTCATGTTGACGTTAATGTGGCAGTAACATTAGCGCACTGGGAAATTCTAGAGTTTCAAAGGGAAGGTGAGCGAGAGGAAAAACATCACATGGGTTAAACCAGTGGTAAGGCAGTGGATTATACACACACACATTAAATTTCCTTCTGAAATTTCTCAACATAGTATGCTGACATACTATGTGTGCCAACACAGTAAAATACACAGATAGACCCAATGACAGACCCAATAACACCATTGAATGGCTTAAAGAGTCATCCAACGTAAAGAAGAGAATCGTGAACTGGATCCAGAATTCACTTACATCAAGCACACTGGGAAGCAGTCCGATGCAAGTGTAAATCTGAAGACCAGTTAGTAGCCATTATCACAAACTGTAGCACTATTAAGCTGGTTCAGATCAACAATCATTTGGTTGAAAATAACAAATATTTTTCTTAAATAGCTGTATTATTGCAGAAGAAATGGCTCTTAGTTGGGGTAGACACTGTTTTTGGTAGAAAACAAACAAAACAAAGCTGTTATGGATAGTGCAATCAGTTCAATACACTCATTTTCGCAAAAAAATTCATGGCCCCTGGAATATTTTGTTGTATGAATATCTGAACATGTAATATAGCACAAAAGAAAAAGAAAAGAACAGACCCTCAGCTTTAAAAAAAAAAAAAAAAAAAATCTATTTTTCTATCTTCATGCATTCTTTTTTTATCAACACTTGTATGTAAGTTCCATAAAAAAGCAACATTTTGAGCAAAACACTGAGAAAATTGTGTTTTTGTCAAAGACTAGGTCTTGATCAGATTCAGAACGATGATCAAAACATAGATGGAGTAAATCGAGTCCATCAACACCGCTAATGCTTGCACAGTTCAACAGCTCTTCCTGGGTCGACATTTCATTCTGTAACATTAGTCAGTTTTGATTTTTTTATGCTGTTTAATGATCGAGTTATTTTACATATGAATATGATTTCATCTGATATTGCTCGTTTTGCGTCTTCTTCACCTGTGTTTTGATCCGGAGATTCAGTGCTCTTTCAGAAGATGCCTAATAGCGCCCCCTACCGTATAACAGTAAAAACACGGAAAGCCCGAAAACTTCGTCAATGGCGGGGAACCATCGTCTCACAAATGAGGGAAATTTCCAGCAATGGCAGGGAAAGAGTTAAAAAAAATTAAATCAGCTACAAACTACAAAACAGATTAACTGATGATATCTTTACAATGGAACTGAATCAACACTGAACTGACTTCAGCTGAACAATGACACTATTTTCGTTTAGAGCTGCTGTGAACTCTGTTTGCATCATTGCATCATTTTCCTGTTATCACTGTAAAGCTGCTTTGAAAGCGCTATAGAAATAAAGATGACTTGACTTGACAAACTATGCAGAAAACATAGGTTGTGGAAATTACAGGACTTGGGGCTTTAAACAATAATAATAAAAAAAATTATTTCCATCCCTCACAACTTTGTTTTCATTTGCATTCAATTAAACATGGCATCTACCCAAACTAATAATCATGGTATATAATATATATATATATTTTTTTTAAACAGCTGTCTATTACTGCAATGAAACATAAACAAATTCATTTACGTTTGACATGCAAACTAGCAGTCTCCTTGCATCTCTACGCACATGTAGATACTGGTGTCGTACCTGTATTCTCTCTGTGGTGGTGGGCCATAGAGCTCTACACAGCACTTTCTTCACCACATCAGGCAGCAAACTGACTATAATCAGCAGAATTATACTGAGCCATGCAGGACCGCTGGACAACATCTGCATGAACACATAGTACATCCTCTGATAGTTCAGGAAAGGCCTATAAAGAACAGAAAGACAGCAGATGAATCACGTTAGATTCAAACATGTTTGATTTTGTGATAGTAAGTGCACAGTATATTTAGGCAGGCCGTACCAAATGATGCCTCCCCACAGGAGGGAGAAGATGACATAGAAAAGCAGTGACCCCCATATGACAAAGTGGTTGATCCACGTCCAGTAATGTGTGTCCAGGGCAAGCTAAAGCATGAAGACACAGTGAGAAATAGGAAGATAGAGATGGTTAAGAAGACGCCGATTGGCAACAGCTAAGATCATAACACATGCGTCAGATGTATCACCTTTAGCGTGACCGTGAACACGAGGATAGTGAATACAAGTGTTCCAAAGGTCCAGTTTCCAAACATCTAGAACAGAGAAATATTGAAAAAGAACAATTTAGCACTTTATTTGAACAATTTAGCACTCGGTAGAAAAAGACTTGTTTGAATGATCCAGTATAAATATATTAATAATAAAAACTTTTCTTCGGTTTCTTCATAAGGACATTTTGGGACAATACTGAGTTTACCATAAGAGTATGCAAGAAATATTAAATAAAAAATATTTTATATAGGAATAGCTGAATAAGGAATATTAGATTTTAATTAGGTTTTAAAATGGCACAAGATACTTTAAAAAAAAGAAGAAAGATGCAACATAACAGGAAGAGACGTTTACCTGAATCATGTATACAAAGATGTACAAAAATAAATAAATGTTTTTCTCTTATGTAGGAATTTATATTATTATTTGTATATATACCAAATATTAGAAGTAGAAAATATTAGTAGTATAAATACATATTTATAAATAGTACATATATATATAATTATTATTATATATACAATATATTTGAAGTAGAAAATCTGTAAACCCTATAGAAAGTAATAAATGTACCTAATAAATATATTTACAAATATTATTTTTTTTTGATGAATAATACGATACCTGTGCATTTCTTATGTAGGAATTTATATTATTATTTGTATATATACCAAATATTAGAAGTAGAAAATATTAGTAGTATAAATACATATTTATAAATAGTACATATATATATAATTATTATTATATATACAATATATTTGAAGTAGAAAATCTGTAAACCCTATAGAAAGTAATAAATGTACCTAATAAATATATTTACAAATATTATTTTTTTTTGATGAATAATACGATACCTGTGCATTTCTAGTTCACAGTTGCACTCAACTAAACTTCTGCATCAATACAGCGTTCTCAGAAGCATAACATATACAGTATACACGGGACACTCATCAAATGTTTCTTTTAAAAAATCTCTTGTGAATGATTTGCAAGAAATAGTATTATTATATCATCATATTTTAATGGTGCTGTAAATTGAAAGCATTTCGGTGTCATCCTATATAGTTTTACAGAGATTATTAATGATGTCTGGAACTCGCTGAACTCAAATGAGTTTTATATTTTATCTATAAAAGCTTCATAAATAAATAGTGAGCTTAGATAGTCCCTTAAAATGTTATAATGGATTCAGCATTGGCACTTGGGCTCAATAAACATCTGCTCGGGTGCGGTAAGCCTTTCTGTGTGATTGTTTTTTCTCTTTTTGGGAGGATTTGTTCCCTCATTGTTTACAGTCTTGGCAAATGGTTGAATTTAGACACAATGGATATCTCTTCTAGAACCTTCCCCTGTCTGCGGACCGGCCACGCTGTGGATGACACTATGCAAAACATCGACACTATAATGAAAGCTCTTTATAAAATCACTCGCTGTTGTCAACCTTTAAAAAGAAAAACTAATCACAATCAAAATCAACAAGCCATAGCAAAACACGAGCAGGTCAAAGACTGTACGGCACCAAATGGTTTTAGTGAACAATACAATGTTGATGAGTAACCAGTTAAAACAAAAAAACAAGTACAAGGACACACAATAGATGTCAACAAGTTTGAAGAAAATGTATTAACTTACCTTGATGAGCAATCAAAATTAAAAGTGTTAAAAAACACGTGTCAAGGGCAAATGATATTTAAGGATGTTGTGAGGTTTTTCAAAAGGATGAATTTGTTATTTTGCACAGTTTTCTTTTTTAATCTGTTAATAATTCAATGTAATCATGTTAGAGTATCTGCCACTCTCCACGAATAGGGTAAAAAAATAGGGCTTTTATTTCTTTCATCTTATTCAACAACTGGTCAGTGAAACGAGGTTGAACATTAACATCAGAAGGTTGAACTCATTTGTGTCTGAGCTATTTTATTTTCTGTTCATTTTATACAAGGTTTGCGATTGTTACAACCCCATAACCAAAATTTGGGACAGATTGTAATTAAGTGACGTTTAAAACCATGATTGGTGCAATTTTGCACATTTTCTATCAATATATATATAAAAATGATATTTAACTAGTATTAACTAACAATGAGCAATACACGTCACAATATTTATTCATTTCTGTTAACTTCAGTGTTAGTTAAGTTAGCTCAGGTCAATTAAATAATATTAACAGATACAACTTTTAATTTAAAATGTATGTATTAGTACATTTCGAAATGAACAGGCTAAGATTAACAAATGCTTTAGAAGTATTTTTTAATCATTAGTTTGTTCATTAATATAGTTATCTAATGTTAACAATTGGAACCATTTTTCTTACAATAAAGACATTATGATATGTCAAATGCTTTAAATCGAATAAAAAAAATATCTCAAAAAGATATTTGAACCTCCGATGGATTTAAAAAAGCTAACGAGACACCAAAGTGTACCCTATTTGTGGAAAAACCTTCTAATTAAAAGTGTCTGAATAGCTTCTCTTCCATTCAACATGTGCCAAATGAAGCGAAATGCTTAATCCACATTTCCTCTTGTTCATTCATTTGCCCTTGCAGTGAGGCATGAGAGGATGGACATGTATCCTACAGGCCGATGAGGATGAGTGTGACAACACCCCTCCGGACCCGGGTGTTTGCCAAAAAAAAACACAGTCGCAACGTGACACACGGGGCGGACACAAACTCCTACTCCATCACAAGATGATAGACAGAGGAAGATGGAAAGGAGGGGGGCTCGCTACTCTATACCTACGGTGGCTGGTCCTCGGTTCAGGGGACGCTGGGATGTCGTACGGTACTGTTTGAAAGCTACGATGGTAGTGAACGGTTGGTGTTAGTAGACACTATGTGAGTGGGGGTGGCTTTAGGATGAGGGGAGGGGGTGAGGAGGGAAACAGTAAAACTAAAACTAAAAATAGGATGAGAAACAGATAGGGACAGGCTTACCATCTGTGTGTTGGTGGCCATTAGCTGAGGAAAGGAAGAGAAGCAGAAAAGAAAAGAAAGGCAAAAAGGGGGTAGGTAAAAGGAGGAAAGAGAGAGAGGGGAGAGATATAGAAAGAGAGATAAAGAAGAAAACGAAAGAAAAGAAGGAGAGGGAGGGGACAGGGAGCAAGAAAGTAAAGAAAAAATTAGGATGTTATAACTTAAAGTAAATCAAACAGGTAAAAAAAGCAATCCAAAAAGGTTACTATGATTTAACTTAATGGCACAGAGAAAGATGTCTGATCTGACTGATTAACCAGCATGCTTTGTGTCGCATAAATGAATGGAGAAGCACCTGTAATGACTTCAAACATACGCAGAGGAGGACAGACAAAAGTCTGCAAGCTGGATCAAGACATCAGTTAAACCACAAAAGTGTACTTTACAAGCACTGAGTCCACTTTAACTCACTCGACAAGCATCGGCCACCCATTCAATCTGTGTGCGACTTTTATTTGACTGAGAAAAAAAACGAACTAAAGGAAAGAAACAGCTGGTTAAGTCGATTAAACAAAACAAACAGAGAAAAACGTAGGAACAAAATCATGGTTTAGACGGTGACTGTGTTACCTGTCCGTTGCTGGTGAAGGTTGTGTTGTCGAAAAGGAAGAAAGCACCAAAGAAGAAGACCATGGCATCAAAAACCCCCAGAAATGTCCAGTAGATGAAGGTGGACCATCTCAGGAGGGAGTTCTTGGCAATATCTCTGTAAAAAGAAATACATCAAAAATATATATATATACAAAGACTATATATATATAGTAATCGTTAAAAGATCGATGAATCATTAAAAGATCTCGATTCATAAACCCACATGATCTCATTTCTGGATGACACCAATTAAACCTAGTATTGTTATTTCTGTTACAAATATTCATATTATCACAGACAAACTGGGATAAAAGTTTATAGTTTGAATATAAACACGGATGTCGATGGAAGCGCAAATCACCTTTTGAAAGGAACTTGCGCTTCCAATGCGTTTCCATTGTAGTTTATGCGCGTGTCTTCTTATCGGATAAAAATGTAGTTTTATGTGCATTTTTAGAATTTATGTGCATCTTTGCATTTCCATCCAGCGTTTTTATGCGATATCCCAAAATTTTCAAAGATACTAAAGTCAAATATCTGAACTCCAAATCCAAGATCAAATGATCTGCGCTATGCTATCTGTTCATTTTATATTGTATGTCCACAATAGTCTCATTCGTTTAAATAAGAAATTTATACTAAATCAAGAGACATTGATACCAACATAAAGAGCAATTGAGCAATCTAACATTTCATTGCAAGATCATATGGTTATTTGTGAGCACTCAATGAAATATCAGTTTAATCTCCAACCATTCAAATGAAAGTGAAATATTGGTAAGAAAAAACGAACATGACCTCGGCTGCTTGTGCCCATTCTTTTTTTTTTTTATATATATATATACAGAAAAATGACTATTAGATCAGCTTTTTCCAATGAAAATGTCCTTGATGGCGACAAGTGCTGCACTGTGTGTCAGTAGCAAACACTGTGTATAATGTACTGAATATACTGAATAAGCAATGCAGAAGAATAAGAGGAAAAAAATTGCAGTGTCAGGACATTTGTTGATAAAACGTAAAGTGGTTCTTACAGTATTTCCGCCCAGTGCTGTGTGTAAATTGAGTTTAGTGCAAGCGTCCAGGCAAATATGTTTTCCAAAAGCTGATTGAACTCTCCAATTATTGCAGACTTGTATTTGGTGGCAGTGTGTTCATGTGATTAAGTGAGAATACCTGGAGGCTCACAATCAGGAAAAACATTTTATGAAGGAGAAAAATATAGAGAAGCGAGATTGGGCTCCATCAGGCGGTTCAATAGATCCAAAAAGAATGCAAGGAAAAAAGTTTTCAAAAACATATTTAATAGTTAAACCATCCGAATGGACCAGTGCAGTGCCGTCACTATGACTTTTTATTTGATCATGTACATGTGTTTTTATGCCTTGCAAACAAATTTTGCTGATTAAATATCTTACCACGGCAACAAAACAAAACTACTACAAAACTTTTTGATAATATATATATACACATGTATATATAAATAATATTTCTATAATAAAATAATATGTAATAAGAAACAATATGAAATAAAAAATAATATTAAATAAAATTTATAATTTTGGACTACTGGTCCAACTGGGTCAGCCAGAAAAGCATAATAATAATAAAATAATAATAATACATATAAATAATTATAAAAAAGTCCCATGCCTTCATCATTTGCTTTTTGCTATTTCAAATGTATTTACTATGAATATGTTTTATTTTATGATTTTATTTTTTTACTCCTGTCCTAGACCCAGACTTTCAAATAACTGAAAAGCATATAACAATAATAATAATCATATAATTAATAATAAAACTAAAATAAAAGACTGTAATAAAAAATAGTGCAAGTTTGTCTCTGGGAAAAAGGTGACAACAAATGTCAGGATATGAAACGATGTGTGTTATGAGCCAACAGTCGTGCAAAAAGGAGGCCAAGGTTGATATAAATAGCCTGCATGTAGACAGGGATTTATCAGTAGGTCTCAGAGAGGGAACCAGAAATAGAAGATAGTGAACGTGCTGCTCCAAAATACCTCCCCGTACACGTGATGAGATGCATCACGTTACGCATCATATATCAGACTAAAAAAAAAACTCAAAATGAACCACATACTTCTTGTTTTTGGGTGAACTATTATTTTATGGTTCTTCTTATTGTTATAAAATTATAATTATTGCCTGACATTCTGACCACAGGATTGGGTAATAATGGGGGTTGTTGGTGCAACCAGAATATTCCTCACCTGTATAGAGAGGGGTCCCGCTTGAGGATGTCCATGTTGATGTGCTGCTCCATCAGACTGTAGAGGAGGATGGGTAACGAGGTGAAGCTGATATTGTACAGGGTCAGATATGCCGTGTCGTACAGTGGCTGCAGAGGGAAAAATAATTGTTACTGTAAATGTACAGTGTAAGTGCAAAAGAGAAATGAACTATATTTGCACTTTCATGTTGCAGGTGTTGATTTACAATCAGATTAATACTTTTCTCTTTTTGTTATATCAAGGTCATTAAGTTTTTTTCCCATGCTTCCATCATTTATTTTTGCTTTTTTAAATGCTTTTTACTATGCATGTATTTTTATTTTATTTTTCTATTTTTACTCTTGTCCCAGACCCAGGATTTTAATTTTAAAATCTTAGAAGTTTCATTTTAAAAATATTATGATGCTTTTGTTCAAAAGTTTGGGGTCAGTAAGATTTTGTAATGTTTTTAAAAGTATTTTATGTTTACCAAGGCTGCATGTATTTGACAAAAAAAAAACAGTAATATTGTAAAAAAGTTCTATTAAATATATCTTAAAATGTAATTTATTCCTGTGATGCAAAGCTGAATTTTCAGCATCATTACTCCAGTCTTCAGTGTCGCATGATTCTTCAGAAATCATTCTAAGATGATTTGCTGCTCAAGAAACACATCGGATTATTATCAATGTTAAAAATGGTTGTGCTGCTTAATATTTTGTGGAAAATATTGTATATTTTAGAAAGTTATTTGAAATCGATATCTTTTTATAACGACATAAAAGTCTTTACTGTAACTTTTGATCAAATGATTGTATCCTTGCTGAATAAAAGTACTAATTAATAAAATAGCAGTAAATATAAGTTGTAATCGTCATATTATAAAAAAGTGTGAAAATATTTTTTAATTTTAAGAAATGCTACCTATGAAATAACTCTAAGCAAAACAAAATATTCTGACATTTTATTTCCATAAATGTTTAAAATATCATTCCCACCACCAAAATTTCCACCACAGAACGAGAAGTTTATTTTCTAAAGGCGCATGACTGAAGAAAATATGAAGACAGAATGTTCTTTTTCGAAAGTAGTCTAATAGTGACCTTTGAGATATGCGTTTACCTGCTGAGAGAAGCCACAGAAGAACTGATAGAGAAACTGAGGGAAGATGAAGCACACGTTCTGTGGAGAGAAACAACAGACCCTCAGTACCTGATGAACTAAACCCTTTAGGGGGTTTGTGTGCGTGTGTGAAATCAGTTTGCTATAAATAGTGCTGCATTGAATTGCATTTTCAACAAGATTGTTTAGTGGGTTATTCAGAACTCCTGGGAAAAAAGCAGCATCCACACACATTAAGCAACTCTTTTCCGTGTTTACAACCGCAGGCAATGTGGTTTGTGTTTGTGTTGTGTCAGCTAGTGATCATCAGCTATTTTGCTTGTGATTATCTTACATCTTTATTTTGTGCGTCTACACATTTTGTTAGTTTGGGTTCACCTTGTAGAAGAAGTACTGGACCAGCTCAGCGATTCTGATGTAGTAGTAGTGCCCGTGAACCAGGAGCATCTTCTTCAGGTGTTTGAACTTGGTAATTGCATAGTCGCTGTTACGGGCCGCCTGACGCCCCTCTTTACCCATGATCCCTAGAGGCAGGATAACCAGTCAATAGGCATGTAACATACTGTTGAACACAAGTCTATCAGAGAGGACTGGAGAAGTATTAATATCTAGAACGACTTGATTTTGTGTGCAAGCGTGAAATCACCTATGCCCACGTGAGCTTCCAGAATCATGCTGACATCATTGGCTCCGTCCCCGATGGCCAGCGTAATGGGGTGTTCTTTTGATGCTTTAATCATTTTAACAATCTGAAAGAACAGATTTATTTCCACAGGTTAAATCAGAACAACTGAGAGATTCGATTATTAATCAGGGTTTTTGGCTGAGGAGACGGGATAATATTACCCTCATCATCAGCTATCTACCCTTTCTCATATGAAACGACTAAAATATCAGATTGGCTTTTAGTACACATTGATTACACAGGATTTTATTGTGTGCTTGAGGTCAGTAATGGTCTTGTAATACTGTGAGTTCTCTCACTTCTTGGCTTTACAGTCTCTGGTTTTCCCAGCAGCCGCAGAGAGTGACTGACAGGTTTAGCGTGTAGTAAATTAGAAAGAGAAATAGACCAGAGTCTCTTTTGATTGCATCGTCTAACTCACAGACTGAGAGATTACAATGAGGGAACAAGGACAACCTTTCTCTGGCAGGTGGCTGTGTATGTGTGTGTGGGTCAGCTTTTATCCTCATTGTGGGGACCAAATGTTCCCAAATTGATACCAAGGCCTAAAATCACCCATAGTCACTGGAACCCATAAGGAAAATGGCTTAATAAACAAACTAAATAACGTTTTAATGAAACTGTCTTTATGAGGGAGTCATTGAGTTATTCCCTGAATCGATTTGTTCAAAACAGTGATTCATTCAGGATTTAATAAGTCAGGGGTTCTCAACTCTGCACTTTCCAGCAGAGTTAAGCTCAAACACACCTGAACAAGAAAATCAAGGTCTTCAGGATTACTAGAAAGTTGCGTAACGCTTCCTTTTACAGTCCTGTTACCCATGTACATACTATGTACTTATTATAGTAATTACAATTACTGGGTAATAACTAGGTACTAACCCTGAACCTACCCCTAACCCATGTACTTACCTTATATTAGCCAGTACTTTCTAGGTAAGTACACTGTAAGTACACGTAAGTACTGTACTGTAAAAGGAAGCGTTACCGAAAGTTGCAGGTGGGTGAGTTTAATCAGGGTTGGAGATAAACTCAGCAAGAAAGTAGATCTCAAGGGCCAGAGTTGAGAACCCCTGAAATAGTCACTAGCTATGTTTCCATCACCCTGTTTTTATGCGCATTCTGAAGTATCGCATCAGAAACGAGTGATTTTATTAATTTAAAATGTATTAATTTAAAAGTTTTTACACTGGCTTGTGGTTTTTGACTTGTGCGAAAAAGAGTTAATGCGAATAATGGGAGATGGAAACGTATTTGCCGAATAAATTCTGATTCGAACATTAAACCCACGTGACTAATCGGCTGTTTCCGCAGATGGTGTTTTATTTACTGTTGGTTACAAGGTTACCAATCCCACCGTCATCTGCTCGAACAACTTGATGGAAACGCACCTAATTTGCATTTTTTTTTTTTTTTTTTGCGAACTTTCAAAGATTCGCTTTACGTTTAGATGAAAACCCAGCAACTGAATCATTTGCTAAACCGATTTGTTCAAAAACACGGATTCGGAACGGCACTACTGTTTATTGCTTGGAAACGTTAATTCTTTGCATGGACCCGCTTTCATCAGTGAAGCAAAAATAGATAAGTTAACTGCCAAAATGTATTGTGAACTGTTGTTCATGAATACCGTATATACCCGAATATAAGACGACCCCCCCCATTTTCCAGACTTATTTTGGGGGGAAAATCTGGTTCCCTTTCGTAGTCACTCCGAGTTACGTCGGATGACGGAGAATGGGGGTTTCGCCAGAAAGCCAATCCTCTTCGAGTATTAAAAAACGAGCCTATGGCAATGAAATGCCATGGGTCTGCGGAATTTGCATAATGTATCTCCGCCTCACTGCGTGAGTATTTAAGGAGAGACAGCTGCAACAGCAGATCATGTTTTCGCTTCGGAGCCAAGAGAATCTCTTCACTCCACAAGCCAAATCCTGAGTATTCTCAGTGACTACATCTCTTCGAGACGAGCGAACTCTCTGATGTTGGTGTGACGGCGGTATCCAGCGAGTTTCATATTGCCTGCGATCTGAGCAGTGGTCTGCCGGTCTGTGTGTCTCTCCCTGGTCGCTTCAGCATCCGCAGAGTTTTTTTCCTCTCACTAAAAGAGCGTGCACGCGGCACGTCTTTTTAAAGACGCGTCTTTCTAAAGACGATCTGCCCGTGTATTTCTGAGTGCGGTATTCTGATAGATTCAGCTGTTGGGCGCGAGCGCTGTTTGGCGTGTTTGGGCTTTGATCACGCTCGGACAGCGCTCGTGGGTGTGTCACGTTCTCTCAGTGGGAACGTGACCATCGCAATGTATACGGTCGAGACTCTGTGAGCTCATTTGAGTGAGAGTCCCCTCATCCATCACCCGATCTATTTTTCTCCACGTGAGATAATACTTCGGCTGGTGGCCAGGGTGACTAAGACGTCAGGTCTGGAACTAACCGACGAAAATTCCTCGGTCCACACCCCGTCTTTCACGTTGCAACCCACGTGGTCCCGAGTGGATTCGCCGGCCCGCCCGCGGGCCCGCGTTCTCATTCGGTCCACCAGCTGATGAAATCATGTTTATCGCCGCATCACAAGGTGAGCTGGAGTCCTCTGGAGATGGCTCGTCTGTGCTGCTGTCCTCGGATGTGCTAGCATAGCGAGCTTGATTCAGAATTCACAGCTATGCTTTCCCGGGCTGCCACGAGTATCGGGTTTGTGTGGAAAATTCTGCGATATCCCGAGCACTTGAGGCTGATGATTGGTTTTTGGGGGTGGCGAACCCAAATCCTTTCTACCCGGATGTGCATGAAGAGGCCATGAGATCGTGGAAGTCTCCTTTGACTTTTCGCGACTGCTCTGCGGCCTCTTCCGCCTTCTCTGCCCTCGTAGAGGCCGCAGTCTACGGTACACTGGGGTTCCCCCCTGTGGAGTGTTCTGTGGCAACACTTAGGTGTCCCCACAGCGCCTCCACCTGGCGTGGCAACCCTAAGCACCCCCCCAATGCCTGTAGGTTCTTGTCTACTCCGGTGGCGGGGACCTATAGAGCTGCGGGCAGGCTGCCACCTCACTGTGTGTTATTGCCATCCTTCTGGGTGTTCAGTGACATGCACGAGGGTAGGGCTGATTCAGGGCTCATCCTTGAGCTGCCTGCCGTCACCGACCTTGCTCTACGAGCGACGAAGGTGACCGCACGCTCCCTGAGTCAGGTGATGTCCACATGTGTGGTCAGACATTTCTGGCTTAACCTGGTTGATGTGCGCGAGGCTGAGTGAACCAGTTTCCTCAACTTCCCCATATCCCAGGCTGGCCTCTTCGGCGGCGCGGTCGAGAACTCTGCCCAACAGTTCTCGGCCGCCCAGAAGTGGACTGTGGCTTTTTTCTGACCCTGCGGCTTCTGCTGCCAATCAGCCGGCGGCTCAGACGCTTCAGTCCGCTTGCCGTCGAATGCGCCCTCCTGCGACTTCCGCCCCCTCCCGCCCGGCCCCAGCAGCACCGGGCCGGGCCGTGGAGGTGGTCGCAGGGAGGTGCCCCTGCCCGTACCAGCCCCGCAGCCCCGCTGTACGCCAGGCTATGCGGCGCTCCCGTTACGGGCAGCTCAGTTATGGCTTGCAGTTCTCATGGAGTGGTTGCAGGCCCACTCCTTCCCCCGGTGGAGGGCTGGGGGAGAATCTTTTAAAAAAGAGCTGCATCCCATCTCTGAGCACGCAGAGCTGGACGGCAGTGCGCGACGCCCCCGAGCCTCGCCACTCTCGTTCCCCTCTGTCTCTGAGGGTGCGGATGACAGTGCGTGCCGTCTCCAGACCACACCACTCTCGTCCCCCTCTATCGCCAGACCCCTGGCAGAGCAGACCCCCGCGGAACGCTGGTCCTTCCCTGGTCTCCTCTGTCAGGACGCGGAGCATGACTGTGCACGCGTGCTGGGCCGCTATGCCACCCTCACCTGTGCCGGTCACTCCGCTCCGCTGCCCCTCCGGGGGGACGCCTGTGGCTCGGATGATTCCACTGGATCAGTGTTTGGTGGCTTGGTTAGAGCTCCCCAATCTGTCCTGTTGGGTCGCCCGAATGATCAGGCTCGGCTATGCGATTCAGTTCGCACGGTCTCCTCCCCGCTTCAGGGGAGTCCGCTTACTGTGGTCGGTGGCTATGCCCCGATCATGAGAGCGGAGGTTGCCACCCTGCTGGCGAAGGGTGCAATCGAGGCTGTCCCTCCAGCCGAGGTGGAGTTACGGGTTTACACCCCGTACTTCATTGTCCCCAAGAAAACCGGTGGGTTACGGCCAATCCTGGACTTGCGCGTCTTGAACCGCTCCCTTCACAGGCTGCCGTTCAAGATGCTCACGGCCAAACGCATTTTCGAATGCGTGCGGCCACAGGATTGGTTTGCAGCGATAGACCTGAAGGACGCCTACTTTCATGTCTCCATTTTACCTCGACACAGACCGTTTCTTCGGTTTGCTTTCGAGGGGCAGGCATACCAGTACGCGGTTCTCCCATTCGGGTTGGCTCTGTCTCCTCGCGTCTTTACGAAGGTCGTCGAGGCAGCCCTTGTTCCCTTACGCGAACACGGGGTTCGCATCCTGAATTATCTCGACGACTGGCTAATATTAGCTCACTCTCGAGATCAGGTTTGCGAACACAGAGATCTAGTGCTCCGGCACCTAGCCCGTCTGGGCCTTCGGGTCAACTGGGAGAAGAGCAAACTTTGCCCCGTGCAGAGGATCTCTTTTCTCGGTATGGAGATAGACTCGGTCGCCATGTCCGCGCAGCTTACGAGCGAGCGCGCACACTCACTGCTGACTTGTCTTCGACAGTTCGAGGGCAAGAGTGCGGTCCCACTGAAACTTTTTCAGAGGCTCCTGGGGCATATGGCATCCGCAGCCGCAGCAACGCCACTCGGATTGCTTCATATGAGACCGCTTCAGCTGTGGCTTCGCGATCGAGTCCCGAGGTGGGCATGGCATCGCGGTACGCTCAGAGTTCTAATAACTCCGACCTGCCGTCAGACCTTCACCCCGTGGCGGAACCTCAGCTTTCTACGGGCCGGAGTTCCCCTAGAACGAGTTTCCAGGCATGTTGTCGTCTCCACAGATGCCTCTGCCACGGGCTGGGGCGCCATGTGCAATGGACATGCAGCCGCGGGCTCCTGGACAGGACCCCAGCGCCTCATGCATGTCAATTGCCTCGAGTTGCTGGCAGTACGCCTTGCCCTGCACCGCTTCCGTGCGTTGCTCCTGGGTCAACACGTACTTGTCCGCTCGGACAATACAGCGACTGTAGCGTACATCAACCGTCAGGGTGGTCTACGCTCTCGCTGTATGTCGCAACTCGCACGCCACCTCCTCTTATGGAGTCAGAAGCACCTGAGGTCCCTTCGTGCTATTTACATTCCTGGAGTGCGGAACCGTGCAGCCGACGAGCTGTCTCGGCTCCGGCCAACCTCTGGCGAATGGAGACTCCATCCCCAGTCGGTCCAGCTGATATGGGACCAGTTCGGGGACGCACAGATAGATCTGTTTGCCTCCCACGACTCATCCCATTGCGCCCTGTATTACTCCCTGACCGAGGGCACGCTCGGCACGGATGCACTGGCGCACAGCTGGCCGCAGGGCCTACGCAAGTATGCGTTTCCCCCAGTGAGCCTTCTCGCACGGACTCTGTGCAAGATCAAGGAGGACGAGGAGCAGGTCTTATTGGTCGCCCCATACTGGCCCACCAAGACCTGGTTCTCCGAACTGATACTCCTCGCGACAGCACCTCCTTGGCCAATTCCTCTGAGGAAGGACCTCCTTTCTCAGAGACGGGGCACCCTTTGGCACCCTCGTCCCGATCTTTGGAGACTCCACGTGTGGCTCCTGGACGGGACGAGGCAGGTTTGAGTACCCTGCCACCAGCGGTGGCGGCTACCTTCACTTCCGCTAGAGCATCGTCCACGAGACATGTCTATGCGTTGAAGTGGAACCTCTTCGTTAACTGGTGCTCTTCTCGCCGAGAAGACCCCAGGAGATGCTCGATCAGCGTTGTGCTTTCCTTCCTGCAAGATGGGTTGGAGCGAAGGCTGTCTCCCTCCACCCTGAAGGTGAATGTGGCCGCTATCGCCGCATATCACGAAGCAGTTGAAGGTAAGTCTCTTGGAAAACACGACCTGATCCTCAGGTTCCTGAGAGGAGCGAGGAGACTGAATCCTCCTCGCCCTCCTCTCGTTCCCTCTTGGGACCTCTCAGTGGTCTTAAGTGCCCTGCAGAGGGCTCCCTTTGAGCCTCTGCAATCAGCTGAGCTTAAGATCCTGTCAATGAAGACAGCGCTCCTGGTTGCGTTGGCCTCCATCAAGAGGGTAGGGGACCTGCACGCATTCTCCGTTGACGAAGCGTGCCTGGAGTTCGGGCCCGGTCACTCTCACGTGATCCTGAGACCCCGGCCTGGATATGTGCCCAAGGTTCCCACCACTCCCTTCCGGGACCAGGTGGTGAACCTGCAAGCGCTGCCCCGGGAGGAGGCAGACCCAGCCTTGGCACTGCTCTGTCCAGTACGCGCCCTCCGTGCTTACGTAGACAGGACGCAGTGTTTCAGGACCTCAGACCAGCTCTTTGTCTGTTATGGTGGGAAGCTGAAGGGAAAGGCTCTCTCCAAACAAAGGTTGTCTCACTGGATAGTGGACGCCATTGCTTTGGCATACCAGCAGCAAGGTCGACCATGCCCCCTTGGTGTGACCGCCCACTCCACCCGGAGTGTGGCGTCCTCTTGGGCTTTAGCGCGTGGCGCCTCGCTAACAGACGTCTACAGAGCTGCAGGCTGGGCGACACCTAACACATTCGCCAGATTTTACAATCTCCGAGTGGAGCCAGTCTCCGCCCATGTACTGTCTTTTTCAAGCTAACATGGGAGCTGTTAAGTGTCTCGCTTGCTCGCCATTCCACTCCACGGACTGGATACGTGCGATATTTCCTCAGGTGAGCCTTCCTCTCTGAAGCCCTGAGTTCCTCCAGCACTGTTGACGCTGGCGCCAGTGTCTATTGCCTGTGCGTCGGCTAGGTGCCTCCGTGTGCATGGTTCCTCCTCTGAGTAACCCCCACATGTGTATTTTCCACTGTAAGCCTCTTTGAGCATGTGTCTTTCCCTCGGCAAGTCACCTGCCACTCCTGGAGTTGAAAGTAGATGCCACCCTACGGGCTGGTCACTCCAGTGTTCCTCCATATGTAGCCCCCTTGGGCCATATGTGTATTCTTAAGTCCTCCCTATGGGTAGGCATGCTGCGGCATATCTCCCATGAGATATGCTTCCCAGTGTACCTTGGTATTCCTGTGTTAAGTAGGACTCCTTCGTCCGTGCCTATTTCACGACAGGGAGGTCAGACTTCGCAGGGCACTGGAAGACAGCTGTGAAGGTGGCGTGATTACACGGGGACCCCCATTCTCCGTCATCCGACGTAACTCGGAGTGACTACGAAAGGGAACGTCTCGGTTACGGATGTAACCCTCGTTCCCTGAGTAGGGAACGGAGACGTTACGTCTCCCTGCCACTTCCGCTGTACCGCTGGGTAGACGCCTGAGTTCAGTCTCGGCTCCTCAGCGAAGACATGATCTGCTGTTGCAGCTGTCTCTCCTTAAATACTCACGCAGTGAGGCGGAGATACATTATGCAAATTCCGCAGACCCATGGCATTTCATTGCCATAGGCTCGTTTTTTAATACTCGAAGAGGATTGGCTTTCTGGCGAAACCCCCATTCTCCGTCATCCGACGTAACGTCTCCGTTCCCTACTCAGGGAACGAGGGTTACATCCGTAACCGAGACGTTTTCAACAGAAAACAATTTTAAGAGCAAATTTCCGAGGCGTAGTTCCAAATGCCTCGCATCACCTGTGCCTCGTGTAGAGGCCCGCTCGTCGGCGGAGACCGGCACATATGCGCTTCCTGATTGCGACGGGATGGATGTAATCACCCTGCGGGGTCGTCTGGCCGTTTTCAACGACGATCCGGCTCCCGCTCTCTCTCTCCCTCTGCTCGAGCCGCGCAAGAAAAAGCGCCGTTCACAGAGGATGCCAGAGCGGACGGAGACAAGCGAGCAGAGACCCGCCCCCCAATGTTCACATATCGTGTCTTTTGCACGCTCAAGTTCGTTATTTCAAATGTAGGCGCGCGGGATGCGCGCTCATAATGGAAAAGCGACGCGCTCAATTTTTCCAAGCGCGTCCGCGCCGCATCGAGATCCTCGGCGCTCTCGTCAGTCGACGGCGCGGGAGAAAAAGCCTATCAATCGATTCCTCCACTCGAATTAAAGATGATCCTGAATATAAGACGACCCCCCATTTTTCAGCCTATTTTTAGGACAAAAACCTCGTCTTATATTCGGGTATACGGTATATTCTTACAATAGAAAGACACATAAAAACATTTATTACAACAATTACAGTAATATTAGTAATTTTTGAAACTACAAAATGGAGACATATATGACAAAGAGTTTCCTGTGATCCTTTACCTAAATTATACTGTGACAGGAAATGATGTTATAAAATGATCTGATACACTACCTACACTACCATTTAAACATGTAGGGTCAGCAAGATTTTGTTTTCTTTTAAATAAATTAATACTTTTTTTCAGCAAGCACGCATTAAATTGATCAAAAGTGACAGTAAAGACATTTATAATGCTGAACTTTCTATTCATCAAAGAATCGCATATCCCAGTTTCCACAAAAATATCAAACAGCACAACCGTTTTCAACATTGATAGTAATAAGAAATGTTTCTTGAGCAGCAAATCAGCATATTAGAATGATTTCTGAAGGATCATGTGACTCTGAATGATGCTGAAAATTCAGCTTTGCATTAAAGGAGTAAATTACATTTTTAAATATATTAAGAGTTATTTTAAATTGTAATAATATTTAGTGTTTTTACTGTATGTTTGATCAAATAAATGCAGCCTTGGTGAGACTTGGCGAACTTTTGAACAGTAGTGTATCCTCTTAGTGACTCAAGTACTGCATTACCTGTGCTTTCTGTAAGGGTGCCATGCGGCAGCAGAGAACAGCACTGCAGTTCCTGCAGATTTCCAGGAATATTTCCTTGTAGTTCCCTCCGCTGCTGTTTCCTTCCTGTGTTGGCTTCAGTACAGCTGACAGTGTTGCCCCATCGATTATCAGACCATAGTCTTGGCAATCACCTGAGAGCCTGTGTGGACGAAACATATGTGTGAAGGTGTCTGTGTGTAAACATGAGGGCATGTACACATTTCCGCTGTACCCACCCTGAGAAAGTGTCCCTGGTCATGCTGCCATGCTGTCTCAGGACAGTCCTGCTCAGGTCGAACAGGACGTCATGGAGACTCTGCTCTTCTGTCCGCTTGGTTGTCAGTTCCAGGATCTGTGTATTGCGATGGAACAACTTGCTAGCATAGCATGTGGCTGCTGCCGTCTCCATTTTGTCCCCTGTGAGAACCCAAACCTTCATACCAGCCTTGTGCAGGGACTCGATGGTGTCGGCCGCTTTATCCTGCAGCCTGAAACATAAAATAATAACTTTTTTTAAGCATTTCACGTACATGATTAGCACAATGCAGGTATAATGAGCAAGTTGGGGTGCTTATATAAACAAACCTTCGCTAGCTCTGCCTTAAACATGCTAATGACCCTCGCAACTGTTGACATCCACTGTGTTTCCTTTCTAACGTACGTCTATCTAAGTCCTGGATTTCACAGACAGAATTCGACAGTTTTTAATCAGGTTCCTGTGTAATTTAATGATTTAAATTCAAATTTACCATTCAAATGTTTGGGGGCAGTAAAATTTTAGTTTTTTTTAAAAGAAATTATTACTTTAATTTAGCAAGGATGTATTAAATTAATTCAAACAAAACGCTACAGACTTTTAAACGGTTACAAAAGTATTTCAAATGAATGCTGTTCATTTGTTCTTTCTATTCTTCAAAGGATCCTAGAAAGAATCCATCATTATTTCCACAAAAATATTAACCATCATAACCATTTTCAACATTGATAATAATAACAAATGTTTATTGAGCAGCAAATCATCATATTAGAATGATTTCTGAAGGATCATGTGACACTGAAGACTGGAGTAATGATGCTGAAAATTACTTCACAATATTTACAGTTTTTACTGTATTTCAGGTCAAGTAAATGCAGCCTTGGTGAGCATAAGAGACTTCTTTCAAAAACATTACAAAAATCGTATTGATCCTAATCATTTGAACTGTAACGTAAAAGCTGATAAAATTCTTTCCAATGTCACTATTACGTCAAGCTCACATAAGAATAATATTCATAAAAAAATGTCCACTTTAGTTCAATCCGACATATTCCGTAAAGCTTGGGAGTGGAGCATAATAAAGGGTCAATGTCAAATAAGTTCACTCTTTAAAAACAAATCTAGTGAACCTGTCACACATTGACGTAAATAGTATCCAAAGTACTGCATAAAACATCCGAAGTGACAGTTATGCAATTGTTGCTTTGACAGCCCAATTGTTTTAACTGTATAGTAGCAGCAGCAGCTCAATTTTGGCACAGTATGTACCGTAGCAATCCTGTGTGCTTTTTTCTTTGCGCAGTGCTGGAGTGAAAGTTAATGGACAGTGCTCTGCATGGCTCGGTGGCTCGGAGGTCTCATACGGCAGTGTGATGTCTCAGCCCACTTCAGTCAGTAATTAAGCAGCCCAGCAGTCAGGATTCACAGTGCCACACTGCTGCCAGATCATTAAGACTGCACCTCACTCACAGCCCAGCCATGCGGGGACTAGTGACATTCTCACTGAGACTCCCGGGAAGACATTCTATTACACTCCTTATTAAACATTCTAATAACATGAATTGCATTTGACTCAGCAGCATTCTATTGAAGAAGTGAAACAAATTCCAACATTCTAAATAAGTCATAACATTCCTTCTTACTTCCCCAACATTCTATTTGGCTCCATAACATTCTAAGATTCTAAAACCTTGGCTTAAAGTCTACATGAAAATCAAATGTTTTTGCAAACTAACCGAACCAAAAAAAAAAAAACCGGACTGCTAAATTTTACACTTTTTCTTAAACACATTCATGGCCTTAAGCTGCGTTCACACTACCAGCGACACGCAGTGACATTGTCCCATTCATTTCAGTGGAGAGCTGGCAATTTCCAGCGACACAAGCAAATAGTGACCATTGGCGACAGGATCTAGGCGTGTCCAGTGACGCAACAAAGTTGAGATATGTTTAACTTTATGCAAATGAAGAGCAACTTTTGGGAGCGACACCAATATGAGTAATGGGGGAAAAGTTATTTACTTTCCTACAATTCATGAATCTGATATGCCTCTGTGTATATATTTTGGTACTCGCTGTGCTGACGAGCCTGAATGGTTTTCATTCAGAACCTATGAACCTATAGATAGACCAGCGGTTGTGCTTTCGCTGCAGATTAAAAGCCACGATGGCTAAGAGCCCTCGCTGTTTCTCGTTCATCTTTAATATTAGTATTCTGTGTACCAATAGTAGTGTTTTCCCTCCAAAATCATTGTTTTTCAGCAGCAAGAAAACTGATTTGGTGGAATAACATCGGTGAATGTCACAGTAGTGGAAACGCCCACTATCGAACTCACCGCCAGCCATTGGCAACAAACAGCGCCAAAGTCACTGACAGTGTGAAAGCTAAATTATTGAGCATGATTCATGCCCTTTATTGTGAAAAAACAAACAATTTGTCTTCATAATAACATGCTCAACCTTTGAAATGACTTTCCTTTTCAAATTATGTCACCTACAGGCCAAGTGGGCGGGGAAATAATATAGCCATTTTAGACATTGTTTTAGGCAACTGTTAGCTAATGCAGCCTTTCTAAAATCTTGGCAATAGTTAGCAGTAATTTAATGCAGGTTAAAACTTATGTAACAATAATTATATCCCGTCTACAATCCACTGCAGTCTTACATTCAAGTCAGGCTCTATTCTCATACTGAACATCCACTTTTCTCTATGAAATCCAATTCTCAACAGATAAAATGTACCGTCCTTCTTATTTTTTCTTTTTGAATATCTATATCTAAATATATTATAGATATATGTTTCAATCTTAAATACATTCCATAAGGTGTGGTCACATTTACAGATGTTCTGCAAAATTAGCCAATCATTTCAATAGAAGTCCGCGCAAATGAGAATTTTGCATGTGGGCGAAAGATTTCCTTGCGCAGACTTTGCAACGGGTTCAAGTTGATCACATGAATCCGTTGCATTGAACAACAAAAAAGCGGCTTTCAGTTCGAAAGTGACTTCTGTGTCAGTTGTGCTTCATATATCGCTAAACAATGGGAATTTGGAAAAGGAAAAGGCGTGGTCACTAATGTTTGCATTTGCCGTTTCATGTTGAGTAAGAATGTTTCTTGCATATTGTTTTCAATCCTGTTACAAACAGTGAGCGATGACTTCGTGAATTTTTGACTGTAGCACATCATCTTGAGTGACCTCTTGAAGACACAAACAGGCTGGTGCCTACGGGGCAGTGATTGCATCTAATTAACACAGCCTGACAAAATAAGTTCCCGTCCAGTAATCACTATTTGTTTGCTCTGTCATATTCATTAAGGCGGTCGACATGGATTGATGTGTTTATTTATAACGTTGGGTTGGATGGCCTCCATAAGTGAATAAGCCAAAACAGTGGTTCATCAGATCCGCGTCTGCCGGCCCCCGATTGATTCAAGGGGGGGTCTAATTACGTTAGCTGCTCATTATCAGGACACTGGAGCCTAATGGATAGACTCTATTGATTGCCTGTGCAATTAATGTTAACTCACACTGGTTCTGCCAGGACCGCGCCGCGGGTGCTCACGTGCGCTTCAACTGGACGCCGGACCTGTAACTCTCCCACCCAGTTATTGGGCCAATCGGAACCTTGGCATTCAGCCAGTTAAAAATCTAATACTGCTAATGCACATTTATGATCAATTTCATTTCGGGAAAATGTACAGCGATTCTTGTTTACTTAGGGAAATGCATGACGCACTTTATTGAAAACACAAGGTTATTATTAACATGCTGATGTTTTTACTTGGCAACATAAACACTGGAAAGACTTGCTCAGAAATGCACCAGGCGTCATGGTTCCATATATCCCGACACTATGGATTTTTTGATGGTGCAGTGGGTTGGAGCATGAGGGAATGGGAGAGTAATCTGCATATTTAGAGCACATAGATGAAGGACTTAAAGCCTGATAAAATGAACAGTTCCCTGATTCTCTATAGCGACTCTGGTGTGTTGTCAATTTCTGGGAATGTACACTGGGGTTTAAAATAAACAGAAACTATTTGATTCTGGGCTATTTTTAGGCTACTAACTAAGAAGTCACATGTTCTTGCTTCCACTGAAACACAAGATTCTCTTTGGATCATTCTCAAATCATGCTGGAGAGCAATACTGAATTGTTGTTTTTTCCCTGAAATTATAATGCACATTTGATCATTTGTTAATAAAAGCACATTTTCAAATGATGCTGGATAACAATACTAAGAATTATTTCAATGAAACATTTCACTCAAATTGTTATGCAAATACCATCAACAAACAATCTATTTAACTACAAAATGCTAAATAAAACCTGGGTTGACTTTTGGATCCCAGTGTATCTTAGTGGCAGAGTTATTTGTATTTGCATTCTGGATTTGACAAGGGAATACTGAACATGAAATGGTTTGGATTCCAGTCAGTCAGCTTCTGTTAATTTGTGAACTTTGAAATCGGAAGTTTGATTCACTTCAGTACAAGAATTTTTAAACAAGTCAATCAAACTTAGGAGGCAGCGATTCACCTATCTTCCACAGCCGTGGCTCCCAGCAGGATGAAATCCTTTTCGATGACATCATAAGCTTCAGCCAGTTTCTTGTCACGCTCCTGCAGAGCTAGTTTAGCGCCGTTGAGGAGATGGCACGTTTTCTCATACTCCTCATGAGTCAGCTTCTTATAAGCCACACAGAGAGTCCGTAAACCCTCCTACAAGGGAAAGATTTGAAACAAGTTGTCAGCTTAGCCTTCCAGGATTTGAAAACAAGTTGTCAGCTTAGCCTACCAGGTCCATTCATTTGCAAAAAGAGCCAAAATTCAACACCAGAATTCATTCTTTGTCCCAAAACAGCATTAATCTTAGATATAACTAAATATAGGTTTACATAACATAAAAGGAAAGAACAATACCAATGCAAAGAGAAATTAAATATTGACATTATTTATTCACACTTGTATTGTTCCAAATTTGTGACTCTTTCTTCTGTGGTAAAACAATGATATTTTGCAGTGTTCACGCTGCTCTTTTCCATAGAATCAATCATGTGTTGACCACAAGCTGTCAAGCTCCAAAAAGGCCAAAAAAAAAAGCAATATTGTGCTTATGTGCAATATTCAAAATCAAATAAAAAGATTTTATGGGGTTTTTTTTGTTGTCTTTTTTGAAACTTGACTTGCTTTAGTTGTATGCAAAAGAGCAGCATGAACATTCTGAAAAACATTTAATTTTCCAAGTAAGAAAGAAAGGGCTTTTTTTCACACTGGACTTAACGCCGGCTTACCGTCCTTCTAAACCCCAGGTTTTCACATTTCACGCTTGTAATTTAGAAGCGGAGTTAGCACCGATTTTTACCCGGGGTTATCAAACCCTGCTCTGGAGTGTTTGTGGTGCAAAACGTACAGTGTGAAACAATGCGGTGTTAGAGTGTTAGAATGTGCACGTTGTAATAACAGTTGTTTCAGCATTTGATGAGGAAAAACGCATAAGACCGTTTCATTCTTACCTTTATAGTCTGAAAAGTCCTTTCATGACAAACTTGATAGTACAGTCGGCAATGTATAATATAGGGACGTGGAATGCTAAAGCTTTTATATAAACATGTCGCACACTACGTTCTTCCAATCAATGGCAATGACAATGCAAATATGCAAATAGGACGGGTTTCGGAATGTAGGGTGTGAAACAACATCTTATGAATACCCAGGATTAATTGTTATTAACCCCTGGTAAAGTATGAGCAGTGTGAAACATGAAGATAACTCAGGATAACCCAGGATTCTGTTTCCCTACAGTTTAGAATAACCCAGGGTTGACTATTTCAAGTGTGAAAAGCCCTATACGGGTTTAAAACTACATGATGGTGAGTAAATGACACAATTTTCAGTTGTTGAACAAACCCTTTGAAATGTAGTTTATAGAATGGAAAAATGCTCTAGTTGAAAAGTTCCCATTATGACTGTTAATAAAACACTACTGATAGAACTGTCATTGTGAGCTCCTTCATTCTGTCTTTAGAACAAAGATTCTGTTTTGTCTGCCTCTAGAGAAACATTTTCACTACTGCTACCAAAGTCATGAATCAGCACGAATGCCAGTACAACCAAACCCTTTCTAAAGTGATGTAATTCCTGACACAGGTCTGTGAGTAACATAATGAAGTAACATAGAGCTGTGTCAGTCTATGACATTAGACCCATTCCTTATGCCTGGGACCATAATTATCTAATTTTTCTTTAAACAGTTTCATATATTTGACACATTTGAGATAATTATATTCATTAGATTATAAACAGCAAAAAGTACAAATGACTTCTGGTGCTATAGGTACATAGAGATATTAAACGAATAACAGTTGTAATAGGAAAGCTAATGAGAACAGAGTTGGGCTGCAGTTTGCAAATGCATAAATAGAAAGGCAATGAAGACTTTCTGGTTTCTTTCTCATTTTCTGTGATGCTTATACTGTAGGTACTTTTCTCTTTCAGCCTTTATTGTAAAGATGATGCTCATGCTGAACAAGTTGCAAAAGCAAACACATCTGAGAGGAGCTTTTTTTACACCAAGATCTAAAAAGGTGCTTTTGTGGCCTATTAATAGCTCTGCTAAAATAAGAAAGAAGATGAAGATGTTTCCGATTTCTGCTCACCACAGCGTTGTGCTCTACTCGCGCTCTGACCTGCTCCACCTTCCCAGAAACCACCCGTGGGAAAATAGAGGAATCTGCACCTTTACAGAACAAGTAGTACTCTCCTAGAACAAACAAACAATTATGAACACATACAACTATAAGAAGAAACTGTATAACCCCAGGTATTGCATGCTTTCAATAAATTCATAATAGGTATTAAATGGATAGTTCTGAAAATTCTCTCATCATTTACTCACCCTCATGCCATCCCTTATGTATATAACTTTCCTTCAGATAAACACAAACAAAGATTTTTAAGAAAAGAATCCATCTCTCCACACAAAACGCTTGTGATGGTAATCCATACGACCCCAGAGGATGGACCAATGTCTTCTGAAGCGAAACGATAGGTGTGTGAGAAAAAAAGTAATATATTTAACACTTTTAAATCAATGAATCATTGCTTCTGCTTTACTATCATATGAGCGTTCATGAGAGGCCGTTGTGAAGTAAGCACGAGAAGTGTCGGTCTTCTGTGCTTCCGTGTTACTTCTCACGTGAACTTCACAACGCATTTACATTTATGTCAAGTTGAACTTGTGAACGCACCTAGGACAGTTGGCTGGAAGCGATAGTTTATAGTTAAAAGAGTGCAATATTTTAGCATTTTTCTTACAGCTATCATTTTGCTTCAGAAGACATTAGCTACGTTTATATGGACACCTTTTATTTCAATCTGAATTAATTAATTCCGATTGATTAAACCAAACTAAGTGTTTACGTGAACGTTAAATACAGTGATCAGGTTGACGTGCGCGTGAATTGTTTTTATTTTATTTATAAAGCAGTAAAAACTGCGCCAAACAAGCGCCCAAAACAAGGTGTCTGTGGATGAGAGTCCGAAACAAGGGCTCAAGGTATGCACTTCACAAACAATGAGTGAAGGAACATTTTAGAATGACATGACAGTCATTTATGATACTTCCTTCAACAACAACAGCTCTTTTCACTCTTTTCATACATCATTACACCATTTCTACGTCATTACACATGTGCAACTCTAGTTTCGTTTTTCAATCCGATTAAGTCTAAACATGTCCTCTCGATCAGATTAGAAAAGGTGTAAACCACGTCTTACAATTTTAATCGGATTTGGCCAATTTAATTGACATGGTTACATGTGACTTTTTGGTTCCGAATGTGCTAGTAGTCTTACAATCGGATTATTAGGGTCCATGTAAACGCAGCTATTGATTCATCCACTGGGGTTGTACAGATTACCATCATGAACGCTTTGTGTGGTTTTCCAAGGGTCAAATGAACGCCACCCATTCAATGGCATTATATGGACTCGCAGAGATGGATTATTTTCCTAAAAATTTTGTTAGTGTTTATCTGAAGAAAGAAAGTCATTTACATTGGGGATGGCATGAAGGAAAGTAAATAAGAGAATTACAATTTTTTTGGGTGAACTATCCCTTTAATTCATAATTGTAGCAAAAATGCTTAAAGGGACACTAAGTAACTTTTTAGTTAATTTATAATCTAAAATCAATATTTTTATTCATAAATATGTCCTCAATGGTGCACAAATACCTCTGCCAATTATCTGATTTATCCTCGTAAACAAAGAATTTATTATATTTATATACATGGGACGGGTAAGTCCACGGAGGCTTCCATGTAGTTCCGCCATCTTGAAAAACTATAATAGCAGAGAGGGACAAAAAGTACTAGGCCAACGCGTTTCCACAACACGTTTTCATTCAGAGCTGGCGTGACGTGACTGAACGCAGCAGAAGCGGAGGAGCAGAGCAGTGAGAGGCGCTTGTCACTGCCCCGGCAAGTTTAAAAGGCTGCATTGCAAATCCTCGTCGCCAGAAAAGTCCAAAATAGATCTTAAAAGGAAACGTGACCGGAGATTACAAAAAACACAAGTTAATGTCGGGATAGCTTTTTCCAGGTGGATAGAGCTAATGCAGGAGAAAGATTTCAAAAGAGACGCTGAAGTCCTGCTTTCTTCTCGACAGGCAAGTCAGTGTTACAGTCTTAATTACAAGCTTTTTTCATTGTTTGCTTGTGTACTTTATTTTATAGACAGATGAACATGTATAGTTAAAAGTTGATGATGATATCTAACAATGCACGTAGGCTACTTCAGAAAATATAACGAATAAAGAAGGCATAACTACTAATTACAATAGTTCATGTTTTTGACACTCATTATTTCATACTGTAACATTCATTTGTTCGTTGTGTCAATTTGAAGTTTGTTTGAAATAACAAACCTGTTCACCCGAAGGAAAACTCAACGAAGTGCTATTAGAAGACATCCTGTCATAGCTTTTTGGTACATAACGGCTACCGTAGATGCAACACGCATTTGAAAACGCGAGGCGCTGGAGAGCACAATTCGTTTGAATGCAAAATACAATTTCACCGCTAGATGGGAGTAATTCTTACTTAGTGTCCCTTTAAAGTCAACATGAAATAAAAATGTACCCTATTTTATATCCTGTTTCTCTAACTATCATACATCACAATATGGAAGTAAAATTGGTCACGAACATCCTTTCATTGTTTTAAATTAGCATATTCGTTATGCTGTCAGGTTCTCAGTGTATTCAAGATTATCTTCATTTTTTTAATTAAAAGAGGTCAATTGTATGTGACTGAATGTATTCAGGAGTCATACAGATGTTAAATCTAGCTCTCGTTTGTATGCTAGTAGCACACTGACCCACTTGCATTAACTGGCTCCTCAATTTGGGCACACATGGTGACTCAGACACTTTCACTGGAATGTTTAACAGTCACTTGCTGTTCCAGAATGAGTGTGTTTGTGCGTGTGTGTGTGTGTGTGTGTGTGTGTGTGTGTGTGTGTGCATGTGTGTTTACTCAGCAATGATTTGAGTACAAAATTATCCCCAGACGTTAGCTAAATCCCTTTGGGTATGTTCTCAGATGGGAAAATCATTCATAAATTAAGTGAATAATTAGGGCTGCCAATCTCTAAAAATTCAAATAAAATTAATTACATTATTTGCAGAACAATTCATCAAATTAATCTAATATAAACCAATATATCAATATTTGTAGAGATAATTCAAAGACATTACACTATTGTGGCAGAATAAAACATTGAATAGATATATGACCAAGTCCCTTTATAAGTTAATATATTGTTTGTTTTATTTGTATTTCATTAAACATAACTGTATAAAAGTATGGGATTAGATTACTGGTCAGGAGGCATGATTAACTTTTCAATTTTGATCACTTTTTAAATAATAAATCACACTAACATTAACATGTTAAACTGACATTATATTTGTATTTATTAGAAAAAGGTTACATCAAGGTTTCCTATAGTTTATAACAATATATAATAATTATATTTAGCTTTATATAAAAACAACAAAAGTGTACGACACGTCCTCATTTAGATTATTAAATTTATGTGTGTGTCTGTGTGTACGGTAACACTTTACAATAAGGTTCATTAGTTAACATTAGTTAATGTATTAACTAACATGAACTAACAGTGAGCAACACATCTGTTACAGTATTTATTCATCTTTGTTAATGTTAGTTAATAAAAATACAGCCGTTCATTGTTTGTTTATGTTAGTTCACAGTGCATTGACTATTGTTAACAAATACAACCTTTGAATTTAATAACGTATTAGTAAATGTTGAAATTAATATGAACTAAGATTAATAAATGCTGAAGAAGTATTGTTCATTCTTAGTTCATGTTAACTAAGGTAGTTAACTAATGTTAACTAATGAACCTTATTGTAAAGTGTTACCGTGTGTACCTATTTAATTTTGGGGAAATATTTGTACCCAGATGCGAGCTAAATCTTCATGTGTAAAAAGTGGTATAAAAATAGTAAAAGTAAATAAAGTAAATGTATGTAATGTGATCGTGAGTGTGTGTGTGTGTGTTTTTTCATCATACCTGAGCTTGATCTTACGATTACACTCATTCTCCTCCTCACTGAATCAAAGTTCAATACTTCCAACAGCTCAAATCTGTGAATGCATAAACACAACCAGATAATGTAGGAAGTATTTCGATTTAAAAGGATACCTATGTACAGATAAATCAGAGGCGCTGACTGGATCCTTTGGGATGCATCTTTATCACAGACAGAGTTTTTATGTGACTGTGCTGACCCTCATGTTCTCAGCAGTAGGACAGTGTGTAGCTGCACTAATTATGGCTGATCCTTGTCTTTCAAGGGCATACACACACACACACACACACACCCCACTGCTTCCCAAAAAACATACTGTATAACAGTGTTATTTTAATAAACACAACTATATTAATATGACAACCTGCTGAGTAAATACACAGATGATTACAGATCAAACTGTTCCTCTGCTGAGGTTTCTTTCTCACACCACATGTGGGAAAATTACATAGCATGACAAGAAAATTAAAGCTATTATTAAAGCTTTTTTTAATTATATGCAAAAATAATTTAAAATGCACGAGAGTGTGTGTGTGTGTATATATATATATATATATATATATATATATATATATATATGTCTGCATACTTATTATTATATTTATAAGTAATTATAAGTATTATATAAGTATTAATATAACATGTTATTATCATATGCAAATCTATATTTAAACATATTTTTCTATTAATATTTTACTTTTTTAGTGTTGTATTCATTTTACTATTATTTTAATAACACTATTACAAACTATTTAAAAAAAACTCAGACCGGGCTAACTGTCCAAAAGACATCCAAATGCTGCTAGTTTCCTGTTGGTCATTGCGCTCATGCTGTTGTCCAGATGGCTCACCTTTCCATTTCATCATCTCTGTTAAGGATCTCCATGTGACTGTCCTTCAGACGGAGATAGGTGAAGCCCAACCTGAGCAGGTGAGAGAAAGAGAAAGTCAGCTTTGTTTCTTATTGTGATAAAGGGCTCATGTCATAATGAATCAACTTTTCTTTGAAAATCTAATGAAGACATTTACAAATATAACAAACGCACAACAACTTTGACAGCATTTATTAATCTTAGTTAATGTTAATTTCAACATTTACTAACACATGTTTTAAGATCAAAAGTTATGTCAGTTGACATTAGTTAATGCACTTTTGAACTAACCTACAATTTTTTATTAACATTAAAAGGTTAAAATTAGGGTAGGCAATTTTTTTATAAACACTTTTTGTTATACTGGTTGAAACTCTCTTCACATCATGATGGCAATCAATAATAGAAGTGACCTAAATATTAAAACATGTACATATATCTTTGTGGATGTCTCAGGACCAAAAAAATGTCAGTCTGATCAATGCATTTGGTCCGAATGCAATGATAGGATGTCTCATCTGCCTGTCAACATGTGTATTTCCATACCTCCGCAACACCCTGCCCATGCAGACATCACAGATCATCAGCGCGTTCAGTAAGGATATGCAGAGTGGTAGACAGTCACCGAGCTCCATGAACAAACAGCAGCCGCATTTTACAGTTCCTCCTGAACCAAAACAACGAGCTTATGCTGGGTTCACACCATGTCGTAACCGTAATTATGAGATGTCAACCCGTGACGTTCTACCCAGAGCTGTTCACGTCCTCAGACTCGGATTTATGCGTTTCTGTGTCAACACTATCAACGCCAAAATGAATCTGCAGCAGTCAGTTGGTACAAGAGCTCTGTAATTATTGTAATGTTATGTGGTTTGAGACATGAGGTAATTTAACGCTGTTTCTCGTCTTGTGATGCTTTGCAGACTCTGCTGTACACATTCGTGTGTTTTGAAGGAGGTGTGGCTTCGTCGAGCGCTCTAAAGGAGTGGGTGGGATCTCAAACTTTCAACGCTAGCTTGCTATCGCTAGCCTCTCCGAAATTGCCTACCCTACCTTTAATAAATGCTGTAAGAATATATTGCTCATTGTTAGTTCATGTTAACTAATGAAGTTACCGTATGTTAACAAATGAGACCTTATTGTAAAGTGTTACCATATAGTTTTATAAAGTGTGTAGGTGTGAGCAGTGTTCGAATTACGGGGGAGCTAAGGGGAGCTCGGCTCCCCTGAAAAGGACCTGGGCTCCCCTGAAAGCCTACTTTGAGACATTTAGGGGGAGCTCTAAAACACTGTCCATGTTTTGTGTCGCATAGATTTAGATTTTCTGTACATTAAGGTTCCTGAAATAAATGATGATATTAAAAATGTGTCAGTGTTTATTCGCTCCTTACATTACTATTTCCGAACATCTGTCTCCACTAATAAATTCAATGGGCGTGGTTCAGCGAAGTCTGTAGCGGGAGAGCGGGGACAGAGCCGAGCGATGAATAAGTGGGTCAAGTTCAAATGACAAACACCTGTCTGTGATTTCAGTAATTGGCGTGAGGAGACCGCATATAAGAAGCGGGCCGTGCTGATATTAGTGTGAGAGTGAGACTGGGAGCTCGTGCACGTATCCTGAGAGAAAGTGACTTCTGAAAGCTGTAGGCTATCCAGCGGAAAGAGTTGGTCTACAAACTGTATCCAGTGAAGCTGTGTTCAGCGGGAAGAGGATTACTACATCTGTATCCAGAAAGCTGTGTCCAGCGGAAAGAGTAGCCTATTAATTATCATCTGTTTCTGTTACCTTTTTGATATTTTGAGTTAACGTTATTTAAGCGCGACCACGCGCTGTAAAAGAGCCTTGTAAATAAAAGTGCACGAGTTCCAGCATTCCCCGACCCTGTGTCTCCTTCCATCACCTACACACAACGAACCTGTTTTGCATCACACTATTGTTTTAAATGCCCGAACATGCACCAAAAGCGTTAAAGTCAGTCAGGTTCAGGGAGGATCGGAAAATAGGGCTCCCCCGAAAGCCACTTTGTAATTCGAACCCTGGGTGTGAGTGCATGTTTATGAGTTTAAGTATGCATGTGTCTTGCCTTTTCATTCCCTCCACCAGCGCAACCTCATCTGGAGAGGAGGAGATGTAGAAGGAGGTGGATTTGCCCTGATGGATTCCTCTCTTAATGCCGTCCACCGTCTCCTCTTCCTTCACCTGGACTGTGTGACACAGGCACAATGCACGGAAAAACAACTCCTCTCGCTCCTGATGAGACACACACACACACCAAGAGTCAGAAATGACACCACGCTACGAGAGATTAAAAAGACAATTGGTTCTAAATCCCTGATAATTTCAAGAAGACCTAAATGTTCGCCCCGAAATACGGTGTACAAAACTTTCGCTACAAAGAGTTTCAAGTTCCTAAAGCAAAAAGAGTGTTTAAAACAGTAATATACTTTATTAAATGTAATACTAGAAAAAAGAAATCCCTTCTGCTCACCAAGGCTACATTTATTTGATCAAAAATACAGTAAAAACTGTGAAATATTGTTTAAATTTAAAATAACTTTTTTTATTTCAATATATTTAAAAAAATAATTTATTCCTGTGATGTAAAGCTGGATTTTCAGCACCATTACTCCAGTCTTCAGTGTCACATGATCCTTCAGAAATCATTCTGATATGCTGATTTGGTCAAACCAGTTCTTTTAAACTTAAATTGTAATAATATTTCACATTACTGTTGTGCTTGATGCCTTGGTGAGCATAATAGACGTCTTTCAAAAACATTAAACAGTCTTTAAATATTACAAATTTTGACCAGTAGTGTACAGTACACACATAGGTTATGTGACACTACCTTTACTTAAAAGTCGTCTCAGAAGAACAGAATCATTAATCTGTTTTCTCACACACCAGAAGAAAGGAAAACCGAGAGATAAAAGGAGAGAGAGAGAGAGAGAGAGAGAGAGTGTCTGTGTCTAACTCCAAACAAAATGCAGTCAATATGCCCATGTATCCAGTAAATATTTGGATATATTTGATACAAGCAGACATTAAAGATCTCAACAACACTGAACTCTGATATTTCACTTCATGCACGTGCACACAATATTATCCTAACAGAATCTAATTTGAATGGGCAAACTGAGTTTATCCATTATTCACAAAATCACAGTCAAAAATACAACTGACAAGAGATGTGAGGTGAAATTCGAGTTAACAAATTCTTTAATAAATGTTTTAGTTAATCTTCAGCATTAATGTGTCACATCGCTCAGAGATAAAATTAGAATACATCCATCACTCCACCCATCAACAGCTAAAATATTCATGCAAAAACTTGCCTTGGTGATAACATGATTTATCTGTGCAATGACACATAACTAGCTATTGATAATAACATTCTCTCATCTTGTCCAAAAGTTTGTATAGCTTCTTTAGCTCATCAGCTTCTTTCATCAAATGTATACAAATCACATTAAAACCAGATGGCTAAAATGTTTGCAAAAATAGAAAAATCTGTTTGTTTTAAATGATATTTGGTTTCATATTTTAATGATTTTCCTTTCTTTCTTTTTTAGTTTGTACAAATACTTTTTTTTTGGACTTTGGTTCAAGTACAATGAAGTTTGGGGTGTTTTTTTTATTTTTTAAAGAAGTTTTTATGCTCAGCAAGGCTGCATTTATTCAATCAAACATACAGTTAAAACAGTTAAATTGGGAAATATTATTACAATTTTAAATGACTGTTTTCTATTTGAATCTATTTTAAAATCTATTCTGTGATGCTAAGCTGCATTTTCATCGTCATTACTCCAGTCTTCAGTGTCACATGATCCTTCAGAAATCATTGTCCACATGTCCAAATCCCTGCTAAACAGCAGTTATGGAAAGAACAAGCTCACCTTTCCATCTACGCCCGGAGAGGAGTCGATCATGTCCATTCCTGCAGCTCCAGGTAAGATCTGCCCGTTACAGATGGCATGCGGCACATACACATGCCCATCCACACAGCACTCCCTCAACTCCATGTTATTTTCTGTCAAAGTGCCAGTCTTGTCTGTGAAGACATATTCCACCTGTAATGGAGAAGGAAATAAAAGAGAGAGAAAGTGAACAAATATTGACCCAGACAGTTTTGAAATGTCCTGAAATGGTTTCGCACCTGTCCAAGTTCCTCATTAAGATCTGAGGTATTGACGAGCGGTCGCTCTCCGAGCTCCTCATCAAACATGTCATCGTCCCACAGGATGAAGTACGAGCCCAAGAACTTCTGCATCTCCACGGTAACGTACATGGACACGGGAATGATGTAGTTGAACAGAACCATGTAGGCCAGGAAATCTGTGAATGCCCGGATTAACTGAGGAGACAAATGATGGGAATTAAATAGTTCGAGTTTCATTTTGAGCATTTGTGTTGCTTTGTGTTAATAATATGAAAGTATAAAATATAGTAAGTAATATATATATATGTACATACATACAATATATACATACAGTGTGTGTATATATATATATATATATAGTGTGTGTGTGTGTATGTGTGTATATATATATATATATATATATATATAGAGAGAGAGAGTATATATAAACATAGTAGTACACAATATTTTATATTTTGAAATTTCTATATTAAATTATTAAATATTATAACTACCTCCATTTTAATTAGTAAACAATAAACATATAATAAATTATAATAAAATAAACTATAATAAATTATAATGAAAAAAAAAAATGTATTATAATAATAGCACGCACTACATGCCGTTGCCTCTCGGTCTCAGTTTTCTGGTTGTACCAGGGCTCATCTCGGTTTGGGTCGGCCTGCCAGACGTACTTGAGGAGCGTATTGATCAGAGCTTTGCTGATCAGAATGCAGAGGTACACAATCAGGTAGGCATTCATTGACCTGCAGGCAAACAGCGATGAGATGATCTCAGACCCATATATGCATAATCATTTATGGACCTAATTCGCCCTTGGCTAAGCCCCGCCCCCCTTAGTTACTGTTGCTACGTCCGACAAACAAACTTCATCTGGGCTCTGGTATCAACATGGCTTATGCTGTGACAGCTCTTCCTGCTGAAATTTTATCAAACTTTTATACAGCAGCAAATAAAGTGTCCGATAGAAGTAGGCAAAAGGGGCTGCAATATACGTTCGAAGGCTATATTCACGACATACAGGTGAAACGCAAGGAACAACAAGGCATCCAAATAGAGGCAAAAGCATACCGGTCATAGTCAAAAAATTAACCACCGATGAACCACCGCATATCCTACTAATCGAGACGGAGGCTGGGACTAACAATATCAAGGAGCAACACTGTTCATGCAAAGCTGGGTAGGTCTCTATTCACTTCTATAATCGTTATTATACGCGAGTATAATGTTGTATTTATTAGCAGCGTGTGCTAGACAACACTTGTCAGGATTTGACTTCGGTTTGGGAAGGGGAAAAAACGGACACCCCCCTGCAACCTCTCTGGGTAATGCGTATCTGTGTTACAAATGCCCCAGGCACAACGTTTAACCATTTTTTGATAAAACTACGACGGTAATAGCCGGTCGAGACCAAAAATATGAGACGCCTGTGTTAAAGTCAATGGAGCGCTGTGAAAAAGTGTCGGACCTGACTGTGAGAGCTCGTTCTTGGCTGCGCTGTGATTGGTCAATCTAAAATCTAGGGTGTGTCTAAGCCAAAGGCTAATTATACAGACATGTATCATACTACATCAGGGTGACGAAATCCATCCGCAAATAACTTTCCCTGAAAGTCTCGTATC
This sequence comes from Tiaroga cobitis, assembly GCA_030578255.1. Lineage (NCBI taxonomy): Eukaryota > Metazoa > Chordata > Actinopteri > Cypriniformes > Leuciscidae > Tiaroga > Tiaroga cobitis. The sequence continues at coordinate 47,598,207 of CM060591.1, forward strand.
CTGTCCGAATGACATCTATAATATTAAATTAAGCTCTAAAAAAAAAGATCAACATAGATTTGATTGAAAAAGTCAATGTTATCCAAACTTTTGAAAGAAGATCTCTGGAAGTACACCTGCTTATTCAATATAAACAGATTTTATGTATTTTCTTAATGGCTGCATTTATCTGTCTGACAGAATTGTCAGCGAGACGCATATGAGCGCAACTTGATACGATTCGTGACAACAAATACAGATGCTTGCAAGTTGCTTTACAAAACGGACACTAAACGCATTACGCTGTACATGCAAGATAAACCGATCGAAAGCCTATCATCGTGTCTTACTTTTCAACAGCGGAGCGTTTCTGAGACTTGGACTGGTAGTTGAGGGCCATCTTGGTTTCCATGCCTGTGTAGATGGCCACAGCTAGAGAAACAAGAGAAGACGAAGAGCATTTTGAGAACATAATTCTCTTATGAACATCTCTATACAGCCACTTTGATGTTATGACAATGTGAAACCCGTTGTTACATAACTGAGCTCTTTTTGTCTTACCGTACGGTAAGGCATAATGGCTCCGCTGTAACAAAGTTAAACATTTTTAGAGCTTGCCCTGCACTTAGAATCCTCACGTGTATAATGTGACATTCATCTCCCTCTCTCACCCTTTCTCTCACTCTCTCTCTCGAGCAATTAAGAACTTCTCTCTGATCTCACAAGCTTCAGTGACTCATTTAATTACAGTGGGAACAGAGTGACAAAATGACTCAACCAGCAACACTTCGCTCATTCTCCTGACGTTCCCTTTGCCTAAAAAACTGATCACATATGCATTGTACAGGGTTATAGTGATAGATCTTGGCATCATTGACATCAGTAGGTTTAGACTAAATGCAAACAGCGCTCCTAAGGAACACAATATATACCTTGAATGCGCCGCATGATGTTCAGGATAAAGTGTCTGCCAAATGCATAAATATAAATGAGTATGCGCTTAAATAATATGTAAATATATAGTGTGGATTTTATTACCATGTATGTATTCAGTGTTTTTCAGTGTGGCTCCACGCAGCAGCAGGTTCTCAGAACCCAGGGGTCTAAAATAATCAAATAAGATCAAATCGAGCATTACAAAGATAAACAAATTATGCTCACATCTTTTGACAGTGAACACACTGTAGTGCAACTTTATAAGTCACACTGCAGGGCCCTTTTAAATAAAAAATAAGGTTTAAAAAAAGTGATTGAAAATTGAGTAAAGGTGAATTAAATGGTAATTGGAAATGGAAAATTAAAAGAAATGGTGACCAGTAAAAGCAATGAAATATACACTTTACCTTATACAGTGTATGCACATATACATTTAACCTAAAACATTCATGTTGTGTGTCAACTAACTTTATATTCATGAATTAAATATGAAAATAAATATTTGTGAAGCTGCCAAAATACTTTATATTATATTATATTACAATGCAGTTGTTGCACTATTATATAAAATTCAATATACAATCATAAATATGATTTTTTATTTTATTTTAAATACTATATTTATTAACATATTTGCATATTTGAAGTGCACCAAGATACCAATATTTGCATTATTATATATTATATAACATGAAATATATAATATTTCATTACATTAACTTACATATTTGTACCAAAATACAAAACTGTTTATTAAAAGTTAGAGTGGACTGCAAGGAAATCTGAATGGGAACATTTCGTTCGTAAGAATCAGAATTGGAAGAGAGAGCTGTTCTATGAAAATGATAAATTGTCCCTCCTGAATTCAATGTTTCACACACTGGCCCTTTAATTAAGAGTCAATTTCCTGAGTATAGATTTACCTCGCGATCGGTTCGTCGCGATCCAAATAAATATTGATGCGTCCCACAAATCTACAGCGGGAGAGGAAGAAAAGACAGAAATTAATGACTAGTCTGGGCTTTGTGTGTGTGTGTGTGTGTGTGTGTAGTTAAGACACCATGTGAGAATATTTCTGTGGGGTATCTGGAGTGTGTGGCATGCTTGTGTCATGCATCAACAGTAGTCCTATGCATACTGTGTGTTTGTAAGAGAAAGCAAGGGTTTGTTTATGTGTTTACTGCTGATACTGTATATGTGCGTATTACTCACTTGTAAAGGTCCGGCTGGGGTTGTTCGCATTCTATCGTGGCATGCAGTGTGTCCACCTCCTCTGCTGTGTTGAATGCCTTTGTGTCCTGAACTGCATAATAGGTCTTTGTGTAGAGAGGAGAGCACGAGAGAAACCAGTCGACATTCCAAGGTCAAAAACTCTCACACGCATTTCTACAATCTCCTATCTAATGAGAGTAACTGGCAGTGTGCTGTGTAGTGCGACCAACACATTTCAGTCACGGTGTAAAATTTCAGTCACAATGTATGAGAACAAAACTTGAACTGAACTGAGCTGGATGATGACACTACTGTTTTCTGCAGAGCTCCTTTATAGCTGATGCGACTTTGTTTCATAATTAATGAATTTTGAAACATCAACAATCAATACTGAACTAACTTGTGCTGAATTAATGACACTATTGTCTTTTTTAGAGCTTCTTTACAGCAGAACTTGAATTTGATAAAGTTTGCATAACTGATTCTATTATTTTCCAGTTTATTACTGAGAAGCTGCTTTGAAACTATCTATATTGCTTAAAGCGCTATATGAATAAATGTGACAGTATGTAAATGTAAATGCGACTTGTAAGTTTACAATAAACTCCTAAGTTTTAGGAATAATAACAGTGATGTTTGCCTTTCTATAAAACGACCAATCACCTTATGGCTGGACTCTCCATCTAAGCTGGCTGTTGTGACAAAACATGTCCCGTCTTCTCTACTGGTGGAGAGCAGTATGAGGTCACACGGAAACGTTTCATCCTCCTTCACCTGGACAATATCACCCACCTGAAAGGTCAAAGAGCAGGAAAGGGTTCAATTCAACATTCATAATGTGGGACAGATAATGTCGTCTACATATCCATACTGCAGAGCTTTTGAATAAAGTACGATATACTGTCACACCAATATCAACAAATCAACTATAGACAATGAGTTGCCTATAGTAATGAGTAGATAATGAGTTATAGATAATGGGTTGAGTCACAGTGGAATGAAAAAAATATATACAGTCAAACCAAAAATTATTCAGATACCAGATACAATTTTTGATTTTTTTTTTTTTTACTAGTGGGTACAGGACACTATAGTTTATTTATGCAAGTGAGGATAGCAAAATAAAATAAACTGATTTATTATACCCAACAATTCTTCATTCAGTGGACTACCAGTCAAATTTATAAAAAATGTGGGACCAAAAACGATTCAGACACTTTGACCTGACCAAGCTTTGCGTAAGTGTTTTTTCTTTAATTGCTGATGCGACCTTTTAACACCGCAGACTGAACAAAATTAAGCATTGCTTGGTAATTGGTTGACCTAAATTGGTATTATTTAATTGTGTACTTCAATTTAACAGCTGACACCTATTTAACCTAATTCATTTGTGAGACAGTCTAACAGAAGGATGGCCAAAACCAGTTGTCATATTTTATTACCATTTTCTAAACTATAGCGAATAAACTGTGATAATGTAAGAAATGTTGGAGGTGTCTGAATACATTTAGGTTTGACTGTGTATTCTTGAATCTACATAAATGAAAATCCTGATCCTGGTAATTGTTCCCGCTGGCCTGTCTGCATGTGTTGCATAACGGATTACAGATGCTGGCCGGATTATCAGTAGGAAAAGCTGTAATGGTTAGTATTCAAGCACATTTTTTCTTTATCGTCACAGCTTTCAGTGTTTTTCAATGTGTTTTTTTTACTCACTTTATTGCATGAAATCATGCAGAATGAATTCTGGATAGCAAAAAATACCATGAAAAATCCATGAAAAAACCATGAATGATCAGAGTGAAAAAAAATTTTTAGGGGGGGATTCTAAACTAATAAAGACATTTTAAGAAAAAAAAAATGTTTCTAACATTAAAATACTGATTATTTCATATTGAAAGAGAGTGAGAGAGCTATAGTTCCACAATTAAATAACAAAAGATTCCCAGTGCATTGTGGGTAACGCGGGCACACTATCATTCTGCTTGTTGACATGCCAACATTCTGTTTCCAAACAGCAAGCTGGCTGTGTAAGCAGAATGCTGGTTAGCAGAGCGAAACTTTGTTGATTTATTTCTCTGAGAATAAAACGAAAACTCATTTTCACACTTGAGGTGCGTCATTTTTTCAGCATTCAAATATTTTCTCTTATGCTATATTAATATGCATAGATAGTAAGCCATTTAAAGGTTAATTTTCCTGAAAAATGGAAACATTGTGGGACTTTTAAAACACTGCTGTTTATTTAAAGTCCCCCTGTAGTCAATAATTGTATCCCTTAAAACTCATCTTTGATCACCAAAATGACATATTTAAAAAAAAAACTCATGCCTTAAAGTAGCTTGGATGTAACTCTACACTCTTTCCTCATTTAATATACGAGGTTCTATGAATATGCAAATTAGCCCCGCCTCCACTCACTCCCACCAGCTCAGAGATCCACTCGTTGACGATCACACGTTGACGTGATTGGTTACAAGGTAGTTTGTGACGTCAGAAACACCAGCGATTTTAAACCGTGTTTCTGAGTCTGTCTTTGGTTCACAGCAGTTGAAAAGCAGGAGAAAATACTCAGCAATGGTGTTGACTTGTGAATTTGCACATGGTTTGTCTTAAAGCAGATTAAAAACACCACATAGACATTTAAACAACATTAAAAGCTGGATTTTCACCACAGGGGGACTTTAAGTGTCTCAACCAGCACAACACTGGCTCATCAAATGGGATGAGTTTGGGGCATCGGTTTTCTTCACCAATGGAAAAACGAAGAGGACTGTTTGGGAAACCTTAACAGACAGATTTTATATGTGCTTAGCTTACGCACCCGTAGCTTTTGACTCTGTTTGCGTACGACTTTGCCATGCTGGATGACGTGGACTGGACATTGGTTTATAGCGTTGTCCGCTTTGTGCCTGATCCAGTCCTCATAGCCCTGCAGAGAAGAAGTGTGGCGAGAGAGATGAGTGAAGGAGCGAAGTCGCAATTATAACATCAATTAGATTGGAAAGTCAGGGGTCTTTTCTCACCTGTTTAATGGCTGTAACAGTGATGACAAAGAAAAGAGGCAGACCGCTGGTCATAGGACTGGTGGGTGTGTCAATGATCAGCTACAGGGAGAGATGGTGAGAGGGGAAATATCACACATCACACTGTCACAGAAAGGTCAACTCCTGCTAATGGGACAATTTCCATAAGCGACACCATCACACACCTGCACTAGAAAGATGATCAGAAAATAGAAATTGGCGATTCTTCTGAACTGCTCAAAGAGATTCTTCGGTATAAAATTCCAGAAAGTATACTGTGGAGAGAAAGAGAGATGTTTGAAAGCAAAACAGACAGAATTTAAAAAAAAAAAAAAAAAGCCAAGAATTCACCGCGCCTTGTCCAAATGAGGTGCGTAGACCAAAAACACCTATTAAAGAAACACTTTAATGAAAAAGTGGCAAACGTTTCAGTTACATGTGAACTTTATCAATGCCTACCCTAGTGAAAAATAAATATACCAAAATATATTTGAAATACATTTATTTTATGCTAAGTATACTACAAATACATTTACATATTTGTGTACTTAATATAAATAGCCTGCGATTGTACTTTTGGCATACTAAATTCATACACTTAAAAGTCTGCTGTAAATTCACACACTTGAAAACTAATTTTGTACTTAATGTACTTTAGTTATCCAGAATTAGTGCTGAGGTGCAACTAAAGATATACTTAAGTATGGTTGGTTGTGCCTAAGTGGAACTATTGCAAGTATACTTTAGGTACACTTTAAATATCTTGCATTTAAAGACTGATATTATTCAGTGTTCTGTTTCATTCTTACTGACCGCCAGAGGCAGTGTAAACACTATGGATTATCGCAGCGCCAGCTAGATAGGTCGAGAGAATATACCAACAAAGTCACGTGGCGTGACGTATGCTGAGCCCTGGAGGGTAAAGCTACAGTAGCTCAGCACTCTACCTCTTTCGTTTTCTCGCCTAGTTGAGATAGGTTGTATTGGTTGAGTGACGCGCTGTCAAGTGCAGCTTACAAGAGCAGCGAGATTCGTCCTCACAAGCTGTGACAGCGCGTGTCAACGACGGCTCCGTCTTGCCGAGTTAGACCCTAATTCTACAGTGAAACTAGGGCAGTTAGATGTAGCCCCTTCGCGCACTCGGAAGCGCAGGGCATCGGCGGCAGCTGGTGCTCCCCTCCCAGCTAAGAAGGCCAAATCGCGAGATGATGAACATTCACATGTTGAGAAAGGTTCACTTTCTATGACGGTGTCGGTGCTTTCTTCAGAGATGGCAGAGCTGAAACGCCTGCTTCACTCACTTCAGCCGGTCACATCTGCTACACCTGTGAGGATGACACAGGAGGATGAGAATGCTCAAAACCAGGGAGCTGGGGAGGAGTCTCTTGATTCCCCTTGTTTTTCTCATCGTTCAGAGTTTGATGTGCTTTCTACAAGTGCTTCAGATTCCTTTTTTCACGATCATGGGGATCCTATGGATGTTGCTACACAACCATCACCTCAGGCTGTTTTCACTGGTTACCCAGCAGCAGAGGGCTCTAGTGGGGGGTCAGTTCAGTCGTCTGGACAAGCCCAGTCCTCCTCCGATGACACTTTGGCTGTGCTTCGAATGGCGGCTGCTCGTCTAGGACTTGATGAGTCACCTGTCCAATCTGCACAAACTAATGTGTTTTTCAGACAGACCACAGCTGCAACTTCTTTTGCCATGCCACCATGTAAGGATTTTGTGGCTGAATTCTCAAATGCTCTCACTGGTTCTGGTCCACCTAAGCGGCGCTCAAAGATTGCTCGAACGCTAGCATCTATGGCTGAAGCAGATTCTATCGGGGTAGGTCGTGCTCCGGAAATAGAGCAGCCTGTGGCAGCTTTGGTGGTCTCTCCTGATGAGGCTCTACGAGGGAATGTGCGATGCCCCAGTGCGCAATGCGGTCGTACGGATTCCTTGCTAAAAAAGGCATACGAGTCTGTTGCCTACATTACTCGAGCAGAAAACACGATCTGCCAGTTACTTCTTGCTGCCACCAGTACGCTGGAACCTGCAAATGCAGATCCCTCTATTTCACAATTTCTGCAAACTGCTCTGTTGGCGACAGGCCATGTGACCCGCGAGCTGGGTAGTCTTACAGCCACGCTTCTGGCAGCCCGCCGCCAAGTGTGGCTTGCCCAAGCACGACTGCCGGAGGACTGTAAGAAAACCTTGAGAGATCTTCCTTTTGTTCCCGGGCATATCTTTGGTCCAAATGTTCCGGAACTGTTGGAAAAGCGGGTAAAGCTGTCTGAAGCCACTCGTCAGCTGACACAGGTGCAGCGCAACCCTACCTTTAGAATGCCAGCGGTTCAGACCCGACATCACTATGCCGCATCGGAGCAGCGTTTCCGCCGGCACGCTACACCTCAGTCACAGCCCCCTCAAAGACCTCGTGTTCCTGAAGATGCGAGAGTTTTTCACCCACCTCATCGACAGTTTCCGGGAGGGCCCCGTCAGCGTCCCCCCGCGACCACTAAAAATCGCACACGTAAAGCCTGAGACAGTCAGGCCGGCGGTCGATCGTTTTTCTGTAGAGCAACTGGAGTACTGGAGATCCAACACAGCAGACCCCTGGGTGTTGGCGACTCTGAGCAGAGGATATACTCTACAGTTTCGGCGCCGGCCTCCCAGATTTTCAAGAATTGTTCCTACGATTGTCAGAGACGCGGTTCGCGCAGTGGCTCTCTCTCTGGAAATCTGTTCACTGTTAGAGAAGGGAGCCATAGAAAAGGTTCATCCCCTCGTTCAGAGAGACGGGTTCAATTCAACTTATTTTCTTGTTCCAAAGAAGGACGGTGGTTTCCGCCCAATTCTCGATTTAAGGCTTCTGAATTTGTTCCTGAAGGTCCTTCCCTTCCGAATGCTGCGCACAGCCGATGTTCTCCGGTCTGTGACAGCAGACGATTGGTTTGTAAGTGTCGATCTGAAAGATGCATACTTTCACGTCCCAATTGCTGTACATCACAGAAAGTTTCTACGTTTCAGTTTCCTGAATCAAGCATACCAATTCAAAGTGCTACCCTTCGGCCTTTCCCTTGCTCCTCGCGTCTTCACAAGGTGTGTGAGCGCAGCTCTGTCTCCTCTTTGGATGAGAGGTATCCGTATTCTTCCTTATTTGGACGACTGGCTTCTCTGTGCCCCCACAGAGCAGCGGGCCGTACAAGACTCCAGACTGCTCTTGAGACATGTGCAGAAGCTGGGGTTTTCTGTGAACAAGAAAAAGAGCCGTTTGATTCCATCACAGACCACTACGTTCATAGGAATGACCCTGAATTCCTGCCTAATGTCTGCCTCCCTGTCTCAGGAACGTGTGACAAACATTCTACAACTTTTGGCTCGCTTTCGTCCGGGTGTGTCTTTGCAGTACGAGGTGGTCCTACGACTGATAGGGATGTTAATAGCGGCTACAGTTGTGATCCCCCTGGGTTTACTCCATCTCAGACCACTCCAGTTATGGAACAACAGTTTGCGGCTAGATCCCACCAGACATCGTCACCAACTGGTTATAATTTCTCACCGTTGCATATGTGCGTTGAGGCGGTGGAGACAGTTAGAGTTTCTGAAGGCAGGAGTGCCCCTGGGTGTTGTTCCCTCTCGTCGGGAGTTGGTCACGACAGACGCTTCCCTCACAGGATGGGGGGCAACGTGGAATCGGAGGGGTATTTCCGGGCGCTGGACTCCGATCCAGGCCGCGGAACATATCAACCTGCTAGAACTCAGGGCAGTGTTCTTGGCTCTAAAGTACTTTATGCCGGTTCTGGCAGGCCGCCATGTTCTTGTTCGGTCAGACAATACCTCAACAGTGTTCCATCTGAACCACCAGGGCGGCACGAGATCCCGCAGGTCTCTATGGTTGACTCACGAGATCTTGACATGGTGTCAGCCACGACTCGCTTCACTGAGGGCAGCTCATATTCCAGGAGTGTGCAACCAGACAGCAGATGCTCTTTCCAGGGATCAAGTACTTCCAGGAGAATGGAGGCTTCATCCAGATGTAGTGCAGGAGATCTGGCTACGATTTGGAAGAGCAGAGGTGGATCTTTTTGCTTCAGAGATGACCACCCACTGTCGCTTATGGTTCGCAAGGACAGAAGTGTCGAGCCCCCTGGGCCAGGATGCGCTGTCTCACGAATGGCCGAACTGCCTGCTTTATGCGTTTCCACCTACCCCTCTGTTATGGGAGACGTTGCACAGGATCTCCCTGTGCAAGCACAGAGTGTTACTCGTGGCACCACGATGGCCAGCCAGACCGTGGTTTCCTTTGTTGCTGAGACTTCTGACAGGCAATCCATGGAAGCTTCCCCCCAGGAAGGACCTCCTCTCCCAGTTGGAGGCCAGTGTCTGGCACCCGGACCCGGCTCGTCTGCAGCTTTGGGTCTGGCCATTGGGTTAAATCCTTCCCTGGAGCATTGTGACCCTGCTGTTATTCACACAATCTCTAATGCTAGGGCTTCTTCCACACGACAGATTTATGCTTCCCGTTGGAAGCTTTTTTCTGCATGGTGTAAGGAACGGGGGCTCGATCCTGCAACATGCGACATTCCGCGTGTCTTAAGTTTTCTTCAACGTTTACTGGAGGAAGGAAAAGCAGCTTCCACGTTGAAAGTGTACGTTGCTGCAATTTCTGCATATCATGTTCCAGTTGGTGGCTCTTCTCTTGGCTCTCACCGTCTTGTCTGCAGTTTTCTGAAGGGCGCACGCCGTCTGAACCCTGCTCGGAATCCTCATTTTCCTGTGTGGGATTTGTCACTCGTACTTGCATTCCTGTGCTCACCCCAGTTTGAGCCCTTGCAAAATGTTGACATTAAATGGTTGTCCTTGAAGACTTCTTTTTTGTTAGCTATTGCTACTGCGAAACGAGTCAGTGAGTTGCACGCGTTGTCTGTTAGTGAACTGTGCTTGCGTTGGTTACCGGATGGCTCCGGGGTGGTTCTACGACCCAATCCTTCTTTTCTTCCGAAGGTCCTTCTTCCTCAGTTCATAAATCAGCATATTGAACTGGCCTCCTTTCAGACTTCTTCAGGGTCCGATTCAAGTGCCCAACTCTTGTGTCCTGTTCGGGCCTTGAAGTGTTATGTGAACTCTACTGTTCAATTTAGACGGTCAGACCAGTTATTTGTCTGCCATGGTGGTGTGAAGAAAGGTGCTCCAGTGTCGAAACAGAGGTTGTCGAACTGGATAGTGGAGACCATTACGCTGGCTTACAAGGCGGCAGGGAGACCACTGCCCTGGAGACTAACTTGCCATTCCACTAGGGCCATTTCATCTTCATGGGCTGTTTTTAGAGGAGTTTCCCTGGTGGATATCTGCACTGCTGCTACCTGGGCTTCTCCATGCACGTTTGCCCGGTTTTATAAGGTCAACGTTGCTGCTCATCATGCCGTTAGTTCTGCGGTTCTTCTGGAGCAGCCTTAATTTCATCAGGTGGGTGGCATTCCTCATGACTATGTTGGTATGTGTCATCCATAGTGTTTACACTGCCTCTGGCGGTCAGTAAGAATGAAACAGAACGCTAGTTACGCATGTAACTGTGGTTCTGTGAATTCTGGATGACCGCCAGAGTTCTCTGTCACTCGGAATGCGCGAGAAAGGCGTACCGAGGTAGAGTGCTGAGCTACTGTAGCTTTACCCTCCAGGGCTCAGCATACGTCACGCCACGTGACTTTGTTGGTATATTCTCTCGACCTATCTAGCTGGCGCTGCGATAATCCATAGTGTTTACACTGCCTCTGGCGGTCATCCAGAATTCACAGAACCACAGTTACATGCGTAACTAGCGTTATCCTTCCTAATAGTGATATGTGATTATTTTAGGCTTAATATTAAGAAATGTACATCGTGTAAGAAAGTAAATACAAGTTAATTATATTTATATCAGTAAGTCTCAAGCGATATGTCAGTATATATGCTAATAGATTTGTACTATACTTAGTATGAAACAAAACTAAACTAAAAACTAAACAAAACAGAACAAAACCAGCATACCAAGTGAAAAGGTGTCATGATTCTGCCATCATGTCGTTGATTTCTCTGGTCTTGTGGCAGAATCATGACAGACCCATGTTTTGTGTTCAAGCACATGGTCTGTTGTTTGGGCCATGTGCTTGTGTTGTCTCGTTCCTTAACCCCGCCCCCTTGTTATCCTCGTCTTGTCATTATTGTCTAGTCAGTTTCACCTGTCCTCGTCATTACTGTTCCCTATTTAGTCCCTGTGTATTTGCTGTCCTGTGCCGGTTCATTGTTTGATGTTAAGACATACTTTGTGTGTGTTCAAACCGTGAGTTACTTTGTTGGAAGTCTTGTTAACAGAAGTGTTTTTTCCTGTCTTAGTTGTTTAGTTATTGTCAGAGTCTTAGTCTATCCTGTCTTGTTTTGCCCCATCGTGGGTTTTGTTTTCTGTTTTGTCTTTAATAAACCCCTTGTTTAAGTTATCTGCTGTCTGCTATTGGGTTCATCTGCTATCCACATAACAGAATGAACCGGCCAGAACCGAACCCAGCAGACATTACGTCCTCTTATGTCAAGCATAACCTAGCATAATCTAGGTTATGCTTGACATAAGAGGACGTAATGTCTGCTGGGTTCGGTTCTGAGTTCGGATCTTAAGGATTGGTGGCACAGGATCATTGCTGACTCTAAGAGGGGCAAACTCCCGATTCCCTCCCAGGGAGAGCTATCATTGAGGGAGTATGCCCGGGTCGCCAACGAGAGGAGGTTTTTCCTGCCTGATGTTCTCCTAAACCGCTACCTCATTGCGGGTCTCAACTCTCCTCCACCCCTGGCTGAACGGGAGAGGCTGGTTTGCCATTCGTTCGCTGATGTGGTGGATTGTCTATCGAGGAAAGAGTCCCGGGGGTCCATCTTGTCATCACCACCAGTCAAGCTGCCAGTGATTCCGGAGGGTCGTGTCCTAGGTGTTGTTTCCCAGGGGAATCAGGCTGGTCCCACTTCCACTTCCGAGACGTCATCCGGACCCGAAGGTCTACTCGGCAAGCGAGGGAGACGGACCTCTTGGGAGTCAGCATCAGAGTCCTCCGTGACGGAATCAGCCCTCCTAGAGACTGATCTTCCAACCCCAGACACAGATCCCGCCATGGTTCCCCAACCACTCATCTGTCCGCCAACGGCATCTGCACCGCGACCTAGGAGGAAGAGGAGGAGGAAAGGAGCCTCCCATCCTTCGTTTCTACTTGGTCCTGAACATGCTTCTGCTGCAAGCGCTGTCCCCGAGCCCTCTGCTGCAAGCGCTGTCCCAGAGCCCTCTGCTGCAAGCGCTGTCCCAGAGCCCTCTGCTGCAAGCGCTGTCCCAGAGCCCTCTGCTGCAAGCGCTGTCCCAGAGCCCTCTGCTGCAAGCGCTGTCCCAGAGCCCTCTGCTGCAAGCGCTGTCCCAGAGCCCTCTGCTGCAAGCGCTGTCCCAGAGCCCTCTGCTGCAAGCGCTGTCCCAGAGCCCTCTGCTGCAAGCGCTGTCCCCGAGCCCTCTGCTGCAAGCGCTGTCCCAGAGCCCTCTGCTGCAAGCGCTGTCCCCGAGCCCTCTGCTGCAAGCGCTGTCCCCGAGCCCTCTGCTGCAAGCGCTGTCCCCGAGCCCTCTGCTGCAAGCGCTGTCCCCGAGCCCTCTGCTGCAAGCGCTGTCCCCGAGCCCTCTGCTGCAAGCGCTGTCCCAGAGCCCTCTGCTGCAAGCGCTGTCCCAGAGCCCTCTACTGCAAGCGCTGTCCCAGAGCCCTCTACTGCAAGCGCTGTCCCAGAGCCCTCTACTGCAAGCGCTGTCCCAGAGTCCTCTACTGCGAGAGTTGCGGCCGATCTAGCCGCTAAGGAGGTTCTGCAAGCAGTTTCGGCTCGCCAGGAGATGCCCGTCATCATTGCGGCCAAAACCCTTTCGGATTATCTGTCTTGTCGCTATCCTTGAACCCCCTGTCTTGTCCTCAGCTCCCACACCTGTCCCTGTGAGCGCAGCACCCACACCTGTCCCTGTGAGCGTTGCACCTGAGCCTGTTCCTGTGAGCGCAGCACCCACGCCTGTCCCGGTGAGCGCAGCTTCCGAGCCAGTCATGTCTTGTCCCGACTCCATTCCGACAGTTAGCGCTGTTCCCCTGTCTACGTCAGAGAGCACAGTTTCTAGGTCAACAGCAGAGGGTACTGATTCCACACCTGCTAAGGGGAGGGCTGATGCCAGGCCAGCAACCGAGAGCTCTGTTTCGGAGTCTGCTGCTCCTCAACCGTCTGTTTCACCCCCTGTCTTGTGTCCTACGCCTTCGCCTGCCTTGTTCCCCGTCAGGAGTCCCGTTTTGTCTTCCCCTGTCTCCTCTGTGTCTGAGACTGTTGTGGCTGCTACTAATGCAGCATCCCAGTGTGTTTCCTCGGCCACCCCTGTCATTACTAGTCCCCGGACTGTTTTCCCCAAGACCTCTCGTCGTGTGTCCCCGTCCAAGTCTGCCCGGATTCCTCGTTCCCCGCCCTCATCCCGTGGACCTAAGACCCCCAGCACACCCATCCACCCTGGACCACCCCCCATGAACTCTGCGTTTCCTCCACCTCATCTGCCTTGTATGTTATTTTTGATGTTTCATCCCAACCCTGTCACTGTGTTTTCTTGTTTGCCCTTGTTGTTGTTTGTCATGGTTTGTGTCAATGTCACAGTCAGTCTTGTCTCGCGTCTGATGTCCTCTTGAGGAGCGTCTGGTAGCCGCTCCTAAAGGTGGGGGTTCTGTCATGATTCTGCCATCATGTCGTTGATTTCTCTGGTCTTGTGGCAGAATCATGACAGACCCATGTTTTGTGTTCAAGCACATGGTCTGTTGTTTGGGCCATGTGCTTGTGTTGTCTCGTTCCTTAACCCCGCCCCCTTGTTATCCTCGTCTTGTCATTATTGTCTAGTCAGTTTCACCTGTCCTCGTCATTACTGTTCCCTATTTAGTCCCTGTGTATTTGCTGTCCTGTGCCGGTTCATTGTTTGATGTTAAGACATACTTTGTGTGTGTTCAAACCGTGAGTTACTTTGTTGGAAGTCTTGTTAACAGAAGTGTTTTTTCCTGTCTTAGTTGTTTAGTTATTGTCAGAGTCTTAGTCTATCCTGTCTTGTTTTGCCCCATCGTGGGTTTTGTTTTCTGTTTTGTCTTTAATAAACCCCTTGTTTAAGTTATCTGCTGTCTGCTATTGGGTTCATCTGCTATCCACATAACAAAAGGTCCTGACCTATAATTCAGCACTCAAGAATTTTTATACAATGACCACTAAAACGTATTAACTGCAAATTTTGTTTAAATCAGTATAAAAACAGCATATGATAACTTTATTTTTTTGTCATTTTTTTATGTTTATGCTTAAAACAAGCAAAAAACAAGCCAATGTAAGAAAAATAAACTTAATTTAATATATATATTTTCTAATGAAATTGTTATATTTATATCATAGCAAATATTCCGATTTTATTTCATACTTTTTTATATATATCTTGGAAGATAAAACAAAAATAATGATTAAGAAAATGTGTTTTCTATCGTCATACAAGACCACCTGATCATCCTTGTATTGTTTATTTTGCGAAAATGACTGTACAGCACGTATTGTTTTTGGTCCAGATAGCTGTTTGGCCGTGGAGCACATCTGACCTTTGAGGAGACGATTCTGTTGTCAGGAAATCTCTGCGGAATGTACGCTTCTGTTCCCGGCGGAGGCTCTTTTTGTCCAATATAAACTGTCCTGCTGTCCACCCAGTTCTCCTCTCCTGTACACTGAAACAAAGAGACAGAGAGAGTGGACCATTCATTTAGTCATTCATAGATATTCCTGCATCAACTTCCTGTTGAAGAGCACACTCTTTAATCAGTGTTGACACATTCGGCCGGCCTGACTCGAGTTCACAGGTCAGACTCAGCCATTGGAGAAAACAGATGCACGAAATGAGGAGCCAGCTTTCAGCTACAACTATAGAGTTTGCTCTGATGAGAAAGAGAACAGATACAGAACTTATGGTTCCCGTCATGCTTGATTCGACTCTCAAAGGCAGAGCGAACATAGTTTCATAACAAAGAGCGAGAGAGAGAGAGAGAGAGAGAGAGAGAGAGAGAGAGAGAGAGAGGGGGGAGGGGGGGGGGGGGGGGGGGGGGGGGGGGGGGGGGGGTAACAGACAGGAGAAAGAACATTATGATACTAGATTTTTACATTTCGCCCTGAAGATGCTTTACGGTGGTTGCCAGTCCATTGCTTTGTGGTTGCTAAGGTGTTCTGGGTGGTTTTAAGAGCAAAGCTGTGCATTTGCTAAGGTGTTCTGGTGGTTGCTAGGTCGTATTCTGTATGATATTCTGGCTTGAGTCTCTACTTCTGTGTAACTCCGTGCTTTTTTTCACCCGTTTGATCACCCATTAGGCAAAAATTGCAAGTCTGATTGCGAACTGCATGGTTATGGTTAAGTAAAACTATTAAAACATTTAGGCTTATTGACATAAATAAAATAAAATAAATCTTAAACTAAACAAAAATGAGAAATGTTGCCTTGGCAAATAACAGAAATAAGTTGAAGTTGAAGCACTAAAATTGTATATGTTAATCAAATAAATGAACTAAAACAACAAACTGAAATAAAAATAAACAAAAATATCAAAACCACATAACAAAATTACAAAAATTAAAATGAAACATGAAAAGACCATTCTTATTATAATATTATTACTATCAATAAATGATTAATACTAAAATAACACTGTTCGAAATATATATATACATATATATCACAGAAGTGTTTCACAGAAGAAGGAAAGTGAACATTGTCTGGAACGACATTAGGCAGAGTAAATAATAAGATAATGTTCAATTTTTCTGTCGATTATATAGGTGTGAATTTGATAAACAGGTAGAAAAGATGCCAACTGCTATATCTTTTACATTCATTTCTTGTAGTACATTAAAGATGGGGTATGTGATTTTCTTTTTTGACCATTTTTTCAAAATCACTTGAAATCCTATTCCTAACCCACTTCTGAGTTAGAAGCCCTGAAATGAAAATTAAGCAATTTAATCATCTGTGGAACGGGCAGGACTCGAAAAACTCCAGCCAATCATTTCTAAGACCACCTAGAATCATTGGACAGAAAATGCGTCAATCAAACGGTCGTACCATACCCCCCTCCCCCCTCGCGCGCGTGTCCCCTTCGTGCGCATACTCAAAGCTTGTGACCCAGTCACAGTAAGTGCAAGTCGCCCTGGTACAGAGAGAGAGTAAGTGCAATCTCGCGCATCTGAGTTTTGCAGATGCATGATTGCGCGTCCATGTTCTTCGAATGGGTGGAGTCAGGGCCAGCGTTGGAGGAAAGAAGGTAGGACCTTTTGAGTTGTGTATTTTCAAAATCTGCCGGCCGTTTTGCAAATCCCGTACCCTACCTTTAACTAAAAGCAAAAAGCAGAAAACTATGTGGTAATAAAACCAACAGCGTGTATTATTCATCCTAGCAGGTTTGCACACATCATCATTTCTCTCTTTTCCTCTTCCATTACTCATACTTCACTCAACATGTGCTATTCTGAAGCATCTGCTCTTACTACTGCTGCTGACTTCAGATAGCTTTAATAGCAGGTTTGGATTATGCAAGGAAATCTGATCTCGGATCAGGGTGAAGGGAGTCACCTAACACCGTGTGTCTTTAGATTCCAGCACCATACAACCTGTCTGCAACCGCAGCGAGTGTCAATGGCCGTGAGGGGATTGGCTGGCGCGTGGCTCCGCCTTTCCCTGTCCGTCAGGGCGGGATTAAATCCAGTCGAGCCTCTTAAGCTCTTACGTAAGATGAGAAATACGAGCCATTAGCACTTCAGACACTGCCTGTATCCAGCACTGCATGCAACAGGACATGCATGCAGATATCTGTCATATTACCATTGAGAACATGTCAGATGTTCTTGCGTTTGGCTTTGAGTGTTTAGGTTTTGGCAGGGATTTAAACACATCTGAGGTCAGCTGTTGACAACATCAATTATACAAATTAAATCCTAAACCACTCAGACTGACGTCATGGACCACAGCAATGTCAAATTCCTCACATCACCTTGATCCTCATGGAAAATCCTAAGAGACCCACAGGAAGTCAGTCTGAAGTTTCTCTTTGTGACTCATGCATCTCTATGCCTCTGTGTATTTGTGTATGTGTGTGTCTGGGTGATTTTGACCTTGCAGAGTGAGCTCAGAGAGCATCCACACTAACACAAATTACTCAAAATGTCTTTCAGCTCCCCTAAAATGACAACGCACATTCAAAGAAAACCAATTCAAGGATACATCTCATAAAACATGTTAACAATACAAAATCAGAAGAAAATATAGTATGCTTATTTTACCACAATTATTATTTTTATTTATTTAATTGAGACATTTTTTTATAAATTAATTATTAATTTATAAATTAATAAATAAGATAATTTTTCCAATTCGTATCATAGTAATGCAAGAAACGAATTTTCTCATTACCTAATCAACCAATCACATGGCAGTTGCTTCAATGCATTTAGGGGTGTGGTCCTGGTCAAGACAATCTCCTGAACTCCAAACTGAATGTCAGAATGGGAAAGAAAGGTGATTTAAGCAATTTTGAGCGTGGCATGGTTGTTGGTGCCAGACGGGCCGGTCTGAGTATTTCACAATCTGCCCAGTTACTGGGATTTTCACGCACAAGCATTTCTAGGGTTTACAAAGAATGGTGTGAAAAGGGAAAAACATCCAGTATGCGGCAGTCCTGTGGGCAAAAATGCCTTGTTGATGCTAGAGGTCAGAGGAGAATGGGCCGACTGATTCAAGCTGATAGAAGAGCAACTTTGACTGAAATAACCACTCGTTACAACCGAGGTATGCAGCAAAGCATTTGTGAAGCCACAACACGCACAACCTTGAGGCGGATGGGCTACAACAGCAGAAGACCCCACCGGGTACCACTCATCTCCACTACAAATACGAAAAAGAGGCTACAATTTGCAAGAGCTCACCAAAATTGGACAGTTGAAGACTGGAAAAATGTTGCCTGGTCTGATGAGTCTTGATTTCTGTTGAGACATTCAGATGGTAGAGTCTGAATTTGGCGTAAACAGTAATGAGAACATGGATCCATCATGCCTTGTTACCACTGTGCAGGCTGGTGGTGGTGGTGTAATGGTGTGGGGGATGTATTCTTGGCACACTTTAGGCCCCTTAGTGCCAATTGGGCATCGTTTAAATGCCACGGCCTACCTGAGCATTGTTTCTGACCATGTCCATCCCTTTATGGCCACCATGTACCCATCCTCTGATGGCTACTTCCAGCAGGATAATGAACCATGTCACAAAGCTTGAATCATTTTAAATTGGTTTCTTGAACATGACAATGAGTTCACTGTACTAAAATGGCCCCCACAGTCACCAGATCTCAACCCAATAGAGCATCTTTGGGATGTGGTGGAAAGGGAGCTTCGTGCCCTGGATGTGCATCCCACAAATCTCCATCAACTGCAAGATGCTATCCTATCAATATGGGCCAACATTTCTAAAGAATGCTTTCAGCACCTTGTTGAATCAATGCCACGTAGAATTAAGGCAGTTCTGAAGGCGAAAGGGGGTCAAACACAGTATTAGTATGGTGTTTCTAATAATCCTTTAGGTGAGTGTATATATATAATATCTCCCACCAGCTCCACCTGCCTAGGTCTGATGTGGGATTCATGTATGTCTATCTATTAGCAGGTGCAAGTACATACTAGCTCTGCAGCAGCAGCAGCAACAGATCTAGTCCGCCAACGTCAAATACATCAGATCTAGGCAGGTGGAGCTGGGAGAGGTGGAGGGTTTCAGAGGAGTCCGGATTCTGCAGGATCAGCAGAAGCCAATCAGCTTGTGCCAGGCGGTTATGATGTGATTTCTTGCAGATTGCATGTAAAGGACCAATCAGCCTGCGCTGCGCTCCCTCTCACAGAAATTCTCCAAATTATTTACAGTAATGTGAAAACGTGCTGAAACGGCATTAAAATAGCGTCACTACTGGAAAAAAACCTCACTACAACAGCTATATTTTCTTTTAATGTATTTAAAAAAAAAATGTATAATGTATTCACATTTGAATTGTGCTGTTTTTCATGAGATTCACCCTCAAATATAAGGCTGCTTCACAGAATGTGCTAGAAAATGATTAAAATGAGTCATAATTCCATTAATGTGACTCATTTAATGCGGTAAGAGATCAAATTCAAATACAGTATAAACAGACTGAAATCACACAAAGAAGTCTTCTGATTTCCTCTTACTCTCTCTGTCTTTGTGATGGAGAGGTGGCTTTAAGCTGAAAACACTGAGCAGCTAGTCAAAGCTTCAGTGAACCCTGATCCCCCATAATCACACCTAATCCACTG
The DNA here is from genome assembly GCA_030578255.1 of Tiaroga cobitis. Lineage (NCBI taxonomy): Eukaryota > Metazoa > Chordata > Actinopteri > Cypriniformes > Leuciscidae > Tiaroga > Tiaroga cobitis. Next base: position 47,617,746 of record CM060591.1, read on the forward strand.
CCCTAAAACACACTCACACCCCCAACAGCCAGACCAGCACTCACACAACAAAGCAGTCTGTTCTGTGTTCTTCAAGTCACCTGATGGATCTGGGATGACCCATATAAACCCGACATCCTCAGCAGTTTAATAATGGATGGATCATGGTATATTATCTGTTACTCTTTATTTACTCGCCCTCATTTTGTTCTCAGGCTGAGTAAATGATGACAGTTTTTATTTTGGGGTGAACTATTCAGCTGAACTAAGACTGATTGTTCTGAATACTAAAAGAAATCAAACCAAAATCATTGCATAAGCTTCCATGAAAACTAACTGAGTACACAACCTCATGAAAAGCAAACCATGACACAGGAATGAGAGGTGGCAGGAGTCTGGCCACTAGTCGAAGGGATTATCCCACGGCCGACTCGTGACTGAGCTCCCGAGGAATAGCTCAAGTTACCCTACCACACACACACGTGCACACAAACACACCATCGCCAACTCTCTGAGTAAACAACGGGTGAAAATTCCACCGCTGATCCGTGCTGATCCAGGAACAGCTATACCTGCTTAAATAAACTATATTTTGATGACATACTCCAGGACATGAGTGGCAAAAACTGATCATAGATCAGCAATTTCCGTGTCACCACAGGTCACACAGACTGAAACATAATGCTCTCCATGACGACATTTTCCAGTCATGACTTTACAAGCCAACGACAGTTTGATATTTTGCTATCAAATCAAAAACAGCAGGCAGTATGAGAATATGAGAGGAAAATAGATGCAAGTCCTGTATATGCAGTTCAGCGTTTGGTGTTGGAAGTCAATTATATCGTAAATGCGCATTTACATATATATATATATTTTAATTTCTTACACAGATAAATCAGTTATTAAATATTTGCTTCGCTTTCATAAAAATTTATGTTGATTTAAAAAACGATATTTTATTATTTTTATACTATTTATATTACTTGGCATATATTAACAAAGGAATGTCAGAGTGAGTTAATTAGTACAAACAAATACAGGTATAAAAAATTTGTTTCATGTCAACTGGGCACAATTCCCCCAATTCTCATTACCATAATGTGAGAATCTCAATCTCATTACTATAATACATAATAAATAAAGATTATTTTATTAATAATGATATACATCATGTTATACTGGCTTTAATTTATTTAATATATATATATATATATTTTTTTTTTTTTATATTATTTTGCATATATAAACAAAAATATGCTAGAGGCAACTCATTACAAGCTGATCCAAGTAAGAGTGTTTCTGTGAGTATAAATGTGTGAGGAAAAGGGCAGAAGAATATGGTTTTCTGGAAAATGTGAACAATGATTACAACTACTATACACACACTCTTAAAGTGCTTCAGGGCATCGTTGAAGTTGCATGGGGTAAAAATAGCTCTGCTGCATGATTCTTGTAACTTAATGCAGTGAGGCCTGAGTCTGACAGACTGTCGCATGTGAAACATGATGCAAACAATTAAACACACGACAGGAACTCTTAAAACACTGATGGTTCTATGAAGGTAAAATGATGTCATAATGAATTGCATGCGCAGGGTAAGATTTGTGAAAGTGTGCATAAGATTGCAAGCGTAAATTAAATTTGCATGCGCAAGAGAAGATTTGTAAAGGTGTAAATTGTGTTTCAAGCGTAAGAAAAAAAAACTGCAACATTTTGCTGATTTTCGTAAGTGTAATTAATGTATTGTGAAACTGCAGCTTCACGTTAACGCAAAATAAACATGATCTGTATTCTTCTGACTTCCATTTTTCCGCGCTTACACTTTTGGCACGGTTTTTGCGCACAAATGCGGCCAAAAGCATTGCAAGCCTGTGAACAGCTATTTGCAACCGGAAACAACAGAGTCAGGGACTGCAAAACAGATTGATCGCGTAAAATCAAACTTTGTGTAAATAAATCAACTATTGCAAATGTCTAAATGACTTATTGTGTACATGCGGCAAAAAAGTTCCCGAAATAACCCGATTTATACAGTTGCGTCTTTCTTTTACCCGCGCTTCCAATTTTGGCACGATTCTCTCACTGAATGAGTTTTGCAAGCGCGAAGAGGAGGGCGGGTCCACCTTCATTATGCAGCCAATCAGATGAGCTTCTCGCTGACACTCGATTTACTCTTATCTGATTGGTTCAACAAACACGTCAGTCTTCAGAACGCATATTTATCTTCATTTGGCTCATTCTCGTTACTTTTAATGCAAACATACATGTTAAATAAATACATAAATCATGATTGTTTAATAACCTGTGCACCATTAGGTGGATTATTTGAGTAAATACTGAATTCCGAGCGGTGTTATTGGATTTAAATTTTATATATTATAAGCCTGTTACACCACTGAGCTGATGTTAAACTTTACAACAAACAAACAAAAAGAAAACATTGAATTCCCATTTTTTAATACCGAATAATACCATTCTGATGCAGTGTTTTTCACATCATGTCTCTGTTCATGGTATTTAACATATATTTTTAAATATTGTCTTTGTCACAATTCTGATTACTTTCGTGTGACTGATCAAGCTATTATGTTGCTAGTATAATGAAATGCTTTCTCTGTGTCCAGATTTGACTGTAGCTAATGAAAAACTGATTAATTTCTGATCAATCTGAAACTGATAAATTCAACTTTAACAAAAAGTAGTCTTTAATAATTATATATATATATATATATATATACCCACATGCAAAATCAAATGCAAAGCAACTAATTATGTCTGAATAAAAACCCAGCAGCCAGGGAATACACAGCATATGTGTTTATATATAGGGCTATACAGCAATCTAGTGGTTACACGATGGCATTGCAGGTGATAAATGGGGCATAATTTAGAGATGACCTTAAAATACATGTTAAAGGGAAAAATATATTATTATAACTAATTTTAGTCAAATAATAATAATAATTCTGGAATCGCCCACGATTAATTGACAGGTGAAATGATGCATGCAGTACAAAAAGGCCTACATTCAGCAACATCAACATTACAAACAAATCTGGCCTGCTGAGGAGGATGATGATGAGCAGGATCACAGTCTATGAGCAGGATACATGCACTGATTAACACACCAGCTCTAAATTCAGTATTTACTCAAATAATCCACCTAATGGTGCACAGGTTATTAAACAATCTTGATTTATTTATTTATTTAACATGTATGTTTGCATTAAAAGTAACGAGAATGAGCCAAATGAAGATAAATATGCGTTCTGAAGACTGACGTGTTTGTTGAACCAATCAGATAAGAGTAAATCGAGTGTCAGCGAGAAGCTCATCTGATTGGCTGCATAATGAAGGTGGACCCGCCCTCCTCTTCGCGCTTGCAAAACTCATTCAGTGAGAGAATCGTGCCAAAATTGGAAGCGCGGGTAAAAGAAAGACGCAACTGTATAAATCGGGTTATTTCGGGAACTTTTTTGCCGCATGTACACAATAAGTCATTTAGACATTTGCAACAGTTGATTTATTTACACAAAGTTTGATTTTACGCGATCAATCTGTTTTGCAGTCCCTGACTGTTGTTTCCGGTTGCAAATAGCTGTTCACAGGCTTGCAATGCTTTTGGCCGCATTTGTGCGCAAAAACCGTGCCAAAAGTGTAAGCGCGGAAAAATGGAAGTCAGAAGAATACAGATCATGTTTATTTTGCGTTAACGTGAAGCTGCCGTTTCACAATACATTAATTACACTTACGAAAATCAGCAAAATGTTGCAGTTTTTTTTTTCTTACGCTTGAAACACAATTTACACCTTTACAAATCTTCTCTTGCGCATGCAAATTTAATTTACGCTTGCAATCTTATGCACACTTTCACAAATCTTACCCTGCGCATGCAATTCATTATGACATCATTTTACCTTCATATGGTTCTCACAAACTGACTTAGGAAATGATTATATTGGCAAAATGCATCTGTAAACAACTTGAGTGGTCATAATTGAATCGAGTCATATAGAGTAATAACTCAAGCTGTCGTCAGCTTACATGAACTGTAAGCCAGCATCTAATGACTCTCGTTTAAGCGTGAGACAGTTGGGTCACATTCCTGAGAGGAGGGAGATGTGGAGATAAGATGGAAATGCAGAAATACAGAAGGAGGAGTGTAACAAGAGCATGTGTGTACTCGTCTGCTATACGTACAAGGGCAAACTTCAAATTTGTCATCACAATATATTGAAACCTCTAAAAAGTCAATGTCAAACTGTACACTGTAAGAGTGTCCATGATATAGAAAGGTTGTAAAAATTCAGTTTAAAAAACATGTGCCAGGTTCTTAATGTACTATTTGTATCCATGTTGGTATTATATGGTTTTTTGAAAAACTTTTATACCTTTAAGAACAAATTAAATATGACTTAAAAAATGTCATGTGGTGTAAAAAGGTTTTTTTTCTGTCCTTATAAAATGAATATATATTTATCATTATTTCCAAAGAAGTTTTTAAATGTATATTCTCCAAGGTAAAAAGTATTTTATAAATATCATGCATTATTCTTTTTTTTTTTTTAAAGGAGTTCAAATTCAATCAAATTTTGATGAGTCTCAACATTTTACACCCAACCTGAACTAAATGTCATATAAAGGTCAAATTATATTTAACATTGCAAGTGATTTATTGACCTTTACATAGTAACAAAGGTCAGTGGGCTCTATGATATATTTCCTGTTATATGTAGTTTCTGCATGAAAAAAATATCACAATGAATTTAAATTCAATTTATTTCAATATTAATGTAATTAATTTAACTTAATACATTATTTGGTGTTTGAACAAGTTTCTACCCATCTAACTGTGGCTGAAAAGTAAAGTGGAGCTGAATCTGGATCAGTCAGTTGTCTGTTCACACCTCTCTGAACTGAATCTAGATTGTGTGCTAGAGTGTGACCTGGAACTGGAACTAGATTGTCCTTCTCTCGACCTCTCTCTGACCCCTGCTCAACCTGGCCTCCTGTCCAAGTATCTCTCTCTGTGCTATTGTTTGGTCACAAGGGTGTCAGTTTCCCATCCAAATGTTCTGTTGCTTCAGTACAACTCACGAAGAAAAAAAACAAACAGAATAGACAAAAGGAGAACAGAGAAGGGGGACTTCCTCCCCTGAGCCAAAATAAACTTGAAAATCAACAATTGCTGTTTACAAGAAGGAGATGTACGGAGAAACATAGAAAAAGATATGTTTTTAAGGACGTTTTCTCTTTTTCAGAGATAATTGGAGCCTCGAGGGTTTTAAAAGGAAAAACATCCACTGACTTTCTCCTCTAAACAAAGTGGGAGAACATTTGTTTGCATTTCAAATATTCTGTGGGAGGACTCTAATTTCGTATCCCTCTCTCTCCCGCTTCCTTTCTTACTCATTCTACACTAAGGTAACCTGTTGTCTTTAGCGAAATCGATGCCTACTTTAAGAGGCTTGTGCACCATAAAGTGCTAGCTCGTCCTTTTCAGACTGAAGGAAACACAATTTTTGCACAGTATACAATATGTATTGGTATGTGAATGAATGATTTGTGGGTGGTCGATCTAGAGCCAAGAGCATTACTGACTTGATCAATAAAGAAAAGAAGAAGAAATGGGCCGCCCGCCACTGAGCCTGTAGTCAGGGCTGGACTGGCCATCGGGCATACCGGGCATTTGCCCGGTGGGCCGACGTGCTTTTTGGGCCGATACAGATCATTCTTTAAAAAAAAAATATAAAAACATTTTTTTGTCTAAACGGCCCATAATACTCGTACATCGGCGGCCCATTCGCTTAGTTTTGCTTACTTGGCGGCGCTGGGATCTTTGTGCCGGTGTAATGCATTGGACAAAAAAAGTCAGCGTATAGGGTTTTTTTTTTTTTTTTTAACAGACCGGCCCATGAAACACATAGATCAGCCCATTAGTTCTTTTCTTGATTGGCACTGGGCTGGTCTAATCACATTTTTAAACTCCTTCCCTTTGGGCTTTGAGCGCGCATGCAGTGTCAGTGTGTATCTGTCAAAATAGTCAGAGATGGAGAAGAAACGCAAGGATTGTGCAGAGAAATAGCGTGAAAAAAAGAAACTGGCCCTTCAAGTGTCTGATGAGGATACTGAGGAGGATCAGGAGAGCATGAGTGAGTGTAGAGAACTGTGGTAAGCAGAAGGCAACTTGAAGCAGAAGGCGATGAGTGTAGGAACCCATCACCCAGCTACGCATTATTTACACATCGGCATAGTTGATGATTACGCATTTTATTAGAATTGTAATGAGACGCGTTTGTAAACCATGTTTTCCGCCAAAATAAAAGATCATGTGTTTATCTCTTTCAAGCATGGAAATTAGTACAAAACTAATTACGAAAGTTCCTTTTATTTTTCAGTGCATTTGTTTTACAATATATGGCTATAACTGTCATGGAATTAATATTATAATTATGTAGGCCTAGTAGTGTGATGCAGACAGACACTATATCACAGCTAAAAGAGTTTTGAGTTTTTCTTTGTTCAATTTGCACACTGATTTTGCGTTGGAGCTCTTAATTTTTAACTCTCAAAGTGCACCAGATTGATGAATTTAACATTAAAAAGCACAATTTTTTCTTACGGGGGGCTCCCCCGAACCCCCCTAAAGGAACAGAGGTCCACTCACCACAGATTTAGCAAAAATCCTTTGTCAAACACTGGTATTGCTATGCCAATGCAGCTTATAGCTTGTTTTAGGATTCATCATTGTGGAGTAGTTCGATTGTATTTTACAATTAGTAGTTATTTCATCTATTAACTATTAATTATCTATTACTCATTCCTACTCACTCATTAGGCTACATGGCATTGGTGGTTTTAATAGGAGTTAGTATACATATTCAGGGGCATGAAAAGATCGGTTGTGTTTATGAATATATGTAGTGGGCCAGTCTGGGCCAAAATGCCCGGGCCGATTTTTAGTCCCAGTCCAGCCCTGCCTGTAGTACATGTCAAAAGTGTAAAGAACATACTGTGGTAGACATCTCTTAAAGTGAATGTATGAAAACTCATATTCAGGATGCTTCGAGGCCTTGAGAGCATGTGGTTCAGATGTTGTTCAGTCTTAAGAGTAGCAGACAGCTGGTGAATCATCTTATCTATAACGGATTAACTGTAAAGCTAAGACACATGGCGATGCTAAGTGAGAGCCAATTATAGTGGTACAACGACAAAGCCAAGCAGGCAGGAAGGGTGAGACTGGGAAAATGCTTTCTCGGTGGGAAAGTGAAAGAATGAAAGTACTGCAAAAACAACAAGGCTGAAATAGCAGCATGATTGAATGGTGCTGTTTTCAAGGGAAATCGCTCTGAGAATCAGAAATAGGACAAATAAATGCAGTGAAAGAGAAAGATCTGCCCATTACCAGAAAACTCTGAACAGTTCGGTTATAATCCAAAGTCCAAGTCATTCAAGTTATACGTTGTGTATTTTAACGATGATGCAACCTGTTCTTAACATCAGCTATGTTACAACTGTTGTAACTATGTTACAAGTAAATGTTGTGATCTGGGTCAATAGGTCTGTGCAGAATCTCAAAAGCTGCATTTGTCATGAAACATCTCAAAAACCTTTGAAAGAAAATCGCTTTTGTTCACCAAGGCTGCATTTATTTGATTCAGCATCATTACTTCAGTGTCACATGATCCTTCAGAACTTCTATTATGCTGATTCGATGGTCAAGAAACATTTCTTATTAATATAAATGGTTGCAAACAGTTGTGCTGCGTAATACCTTCATTGTATGGACATTAGCAACACATCTTTTCTTTTTGCTCCACAGAAGAACCCAAGAACATTTGGGTGAACTGCCACTTTTAGTGGAAAAAGAATATTATTTGTCTATTCAGGCTATGAAAAAAGAAAGAAAGAAAAAGAAAATCATAATACTTAAATGCAATGTAAATTCAATCCCGCTGAGCTGTTGCAGTGCAGTAATGGTTAAAAGTTAACTGCTTAAAAGAGAGCACTTACTGTCATTTTATTTTATGTGGTTTGGCAACAATATTTTACGACTGGAATAAAAGCAGACCGCAGGTATCCACGGTGCAGCGTGAGTGTGTGGATTTTAATAACATGATTGAACATTCCATTATATGCTACACTGACCAATGGAGCGCACGGCAAGTTATATAACCTAGAAAATCTGTTAGATTACATTTCTACAAACTTTTCAATTCATCTGAAAGCCACTACTCTGATACAGTGTGTTTTATCAATGCTTAAAACACCAACAAAAATATGATTGCCTTCTATGTCTGATGAATGTGCATTCATGGATGTTTATTCAAGTAAATGCATGTGTATTAAAGATATTCTGCTATACAGAAAGCAAGTGTGTTTCCAACAATGCTGCAAACTATCCATATAAAATTAGCAAGGCAAGCCTTAAGTGAGACAATATTCCTCATGCATTTAAGGACAATAAAAGCACAGTAGTTCATTTCATAGCTGCTAATACAGCTAAAGTGGAGATCACTGAATGTGGTTCTGCTATTGATCTGGTTTTAGCTGGATTGAAGAGTGCATTACAGAGATGTCTGTCACATCAAACCTGTTTCCAATTCTGATCTGTTTGATAAAAACAATCTGATATTGGGTTACACAACAAGGATGTGTGGTATAGTGGTAAAAGCTCAGTATCCAGGGGGAGTTTGGATCGAATCCCGTAAGGATTGAACACTTAACCCCACGTTGCAGTGGGACTGTCAATTAATACTGTTGTAAATTGCTTTGGATAAAAGTGTGTCTTCTAAATTAATACTCACTGGAAAGTAGTTCTAGATGAAAAGAAAAGCACAGAAAAGAAGAATCAATGGTGTGTTTTTTTCCTGTCCACTGGGACAATTATTAGTACGGTCTGATAAAATATAAGCTTCATTTATGCTTACTCTATTATTGGAAATTGTTATATCACTGTATAATAATTGCGTCCATACGAATATTGTGTCTGTACAAATATCTGTCCAATACATTGCATTTAATTGAGCTATTAATAAGACTTGTGTGACTACTGCCTATGTGAGTGGGGGAAGAAGTCAATCCTCTTTTCTATCTTGTACAATCATTGTCTATGTCACCTGAGAGAACGGAATATAGTGTGTTTGTATCCATCTGTCCATTTGTGTATATTTCTCTGCATGTAAGAGTGCACATGGGGACTCAGATAGCTTTGGCAATTATATAAAAAAGAGAGTAAGAAATGCTTTTAGCCTCTCTAAAGTAAAGTAAAGTAATACAAAAATAGAAGGAGGATAGATGACATAATACATTATTTAATCATTTATATGAGAGTCATTGGAAACATTGAATTTCATTATGGCAGACATTCTCCATCTCTGTCACCAGAGACAGAAGATTTCTATTAATTGTATCTATGGCATTTGTTTTAATTAGTGACACATTCTGGCTAATATTGATAATCTTTTTATGACTGATGATAACTGATTAATGGCTGATATTTACATTCTGTTCTATTTTGTCTTAATGAAACACTAAAAAATTAAACCCATAATTTTAAATGCTATCATTACAATATTATATGCATTATATGTTTGATAGAGATCACATTTAATTAACTTATTAAATAATTATTAGTGTTTTAAACCATTAACTTCAAGTGAGCTCAAATGTAAAAAAAGGATAAATATTTAATAAAACAAGTAATAATAAAGTAAACGATAAGTAATAATAAAAATGTAAGAAAACAGCAAAATGTTAAATAAATAAAATGAAAATAAATTCATAATTTTAAACATTATTTACATCACAACATTATATGCACTATATGTTTGAAAAAGATTACAGTTAATTAACTGATTAATTATTAGTTAACTTCAAGTGAGCTGAAATGTAAAAACATAAAAACATGTGAATAAAAAAAAAAAAATTAAGTAAAAATAACAGCATAAACAATTAAATATCAAATTTCATCTGATAATTATATTGTGCATTCCTAAACCAAACAGTAAAATATACAAGAAATCAACAACAGTCAAATAAAAGTCTTTCATTACATTCAGAGATTCACAAAGTCCATCAAATAAGTGAATTTCAACACGAATGAATATAGTAATATTTAGAGATAAAATTAAATTGAAATGCTTTTGTTGTGGCTCTGTTGACGTCATATGTAGAAGTCAGGCTGTTCTTGAGTCAGCTGAGCTCTTGTCCAAAACACAAAAAAACAGACCTTTATGTGTTTTATCTCACCCACTGATAAGCACAGCGTGGACGATAGAAATATAGCCGTTCTCACACAACCCACACACATCCTGGCCATTGATTCAGTGGTAGCTCTGGTAACGTTTGCTAAACACTTGTGTAGTGTTTTGATAGGTGAGGGCCAATTTAGGAACCCAACATTGAACTGAGGGCCGCCAAAGTGGCGGGGGAGAAAACGAAGAAAAAAAAAACTGAAAAGAAAATCCCATTTGAAATTATTTTAATGACCAGGTTGCATCTCTACAGTTAACATTAGTTGCAATAAACACATTTTAATTCATAACTGAGGCTAAACCTGGCAAAACTTGTGAAAATTTTGGGGGGGAGAGAAAGAAACTTTTAAAATAGAAGCTTACCAAACAAGTCATCATCATCATTCATTTCTATCATTGCTTGTCAGTCGCGTTTCCATTATTGCAGATTTGCATATTATTATCTATCTTTTTTAACCCGTAACTGAAAAACGAAAAATGAACGGTTGTTGTCTTTTTAAAACGCAAAGTTGAACAAAATTTTAATTTGAACTGGCTTCACCAACTGCTGCGCAAAAAAAGTAAATATCGACAGACTTTTTCAGATTTTTGTTTAAATGACTTTTTGCCCCTTTATTAAACATTTTAAATATTCACAAATTAATGTGGGAAAAAATGTCGATTTTACTGGTTTTCTAAGGCCAAATTAGAACCTGGAATTTATATTTTTCCCGCAGTGATGAATGAGAAGAGCCATATAGCCTGTACTGTACGTGTCTGATCTAGCCTGATTTAGGTGAGTTATAGGCTAATGATAATAAATGCGTCTGAAAAAACAGCGAGGCATTTTAATTGTTTATTAATAAACTATTGTTTTCTAAGTGTCGGCTAAAAACATATCTCCATCTCCGCTGTTAAGCAGATGCGCTTAGAGAGAAATCCACCTTTCATACGGATTACATAATCAGGTATTTGCTTTCGATTCGAGTTTGTTTGTTTAAAAGTGCACATTTTAAGCTTTAGCCTACATAGGCTATATTTTGTTTCAGTTCTCGCGCTCCAGTTCACGGAGATCATGAAAGCACGTAGTAGCCTAGGCTACTGATTGTTTTATTTTATTTTACAAAAGCACGTTTTCTTGTTATGAGTTTACACAAATAAAAGTAGTTGCGAATAATGCATTATTATTTTCTGTATGACCAGAAATGATAGACTAGTTTAAGTTGTTTCCACTGTTGATAGGAAAATGCAAGTGTTCGCGCCCGCGAACATTTTGAAAGGTAATGGAAACGCGGCCATTAATAAGCTTGACATTGTTAAGATTATTATTAAGTCACATTGAATATTGATTACTTGGTCAACATACCCTTTTAAATTGCAATGGGATTTGTGGTGCTGGTTTCGGTTGGCCACGATTCCTATTTCTGTGTAGACAACCACTGTTCCTGGTGGCCTTGGGAGTGAGGTCAAGTGCGATCGGTCGGACCATGTAATTAAAGCTTATGCCTATGGATGCCGCTAAACACCACTAAACGGAGATATTCATTTTTTCAAAGCAATAGTTTTAACAGTTTTACAGATGTTATCGCGGGCCGCCAGAAATGTTTCGGCGGGCCGCCATTGGCCCGCGGGCCGCACTTTGAGAACCTATGTCCTAAAGGTACAATTTTAGCACATTATTTCTGAGAGTGATCGAACAGATGCTTAGAGGCCCTCACAGCGACCGGCTGATCAGTCCAGATGTGCAACACTCACAAGGAGTCAGCGATATAAGGATCTGTGAAAGAATAAATGGGTAGTGCCTTCCAGAATGATCACTCTCCCATCACAATAATCAATCTGTGCCAGCATGTGACCAGCCACAGGATTTGAGCCAATCGGACTCAAACTCACTCCAATCTGTTATGTTTGGACAATGTGACCACAAGAGGTGTGACTAAAACACACACCCACACATATATGCTCACATGATGGTTGTTGGTACTCAATAGCAGGACTGATTTAATAGTACAAAATAGTCAATAAATCAATACATTTCAACATATTGTCTTTCTGATCATTCCATACATAATTCTATGAAGCACAGAGCCATATCCTTGAAATCTCTAACTGAAAACAGACAAGCATATATATATATATATATATATATATATATATATATATATATATATTTTACACTTGTCAACTTTTTGTTGAACCATTAAAATAGATATCATACAGTATATTCACCAATATTCTGTAGCCTATATATTTTACAGTTTTGATGACCAGAAATGATTTTACCTGTCATATTCAACGATGTATGATTTTTCAGACAGGAGGGATCCTTTCTTGATCTGACTTGACATTTAATGTAAAGGATACAGTCTCTCAGAGAGTATTCACCAGCTCTCAGAGGCCCTGACCTGCAGTAAGCACTTTTATCATTAACCTCACATTAAAACACATGTTTGCTCCTCTTTAGTGGGTCACTCTAATTAACCCACTTACCAAATGAGTCATATGGAAGCTCTGCTAGGCTTCACTTGTCTGTAGTGAAATGTTTTGACATAAATAAATTCACACTAGTGGTGTGTAATATTGACAAAAAACATGCTGAGTTTGTTTTTGTGCTGGTAACTTGGCTGGTCTAGGCCTGTCATGGATAAATATATGAAACTAAGGGTTTATATAAACGACACCATTTTCAACTATAAACTTTTTATGCATTTTGGCCATTCATTTGTACGACAATGGCATTTTGAGGGACTGAAAAAGAAAACTGGTTTCAAAGTGCACGTTTTTCACCTCGCGTATGGTTAAAAAAGACAATTACGATATTATCGTAGATGATAAATACCACACATAAATAAATGTGTGCAAGTTCTACAGACAGAGCCTTAAGGAGTGCAATCACAGTGTGTATTATGTATACTGTATATCAGGACTCTATTGGACTCTGTTGGAAGAGTGAAGACGAGAAATAAACAGAATATTACTATTCATTTTATAAGTTAGCTTTATGAAGGACAGTCATTCACCTGGCATTTTCTCAAGTTTCTCAAGCATTTACAGTGTTTAAAAGCAACACACAACTGTCCTTGTTCTAGCCTCCTCACATTATAACATGAACCTAACACACAGCTGTAGGAAGAACTTCTCGAAAATTTCTAAATTCCCAACTAACTAACTAACTAACTAACTAACTAACTAACTAACTAACTAACTAACTAACTAACTAACTAACACAGAGATATAGAGACGGATAGATATATATAGAGAGATATATGGTGGAGGCATGACGTCAGAACCCGGAAGACTAATTCGCCACTGGTTCCTTTGAGATTCTCCTATGGGGTTTTATAATAAAAAATTCACTGTATTTATAAAATTAAGCCTGTGAGAAACATAACTTGACTATACACTTTGATGTTTTGTTTGTACAGCGCAAATTACATTACCCATAACGATAAGCAAATTTAGAAAATGTACGTTTTTCATAACTAACTAGTTAAGACAGTTTGGGGTGTGAGTGCGTGTAGTGTACGTTGTAGAACAAAACGGATGGATGGATGGATGGATGGATGGATGGATGGATGGATGGATGGATGGATGGATGGATGGATGGATGGATGGATGGATGGATGGATGGATGGATGGATGGATGGATGGATGGATGGATGGATGGATGGATGGATGGATGGATGGATGGATGGATGGATGGATGGATGGATGGATGGATGGATGGATGATGTGATTTAGACAAGGATCAAATGTTCAGCTCATCTCAGCCAGAGATCCTGCCTTCCAGCTAATTGAGAAATGGAGCCATAGGTTAGTAATTGACAGCACACTGCAGTGGAATAATTCACTCTTGCCCCCGCTGTGAACCCAGAGGTATAGATAAAACTAAACATGAGAAAGTAAAACTGATTTGTCGATTTACTGGTGGAGAAATCTCTCAATGGACAGCAATGGATACCAAACACATTCTACATTAAAATCTATATCTATCTATCTATCTATCTATCTATCTATCTATCATATATGATAGTTGAAACAATGTATTATTAAAATGACTTAAAGTTGTGTAACAAGGTTGTGTACCTTTTTTTGTTTGTTTTAAATCAAACAAACATTAAAACTAATAATGACATCACCATCATTCTTTTAAGAAGTGAAGTTTTAAAAGATAAATCAAATTTTTATTTTTTATTACGTTATCGTACGTGTTGTTACAAAAAATAATTGAAATAATTGGCGCGTTAAATGCGTGCGCGTTATACTTTCACTTTTGAAATAAGCTTTTCTGTAATTTGACTCGTTCTCATCTCCACACGTGCTAAATGGAATCCTGATGCTTGCTGATCTGTGACGTGACTGGCTCTTGGCACGCACTGCGCAGTTCAGTTTTTAATTATAATGTATGCTCTCTTCTGAACTAAATAATTGATAATTATTATTTTTAATTCATTCAAATAAATATTTTAGCAAAAACGAATACTTTAAAAAAGTCAAGACATCGCGGTGTCACGGTGGGAAAGTGATGTCACCGGTGATGGGGCTTAAAACCGGTAACACCGTCAACACCGTCTATCGCGGCAAGCCTATCCCAAATGCCTCAGAAACTGTATAAATATGAAATTGAGTGGTGGCATGAACTTTCATCTTCACATCACTGGCTGTAAATTCTAAAACTCAGGCAACATCAAAAAATGGTGATGAACCTTAGAAGCTTAACTGAATTGATTCGAGCTTGCTCAGCCCCCATCCCATTCAATTCCCATGCAATCAGTGATATAGCTTCAGTTTTTGATCTTTCAGCAAAAAATGGGTGTTACGTAATCTGTCTGCTTCTTCCACCAGCCAGTGACTTTCAGTAAGCCCAGGGTATGGCAGAAATCTACCACCATTAGCGATGTTTAACATGTTAACCGCAGAACATTCTCATGTGTCCATCCATACACTGAAATAACAGACATCTAACATACAGAATGTGAGAATGCATCCGACTCCTGAATAAAACATAAGATGTCCAATTTAAGACTCTGGAGAAATAAAACATTTCTGAAAGTCATAGGCAAACATTGCATAAGCAGAACATGCACCTTCAAGAGAAGCAAGAAAAGGAGAACTGAGAGGACTTTCAGTTATCGGTTATACAGCCTCAAGCCATCTGACTCCAAGTCAAAGCTCCATTAGAATCCCACTTTGAGTGCCAAATGTCTCCACACATGCACATTTCAAAAAGAGAGTATTGCTATGGCTGATATGGCCAAAGTCTTATATCGATAATAGTAATTTTAAGTGGAAGATGAATCAATTAGTTAGGCTAAATATTGTTTGTTGAAATTATAGTAAAATATGGTAAATTAAAAACTTCATCTCACGACTTGATCATTTCTCTATTTAAATTGGAACTTTACAAAGACTAAAAGTTCTAATTACTTCAATTCAAATTAATATCACTGAATCATTCACTCAACCAAATCAATTCGATCAAAACACTGATTCATTCAGGAACTAAATGTCACTGCTTTGTCATTTCCGCTGACGGAGGAAAAATGCACAAAGAAACTGGTAATTGTTTATAAAATGTACGTTTAATCAATATTTAGCCTACTTAGTTTTTATATTACAGTTCCATAAACAAGATCTTGCTCATGAGATATTGCTTAATTATATGGTTTTCATTGTGGATAAGTGTTCCAATGGTTATTAATGAATATAAATATGTTATTGTGGCAAGTTATAATGTTGGAACTGTAAACAAGCAACACGCCCTGTTTTCTATTTTCTGATCTTTTTCGCATCACTTAATGCTTCTTTGTCACTCACATATGAATTATGTAAAGCAGTTCTTCTCAATGACAGCTGCTCAAATACAGTAGGGGTATCGCAGAATCTTAACCGTTATTATGTGGACTTTATACTGTTATATCATCCCATTATTGTCATTATACTATTGAGTCCTCTACAGAATACACCCTCTTACTGTGTAACACAAGGAAGGGCAATTTCTACTCCCAGACTAACATTACTAAAGTGGCTTAATCCTCCACTTCACAATAAAACCACTATGAACTCTCTCAACCTGTTCCTCGTTTCAAAGAAACGTCTTCATTCACACGCTTTATCATCCAGAGACTCAAAGGATTGTGTGGTCTTATGAGGTCCCTGGCTCTATGTTGTGCCCATTAACAGCTTTTCCCTGTGTGATTTTAATGTTACACAACGCTTGATCCGACTGTCGCTTGAACAAACCTCTTTGCTTGTCTTCAGCTCGCACAGTAAAGTAAGTTCAGCTGAGTTACAGAGTGAAAGTAGAGACATTCCTGTGCGAGACGTAAGAATGCTTGATTATCCGCAAGAAGATACGCAAGCAAATATCCAAGAGTGTTAACCACTCTATCTATCTTTGGGCCCTCATATTCCCCCAGAGAAGATAAAATAGGTCAATAGAACAAGATTCTGCAGAGCCTTAAATGTACAGGATACCCGTTCAAACGAATATTTTCAAAATAAAGGTGCAAAAAAGGGTTTTTAGAAGAACTAATATGGATCTGGATCCAGAATCTTTATTCAAACGAGCTAAAAATTAACAAAATGAGAGTGTCTACAATTAGAAAACTACTTAAAGGGTTAGTTCACCTAAAAATGAAAATTCTGTCAGTAATTACTCACCCTCATGCTGTTCCAACTTCCAACCCCCTAAGACTTTCGTTCATCATCGGAACACAAATGAAGATATTTTTGATTAAATCTGAGAGCTGGATCACTCCTCCATAGGCTTCTAAGGGATTGAAACTTGCCGGCCCAGAAAAGTTATGAAAGACATCGTTAAAATAGTCCGAGTGACTACAGTGGCTCAATCTTAAGTTTATCAAGCGACGAGAATACTTTTTGTGCGCAAAAAACAAACAAAAATAACGACTTTATTCAACTATTAATTTCCTTCTCTGTGGGCCTTTGAGTGAGTTCACGTAGTGGAACTGCTCAGCGCTTCTGTGTTGTACGTCACACGCATCACACACATGACCAGCGTCGGCCAATAGTGAGCCTACGTGTGACGTACAACACAGAAGCGCTGCGCAGTTACACTACGTTGAAATCTCGAGGCCCACAGAGAAGGGAATTGGTTGGAAGCCTATGGAGGAGTGATCCAGTTCTCAGATTTAATCAAAAATATCTTAATTTGTGTTCCGAAGACGAACGAATGTCTTACGGGGTTGGAACAACATGAGGCTGAGTAATTACTGACAGAATTTTCATTTTGGGGTGAACTATCCCTTTAAAGTAACTACTGTAAAAACCCTAAGGCTAACCCTAGGCTTTTAGTGTCTTCCAAGTCTTAAAGTGGGTCAGATGGGTCCAGGATATTAAATGTGATGATCCTGACCAAGTACACATGTCCGCCTACCTACATTAGTAATCAGCAACAGAAGAAGGCAGATTCCTATTTAAACTGACTACAGGCAATTTCTGGTAATAATATTCTCATCCATTACAACTTATCATTGTCAAAACAAGAAATGTCCACTCAAAAGAATGGATTGTGTTCTTAAAGAAGTGCATCATAGGGAAAAAAGTTAATTTTCAAATATCCCATGGAGGAAGATGACAAATGCCATCATCCCACGCAATATAACTAGTTAATTATGAGTAATTCCAGAGTCTAAAAGAACACATTCTCTTGGGGACAAAGTCACAGACGGCGGCGACTATTATCCCTCTATTCATTAATGTGCCATGCTGGCAAATGGAGCTGCCGAAAAAGCCAGGTGCTCTCGTGAGGTTTGGTTTAATTTGCCAACTCTTAATAAATCAATCCTTCTGCTTCCTGTGCTCCTGTGATCTCCTGGGCAGAAATGGGCCATGGTCACAGCATGTACTCAAATGAGGAGAGTTCAAAGTAAATGTTTGAAAATGATGTCAGCTTTTTCTTTCTTCACACTTTCTTATCCAGCCAGCTTTATAATTTCCATTTGAGTAGTGCTCCTACAAGTGTAATGACGGCCAATTGTATTGGCCATTTGCCTTTACAAGACATAAAATAATGGAAGATCTGGCAACAGTGGATGCCACCAATAGTAAATTCTCCCTAAGCTTGGGTAAAACTGACCAAAAAAAGTAGATTTCATTTTTTATATTTTTATATTAACCAGGTCACCTTTCTTATTCTGTTCTCATTCTTCAAAAACAAACTTTATACATCCATAATCAGATGCACTATGCAAATTGCAACAAGTAAGGCTCTGCGATCACTAAATCAACTTTTCTTGGCTGTAGAGATCTCTAATAGGCAGTGTGGCGCCTGGCTAATTAGCCTGTGCTCATTAAGTAGCCTCCTCACAGGGAGTACTAATCTTGTAATCATCACGAGTCCTGGGCATGTTAATAACATGACTTCATCCGTGACTTTGATCTCATACATAATTAAGCAAACCAGCAGGAAGGCAGACAAACATGTTAGTCTTCATAATCCACCCTGATGGGCACAGAAATTTGGAACCAGGCAGTAATTGGCATCTTTACATTTAACGGTACTTCTAAAACAACACATTTAGTGGGATATGCAAACCCACGACCTTGCTCTTCTGTTTGAACGACCTTGCTCTTCTGTTTGGATGGATGGATGGATGGATGGATGGATGGATGGATGGATGGATGACTTTAACTCTGACCTGAAAACACAGCATTTTATTATAGCTTTATACAAATCCAGTATGTATGTGTGTGTTTGTGCGTGTGTTGATGTGTGATAGTGCTGTGGCTATATCTGCATGAATAAGCACAGTCTAACGTTGGCAGTGGTGTTACTGTTATCTACAATAGTACTTTCCTATTTTTCTTGCACCTGCACAAAGCAGTTCATCATCAGAACGTGTGGAGAGTCTCTTAGGAATATTGTGTAGCAAAGTTTGACGTTTTGTTTCCTTTCTCTCATTATAAGAAGATATAGCACAGGTCTATGGGGAACTGGAAGTCACTGGGTCACACTGTTAATGGCCGTCCATTTTGTGCTGTCAGTTTCCATTCCTTGTTTAGTTGTGTAAATCCCCAACACAGTACGTCACATGCTCCGTTTGTGAGTCGCTCAGACAAGGACTGCTTGTGTCGGACTGACGCACACACACACAATGCCTGAAGGCCAGTGAGATGATAGCAGCTTTCTTGATTGGCAGTCTTAGAAGTTTGTTGTTTATTTTGAACCCTATTCTATTCAAAAAGCTTCACTGTTGGACAGACAAAAATATATTCTTATATGCTGATTTGCTGTTCAAATAACATTTCTTATTATTATCAATGTTGAAAACAGTTGCTGCTTAATATTTTTGTGAAAACGGTGATAAAAAAAAATGGTTCAGGCTTCTTTGATGAATAGAAAGAACAGCATTTGAAATAAAAATCTTGTAACTTTATCAAATGTATTTACTCTCATTTTTTATCAATTTAATGCATCCTTGCTGAATAAAAGCATTAATTTCTTTAAAAAATTGTTCTGACCCCAAACATTTGAGTGGTAGAGTATATTTTTTGAGTATTGATCACAATATCAATTGAACCATTTGGTCTAGAAAAAGTGTCTTATTGTTCCACTTCGACAGATGCAAAAAATTCTGATATTTGATATAAATATATAAAAACATATTTTCCAATAAATCTCTCTTTGCCTTCCTGGCCGGGTTCAACTTGTCCTGGGGCCTTATGGGATCAGACAGGGGTGAGGTCACATGACCAGAACTTTTGGCAGCTTGATCTGCTGAACTCTCCTGTCAGGTTAATCTCCTTTAATACATTCAGTGTTTAGTGATGGTGGGATGGGATGAAAAGAAACAGCGAATGAGGACAAGTGAAGGTTAGATTATGCTGTATTAAAACACTCTTATGTTTCACATTTACTTTTACAACTTCCCTCTGGACACCTGCGAAAAGCCAAATGACCATTACAGTATGTTAAATATAGCTCTTTCAATCTAACTACTCATTTCAGCAAAAGAAAATGTTTTAATTAATTACAGGCTATTTATTTAAAAATGGGACTTTCAAGATTGCAAGAAATGCAAAGTCAGTTCTAAAAATAAATAATTATGTCAAAAAAGTGCCCAAGAAATGCTGTAATCAGGTCTATATGCACAATAACCGAAAACCTCACTAAATGCATATACTCAAGAGGATGTCCCTCAGTCTTTTAGCATGGACAAAAAAAGGACAATACTCAATCTATCTCTTATAAAAGGCTTTGAACTTGTGAAAACATTCTCTTTCACAATCATCTGGGACTAGCTTGTCCATTCTCTACCTAAGGCCCTGCTTACACCTGGTATTAAGATGCTTTTGGTCGATCGGATTACAAGTGGACGACGACACCAATATAACGGTATCTAAAATGTTTTGAGCTTGTCCACTTTCGACCACTTCCAGATATAGTCGAAAACGCATTTGACTGGATTTCCTTTCGTAGTGTAGACGCTCATTTGGTCAAATGCATTTGAATGGCCACAAAATACCACCTACTCTCCACCTACTGACCTAGTAATGCGTAAACAGTATGGGAAGTGCACTAGCCAGGTGGGATTTCAACTTTGTTGGCTGAAGACCCAACTTTGGGTTGAAGACCAATCACGCACACAGCGTTCGCTGAGCTTATAGACCTTGCCCTCGAAGAAATCAGGACAGAAATGATTGTGCAGGTGTTAGATGTGAAATTCCCCATTCTCACTAGCTGTTGCCTATCTATCAGAAAACTGGTGATACACTGACAGATCTAGGAACAGAGAGCCGGGTTAACTTAGCCTGGAGGAGTAGGCCGAGCAGAAGTCCACAAACAGGATCCACGCATAAGTCCCTGGTTTGTTGCAGGATATAATGGAGTCCAATGTTGACTTCATCATCCACTGACCTGTTTGCTAGATCAGATACTTGTGATCCGATCGACCAAAACGCATCTTAATACCAGGTGTAAACAGGGCCTACAATGTTCATCAGACAGAGTATTGAACTGATCTCAGGTCAGCAAAGAAACAAATGCAGCGTGAATTTCCATTCCCAGCAGGCAGGGACACCTGGATCTAAGCAGCTGAGCCCTTGTAAATGCTTCGATCGATCTGTGGGTACACAGCATAAACTCAACAACACTTTCATATAAAGACAGTCTGACTCAGCAAAGAATGTCTGTTGAATTACTCAAAACAAAAATCATTTTATTACTACACATCTTCTGCAGGGATCTCTTGAGAAGGGCAGGCAGTTCTTTTATGTCATGATGACAGATTCATTTTTCATTTACATTTTAATGTAGTATGCAGGATAACATTCCCAAAGATTAAGATATTTTTTTTAGTTCCACTGAAGGTCATGTTCCGTTTCGAATGAATCCCTCCACATCTTAAAGCTAAATGTAATGCCCCAAATCCTTTTTCAAATAAATACCTGCCCATTAAATGGCATTCAGACTTCTCTATTGCTATCGAGTGGAGGGTCATGTGTTCTTTTAACAAGCACAATTCAATTTCACAGCCATCAATAGGCCATTATTCCAGTGGCTTTTCCCTCTGACTGTTGCATTAAGAGTGCAGTAAGCCCTCAAGAGCTACAGTGCTTTATATGGGAGCAGAAGGTCTACAACAACTGAGTTATCATCAGGGCATGTGCAGAGGCTTTGAGCAGTCTGAAGTATGATTTAGCCCTTCCTTATCCTGATTAAGTGATAGGCTAACACACATCGTTGATTTATGAATCCGAGTGAACATTAAGGCAAAGTTTTTACTAGTACGTTTTCGTCTTAAAACGCATAACTTGCTACGGTTACGCCTGTTGTCCACGCTACTTCTGAGTTTTCAATCCTCGAAAACTGAGACTTTTGGAAACTCTGCAGACCCAGTTTTAGTTTGAATACTCCAGGGTTGCGTTTCAGTGTAAATGGACCAAAACGGAGACTTTTGAAAACTAAGGCATGGCTTCCCACATTCACTCCCTGATTGGGTCTTCTGGATCATTGAGTATCCTTCTCTGATTTGTCACACCCCTATCATTTGACCATTACACTACCGGAACACGACAATAACAGACCTGCCTTGACGGCCGTATAATCTATATCATGGAGATGGAACTGCGCATACCCACTGTGCATGAATGGTCATGTGACGTGTTTTCGGACTGAGATATTTTCTGACGAGAAACGCTGTGTTAAAATGAAAACACACTAGTGTGGACACAAAATAATTTTAAACCCCCTGGGAAAAAAAAAAGAAAAATCGTAATGAATAAACAACACTCTGCTTGTTGCAGCATGTTGGTTTTTTCTTAGGACAGTTGAAGTGAGTCTATACAGGGTTACACCCAAGAACTCCAAACTCAAGGTTTTTTGCTGGTTTCTATCTTAAGCCTCCCTTTCAAATGTAATTGTCTCTACACTCTTGTCTTCATCTGTAAAGTTTAAGACTAAAGGGTTTGGTGTTTCTATAGACCATTAACCTACAACTTAGTTTCAAGACTTCAGATTTACTTGCTTTCTGAAAGTACAGAAAACCCAATATAAATACCACAGACTCTCAGAGTCACAGTCATATGATTGTCAAATGACTATTTGATATTTTCTTGAGAGAGAGAGAGAGAGAGAGAGAGAGAGAGAGAGAGAGAGACTGTTATGTTGTGCTAAATGCATAAATTTTGTTGGATCACACTATTTTCTGCTTGAGAGAAGAGATGCGAGTCTGATACTTTTATATTTTTATGGAAGGTGACAATTCTGTCAAAACATAAGCATGTCTTTCTGACCTTTATTAAGCCTTCTTCAAGAATTTTTCTCTGTCACTCTCACTCACAGCCAAGTTTCCACCCTAAAGCTACATCAAATGATAACCCCCCCCCCCCCCCCCCAATCCAGTTTTTGAATGCGCTTTTCTCCACTGAACTCAAATCCAGCGACACGTACACAGGGGAACAAACCTCAGCATTATTACATCATGTTTGACCACAGCAACAGTCATTAGATCATTCCACTTAGCAAAGAATCACATGGTGCTGCTGTTTGACAGACCCTGAGGGACCAGGTTCGGCTGACAGTTTGCTGTCACTTATCAGTTGCTCAGAGGGGAATGCAGCTGTCCGCTCAAATGGGAAGAGACCAAATAAGAGTTTGAGAGAACACATTTAGCCATTTTATCGCAAAAATCTTATAGTGGTTTTCTCACAGAGCACCCATCTCTGTAAATAAGGGCGCAGACCGTAAACTTCAGTTGAACTATGATGGGCACGTCAAGCGTGAAGATAATGATTATCATTTCATCACCCATATTGATTACCAACAATTCATTTATCATTCCAGGATACGGTTCACGGGTCAGCATCTGTTGTCAGCGAGATGAATGACGAACAACAGCGTGTGCCTGCATGTGTATGTGTACGTGATGTGCGGCGCACATGCGCATCTTCTTCAGCAGTCTAAACCAGCAGTGCCAAAAATGTCAATTCAGTATGATATGAGAGGGAAGTAAATGATGACAGAATTTCATTTGTGTTAACTTTGACAACAGCATCACTCAGATCCACTGCTGTTAGCTTTATTAAACCAACCTGATCCATCATAAGAAACTCACACACAGTAAATACCCACGTCTGGTTTGTTCAGCCAAGTGACGGCTGCATATTTTAAATGTATTCCAAATAATACTTCATGCAAGTTCTACTCTCATACTAAACGGATTTTATGAAATACAGTAAAATCATCATGTTCAAAGTTGAAACATTAAAGTAGGAACTTGCTTGTGATGACTTTGCATGTTCTTTCACTGTCTGACCAGCAGAAACATATTCCTGCTCATGTAAGATGATTTCCAATAAGTCTTTCCTGCTGGCCCGCAGACGATGAGATTACCTCTGTACAAAGAGCTCAAATTACCTCGAAGCCTCCTGAGACAGGAAATTGGCAGTCATGGTACTTCCTGTCTAAGGATGGAAATAATTAAGAAGCCGGTGATGGCTCGAAGTTGCCTTTTTGTGCAGTAATAACGTGCTGGAAACCAGTTCTGTCATGTAAATAATTGTGCGTATAATTGTAGTCAATTATTCTGTATTATTAAATCAAAGTGATTGTTAAACAAAAACCAGCTAAGAAACAGTTAATTCGCTACGTTCGGAATAGGACAGTATGCAATATTGGAGCAATAGGATGATTTTTTTTTTGTACTACATCTACTACATTTGTCAAAAATAGCAGTATACAAGAGAACTAGATTTTTAACATTTCTTTCTTAATAACTACCAAAAGTTAAGGCATTTTTACACAAAATGCGTTGGTAACGTAGCATACTAAGATTTGAAATGTCTATTGTGGAATAATGAGTACCATTTCACTTGCATACAGCATAATATTCAGCAAAGACATTACTCAATTCAATGAAATGATTTTAAAACGGTTTTCAAAAAACTATCTCCATCTGCCATTGGCCGATCTAAAAGATATCCCCGTCCCAACTTACACCATTGGTTGAAAATGTTGCCGTGTTAGGATGCAGAGTTTTACTTTGTGCTTGGGAGAATCAATCTACAACTGACTACTTTTATTTGAACACTGAAAACGATTAGAAATATGTGAATGCTGAAAAAAATACACACTACACACATTCTAATCTAATCCGGAAACATTCCACTGGACTTTAAAGAAGAAAACAATTACCATTTATCTAACCTACTATACTAGCTGAATGAAAAATGATGAGCTTTACATATCAAAACAGGTTTCACATTTCCATTTCATATTTATCTTCCTACATTAAAAATGCCCATTCAGCAGACAGACTCTGAAGTGAGCGCTACTACAGGTGAAAGCAAATCATCCCACTGTCACTTCCTTTGTCGTCTGAGCCAGTCAAATCCACACAGGGACTTATTTCTCATCTTCTCGGACCCATCTCATTCTCCATCATCCTTTTCTCGCTCCATCTCTCTTCTGCCCGGTACTCTCATTTGCCTTTCTCCTCTCACTCTGCCAACCTGCATTACCATGCATTAGATCAAGGAGCAGTGGGGTGGACTGCGCTTCTCACAGGAAAACTCATGTGACTAACACACCCCGTCCGATCTCATGACACAGCTCTATCTAAATGATTGGTTAGGCTGGGATAAATGAACTGCTTGTTTTCTAGCAAAATTGACTTGTATTCACCTTTCATAAATATTGAAACCTTTCCTCAGGATAAGTTTAGAAAGAAAGACTTGCATTTTATTGCTTTGCATTTCAAACAAAACATTTTTCTCAAACCTCACTGATGCAAATATAATTTTGTATGTTTGACATAACCTCGCCATACTGTGTGCAGAACTCAACAATAAAAAAATTTGAATGACTATGTCAACATTTTTTTTTAACTGGTCAAATGATCTTTGCCAGGCATAAAAACCCAATGACAAATCTAATATTTAATGACACAAGCAGCGCAGGGCACTTATAGAAAACTAAAACTAAAATAGACAAGAAATTTAACTTCTTTTAGTGTAGTTGGCAAGGCAACATTTCTCAATTTCATTTAGTTTAACTGTCTAAACTGAAATAGAAATTAATAACAATCTATAATAATAAGAATGTAGATATTTATGGGGTGAATTCAAGTTGATTGGGACACTTTTTGCCATTGAGATGACTGAGGACACATAACACCACTGAAACTTTAACAATTAAAATGAAAACAAAAAATATACAAATAAAAAGTAATTCAAAATATAAAAACTAATGTCCCAATGATACTAAAATAACACTGAAGAAATCATTCCGTCCCAAACCTCTCTCACTCTGGCCTTATTGTTGAGCCCTGTGTGTTATATGGTTTACCGTAAAAACCTGAGCAAACAAAACACAAACATAAACAGACAGGTGAGAGGGGTCTGTGACATGAACATTATTTCTCACGTCATGTTTATCGCACACTCTTCATCTTTTCATCAGGTTTTTTTTACAGACTGTCTAGACAGCGCAAGAGATTTTGCTCATCTGTTTGCATGTCAGCTTGATTACAGTGACAGAGTACAGAATAACAGATTCATGTGGCCTTCAGTGACGGGGGAACTAAATACTCATGCAATTTTTACAGGCTTTTTCACCATTTCAGCCACCTAATAATATTCTTAAAGCCTGTTCACACCAAGAACGATAACTATAAATATGACTATAACTATATTAGCATCCACACCAGCGGACGATATCGTTCTGTTATTTCTAAGCTCGTGCTTGTCTTTGAGTTTAAAGTAAGTTTAAATGCTCAAGCTTGTTACAGCAGGATGGATTCTGATTGGCTGTCAATGTTTTAATCATACATTAGCTGGATAAAATCGCCCCGAAGGTGATTCCAACAATATCGTTTCTCTGTGCCGTTTTGGTTATAGCTGTGGTGTGAATTCTGCTATTTAACATTGAGAACGATTTTTAGAACTATATTTATCGTTATCTTTATAGTTTATATATATAGCTTTATAGCAGCACACACAGATTTTACACAATATCCTCAGTTTATTGTATACATAGAGTACAATAGATTTTAACCCACAAAATCTGGCTTATACATCCACTACTAAATTGAAAATAGTATCTTGCCTAAGGGTCTTTAAATTAGGAAACTAACAAGTTGCCACTCTACTCAAAGTGAATGTTGTCTTTAGTAAATGTCCTTAACCTTACATGATGACACACATAACCTGCACATATTTGATTCAGTTACTGAGCAAATCTCTTTCTCTAACCCCTAACAGCTTGGACAGTTGGTTTAGCGTGTACTCTTGCCTATGCCGAGTGGTAAGTGGCTTAAAAGCAGGTCTAATCTGTGTAGGAATGGCATGCAGTAAACTATCGATTGAACCCGTGAACCGTCTATGAAAACGATTTGATTATATAATAAAACAATGTAGAGCAATGTTACTTTTTTTCTCATTTTTCTCATTTTTTACTGTAGCACAAAATAACATGAAATTCAGCCTTTATAGCACTTCACATTTACAGGGTACAAAATAAGGTTTTATATATTTTTAATGGTTTTTCACTTTATAAACAAATCATAAAAGAGATCAAACTAAATGCTATATTTATCCAAAATTAAATAAACCAGAATTAAACAAACAAAATTAGCAAATTCAGTCCAAATTAAGCGGTATCTATGTAATTTGGAGCAAAAGTTGGTTTAGTTATTGATAAACTTTTATTTCCATTAATTGAAAGAAAAATAGGTATTTTACTGTTCGTACAGTAAGCAAGGATGTTGAGCTTGACTAAAACACTATAGTTTGGCCAAAATGACCATTTTAATTGAGGAAATTTAGACATTTGATGTGTTCAAGATTTTTTTTTTTTTTCTTTAGATTGTTAGATTTTAGTTTAATCAAACATTTTCTTACAACCAAATCATAAGTTTTGGGATTTCATGGGGTGCTACGTTAATCGTTAAAAAGAATAACTCATGTTACACTAACGTCTTATACTGATAAATACACTCAACGACTCGCATTCTTTTTCAATGACCAACACCTTTCCGTCCGCGACTGGTTTAATTCATTGAGGCCAATTTCCAATTTTAATATTTCATAACACAAGCTGTGATTTCTCAGTCATGAGCTCAGCGCGTGTCTTCACGAGGCATTAAAATATAGCATTAGTGACTTTGCTTGGGAATCCAGGTCACAGTCAATCGGGATCGGAATTGAACCGCAGTGAAAACTTCATTACAAACGCCTGATATTAGTAACTGTAAATAAATACCGGTTGCGTCCATTGCTACCTTTATACATATGAATTCACAGACAGGCTCAAAAGTGATGCACACACGGACAAATAAAGATACAACGTCTCATTTGCGGATTTAAAGTAGCCTAGAAAAAAATGTGAATCACAAGCACGAAATGGAGCAAACCAAACCAACAAGTTGTCGAGAGTGATCGCGTGTCTACTCACGTATCTAGTGATGAGGTTCCGGATGGTACTGAAATCCATTCTGCTCGAGCCGCTCCAGGTGTGCTGCTGTCTTCGGTTTCTCCTCTAATCTGGTAGATTGGGTACATAAGACGCTAGCTGATCATTGTACCAAGTCTCTGTTCCATGTCTTCTGCGATCTTCTTCTAGGATTGACAACTGACAGTCCTTGACGACTCGTGCGATTATTATATGTCTATTGAGCGCCTACTGAGATGATGAAGGCTACTATGTAAAGTCCGAACGTTGTCATAGTGACATGCTCCGGTGTCACCTGTTAAATGCACTACCTGAGGGAAAAACAACAAGCTCTCGTTTTCCAATGTTTTGTCTTGATATTTTAAGGGACTGGCCACTTCTTCCTTCTCGAGCGTCCCTTCGGGCTGTTCTCTGATGTACTGACGTACTCACTCACTCTCCTTCTCGGTGTAGTAGAGCCCTCCCGATCGACCAGTCTGGCGCGTCATGAGCGCATGCGCACTCCGCAGCTACACCCTCCCGCCCACAGCTTGCACAGCCCCCCATCCCCGCTACTCCCCCATCCAGTGACTGACAATCAGCTTTAAAGGGATAGTTCACCCAAAGAAAATGTACTCACCCTGTTCCAAACCTGTATGAGTTTCTTTCTTCCGTTGAACACAAGAGAAGATATTTTGAAGAATGTTGGTAATCAAACAGTTGACGGCACCTATTGACTTCCATAGAAGGGACAAAAACAAAAACTACTATGAAAGCCAATGGGTGCCGTCAACTGTCTGGTCACCAACATTCTTCAAAATATCTTCTCTTGTGTTCAGCAGAAGAAAGAAAGTCATACAGGTTTGGAACAACATTAAGGTGATCGAGTACATGATTTTTGGGTGAATTATCCCTTTAACAAAGAAACTCAAGCATTTTAAATGTATCTACATTTGTTATGAATTGATTTTTTTACATTTGGTGCTGACTTTATGACTGACTGCAAATGTTATAGGGGGAGGGGGGGAATAGGAAAAAATGTTGGAAAGTAGTAGAAAAAGATAAATAATTCACTAACAATAATAAAAGCAACAACAATAATTAATAAGTAGTAATTTTGTTAATAATTTGCAATCATTTGGAGACGCTTTTATCCAAAGCGACTTACAAATGAGGAGAGCAATAGAAGCTATCAAACCAAAAATGATCATACAAAATATTACATCATTTACAAATGATAAGATCATTATAATTCAATTATTATAATGAAATCAACCTAACAATTATTAATAAAAATGTGTGTTGTTTTAATACAATAGCCACCCTTTTATAATATTTTATAAATAATAAAACAAGAACAAAGAACAATTATTTATAATATTATATCATAATTATTGACCTACATTTTTGTTATCATGAATCAATACAAATATGTATTTATTTATTTATTTATTTAAATAAATTACATGAGTATAAATTATTGTGAGTTACTTATTTGATTTTTTTTATTTGTGGACCTGTTTTTAGTCCTGTGCACCATAATAGTCTTGTCAAATCTAGTCATTTATACCTTATACCTTATAACTACCATTTATTACATCAATTCAGCTAAACTATTTCTTCATTATGTTATTTTTCTTATTCATTAAATGTAATAAGGATGATAATAATAAATAATATTAAATCATTTATAATTATTAGTGCTGTCAAATCGATTAATTGTGATTAATCAAATCTAACATAAACATGTGTGTGTGTGTGTGTGTGTGTGTGTGTGTGCGCGCGCGCGTGCGTGTGTATATTAATCGAATCGATATATATATACAAACTTTTATGTTAGATACGATTAATCGCGATACGATTAATTATTCATATAATTTATGTGTGAGTGCAGAGTTTTGTATTCAGAGTTACTTTTTAAAGTTTATAGTCGTGCGCAACATTCATACACTTATCAAAAATAGTCATTTACCCCATTTCAGTGTTTGGTAAAATACAACATAATAATAATAATAATTTCCAAATGACTCAATTAAATTTTGAGTTTATGGAACGTTTGTAGAGAGGAAAGCTTTCCGGAGTCTCACTTTACAGCCGGGTGTTTTTCCGCTGCGCACCCTTGCCGTGTTTTCCGTTTAGTGTCCGATGCCGATGTGGGCGCTTTTCGGCGGGTTCCGTTAAAATGGCGCTGTTGTTGCTCCCAGCTAAAACCCACCGTATTAAAAGCTGATTTAAAAGCGACAGCGGTTAAAAGCACGCCGCGGACCGCTTCTGCTCGTACGGGAGGGGATATATAAGTGCACAATGGCGGCTCTTGATCAGAAATCACCCAACGTGCTTCTGCAGAGTCTGTGCTGTAAGATCACGGGCAAGAGTGAAGGTAAAGAAACAGATCTCAACCGTTTACATCACTGTCACACAGCTGCTTAGTAACATGATCAGTATGTGTAGCGATGAGTACATGGGGTGTTTCGTTGATTATTAACAGATTATTTGATGGAGGGTCTCCTCCACCGATGAGATGCTGTAAGCGAACAGGTTGGCAAAACATCAGGGAGATGCTGGTTAACACAGGGCCCCTGTTTCAAATGGCCCTTTAGATCAATAAAGACCCCGATGATTCAAACCTTTTCACAACCAACGCCATTATTTATTTAATATGTTATCAGCTCACTGATGCTGTCATATTTCAGTAGTATGTGTGAATCAAACCATGATCTGCAAGAACACATCAGAAGCAGGACATGAGCAGCTCATGAGTGGATCTAGTAGAAGTAGAGACAGCAGACCTAATGGAATATGATCCCTGCTATCAGCCAATGACCTTCTGTAGAACCAGACATCCATTTCATGCTTGATATGCGGTAGATTTTGATATAGATCCTCATTTAGATCCTGTTATCAAACTAAAATGTGTCTTGTGAATATGTATGAAAATGCTTTTGTATGTAAAATTGTTTAGTTATGTTTTTAGTTAAAGTCTTAAGTTATGAATGCACCTGTTGCTTGTGTGTCTTCTCAGCTGACGTAGCTCATCAGTTCCAGTATGCAGTGCGGGTCATCGGAAGTAATTATGCACCCACAATTGAACGGGATGAGTTTCTGGTGTCTGAGAAAATTAAAAAAGAACGTGAGTAATCTAAAACCCTGTTCTTACCTTATTTAAGAGCAATTATCATTTCAGGTGGCATTCATTGATCATTCTGTGCAGGGCTTAACAATAAAGATTAAAATACAATCAAAATCTGGTTAGTAGGACCAATATATAGCCTAGTTGCCCTGACAATACAAATATTTTCGACAACATGTGTCAGCAAGAAATATGTTTATCATTAAACATTATTGTTTATGTACAAAAATGAACAGCTATACATTCATAAGCACTTTTTGACAGGAAAATTATGGTATATGGTGATTTGTTTATAATTTTCAACCCATTCTAAATGATGTTTCCAAAACAATCAATTCTTAAAATGTATTAAAAAAATTATTCTGCAGAATACAGAGTTTTCAGTACATCATAGAAAGCAAGAAGTTTGCATGGCATAAAATGATGCATGTAATCATCATTAAGCAATAAACATGTTTAAAAATGTGTTGGTTGACAAAGAGAGCATTGATGAGATGCGCTACTCACAGGTAAAACCCTAAAAATAGTTCTGTCAGCTGCAGTTATTTCATAATCTAGACTGATAAAAACATGAATAATTATGCTAATAATATACCATTTAAAATGGACTCTAATGTAATTACAGTTTTAAGTTTGTTACTTTCCTAACTCTGTAAAATAATCCTAGTGAACTAGTTGTCTTTACTCCTTAGCCATTCATTTTAAGCTGTAGTTTAAACCCATGATTATATTTATGCAAAGATGATAGACTCCTTTGTCATTAATTTATGTTCCCTATTTGAAAACATTAGAATTAGTCATTTCATTTATTATGGTATTTGATATTGTGCTGCTGATGTTTTTGTTGTTGTTAAATGAAGATGAAATAATCTGTATCGGATCTTTCAACAGGTCTTAAATATTTCAGGCTCGTGTGATTCAAATGCAAAATAACTTTCTTTCTTTTTTTTTTGCTTATTTATTGTAGTGTTGAAACAAAGACGGGAAGCAGATGCTGCCCTGTTCTCTGAGTTGCACAGAAAGCTTCAGACCCAGGTCAGTATCCACAATGTATTGAGTTCTTAATATTTCCACACATGATGCATAGATTAGATATACATGGAGTGCATATTGTTTTGTGCACATGTTGATTTTGTTGTCTGGTGAACAGGGCGTATTAAAACATAGATGGTCCATCTTATACCTCCTGCTCAGCCTCTGTGAAGACCCAAGGAAGCCGTCCAACCGGGTTCCTGTATGAAATATTTCTCCAGTCATTCTGCAGATACTGCACAATAACATAATGAAAATCATTTTACATTATGTATAAGGGCAGAGGTAATGTTCTTTCCTGTCCACAGGTGTGTAGTTATGGAGCTCTGCTTGCCCAGGCTTTGCCCCGTGACGTCCACTCCACCCCGTTCTACTACGCCCGTCCCCAGAGCCTCCCGCTCAGCTACCCAGAGCGCTCTGCCGCCGCCCATAACTCCAGCATGGCCACCAGTGGCATCAGCAGTATGGGAGTGTTCTCCATCAACGGGCCTGGACCGACCCCTCCGTCTCTGCTTACTGGGTGAGTGGCAGTGATGGACTTGCAATTTAAGAGTTAAATGCAGAAATACAGTGACCATGAGCTGTCAAGCTCCAAAAATGACTAAAATCAGCATATAATTTGCTTATGCCACATGTTGCATCTGCTTTGAAGCCAGTAATTCCAAATGGAAAATTACCAAATTTATGCAGAATGGCTGCAACACCCATTGTGAATTAAATACACCAATGCACATGCTACCGTTTCACCTCAGCAGAATCGACAAGTAGTATGTGACGATACATCAATGTATCGAACACAGCCCTATAAAGTATTATTACAATTTAAAATCAATTTATTAATTAATTTGAATATATTTTAAAGGGTTTCTGTTATGCTTTTTTTATAAAAAAATGTATACTTATTTTCAACTTTCTCTGGTGTGTAATGTTGCAGTTTGAGCTTGAAAAAGCTCTGCAAACTTACAAAGCACAAAGTTATATAGTGTACAAAGGGATGCAAACGGTTAATCGATTATCGATGAATTGTCGACAAGAATTTACTCGATTAAATTAATTGTCGGCTAATTGAACATTGCGAACGTGACACGAGATTCTCACGCGAGAGAGCCGACACAAACTTGAGGCGACAAAAAAGAAACCAAACATGAGGCGGTCAAAACGGAGTGGAGTGCATCAATATTGACTAACGTTACCAGCTATACAGCGTGCTAACCTCGAAAATCCAGCTGTATTCTAACAATAACTTAGCTCATACCTGTCAACACTCCCGTTTTTCCCGGGTTTCTCCCGTTTTTTAGCTCTATCTCCCGGACCCCTCCCGGTTTGTTATTTTTTCCTAGAAACTAGTCTAAGTGATTGTCACATGTTCTACCGCCCACATCGTTACTTAATAAACAAAATAAGATAAAAAGTAGCATCAAACAGAAATTACCCGCATACATGGGGTGTTCGCATAGACAGTAAAAGGGGTGTTCGAAGCGCACGGCTCATACAATACTGCCGATAGTTCAGCAGGGTGTGCGCAGCTCTTAAAGGGGACACACCTTATTTCCACTCGTTACAAGTTGTAAATCAGCCCCCCCCCCCCGCCTATATTATAAGTGCTGCTGCTAATGTTTCAATTTTTTTTTATATAAGTAGTTTACCAGATAGATTATTATATATAGGCTTAGTGTAGGTATAGGGTAAGCCTACCCATGTAGATTTTTATTTAAAATGTATTTTATGTTGCTTAATGTTTCACATGCAATAGTTGAGCCAGTGCACATTTTTTTTTTTATTCAATATTGAAATTTTCTGTGCATAATTTATTTTGTTAAACTTCGAGATGCACCGATTGATCGGCTGGTGACCGGAATCGGCCGGTTTTTCACGTGATCGGCCATGATCGGCGACCGGCCGGTCAGTCTGACATAATCCGATTTTATGCCGGTCAATGCACTCGGGCGCCGCATGATTAACATCGCGCAACATCAGCATCACACGTGCACACGGAACGCGCACATGTAGGAAACCTCGTGAATTCACACAGCAAGCGGGAGCAGTGCGTTTTTTTTTTGTTCGGCGTGCATGTTAATCAATGAGTGCATTCACACCGGGAGCCGGAGCAGCGCGTGAGCGTCGCGTGAGCAACAGTGAAGCGCGGGTTTCGGCGCCGAATCTATTTTTGCTGCGCTCAATTTAAGTGAAAGCACACTTTTGATGGACAAAATAAATATGATTTCATCCAAAAAGTGCCCAAAATGCAAAGAATTTGCATGTCTGGTGTGTTTTAACAAGAACTGAACTAGGCTAGGCTATGTCAGAAAGAACTCAAAAATATTTATAGAAAATTTACCCATTTAAACTTGTTTTTATTATTTCCCAATTGTTTCCCTGCACATGCTCCACTTGTCCTGTTTAGCTTGGCTGGACATGTGTCAGATAAGAGAAGAACTGTTTGAGAAATATAACTTGCCATTAATGTACAAGTGATTGCAATAGGTGTGTGTGTGTGTGTGTGTGTGTGTGTGTGTGTGTGAGAGAGAGAGAGAAATATCTTTATACTGCAGGGCTATATTTATTTTATTTGTTATTTGTTATATTATTTTATTGCCATTACCTGTTTTCATACAGAAGTTTAGTTTGCTAAATATATCAGATTTTTTTAGTTGGATGTTGGATGTGAAAAGGAAATGGTTCTTCCATAACACTGCACTTTAGATGTGTGTGAATTTCCCACACCAGGAGTAATTTATATAGTTCTATTTTAAAGCGATTATCTGTTCAAAAAATGTTCTATGCAAAATGTTCTATTAAAGAGAAGATAGAAAATAAATATGTGTGTGCTATAAAGTGGTTTGAAAAAATGAAATCGGAATCGGCTAAAATCGGAATCGGCAGGTCAAACTCAAGGAAGAATCGGGATCGGGATCGGCCTAGAAAATTGTAATTGGTGCATCTCTAGTTAAACTACATAAATGCCATAATCTGTAACGTATCCCAACTGTTACAATAAAACATCAATCGAGCAATATAACATGCATTTTTATTCAGTATATAGGCAATATTTTGCTTTTTATGTTACATTGATACCATGAGAAATTTACATTCTCAGGAAAATAGCCGCTTATCAGTTAATCGTTAATCGATCGATAAGGTTGATCAACTAATGATTAATGAATTACCCTAATCGATAATTTGCATCCCTAATTTCAAATGGAGTTATTCTCTATATAAGTAAACGCTGTTTCTGAATTTCTCAAACTCCTCGATTTGTGGTCTTGATTTCTCTTTCTGCAACATACACATAATCCCTCATTTAAATAATTCCAATCCAAGACATATAGGAAAAAAGGTAGTGTGTTGTTGCCAAGAGGCTGTTTTTTTCACTCCTACACAAGTCGTGCTTGTGAGGGTGGTTTGGGTTGATCAGCTTGTTCTTCTTGACTGTCATTATTGAACTCTGGCTCGAACTGATACGGCAAAACGTACGGCATATAGTGTTTACAGTGCCTCATGAAGCCTCCGGAGCTGATACTCACTAGGCATGTGCCGGTATCAAATTTTCGTGCTGCGATTAATTGAATGAGCTTTTATCACGGTATACGGTATTATCACGATATTTTAATTGCTCAAGAGAAACAGATGGATTGCGGGTATCTAAAAAAACAACTTGCATCACAATGTGTAATTGTGATTTTCAAAACATTGTAACTAAACAGAATTTTATTAAGTTTAGTGACAACGTGTTACAATGTTTACATGGTATAATGACTGGTAGGTTACTGTTTGTATTCAAATAAATTATTGTATTTGATTTTAATCTTAATTCAATATTGACTCATTTGGATAAATATTAGGTAGGCTACAGTCTGCATGTTAATTTTTCTCAAGAAAAAAATATATCTCACATAATGCTGTAAACAGAGAGAAATTAAATATAATGCGGTTTTCATTATAATAACAATTATGTAATGACAAGTAAACATATAATTAATATGTAATAAAGTGCACATATTTAGCAGAATGACAATTTTTTCTAGTCAACTAAAGTGCTGGTCATTAAATGGCTTTCCTGAGGTAAATGTAACGTTCTGTGACATAACTGTTCTCCTGCAGTTTTATTGACCTCTTTCCGTGAAAAACACTGATTGATCGACATTTTGTATGAGGCATAAACCTTAAGGTAAGTTGTACTGTATCTTTAAATAAAAAGTAACAGATGATCGGTTTACTTGAACTGAGGCGCAGCGATCTGTCACAATGGACAGAACCTTTTTTTTTTTTCATATCAAAAGTAACCTGCTCTGTCTAGTCTGTCGGTGTCAGTGTCCTCTTTGCTCCGCGATATTTCTCTGCGTGAGAGCGTGTGAAAAGTGTCAATTCCGTAAAGCGGCTTTCAGACAGAACGCGATTTGCTATTTTGCAAATAAAAAGTTGAACTATTTTTAACTTTGACCCCGGCGTGCTTTGGTCGACGCAGCAACAAAACGTCCCCGCGAGTATTCTGCGTCCTGTCTGAAAGGCGCTTGAGTCTCAAGTTGAATGCGTGAGAGTTGGCAGCCCTGCGGGGGGTAAATCGTCGGCAGCGTTCCTCCTTCCGCCATGCTTCTACTCCATGTGAGGATTGTTTACATCAGACTAGAGTGCGCTCTGCGCCGCGTGCACACAGTGCTGATACATGTGGGGATTGTTTACATCAGAGTGCGCACGTGTTTTGCGAAACATATACGCAGTGTTTAAGCGGTTGATAGAAAATTAGCTAATGCGTGTTCTAAAAGTCTAAATTCAAATCTATTATTTTTCACGGTATTTTGAAGTGGCCGCGATAACAATATCGTGCATATTCATTACCGCGATTTATCGCATTACCGAATACCGGCACATGTCTAATACTCACAGGTTATGGTTAGGGCTGTAACATTTCCGACACGCGTGCTAAGCACAAAGACTGGGGCCGACTGACCAATCAGAGCAGATTGTGCTTTTCGTAAGGCGGGTTTTAAAGTTGGCATGAAACAGAAGTTGCGATAGGCCTTTCTTCCCTATTGTGATGTATATCCGAGTGAAACAGCTTCTGGAATGTGAAAAAAAATGTAGGGCGGGATTTATTTCATCCTCATTAATTGTTTGAATGGTTAAGGAAGTTGGGCATTGCTAATTAAACTGAGGCAGATCTGAATGTCATTTTGGAGGATATATAGCCCCATCCTCCACGAGACACCCGTCATAAAGAGAACAGATGTTGTTTGTAGGTGGAGGGGAGGTTAACGTTTTTGATTTAAATATTACTAGTGCTCATGAATTTTAAAGAAATAATTATGTGTACAGAGTACAGATAAATCCTATAATAAATAAAATAAAAATAGCTGCGAGCGGCAATTATCAGGATTCAAGCGCTTTAAAGCCTTAAAGCCAATGCTTAAAAAGGTATTATGTTTTATTTAGCGATCATGTAACCACTTATATTATAGATTGATATATTATCGCGATTGAACCCCTAATAAACATTGCAACATTCTGTATTAAATAAATAAATAAATAAAAGGAATTGTCCATTTTTTATTTCATGGTGACTTTAAAGAAACCGAAAGTAAAACAGAGTATTCAGGCAGAGGATGAAAACAGCTGCTGCAACAATGTAAATTATAAGAAAATGTTTTATTTATTTAACATTCAATTAGGTAAATGTATTGTAGTAGACCCCATACAAAAGTGCTGAACCTGTAAATGAGCTTAATAGGACCCATTTAAAATTTAAATTATTTCTGAGATGTAAAGCTGAATTTTCTACATTACTCCAGTCTTCAGTGTCACATGATCCTTCAGAAATCATTCTAATATGCTGAATTGCTGCTCAAGAAATATTTATTTTTATTATCAATGATGAAAACACTTGTGGAAACCCTGATACTTTTTTCAGGGCTTATATGATGTGAAGTTTCAAGTCATATATCTTTTGCAAATGTAGCATTTAGAGATCATTGTCTGTTTATGGGTAGAATTTGATAACAATCCGTTAAGAAAAAATGTGCCATTTCTTTGTTTCTGGTTTGTTTCAACACCCATATTTTTTATTTTTTTCATTAATTGTCTTTGTCTACAGGGGAAATAAATGTGCTCATGTAAAGTTTTCACTTCATGCTTCATACATACTATACTATGCAAAAAGGTCATTAAAAAGTGAAGCTATTTCTAAGAAAAGATCTAGCAAAATATGTTTGCAGGGTCTACTTGGTTTGATATTTTGTTTAAGCTCAGTGTCTGTCTACACACTAGCCATGAGTAACTAATATTGCTCTCATTATACTCACTGAAACTATTTATTTACATTAAGTGGCTGTTGTTGTGTCACATAGCAATGAACCTTCGGTCGATGCATGCGGTTTCATGAAATTGAGTTTGAAGTGCTTTATTTTGCTTCATGTTGTCCTTTACCCAGTGACAGTCAAATCGTTTTTTTCTCTCTCTCGTTTTAATAGTAATTTTTTTTTTCAATAATACAGCTATTGTTTTTGTAGCATGTTTAATTGAATTCAATTGCCACACGCTCATCTATTATTAACACAGCTGTCTAGCGCCTGCAGCACTTAAGATATTTTAAATATGACCATGTACTCCAAGCCCTGAATTAATTGATTGCTGGATCCATTTGACAGTAAATCTGTCGAACCCACGGCATCATTAAAGTGTCTGTACTTCAGTGTCATTATTTGTTAAAGCTCACCATTACGAGGTAATTAGTGAATTCCCACAGATATCGCTAATGGGCTGCAAGGATGCGTCTCAAGACAATGACAAGACAAAAGGCACAAAAAAAAATACTGACCACTTTCCTAGAGTTTGACCTTCTGTAGAGTTTAGCTGTTAAAAGAAATGCAGAGGTTTTCAGATAAACATGATGGCATTTATATAGGAAACTTTTGCCACGCATGTCATTTTCTGCTTGTTTTTCAGACCTGGACCCCAGCCCGTCGGTGAGTCTATGAGAGGGTCTCGTCTAGCCTGGACTCTCCCAGTGTCCAGTTCACCCTCTGGGGCAGGTGCTGCCCCTCGTCCCACCAGCGGACCCTCTTCCAGTCCGGCACCCAGACCCCCGCAAAGACAGAGACGGGATGGAGATGGCAGTGGTGAGTGTCTGCAGCAACAATCACTGTTTTGTTAAAGGAAATGAACAGTTCTGGAAACAATTGGGTGACTAATACTCTATACTAAAATTAATAAGGTAATTATTAATAATAAATAATTAATAATAGTATTTTAAAGTCAAGATGAAACAGATTTTCTTTTCTTTTTACAAGTAGTTTTAGAATACTTAAAGGGTTAGTTCACCCAAAAATGAAAATTAAGTCATTAATTACTCACCCCCATGCTGTACCAACCCCGTAAGACCTTCGTTCGTCTTCGGAACACAAATGACGATATTTATGATTAAATCTGAGAGGTTTATGACTGCTACATAGGCTCCCTAAGGGAATGACACTTGACGGCCCAGAAAGTCATTAAAGAAAATGTTTAAATATTCCATGTCGCAACAGTGGCTCAACTATAAGTTTATCAAGCGACGAGAATACTTTTTGTGCGAAAAAAACAAACAAAAATAACGTAAAAAATAAACATTTTCTTTAATGACTTTCTGGGCCGTCAAGTGTCATTCCCTTAGGGAGCCCATGTAGTCATGCACCTCTCAGATTTAATCATAAATATCTTCATTTGTGTTCCGAAGACGAACGAAGGTCTTACGGGGTTGGTACAGCATGGGGGTGAGTAATTAATGGCTTAATTTTCATTTTTGGGTGAACTAACCCTTTAATGGCGCTTTCCCACTACACAGTACCAGCTCGACTCGACTCGGCTCGGCTTGGCTCGCCTTTGTTTGGTTTTCCACTGTGTAAAAGTTGTACCTGTACTTGCTTTCGGGTACTTTTTTTTGTATCACCTCCGGCGAGGTTCTGAGCGAGCTAAGGTGATACTAAAATGTCACGTGAAAACAATGCTGACTGCTGATTGGTCAGAGTGAATCGTCACCATTCACTGCGTCATCATTACACGCGCCAGATGGAGTATCCAGAATAACCCCGCCATTTTTAAATAGTTTGGCCAGAGATAGTTACTAAACTTACTACTATTATTATGGCAACTCGGAAGAATACGCCGTGGTCAAACGAGGAGGTGCAGACTTTCCTTTGTTTGGTTGCCGAAGAGAGCATCTAGCGAGACCTTGATAGGGCAACGAGGAACGAAAGGCGTCGCTATGACGACCGGGTACTATTTGTGGCGGTACTGTCTGCAATGGAAAACGGAGCGAAAAGCGAGCTGAGTCGAGTCGAGCTGGTACTGGTAATGGAAAAGCGCCATAAGACTAGTTAGAATAGATAATTGCCTTTTGTATTAGATTTTTCTCCGTTCTTGTAGAGAGAGAAAAAAATCTCTCCACTATTTCAGAGATGTTTAAGATGCAGTCGGCCACATAGCACCTTTTTCTGTGACAGATTTATGAGCCTGGCCTTTACAGCTCTTTAATTGAAATCCCCACAATTCTTTCTATCTCTTCTTCTGGCCCAGCTGAGATCGGGGAGGCTGCTCTCGTCCGAGACATTCTTTATGTTTTCCAGGGAATAGACGGAAAGTTCATCAAGATGTCCAGCCCAGAAAACTGCTACAAAATCGATTCAAAGGTGATGCTTTATTAGTTGTATCTTTCTTTTATTATGGTTCTGTCTTATTTTTCTTTCTGTCTTTGATTTTTGTTGCTCTTTCGCCCACATGCAAGACAGTTGCGTTGCATAGCAACCTTAAACAATCAAAGGAAAATTTGTGAACGTTACTTGGCACATTGAGATCTACTGGCAAATTTACAGCTTCAAGTCGTGTTGCATCCAGTTAAAAGAATAAATTACAGTTTAAATATATTCAAATAGAAAACAGCTTTTATACACTGCAATAAAACAAATATTACTGTTTTTATGGTATTTTTTGTCATATAAATGCAGCCTTGGTGAAAAATCTTACCGATCCCGAAATGTGGAATGGTAGCATATATTAGCATAACATGATAAATGAAGAAATACTATAGCAAGGTCATTGCCATTGTAAAATTGTTATGAATGGAGGATGTGCCATTTTCTGAGAACGTTTTCATAATGTTTGCTTACTGTGTTCTTATAAAGCAATTGTTTTAATTACCACACGTTTGAATGCCACCATAAATAAAAAGCTTATTACGTTTTATTTACTCATAATAAACAGCAAATCAAATCACTCAGTTATTCATAAACTTTAACAAGTTTCAGATTTGATTGGCTTAGATTTGAAGTTCTTCATTTCTTTACTTCCACACTTCGGCAACAGTACAAACACATGTCAGACAGAGATGCTGGAAGTAATTATGAGCAGAATGTTCTAGCATAGCGCTGCTTATAAAAGTACTGGTAATGTGAGTTCTTTAAGAACTTTTAATTTAAGTGAGTTCTTATTAAACAAACTTGAGTAGGGTCACCTGTTATCACTTTTGTAAGTGCATAATGGGAAATGTAGAAGCATTGATCTCATCATCTGTCTGGCTAGAACTAACGTGGCCCATCCATTTGAGCCAAGAGGCACCCTGGGCTTTTTTTTTTTTTACATTCCTGGCAGACGTTGACCTGGAATCATCGATCAGGTGGCCTTTTTAAGTGACACTTTTAAAACGGAGCATCCATTTGTTTGGAAAAGAACAATGTGCTTTTTATGTCCAGTGAGGTATGCCGGATAAATAAGCACTCTGATGGGCCAGACCTGTTTGTTTTTGTTTTGGACGTGACATATGTCCTTATAACCTCAGATGGAGATAAATGCTTTTATTTAATAAAAACCTTAAAATCAAACTCCATATCAATGTAAATTTGTATGTATTACATGATTAAATGAAGCATAAATGAAGCAAAGAATCAATCTTAATATGAGGACATTTGTTGACATTAGGCATGTGCCGGTATCAAATTTTCATGCTGCGATTAATTGATTGAGCTTTTATCACGGTATACGGTATTATCACGATATTTTAATTGCACAAGAGAAACAGACGGATTGGGGGTATCTAAAAAAAACTTGCATCACAATGTGTAATTGTGATTGTCAAAACATTAATTTTATTTTTTAGTGATAACATGTTATAATGTTTACATGGTTACTGAGGCTACTGTTTGTATTATTGCTTAACACAATTTTCATGATTTCAATTAAATTCTTGGATTTAATTTCAATCTTGATTCAATATTGACTCATTTGGATAAATATTAGGTAGGCTACAGTAGATAGCCTGCATTTAAATGTTTCTCAAAAAATATATCTCACATAATGCTGTAAACATACAGAGAGAAATTAAATATAATGCATACAATATAAATATAATAATAATATAAATATAAAAATGTAATATATGCCGTAATTTTCATTATAATAACAATTATATAATGACAAGTACATATATTAAAATATGTAATATAGTGCACATATTTAGCAAAATACTCCTCTCTATAGCTATTTTCTTATAGTCAACTAACATTAAATGGCTTTCCTGAGGTAAATGTAACGTTCTGTGACATAATTGTTCTCCTGCAGTGTTATTGACCTCGGTTGAAAAACAATGATTGATCGAAAGTACGTACCTTTCGGTGGGTTGTACTGTATCTTTAATAAAAAGTAACAGATGATCGGTTTACTTGATCTGAGGCGCGCGATCTGTCACGTCACATTTACAAGCACCCAGAACAGTATTTATTGTCTGAATTTCGTTATAAAACCTGAGAGCTGATATTTTTTCATATCAAAAGTAACCTGCTCTGTCTAGTCTGTCGGTGTCAGTGTCCTCTTTGCTCCGCGATTTTTCTCTGGGTGAGAAAATGGATGTGTGGCGCGAGACCGTGTGAAAGTTTCAATTGCGTGAGTCTCAAGTTGAGTGCGTGAGAGTTGGCAGCCCTGCGGGGGATAAATAGTCGGCAGCGTTCCTCCTTCCGCCGTGCTTCTTCTCCATGTGAGGATTGTTTACATTAGACTAGAGTGCGCACTGCGCCGCGTGCACACAGTGCTTATACATGTGATGTGGGGATTGTTTACATCAAAGTGCGCACGTGTTTTGCGCAGCATACGCATTGTTTTTTAAGCGGTTGATGGAAAATAAGCTGATTTTTAGAAAAATCTAAATTCGGATCTATTATTTTTCACGGTATTTCGAAGTCCCCGCGATAACAATATCGTGCATATTCATTACCGCGATTTATCGCATTACCGAATACCGGCACATGTCTAGTTGACATTTACCCAGATACTATGAGTTTAACTAATCTTTGGATTAGGGCTGCACCATATTAAAATAAACTGGTATTGCAACTAGGGATGCACCGAATATTCGGCCACCGAAAATTTTCTGCCGAAAATGGCCCAAAAGTGCATTTTCGGTTTTCGGCCGAAAGACTTATCACCGAAACAATACGGCCGAAATGTTGTGATGACGCAAACAGAAACCGCGACCTGCACGTGCTTGTCTGAAGCAACATGCGGTGTGGACGTATTTCAGTATATCTGAACCCGCGAGGAGACGGAAGCCTTTCGCCTGCCTCCGCGGCGCGAGTCTCCACAGACAGCGCGCGCACCGCTCCAAACGGTCGAGACGTTTAAGCTGCGTTCACACTACACGCGACTTTGTCGCTGCAGGTCGCCAGTGGCTGCGCTGGAGGGCGTTCCCACTAACTGGTTGCCTAGTAACGTTTGTGAGTGACATTCACGGATGTTACTCTATTCTAGACAACAAACACGTTTTACTGCCGCTACAAACAAATATTTTGGAAGGAAAAGTCTAAATATAAATGGAATCAGTACATAAAATGCATAATATTAAATATGAACGATAAACAATGAGTGCTCTTTGCCATCGTGGCTATTTATCTGCAGCAAACGGGCAAATACCGGTCTATCTGGGTTCCCGAAACCATTCTGTCATGGAGTCAGTACAGTGAACACCACTGTTTGTACACGGAGAAATATCATAAGTTATAGGACAGTTTCTGACGGCTAAAATGAGATTCTTGTTCAACTTGCCTCGGTCAGACTCAGCACTGAAGAGTGATGCACTCCACTGACTTCACTCCTATTGGTTGTCGCTCGCGAAAATCGCTCTTCATTTGCATAAAGTAAAAGATTTCTCAACTTTGTCGCGCCGCTGGACACGCCCCACCGGTCGCCAACGGTCGCTGTCGCGCGTGTCGCCGGAAGTCGCCCGCCCATTGATAATGAATGGTATCGTGTCGCTTGGTCGCGTGTAGTGTGAACGCAGCTTTATACTTGACGCGCTCGCCGTTGTACTATAGAGGGAATGCATTAACGTCACTTTCCCGCCGGAACACGCCCCCTCACCCGGACTGAGTGGCAAAAGAGCTGTTGCGTGGCTGGAGTTAATAGGGGAAACTGCGAAAACGCGAGTAAAACAAACTATTATCAGTTTCAACTAAAAGT
Source organism: Tiaroga cobitis (assembly GCA_030578255.1). Taxonomy (NCBI): domain Eukaryota; kingdom Metazoa; phylum Chordata; class Actinopteri; order Cypriniformes; family Leuciscidae; genus Tiaroga; species Tiaroga cobitis. The sequence continues at coordinate 47,662,492 of CM060591.1, forward strand.
TGGACTCGATATAGTGTTCCTTGCAACTTAGGCCAAAGATCCAGTGATCCATGGATATTGACACGCAGCCATCGTGTTTCCTGACACTCAAATGTGCCTGATTTCGACGCCGGGGAAATACGCGAAGCGAATTTGCCTGTGAACGCTTTATATAAATACAATAGGCTATAGGTAGGTCTAAATCCAGGTGATCACATCAATGTTATATATAGGCTATAATCATATTGTCCAGCCCTAAAACTTGTAGCCTATAGCTTATTGAAGTGCGCATGTGTGAAATGTGACAGAAACGCATCCTTTGTGCAGATTTAAACACATCCAGACAGAGCGTTTTGCTGGAAAGGAAGAATAAAATAAATCACAAACGCAGACTCTTTCATGACACAGAACAATATAAAAATGCCCTCTCATCTCGTGCAGCAGAAGTAGAAATGGTTCAGTCAAAACGCTGCATCTGTAACTGCATGAGAGGATAATATACAAACTGTAAGTTTCCCGCTGACATGTTGCAAGCTTTATTTAACATCAACCGATATAACAAATGAAATACTCAAAGTCAGATACGCAAATGATTGTTTTGTCGTTACAGGTCATGGCCTGATTTATTAATAAAGTCATGTAAACATGCCGCGGTTTACTTGCGTTGTTATGGTTACTGGTGTGCATGTAAACGTGCTCAATGATAACTGCAGATCCAATTTTCTCTGCCTGCCCTGGAGTCAAGTTGTTTCTATGAATTGCATCGATCTATTTGCTTCTCTGTTCTGTAGCTTTCGGCAGTCTGTAAAAATATACCTCAGATTTCTTGTCAAATGTAGTTGTACAGTCAATCGCAAAGCTCTTTCCCATTTTAGATGTGTTTTTTGTTTTTCACGGCATTCACGCTGAAAACCAATGCTGCCGCTCAGTCTTTTTGCCACTCAGTGGGCGTCACCGCAATCACTCCAGCTGGCAGTGACGTCACGCGCATACCCTCTATTCTTTGAAACGACAGGGAGCGACTCAAATAACTATCCTCTAACCATCAGGAATCGGTGGGAAGAAGAAAGATAAACACGTGACAATGTTTATTTTTTAGTATACCACCACCAATACAAAAATAATCATGTAAAACCCAGTAAACCCTGAGATTATTACTTGTGACATTACAAAAATATACGGGAAGATGTATAGTATACAACTAAATTAACGCTTTCTTAAATATTTTCTAATTTCACTAAACATTTTTCATTAAGTTTCGTGTACATTTGTATTAAACATGGACCTTTGTTCATTAAAAATGCTTTTTATGCTATTGTATGCTTATTTTTTTTAAATGTAAGCAACTAATTTAGACGTGCAAACTGGGTGCTGGTGTGATGAGAAGTTCGTGCTCGGTTTTGTTTTTATGAGAGAACATTTCATTTTAAAACCTTTCTGCAGGCCAGTAGATTATTATTTAATGTACACATGAGTGGGGTCAAGTTAAACATTTTAGTTTGAATTTTATTTTATACTGTGCATTGTGCTAAATAAATATTTGCATAATTTGTCTTCGATTTATTCTTTGAAAATTTTATATTAATTTATGCAATTGCAATGCCTTGATTTTAATAAAGTTTGTACACAGTCATAGCCATAAATGCAATGGTACTAATAATTGGCATAATTTCTTTCGGTGTTTCGGTTTTCGGCCTTGGTTTCCTCTTTTTCGGTTTTTGGTTTCAGCCAAGAATTTTAATTTCGGTGCATCCCTAATTGCAACATTTAGTTTTTTCTGCGATCTGTATTGCGATATAAAAAACAGTGTCACCAGATGACTGTAATAGCTCTATTTGGAAAGAATGAATCATTCTAGAATGATTGAGGTGATTTTGTAGGGGAGTAAATTAGCATAGATAATAATATACAAATTACAAGAATTAGATAAATACCATATAGAACAAAGATACAAATTAAATAAATAGTGCTTTATATGTTTAAGGTAAGTCTAACAGTAATATAAACACTTGTAAATAACACTGCTTAGTCTTCACTGTATAAATGAAATATAATTAATCTTTGTTGAAACTACAAAAGTGATTCTCTTTGTATTTTGTTGTTTCATTAACATTAATGACAGACAGCAGCAGGTATATTAGGCTGCTGTCACTTTAAGAACTAATGCACTGATCCAATATAATGAGACGCATCCGTTTTCTTTCGTTCACTTAAGCCATATTTGACAGCGTTTATGAGGATACTCGCCGAGACGGGTATTTTACAATTATTTTGCATATATGTGTCCGTTCAAGCACAAATAAAGGCAGCTCTTTGTGCCCACAGAAAACAGAGTGCAAGTTCCGTAATGAGTTCTCTTTCGTGTTTTCTTGCGCTCGAATGGCATGAAATCGCTTAAATGTTTAAACTTACAGGACCTTAAATGCGTGCAATTGATAACTTTTAGTCTATGATGGTTAAACTTTGCAATTAATCTGATAATCACGTACATTTCAAACCGTGGTGCCGTGGTCCGTACGAATCACAAACCAACTACGAGTACGATCACTATACTTGACGTCGCACATTCTGCGGTGCGACTGCGATTTCCTGCGAAATCTATGCTAAAACAATTTATCTTGCAGCCTGACTATGGATCATTGTTTGTGGGACTCATATTTTGCATTTCCCTTGGAGTATAGAATTAAAGGAATCAATTCTTCATAATTGTTGTATTCAGTCTGAGGTTTGTCAAAGCTTCTTTGTCTTCATCTGTCTTTGAGGAAGAAATGCAAGAAAAACGGTTGTCTGTTTAGTAATTGTTTGTTTTGAAGGAGTCTTGGTGACCTTTCCAATTGAACATTTGATCAAAGGCTTAAATGGGCCTTTTATTAAACACTATTAAAGAGTTTTTGTGTTGAATGGAACAAATGTAGCCCACAAAGCACCAAAATAAGTAACAGTTGAGATTAGCTGAAGCCATTTCTTCAAACTGATAAAAATGTCTTTGCCACAGTGTCACATGGGCAGATTACATACTGGCCGGTTCACATGCGGAATACTTTAAAACAGACTTTGATTTCACACACATTCCTACAGCAGACATTTAACTTACAAATACAATCAGTTGTTTTTCTTGTAGTCCATTATTATGTGATCATAAACTGTTCTGCATATATTTTTTGCTTTGTAGGTGCCGCTGTGTAAGTCTCTGAGAGACACTAGCAGCAGGCTGGCAGAGCTCGGCTGGCTCCACAATAAAATTAGAAAATACACAGATTCCCACAGCTTGGATCGAGCCTTTGGCCTAGTCGGACAGGTAGGAAATGTGACATGACTGACAGTGAACACATCATATACAACCTTAACTGCTACATAGATCTTATGATGCTGGATTATATTCTTTATTTCAAAGAAGTTAATACTTTTGTTTAAGAAGCATGCATTAAAATGATCAAAAGTAAAGACTGTTACATTTATCACCCTTGTTCTCAGAGTTTTTGTGCTGCGTTGCATCAAGAGCTGAAGGAGTACTACAGATTGCTGTCTGTACTTCATGCACAGGTGAGTCCGGGACAAATGCGCAGAGGAGAATGTGTGTGTTTGACCATGAAACATTTATTTGATTAAGCCCCTTTTCTGCTGCTGCTTCTTCTTTGCTGGAGAAATCTGCAGGATAATATAGTTGGCATGAAATGGAAGTTGCGATAGTCTTTTCTTCCCTATTGTGACGTATATCCGAGTGAAACTGCAAGAAAAATGTAGGGCAGGACTTGATTTTGTCCATCGTGAATTGATTGGATGGTTGTGGTTTGCCATTGCTGTGATGTCATGTGAGTGACGGGTTGTCCCGTCCTCAGGCCAGTGAACGTCATCAGAGAAGAGATGACTCGTCACACAGCAAGAGGCAGGGGAATTGCAAAAAAAGATTTGCACAGAGGATAAATTGTTTAATAAATACTGCAATATTCCATTAAAAAACAAGTATTGTCAGTTTTGATTCATGGTGAGCTCCAGCCAATTTATACATACCCAATCTGAAATAAAAATGTATTGTACTTAAAGGGTTAGTTCACCCAAAAATGAAAATTAAGTCATTAATTACTCACCCCCATGCTGGAAGAACACACCCCCAGAAAGTCAATGAAGAAAATGTTTAAATATTCCATGTCACAACAGTGGCTCAACTATAAGTTTATCAAGCGACGAGAATACTTTTTGTGCGAAAAAACAAACAAAAATAACGACTTTATTCGACTATTCCTTTTCTTCCTTGTAGGCCTGAAACGAGACTTCAAGAGATTTCCACGACGCGCACGCGTGAGAATTGCGATCTCCTTCAACTACTTCAGTTAAGTTCTCGCGCGTGCGCGTCGTGGAAATCTCTTGAAGTCTCGTTTCAGGCCCACAAGGAAGAAAAGGAATAGTCGAATAAAGACGTTATTTTTGTTTTATTTCCGCACAAAAAGTATTCTCGTCGCTTGATAAACTTATAGTTGAGCCACTGTTGTGACATGGAATATTTAAACATTTTCTTCATTGACTTTCTGGGGGTGTGTTCTTCCAGCATGGGGGTGAGTAATTAATGATTTAATTTTCATTTTTGGATGAACTAACCCTTTAATACGCTTTCTGACTGAGATTAATAGATATGTCAGTAATAAGGATGAGAACCAGCACCATTTCTGTGAAAAAGAGGTAACAGTAGTGTGTGTGTGTGTGTGTGTGTGTGTGTGTGTTTAGCTCCAGGTGGAAGATGATCAGGGTGTAAACGTGAGTGTGGACAGCAGTCTGACTTTGAGGAGACTGCTGGTGTGGACCTACGACCCCAAGGTTCGGCTGAAAACACTGGCCGCCCTGGTGGATTACTGCCAAGGTTAGTGATGATACAGCTCATTTAAAAGTTACACAATACACTTGAAATATATTCAGCTTTAACATCATATTTCATTGTAAAAGGTGCATTTAGCACAAAGATATCAGCCTCAGTCTGGTTTCTCTCACAGGGCGTAAAGGAGGAGAGCTGGCCTCAGCTGTACATGCGTATGGAAAGACAGGTGACCCCCACATGAGAGCGTTGATCCAGCACATCCTTGGTCTGGTGTCCCACCCTATTCTCAACTTCCTGTATCGCTGGATCTATGACGGGGAGCTGGAGGATACGTACCATGAGGTCAGGACATGAACACACACACGCACTGCTTTTCTTTGCAGAGTCACCCTTGCTAGACTTTCTGTATGTGCTCAGACTGCAATTAAATGTAGTTACTTTAACACTGCAAACCTATGTACTCTAGTCTTTACTCTGTGCCTTTTATGTAGGCCTGGACTAAATATTCACAATATATTCGCTATGATTTTGCTGGCAGAATAGAATTAAGCGATGCAACGATTTTAATTCACTTTTAATTTAGTCATTGAGTGTCCTGAAGCGTGTATCATTAGCTTATCATCATTAGCCTTGTGTCTCAAGTAGGGAGAGTGTTAAAACAGATTTTAAATAACGCCATTAGCAATGTACAGTAAGAGTTTGACTCTTTTTCAGCTTTATACTCAATTACCCATACAGACGGTCCGATTTAACGAGTTGATTTAAACTAGTTGAACGTTTCGTTACTGTAAAATGTTTATAGAAGTCTCTTTATGGCACATATCTAGGCAAATTGCATTTTTTATGTGCATAAATATGTTGTTCTTTGAGTTCATTTAGTGAAGAACATTGTAGAAAACATGCCTTAATTATTTTCAACTAGATAGTTTTACTTTAGGGACTTTGTGTCTGCTTGGTGGGGGTGTGAGAAATACCTCTTAATTGATACAAAGTTAATAATTAAATACAATTTTCCACCACATAATGGAAGCTGATCTCAGGCCGGTGTCCTCAAATTGACTCGTGCACTGTATGTCTGAGAAAACCGCTGCACTTGAGTGTGATTTAAGTTTTGCAGACACAGTGAACCACAGTCTCCTACACCCAGACACCCAGATGAGGACAGATGGGGCTGCGCTAATGGGCCTTCTCCTTCCACTTCCTCTGTGGCCTTCTGTCTCTCTCTTTCTCCCACTATCACTCTCACATCTACTTCGCCTTGTCCTCTGCCATTACCAAATAGTGTCAATTAATCTTTCTTTACTTGGCCTATGCCCACTTGACTAAGTCTGAAGTCGCCGGGCGTAAAAGAGTTATCGCCCAATCAACTCCCAGCTTCCCCTCCGCATGGGCACCAATCAGACGCTCTTGCCTGTAATCACAGGATTTAATCTCGCCCTCGCTGAAGTGTAACAGGCTTTTTCACTGTGTAAGCAGTGTTGAGGGTGGAGGTGACAGAGAGGGTTATATCACTAATGTACCCATCGAAAACACTCTCTTCCTGGTCCAAGGGTTTACGAGCTCCTCGTTTCGCTCGGCATCGTTATTCTCGGCTATAGTCGTTTTAATAGTTGCCGTGTTAAAAGCACTGATGTACTCTTCTATTTTCATTCCCTCCGTCTGTGTAATTACCACAGAAAGGTCATTGCATTACAGCGACCAGTTGACCAGTCGATGGAGGTAATTTATTTGTCTTAGAGCTGATGTTTCATCAGTGTAAACATTATGAGACTGTATGCCTGGTACAGGCCGTAGCAAAATAACTTTCATAAATCAAACAATATAAAAGTTAAGAAATCCTTCTGACAATCAAAATGTGTGTTCAGTTCTTTGTAGCCTCCGACCCAACAGTGAAGACGGACAGACTGTGGCATGACAAGTACTCTCTGAGGAAGAGTATGATCCCGTCCTTCATCACAATGGACCAAGCCAGGAAGGTACAGCACTTATATCGTGGTAGCACATCATGTACTTTACGTTGTACTTTACATGATGGCATAAAATCAGTGTTATTGATCGAGGAATGAGACATGCACGAACAAGGTTTTTATGTTTTCTAAAGAAAATGTGAGTGGTGTTTGCCCATGCAGACCTGCAGAACTGCAGTGCTAGGGGGGTTTGAAAATATTATGTCCGTGCTTTAATATTTATTATAAAAAGCGGTTTGCTCTTTACACAGTGCTAGGGTGTTTCAAATGGGTACTCATTTATAAATATTTATATTATGAAAATTACAAATGGTAAATATCCCAAATAATAATACACTTGACTTGTGAAAAGTATGATGTACAATATTTTGTATTTTATTCATATAAAATATACAATATATATATAGAAATAAATACATTTTATCACTCACCAGGTGAAGTTATTTGATTGCTTAAAGTATATTATAACACACCTTTCCTCATGTTTCACCTAACCTATATCAACCACACAGTGCACACTATGAAGAAAGTGGCTTTTTTTCGTGGAAGTGGAAGGAAGTTTTTCGCAGCCAAGCAGCACTCACATTACTCACATTTTCTTCATTAATAGCAAAAACCCAGTTTGATTGTTTAATGCAAGACATTACCTAACAGTGATTCATCTTTAGATTGAAATGAGCATATAATGATGCCATCTGATGTGTTTTCTTCCTTTTTACCCTTCTCCAGGTGCTACTCATTGGCAAATCCATCAACTTCCTGCATCAGGTTTGCCACGACAGGACGCCGCCGGGAAAGATCATGCCCGCCTCCAAATCCACCGACTCTCCCAAAGATGGTGAGCTAGCGCTAATGTAGTTGCTTAAAATAGCTGCATTTATGCTTGCTAATGTGATTATTTGTGGCCATAATGGCAGCTAATAGTTAAATAACCTGCTGAAAGTGAGGGATGGAGAAAGAGGAGAGAGAAGGATTGATTTGTTGTGGAGGAAAGTGCAGTTTTTGACCGCCTGTCTGTGGTGTATTTGTCCATATCGACGCTGGCTGTATTTAACGTCTTTGCTAGCATGGCTAATCAATGCTCTTAGCCTCCAATGTACATCTCTGTCCTTCAGTGTGATTCTAGAAGGTTCTTTGTTTTCTGGTGTTCTGTCCTTCTCTTTCTTACTCCGCATTGACTTTGTCTGGGTTATTTTTTTTTCTTTCATCTCTTTACATGTATAACCTTGCAAAGGTTATTTTTTCAATTATTTATTGGCACAAATCTGGCAAACTATGCAGTCACGTTCATCATAATTTTGTAAACCTTTTATAAACAGTTAGTCACAATCAAGGTTATTATAGTTTCTATTTTCCAGGTATAAACTTTTTTATTTTAAAACCATTATGAAATTTACTTGTAATCTAAGCTTTGTTTTAGTTAGTTCAATTAGGGCATTTAAGTAGCTTTTATAAACGTGCCTCAGAAAGAAACATTACTGGTGTGCATCTTGTGACAAAAGAATGGGACTGACATATCTGTCAGTGCAAGTTGCTTTCAGTTAAAACGGCTCAACTTGCATTTTAGTCTGGGACTACACTTAAGCCTTGTCTGTGAAACCAGGGGATAAAATTATGTCAAAATGTCCATTATGTCTTAAAGCTGCAGTAGGGAGTCTTGAGAAAACGTTGACTTAGCCTGAAAATTTGAACATGCACAACTTCTAGGTCCCAGCCCCTTGCTCTCTGCTGCACTACAGCCCTCCCTCCACAGCTCGTCCTCCACAGCGGAGCCTGTCGTGAACGCGCAGGCTAGTAAACAGGGCCACCGATGACGGCGGATAAAAAGTTATATGGCACATTCACTAATAGGGACTAAACGTCAATAATATGCTTTACATTGACTATGGCCTGCCCATACTTTGACTACAAACTTGGTCCTCAAATCATTATGTATTTTCCAATAGCCTACATGTAACTTTATAACGTTGCACTCTTTCTATAAGTTATAAATAGCTAGTAAGATAACGTTAATATAACGGTAACTAACGTTACAGCATGTAAGTAATTATTCTAGCGATATATAATGCTAGATAAGGTGTGCTGGTACATTATTTCAGCAACATGACAAGCCAGTGAATTAGCAGGTTTCAATTGTTGCTTAGCAGAGTGCGTGACATTTTATCTACATGTTATGCGGCTAGAGTTTTGACACCGAGTCAATGGGCTCTGTGTAATTCTTTCTTTTTCGGTTGTTTATCGTCATCAGTCTTTTTCCTTTTACCTCTTTGTTTTATGAGCAGGTGTCACTCGAGAATTGACAGTTTAGCTTGTTTCTTCGTCATAAGCACAGCTGTAGCACGCCGGCAATCTTGAGTTTGAACGACGGCTCGCGCTCCGGCGCTCGCGCTGTGCAAGAGAGGGGTGTGATCAGCGCGTACACGAGCGTGATTGACAGTGCTAAGACACTCCTCCTGGCTCTCATTGGTTGTTTCTGACCGGGAGCGTGTATTTCTTGCAAATGGCAATAGGACCACTGGGAGGAGCCAGAGAAGCTTGATTTTTACACAGATTATCTGTCTCATATTCTACTGTCAGGACATAATGACAGTGTTAGCAAATACATATTTTCAAAAGTTACCTACTGGAGCTTTAAGTGAATGTAAACAGTTGAGAAATAAAACAAACCGTACCGTTCTCCACCCACGGTTAGGCACGCACTTGCACCGCGGTTGATCTCAAATCTGACGACGTATCTATAATATGGTTTGTGTGTGACTGTGTGTGTGTTCTCATCCGAAGCGCTCAGATATTAAGTTCTCTTTCGAGTCTTGCGCTTGAATGGACAAATTTACACAAAAATTGTCAACATACATGCCCGTCTTGCGTATCCTAGCTGACATGGTCTGTTATGCCTAAGGTGAACTTATACTGTCGAGAAAGACAACGCATGTGTGACAGACAATATCAGTATTTTGGATCCGGGCATTGTCTTTAAGGTGACAGCAGCCTAATATTCCTCCTGTCTGTGTTTTTAATGTTAACCCTCTGATGGTCCTCGGTCACTTCTGACCGAATAATTTTCTGTTTTGAATTAAAAAAAATCACAGCTTCATCGGAAGGTTATGATATTTGATGACTTTTCTGGCTTTTGGTATGTGAATACAAAAAATAATTGAGGTCATGATCCGAGCATGCTAAGTGGTCGAAAAAAAAATAATCACACTCATGGTCTTCGGTCAAAAAGGACCGACCCATAGGAAATGAATGGGAAATTTACAAAAATTCTCTGAATATTTGTCTGTACGATCTACAAATCGGCCACGATTCTAAGAAAAAAAAAAACGCAGTAAAGGGATGACACTCTAAAACATCAAGAGTGCAAAAAATTCACACACACATACAAACACACTTTTATACACATACACACCAATAAATTCAGAATACAAAAAATCTGTTTTGAATTTTTAAAAATCACAGCTTCATCGGAATGTTACGAAACTTGTTGACATTTCTGGCATTAGGGTATGTGAACACAAAAAAAATTGAGTTCATGATCCGAGCATGCTAAGTGGTCGTAAAAAAAATTCACAAGTCACAATTTTGGTCTTCGGTCAAAAATGACCCCCATGGGAAGTGAATGGGAAATTGACAAAAACACAAAAATTCACCAATTTTTTTAAGTGCACAGCAGTAAAGGGGTGACACTCTAAACCATCAAGAGTGTGATATTGACACATCCACTCACACACAGACGCACACACACACAAATATATGAACCGCTGTGTCTGTCATTTTTGCTGGAGCTCTGTTTCAAGAACAGAAGAAGAAGAAAAAAATATCTAAAACTTAAGAAATCGTTTTTGAGATTGTTTTAAATATATTCAAATCCACCCAAAAAAAAAAAAGTAAATGTGTTCATAAACAGCTGGGGAATTCACATGCCTCACAAGGCCCAGGACGTGACTCCTAAACGAAGACCATCAGAGGGTTAATCAAATCACAAAAGACAAGGAAAACACTCACTGCTCTGGATTGAATTTAAGCAGTCAAATATGCAATGTTATTTTACATTTGATTACATTTTTCAAATTCTGTACCTGAAAACTAATGTTAGTTAGACCTACCTGAAAATCTTTGCTCTATTGGTTTTATTTGTGCTGTTGCTTGTAGTTAGGTTTGCTGCTTGTATTTGTTCTTATTTTCTTTATTTTTATTTGACAGTAGTCCTTTTTCCCCTGAACACAGCACACACCGTATCTAAAAACATTTGAACTGTTACACCCCTAGTGTGTGTATCAGTATATTGGAATCTGTCCATTCACTCTTAAAGTGACTGCAGCCTAATAAACCTGCTGTTGTCTGTGTCATTAATGTTCATCAGACAACAAAAGATGAAGAGAAAATCACTCACTGTTCTGGACTGAATAACTTTGTTAACTTTAATTGTAAGGATTAATCTGTATTTAATTTTTACAATGAAGGCTATTTCTGTACCAGAATGCTACTGTTAGACCTACCTGAAAAGCTTAAAGCACTATTTGTATTTGTGCTATCATTTGCAATTTGTTTATTTGTTATTTTATTACTGACCGTTTACGTTTTTACGTTAGGAATCAAGCTTCCTTGTGTGTAATGCTATTGCAACAAAATTACCCCATTGGAAAAACACTAATACATAGAGTAATGCTAATTGATCAATGTTTATATGTGAATAAAAGCCTAAATTAAAATCTGTTCATCGTATAAAGCGATCATGTCTATTAAGACATGGATTAAACCACTTGAATCATTTGGATTACTGTTACGATTTGCCATGTACTTTTTGAAGCTTGAAAATGTTGATTACTTTGAAAAAATATTGAAAAAAAAATTATAATATTAAACATGTACATGTTTTCCCCTGTGGTTTCGAATATCAATATTTTTCAAGATATCGTATCGAATTTCCAGTATCGTGACAACACTATTTATTACTATCTAGAATGAGTTTTGTCTTTTTTCTACATTTTAAAATATCATAATAACACTCCTCATATGTATGGGAAATATAAGCTTGTAATAAATATCTGTAATGCAATGTTTGCCGCAAGGATTTGCCAGAATACTATATTTTCATAAGGGTCTTTCTTTCTTGCTCTGCCTCATTTTTCCTCTTGACTTTTTCTTCATTCCTCTTCTGCTTTTTTTCTCATGCTCTTGCTTTCATTTAACACCCTGTATATCTTTCTCAGCGACAGAGTTGTTCACTGATCTGGAAGGGGCCTTTCAGAGTAAGATTGATGCTGCATATTTTGAGACAAGTAAGTATCTGTTGGATGTGTTGAATAAGAACTACCAACTGCTGGAACATCTTCAGGCCATGAGGAGATACCTTCTGCTGGGCCAGGGAGACTTCATCCGACACCTCATGGACCTTCTCAAGTAAGTTTGTTTGTGTAGCTTGACATGAATGTGCTTGATTTCATCGTTGATTTATAACCGATCTTTCTCCTCTAGTAAGGACATTTATTCTTGGAGTCATCCATCTCTCTTTATCTCTCGCTTTCTCTCAGGCCAGAGTTGGTGAGAGCTGCCACCACTCTTTACCAACACAATCTAACTGGTATCCTGGAGACTGCTGTCAGGGCAACCAATGCCCAGTTTGACAGTCCTGAGATACTAAAGAGGCTTGATGTCCGGCTACTGGAGGTACTGGGAAGAAACTGAGCCAAATAAATAAATATCTGATGGCAAATATCACTACATAATTGTGTATCACTGAATGCGGGTCTGGTGTCCTGTTTTGTCTAGGTTTCTCCTGGGGACACTGGTTGGGACGTCTTCAGTTTGGATTATCATGTAGAGGGGCCCATTGCCACGGTAAATGCGTGGCTTAATTTTCATCATCAACACTGGCAGCTCCGCACACACCGTATGCACCCAGCAAGATTGTTTTAGCCCATTTAGATGCAGTTTGTCATAATCTACTGCTCACATAATATAAAACTAATATTTTAATTACTGTTGTTAACCTATAACTAATTTGGGTCATTTTTGGTCTGGAGGCGATATTGCATAGTTTTTAGCAGAGGTGTAGTCAAGAGTCATGACCCTGACCAAGGCCCATTCAAGAATCGGGCAATACATTTCAGTGAACCAAGATGATAAATGTATTGCTCCATTCATTTATAAGATTCAGCATCCATTAAGTAAGGGAAAATCCACGGCTAGCTGTGCATTAAACTATTTTAATTTACGGTGTGGAGGCAAAGAACCGCTGGTGCATTAAAATAGTTTAATTATTAATCGCTTAATAATTTCAGCTAGCTGTGGATTATCCCACTTATACCATGGTAATTTGCCAAATGGATTAAATTGACGGTTATTTTCTTCAGAGACAGAGATAAAGTAGTACGGTAAGATTATGAATGAATGAATTATAGCATTTATTTGAATTAATTATCGAGAGATGCTTACTTGCTTCTGTTCAGCATCTCTCTCTCTCTCTCTCTCTCTCTCTCTCTCTCTCTCTCTCTCTCTCTCTCTCTCTCTCTCTCTCTCTCTCTCTCTCTCTCTCCATTAACAATGAAGCTGAGAGTTTAATTACTTCAAAGTAGCGACGTAACCCCCTCGTTGCTAAGAAATGTAATACAGCGATTCAGTAGCGAAGCTATTTTATTACTAAAAGTCACGGGCAGCGTTGATAAGTTTCTGTGCTCCTGAGTATATGTGTGTGTAGCGCAATTTACGTGTACGAGTGATGTGTTTGTGTGTGTGTGTGTGCTTCAATGAAAACAGCGCATTAATATAGAATGGTGATTAAACTGACTTGAAACAACCTGTGCATTAAACGGTTGTATTGCACACCTTCCAGCCAATCAGAATCGAGTATTTAGACAGACCATGGTATGATGAGAAGTTATTCAACAGATACAATATGGTTTTTGTTTAAAAAATATTTGGTTATGACTATTTTATAACCTTACTTTCCACCCAGAATGGGGTAATAGTTTGGGGCTGTGTGTTAAAGGGATAGTTCACCCAAAAAGGAAAATTCTGTCATCATTTACTCACCCTCATGTGTTTCCATCCAAACCCGTAAGACTTTCGTTCATCTTCGGAACACAAATGAATTTTTTTTTTTCAGTGAAATCTGAGAGATTTCTGTGTGTCCATTGAAAGTCTATTCACCTAAAATGCTTCAAAGCTTTCATAAAGAGATCATAAAATGTTGTTGTTTAATGAGTTGTTTAATCAAAGTCTTCTGAAGAGACACAATCCACTTTATACGATGAACAGATTTAATATAGGCTTTTATTCAAATATAAACATTGATCAGCAAACATCCATAGAGCACTCAAATATGGTAAACGGAAGCTTGACTGTTTATACTTGACGCGTGAGAACAAACCTCATTGGTTCTTGCAGAAGCTTAAACGCCCTGGTGTGACACAAGAATGAATTTCAATGGTCTTTGCGGGTCAAGCGATTGTGCTTGAGCTTCTGATTACCATATTTGAGTGCTCCATGTATGTGTGCTGATCAATATTTATATGTGAATAAAAGCCTAAATTAAAATCTGTTCTATTAAGTGATCATGTCTCTTCACAAGTGTGGATTTAATCGCTCTATTTATATGGATTTATTTTACGATGTCTTTATGAACATTTTGAAGCATCAGAATTTTGGGTGATACTTTCAATGGAGGAACAGAAATCTGATGTTTCATTAAAAAGATCTTCATTTGTGTTCCAAATATGAACAAAAGTCTTATGAGTTTGGAATGACATGAGGGCTATGTTCATTTTTGGGTGAACTAACCCTTTAATTGTAAACTATACATTTCTCATACTGTCCATTTATGTTTTGATGCCTAAATTCACTTGTAGCATTTAAAATGATTGATTTTAAAGCTGCAGTCCGTAACTTTTTTGGGTTAAAATTATCCAAAAAATTTTTTTTAGCAAATGCAAAACCAGCCGGTGTTCAAAACTATCTGCTTGCCTTAGCGCGATTCAAAACAGTACGCTTGTAATAATGTTTTTAACTCCAGTGGTACTGGTGGATTTCCACAGGAAATTCGAGCATGTCTTTGCGTCATTACGTCACATCTGTACACATAAAGAAGAGTCTCGGCTAGTAGGCTATATTGTGTGTGAGGATGTTGGAGGTGGCGATTTATAGCCTTTTCTCACAGCACGTGATATAAACATCAATTTCATGGCGGATCCAGAAAGGTTCAAATGACAATCACCAGTGACAACTGCAGACTCACCTGGTGTAAAACGCAAAAGACTTCAGAGTGGCTACAGAAAAAAGAAACTACAACCGGGCCCATGCGAAAACAAGGATGAATATCGGGGCATTAAATGTAGTCACGCAATGCTGATGTTGTTAACATTAACAATTTGAGAGTACAAAGTATAATTTTCACGGTTTGACGTGATAAGCGATCGTTAGATTTAATCAGCGCGATTTACTGCTATGCTTTTTTTCCCTTATTTGGTCAGAACAAAAGTGGATGTTACTTGTTCAGATGACATTTTCCGGTGAAAGTTCTTATGTTGGTCATACTTCCAAAAAGTAGAATCTGTGATTCCGAATGACAGTATCGACACCGGCGCGGTGACTGACAGCCACACATTCTCCTCAAAACATTGGATTCATCCGTGCTGTGCCGTGCCGAGGCACAACCCACGTAAAGTTGATAATTCCGCCAATAACTGCAATTGCAGATTTCTAACAGAGATGGCGACAAAGAGGAAAAACTACGGACTGCAGCTTTAATTTTAGTTTAAATTTATTTAGACAAAATAGTACAGAATTTTAATATCAGACTTAGTTTAATTGGTTATATCGTTATGGGCAAGATTTGTTTATAACAGTGCATCCCTAACCACAATGTGTGTCATACCTGGATCAGGTGTTCACCCGTGAGTGTATGAGCCACTATCTACGCGTGTTCAACTTCCTGTGGAGGGCTAAAAGAATGGAGTACATCCTCACCGACATCTGGAAGGGTCAAATGTGTAACGCCAAACTGCTGAAGAGCATGCCAGGTGAGTGCAGTTTTCATTCTGTTAGATGTTTTTGAACCAACCTACATTTTTGTGAGATCTACCTTTCTCAGCAGACAGTTGAGATGTCTGTTGTGTATTTGCACAGAGCTCTCTGGCGTACTGCACCAATGTCATGTTCTCGCTTCCGAGATGGTTCACTTCATCCATCAGATGCAGTATTATATCACATTTGAGGTACGTCCCTCTGTATGTTTGTCTTTTTCACACAGTTGAGCTGTATATTTAATTGTATTGTGCATGGGTCACTATAGGTATTGGAATGCTCTTGGGATGAGTTGTGGAATAAGGTCCAGCAGGCTCAGGATCTGGATCACATTATAGCAGCTCACGATGTTTTTCTGGACACTATCATTTCTCGCTGCCTGCTGGATGTGAACAACAGGGTACGATGCACTTACACAGGCTGATTGTGTACCAATGATGATCCCTCGTATTTGTCATTTCCGTAACTCTGTTGTCCTTTGTGTGTGTGCGCAGTCTCTGTTGAATCAGTTGCGCGCAGTGTTTGATCAGATCATTGAGTTCCAGAATGCTCAGGACACACTGTACCGCTCCGCTCTAGAAGAGCTGCAACTACGCGTCCAATTCGAGGACAAGAAGAGACAGAGAGTAGAGATGGTATGTACAGAGAGAAACACATTAAATGCAAGTTAAAAAGATGATGATATTGCTATCATTGCTTTGCGCTGTATGCCGAATTCAAAATTCATTTTGACACTTTCTGTCAGGTGAAATGAGTACATTATCAGCCATAAATATTTTATACTAGCCATGAAACTGGCCTTACACCTCAAATAATGCTGTGCATTATTTGTCTATGATCTATTATCATTATCTATGAAAGAACTAAAGTACTTTTAACAAAAATATGAACTTCACATTACTATTTTTAATCCTTTAGAAGGGCTTGCACCAAAGATTTCTATTGTAAGTGCAATACTGTAAACAAATATACACTGTATAGAGAATTATACAACAAAAAAAGAAATTGCAGACAATTTTTTTAATTAATTTAATTTGTGCTTTTAAGAAACTAATACTTTTTTCCCAGCTACTTACTTTTTTCCTAATTTCAAATAATTTTCTTTTGAACTTTCTATTCATCAAAGAATCAGGAATAAATGTATCAGTTTCCACAAAAATGTTTCTTGAGCAGCAAATCATCATATTAGAATGATTTCTGTAGAATCATGTGACACTGACAACTGGAGTAATGATGCTGAAAATTCAGTTTTGCCATCACAGGAATAAATTACATTTTACAATACATTATTTACAATAGAAAATTTTTAAGTTCTAATAAAATTGTCTCGAAATTACTTTATTTTTGGTCAAATAAACATGTCTTGTTTTTCGCATAGACAGTAAAAGAACACACACAGCAACCCCATAGATTTCAATGGAGAAAGTTGAAGCCCATAAAAGCACTCACTTCCTGATAGCCAAGCGCACTGCGCAGGCTCAAACTGAGCTTGACGACGTAGATGTCACGTGAGCAACCGTTCTGACTTCTAGTAGCTGTGCTGAGACAAATCTGAATTGAAATCTGAAACAAATCTGTTGTTGAAATATTTTGTCCCGTTGCTTTTATGAACTCTCTATCTATGGGCTTCTCCCTTGACTTTATGCCTCCATGTCCACCCGATTGCCTCATAGACAGTAAACGATTGCCTACGAGCTTCTACTTCTGTCTATACGGTAATTTCTCTACTTTGCGACAGAGCGTCCCGTGGTTATGACGCAATCGTTAGCCTATTTTTACAAAAACGGCTTCTACGGGACCATAACGTAAGATACAAAGTAATGGAGCCTTTTATCCATTGTCCCGTTTCTTAAGAAATAAATAATGGGAAAATTGAGTCTTTGGACGCCTCAGATGTAAAGTTATTCGCTGTCAAAAAGACGCCAAAATGAATGGGAGTCAATGGGATGCTAACAGTAGGTGATAGCCAGCTACAATGGCGGCCCCCAGAGGAAGCTTCAGTTTCCGGTTTCCATTACCCCCTTGGTTTTTCGGTACCTAAGAGGTTAATCTCGTCAACGTCAGTGAAACAATCATGCAGCATGATTGGCTGTGGCGGAAAAACACTAGTTTACGCGGCTGCCCAGAGACGTGGCTCGTCGCACGTGAGGCTGTAGTGTGTGTGTGTGTGTGTGTAAACATCCCAACCTAGATAGATAGAAATATGTAGAAATGATCCAAAGTGTACCTATGTGCCAGACTCACGGAAGCACACGATGCAATATTTTCGACAAGATAATTGCTGCCAAAACCGGTAACACGGTAAATCTGATAAGGCACTTAGAAGCGCACAGAATACACTTGAGAGTAATGGTGTGTTCACACCGAACGCGTCTATCGCGTCTAGTTAGACGCTTGAATCTTCCGCTCTAGTTCAAATTTTTCAACTTGCGCGGAAGACGTTCGCGGCAAACGCGTCGCCCAATTCGTGTCATTCGCGACGCCCGGCGCGAATGATGCGTCTATTCCATAGGTCTATTTGCGTATTTGCATTGACTTTTTATGTAATCTACTCGCGCAAATAATCAAATTCGCATTCGGTGTGAACAGTGAACACACCATTAGTAAACACTTGTTTATTAATAAACAATTAAAATATCTCCTTGCTATTGTTTCCCGACACATTCATAATCATTACTTTTGCCAGTGCTTTGCGGCAAGCTTCATGTGTGCGGAGCGCGAGGCATATATCCCGCCCCCCAGTAGCCTATATTTAATTTAATTCACATTTATTTGTATAGCATTTTTCACAATACATATCGTTTTAAAGCAGCTTTACAGAAAATGCATGTGTCTAAATTACAATTTAGAGTGATCTGTTATCAGAGGTGACAGTGTAATGCATTTCTATTAATTTTCATTCAATTTCATTGTTAAACAATGCATTAAGTTAAGGCAGGAAATAGGGCTGGGACAACGCGTCGACGTCATCGATTAAGTAAAATATGCGCGTCGATTCGTCAGACACAAAACTAAGATGGCGGCGCCGGAGAGTAGTAGCAACACGAGTGGCTCCTCAGACTTTCAAAGTGCAAAGTGCACTCGTTCCTCTAAAGTAGAGATGCACCGATTGATCGGCTGGTGACCGGAATTGGCCGATTTTCACGTGACCGGCCGGTCAGTCTGACATATTCCGATTTTATGCCGGTCAAATGCACTCGAACGCCGCATGATTGACATCGCGCAACGTTAGCATCACACGTGCACACGGAACGCACATGTAGGGAACCTCGTGGATTACGGCCGTTTCACACCGCAAGCATGAGCAGTGCGGGTTTTTTTTTTCCGGCGTGCATGTTAATCAATGAGTGCATTCACACCGGGAGCAGGAGCAGCGCGTGAGCAGCAGTGAAGCGCGGGTTTCGGCGCAGAGTATTTTTTTTTGCAGCACTGCTCTCAATTAAAGTGAAAGCACACTTTTGATGGGCAAAATAAATATGATTTCACTCAAAAAGTGCCCACAATGCACAGAATTTGCATGTCTGGTGTGTTTTAACAAGAACTGGAGTCTATGGAAACTATGTCAGAAAAGAAAATGAAGACTCAAAAATATTTATAGAATTTTTTTTTTATTGAATGCTAGACATCAAGTTGTTATTTTCATCTGAAAGAAGAATTACAAGATGCACTATTTTTTAGTAAGCTAGGCCTATGTGTTTTCAAGGCTTCAAAGTTTTATTGAATGCTACCTCTGACTAAGAATGCATTACTTTGCACTTGTATATTTTTTTATTTTGGAATTTTAAGAGCAATAAACATATATTGCAATGTTAAGGAATTCATGTTTTTTTCATTCAGATATATAAATCAACATGTATAAATTTGGTATTAGTCAATTAATGGGGAGATAATCGATAACAGAATCGAATCGGACAGAAAAATTGAATCGTTAGATTAATCGATGCATCGAAAAAATAATCGCTAGATTAATCGTTTAAAAAATAACCGTTTATCCCAGCCCTAGCAGGAAACAATGAGCTCATTGAAGTAAATAATACATGTTGTTAAATGATTAGGAAACATAGAAAACTTTAGCATTGGTGCTTTTTTACATACTCAAATTATGAGTGTAAAAAAGTCAACAAACTGAAAACATAAAAATTAGGTAATGTTATTTTGTTTAAACTGGTTACATAAAATCGGTATAGAAAAAAGTATCGTTCAGGAACCGGTATCGAAGTCAAGGTATCGGTATCGAACATTTTGTTACTATACCCAGCCCTATCCAGCACTGAAAATAAGAATTATAATCCACTCTTTTCATTGACTCTGGAAAGTGGCCATTAGCAAATGTGTTGGTCAAAAGCAGAGTGGATGCTCCTTTTACAGGGACGGTGTTTATTTTCTATTGCCATTGATTTTTATTTTATTTTTTCTCTTCTGGTGTCAGCTAAATTACCATGAAAGTAAACAAAGGCGAAAAGAGTGCCAGAGTGTTTGTTTCTAGCTCTGTTTATGTGTATTTCAGGGCGAGTGGGGTGTAACAGCAGAGCAGGAGGCAGAGGAGAACAGACGTGTGCAGGAGTTTAAAGACACCATACCAAAAATGTGCTCTCAGCTCAGATTACTCACACACTTCTATCAGGTACTCCACACAGCCTTTCATACACTTTAATGTGCTCGCCCAATAAACCCATATCATTTCATGCATGCGTGGAAAAACTGCTGAACCAGCAGGTGTGAGCGAGAGAGAACATGCTTAATGGTGTTTAGTAGAGCATTTTATGCTGATCCACACTACATATGCAATGCTCAAACACTAAATGGTCGGTACTCGCCACATTTTATGCTAGATAATAATGTAATGTGGACATTGATCATTTTAATATGAACATGATTTTCTGATTGAAGCCCATATTCTGGTTGACTCTTTATTCTCCAAAATATATTTGCTTTAGAGCTATTGGAATATTTTTGTAATATAAATGTAATCAGAATACATAAAAAAAAATGTCTCACTGAATCTTGTGGAAATACTAGACATATGAAACGGACATCGTTGGAATATGCCCAGATTTCACTATTAATCTGTTATTTCACTATCACTATTATTAATGTAAAGTTTTCATGTATTATTTAATTTAAATTATCTATTCGTTCAGGGACAATTCACAGTATATATTCTGTAACATTTTTAGCTTACAGTTAAATTTCATTCGTTGTCCTTGGGTGGCTGGTAAGATACCAAGAGATAGAAATGATCACTTTATCACGTCACATGACATTTGATTTTATACAAACAAGTGGCTGAAGCTCCAGCCCTGGATATAACGCATTCTTTCTTTCTGTTGTCCTTCAGGGCATCGTGCAGGAGTTTCTGCGGCTGCTAATGACCTGCTCTGATGAGAGTCTTCAGTTCCTCAGTTTCCGTCTGGACTTCAACGAGCATTATAAGGCCCGTGACCCACGCCTGAGGCCTTCGCTTGGGGCCACAAGAGGGAGACGAAGCTCCAACATCTGACCTTGCAGACTTTGGGAAACGTTCATGTTATTTGGTTGCTGTCTCAAGAGACAGTTTATTATTAGGGCTACTCAGAACTCTTCTGGCGCTCTGTAAGAAACTCATTTAACAGGGAAATTGTTTATAGAATAACCTATTTCAGTGTCATGGCCAAATGATTTCAGTCACACACAATCGACTGTCTCGTGGTTTTACAGTGTAACTGTCAGTAGCACAAGGTCGCAGGTCTGTTGTGCTTCTTTTTCAGTTTAGTTAATGTGTGAATACTAGTTTTTTGTTTTGTTTTTTGTAAAGATTTGTTTTTACGTTTTTGCTAATATTTAAGTCCATTGAGATTTTTTTTTTGTCTTGCTTTTCTTCTAGTGCCCTTTCTTTTTCACTTCAAAGTCTCCATAAGTCAAGAAAATAGACACATCTGTTCCATTTTCATTATTATATATATTTTTGTTGTTAAGTTTGTAATTATACAGGCTGTGACCTTTTGTACTGGGTGTAAAAAAAAAAGAGGAACCTTAAATGTCAACCAGTTCTTTAATTTATGAATGGACCTGTTAAATTACATGCACTTAAATGAACTACATGACCTCTGTAAGATCCTGTAAACTCGCCTCATTTCATACATGTAAAATTAATTACCCACAATGCTGTGTGATCTTAAGCCTCAGGTTGATACTGTGAGGAAAAAAGTTACTATTTTGAAGTTTCGAAACATTATGGGCAAGATTATAGATTACTGTTGTAGAGTTTTTCCTTGTCTCTCCCATGTTCATGAAAT
Organism: Tiaroga cobitis; assembly: GCA_030578255.1. Classification (NCBI taxonomy): domain Eukaryota; kingdom Metazoa; phylum Chordata; class Actinopteri; order Cypriniformes; family Leuciscidae; genus Tiaroga; species Tiaroga cobitis. Next base: position 47,684,547 of record CM060591.1, read on the forward strand.
GTATTGATGCAAGTGGCTTGGTAAAGTTGGGGAAAATCGCTCTCGCCCTCCTCCCCCGTAGTGCGCTCTTACGCGGTGAAGATAAAAATGGACTGACTAATTCATTTTGTCTGTGGATTCAGTGGAAAAGATGCTGATGTGTCACTGGAACTGTTTTTATCTGTATTTTAATGCGTCACTGGGAATCGAGGGTGAAGGTGAGTCAAATGATTGTCCATTAAAGGGTTTCAAACTCTTTCTGCACTGTATAGCACATGTGTACTAAGCAGAACTCAAAATGAACAAACATCCTGTCATTCTTTTCTTGAACTAATAAACCTTTTTTATAGTAAAAACTCATGTTGCTTTCCATTTCCTGTCCAATTCAATGTGCCGAAAGAGTTGGTTCATTATGAAACCATGTAAGCAAGATATTTTATGACTTTTATACAGTTTTAAGACTTAAATGAAATATTGAAGATATTTAAAGTTCCTGTAAAGGCAATTCTAAAAAAAAAATTCTAAACCCATTATAATTGTAGAGTTAGACCGTTAAACAGTTTTTCACCATTGCTATTTTCCGGATTTTTTGGGCGGGGCTAAAACGGGGCTCGATGACGCACTGGAGCCCCTGAGCTCATGGACACGCCCCTACTTGATGACGCACTGAGGCTGGCCCCTCCCCTAACAATAGAGCACATTCGCATCAGTTCGCCGCTCAATCGCGAGTTACTGTCAGTACTATTAGTCACTACAGCCTACAGTTTGCTAGCTAGCTATGCCTTCGACACGAAAATGCGTAGGCTACTACCTGGATGCGATCATGTACAAAATAGATCGGTGTCCTTATTTAATTTTCCTGAAAAACGATCACATCAAGAAGAGGTGGATTATTTTTGTGCGAGCCAAGCTTGATGGAGAGCTGAGGATCACCGCCAAAACCTGCCTCTGTAGTGATCATTTTACACGGGATAGTTTCATAAACTTTCGTCGGAGACAACTGGGATTCACTGATAATCCGCGGTTACTGGTGAAAGGGGCCGAACCGAGTATCTCCCGCCTCGGCCTTCGTCTCCCCGTCCCGAAAGCAGTATCACCTAATATCGCCGTCGACAGCTTTCCCGCGAGTGGGCGTGGTTTTAGCGCATCCAGCGGACACGCCCCCAGCGTTTGAGAGCAGAGAATAATGCTCACTTTTTCAAGATTTTGATAGCTTATTTGATGTACTTGCCAGCTTTTTTATCATTCAAATTTGGCTGGATGTCTAATAACACATTTTCTGTGGTGTGACAAACTTACTTACTTAAACACATACTTAATTTTGACTTTACAGGGACTTTAACTAAATCCTAGTATCAACAAAACCACTTTTTATGTCTTTGTGACAACATCTGCAAAGTTACAATGCTCAAAGCAAAGGGAGATATTTTCTTTAACAGAAATGGCTTTTTAAGGACTACAACAAATGGCTGATAGGGACTACAATAAGCTTCACAGGTTAGTGACATCACTAAACCTAAAATTTACATAAACCCCACCCCCGGAATGCGATGACAGAATATGCTAATTCATGACTAGAACAGCTACATAAAATCTTCAACTAACCATTCTGAAATTTCCTGTTACATTCTACATGTTGTCACTTCTTCTTGAGTTTCTCTGTCTTTGTCCGTCTCCGGTTTTAACATAAAAGGGTAAAAGTTTTTTTACATTTTCAGTTTGTCTGGATGCTAACACAGGAGCTCTTGAAGCTCCTCCCTCTGTGGAGGGAGCAGCAGCTCATTTGCATTTAAAGGGGCACACACAAAACATGGCATGTTTTTGCTCACCCTCAAAAAGTGACAATTTTAACATGCTATAAAAAATATCTGTGGGGTATTTTAAGCTAAAACTTCACATACACTCTGGGGACATCAGAGACTTATTTTCCATCTTGTGAAAGGGGCGTTATAGGACCCCTTTAAGACAAACCATGTTCAAATTCATCAACACCATTGCTGAGTATTTTCTCCTTAAAGGGGTCATCGGATGCCCATTTTCCACAAGTTGGTATGATTATTTAGGGTGTTCATGTAAAGTTTGTAATATACTTTGGTTAAAATTCCTCAATGGTTGTGTAAAACAACACCGGTTTTACCTCCTCAAAAACAGCTTTGTACACAGTGACCTATTTTGGTGCATGTTTCTTTAAATGATATTGAGCAACTGCTCACCCCACCCCTCTCTTCCATGGGGGGTGGGGGTGTCGAATGGCTGAGGGCCGAAATATGCTAACATGGGACAATCCGTCGGTGGTCGTGGGCGGAGCATGAGCATTATGACATCATAGTGCTCAGAAAATCCAAACAGCCTGATTACTGAAAGTGTTTAGACTAATAAGGATTAAAAAAAAGGAGTAAATGGATTTTTTTCATGGTATGGAGGTTGTGTCCACTGCAAAGACACATTTATATGCAAACACCATATAAAAGTGAATTTCGCATTCCGATGAGTGATGACCCCTTTAAAACTGCAGTGAACAAAAGATTGCAGTTTGAAATCACCCTAATTCTCTATGTCATAAACATGTTGTAACTACTGATCTATATAATGACATAATAATAATTATATAGATCAGTGGTTGTAACCATCAAGTAAACGTGCGGGCGGGCGGGAAGCAGCGGAGTCTCATGAGAAGTGGGTATCCCGCTATATTTTTTTTTTATATGAAAAATCGGGTACATTTGGCAGTATAGCAGGTGAATTTTGTAGGCCTATGTGATGTACATTACGATGTTATGAGGAATGCCTTTATCCACTGACGTCCTGAGTTCAAAACGTTTCTAAGGATGCTGATTGACTGTTAGAAGGCAACTGTCTGACTCTGAGGTGGCGAACATTGCTAATTTGCATATTTCTACAGGCGACTTTTAAAATCCTAGTTGCGCCATTTTGTTAGTGTATTAGACACATTGTAGCTAAATATACTAACCAGTTCAAATATAAACTAACTTGGATTGCAGATTAATAATAGTGTTAATGTTGCAGTTTTCATCTTGTTGCTAGGCCGATTGGAAAGCTGTAACTGTATTTTTCTTAACTTAACGTAAGGCTAATCTACTTAAACAATTTCAAAACAAGTTCATATTTTATATGCATGTATTTATTTGGTAAGTGGTCGCATCATAAGCGGCGAATCAATCTATCGTAGTTTATTTTGCAATAATGACCCTCTCCGCGGAAACGCCAACGTCATGCATCTTGTAATTCTGCTTCTCGAGCACAAGATGTCGATGTCGCCATGTTCCAAAGCTACAGATAATATCTGGGCTCCTCTCGAGGTAGACCTACGATGTGATACAGGTAATGCAGCACTAAACTCATGTATGGCTCTTTGTGCTACATGTGTGTGCAGATATTTGCTTTAAACAGTAGAAAAGAATGTGAGCCATTTCATATCAAAATATGCTCACAACATACCAGAATCAAAAATAACTGAATTAACCCAGAATAAACCCAAATGTCCTTTCATGACCTTAATGATGATTTATAAAGCATTGCCCTCAGGTGTCTGCAGTCCTATCAGATGTGATTTGTTATTATCTCAGACTCTGTTCTAGCTGTTAGAGAGGATAAGAAATGAATATGACATATCACACACACACACACACAGTTATGCATAATTGCTTATGAGCACATGCATGTTCACAGTCTAAGCATGCATTGCTGCCACCATAGAATCATGTAGTGACCTTAAATCACTCATATTCGCTTACCTGTGTGTGTGTGTGTGTTGACTCTGCATAGCTGATGCAGAGCGTGAGTGTGTGTATGTGTGTCAGTGTGTTGCTGTCTCATCCTTGCCGCTTTGCTGAGGCACCCCTTTCTCTCTCTCTCTCTCTCTCTCTCTCTCTCTCTCTCTCTCTCTCTCTCTCTCACTCTTGCTCTGCCTCTCTCTCTCCCTCTCTCTCTCTCCAGCATCTCTTGCAGCAGGGCTGGTTTAAGCAGCGAGACGGCTTCCTCTCTCCCCTCTTCAGAATCCTTCTTCCTGAGCAGCAGTGCTGCGTGCCTCCGCTGCTCCTGATTATCTGTGTCCTGCTCATCATGATCCTATGGGTGAATATGGGAAAGGACTCTCTGGAGGAGCTCATCAGACGACTCACTGTTATCGTACAGAAAATCGGTAGGAGGAGCTCTGTGTGTGTGTGTGTGTGTGTGTGTGTGTGTGTGTGAATCAGTGGTATTGGGAAAAAGATGGGAACTGCAGCTCAAGGTTGTTTGCAGCTTCTGTTTGTCTTTGCTTTAGTAAATATTTGCTGAGAACGAGTTGTATTGATTTTACCTCTGAATAAATGAATCCTTCCAACCTGTGAAACCACAACAGCTGTAATGTTTAGACCTTTATTATGTTTCGCTGCTCAAAATTGTTGCTGTTGATAGGCATCACTTATATGCCTTTTTGAATTTGAGTTTTGAAGTCTGAATAAACTTTTCAACATTTCTAATTAGATTTTTGAAATTTGAACTTCAATTAGAATATGAAATTGCTATTTGGGATTGTTTTAAAATTATAATTAAATTCTGAATGAGATTTTTTTGACATTTGAACTAGACATTTTGTATGTTGCATTCATTTGTTTTTTTAATATATATATATATATATATATATATATATATATATATATATATATATATATATTGAAAGCAGAAGAATGAGAAAATAGTGCCTTTTTGTTTTTTCAAAAAAGCATGAATTCAGCTTGTTTTTTATTTTTATTGGTTCAGGGATAGAAAATGGATAAACAGCTTGAATATTCTATTTCCACATGTAGGACAGGCATGAAATGCCCCTTTCCACTGATTGGTCGCCCAACGATCAAACCGTGCCTTCATCAGTTCTTCCTCAGTTCCATGTAAAAGAATAATAGTCATCCGCTGCTATAGTTGCATGGATATTTAAAGCATAAAAACAAAACATTCTTATTTTTCAAAAAGCATGGTATTCTCATATTTCTGCTTTCAGTATTAAATAAAAAACTGATGAATGCAACATTCACGGACTGACCCGGAGTGATGCGCAAATTTTAAATTTGAATTTTGAATTTGATTTTAAATTTGAAATATTAAATTTGAAAACTGAATTCTGCAGTTGTTTTTTGAATTACAAATTGGAATGGTAGATTCTCTCTTGCTCTTTCTCATTCATGTCTGTGATGATGAGTACCCCATCAGTGTTTTTGTGATGTCTTCTTCCTCTCATTCTCTGAGGAATTCAGTTTGTCCTATTTCCCTACATCTGAGTCTGCCACTGGCAGTGAGCTGAAAACACACACCACCACAATGAAGCTGCAAACACACAAAGCGTAGTAACACCCTTTCTCACATTAAAGGTCTTTCAAAAATATTATATATCTATAAATGGGTCATCCTTTAGTCAAGAGGTTTTAGCCTTTAGTGTTCTGGTGTATAAAGATACATGTTACTGTTTACACTGTGGTCAACTCACACTCACACTCAACCTGTGCATGTTCCCACACTCACTTATTTGCTGAAGCTCTACAAAATGAGTTATCAACAGTTAAGTTTCTTCCCAGTTATAATATAACCAGCAGAGGTAGCATTCATTTATTAGACTTTTATTTTGTTTTAAATGAATTGGAGTGAGTATATACAATTCCAACTATTGTGTGGACCAAACAGCTGTAAACATTTTTGTACAACAATTCTGTGTCTTAATGGAAATCTAAAAATACAGAAAGATTATTGTAAAGTTATAGGTTTAGCGCTAAGGGATAGAAAATATCATTAGTTCAGTTTAAAAACAGTAGAAGTAAATGGAAAGCCCCCACCAACCCAATGTTGCGATACATCAACCATTGATTCAATTTGCAAAGCCGAGTTGATTCACCCATGAGCAAATGTTGAAATGCCGACTTGGAATATGCTTGTGTTTGTGTGTGACCACGCTGGCAAGTTTTGTCCACAATGTTGACCTATGTTTCTCGGCTGCGCCATTTTGTGCCTTAAAAAACTTCAAGAGGAACTGGTTAGTGTTTATTAGGTGTTTAAAACTTGGCCTATACCAAAGAGCTAATGCTGGCCCACAGCTGTCTGCTCATATTCACAAATTCTCTGTCACACACTCACACACGACATAACGTCTGCACTCTAAATGTCACCCATTGTGCAAATCTACCTTATCACATCTCCCCGCACAGTACATGACAGTTAGATGAGGAGGTGATCACAGATCTGAATTGTAATTACTGTCTAAATGTATTTTCATTTTTGAGTGAATGCTACACACAGCTATACACAGTTCAGTGACACAACTGAAGCAAATGCATCTTTCTTTATTGAAAGCAACATATATATTGCGAATAAATAATTATGTTGGCTTGACGAAGCTTATCTATTCAGTATTAAATTTCGAACAGTAATTCGTCCTAGAGAAAAACTAACTTTAGCTGGAAATAACATTATTCAAAGATCGATATAAAGCCAAAACAATCTCTGTTACCGTAAATTGTATGTTTATCTCTGTAAAGCTGCTTTGAAACAATCTACATTGTTAAAAGCGCTATATAAATGAAGATGACTTGACTTGACTTGACTAGAGCTCATCCAAACTCGGCACAGACCTTCAGGATGATCTGACTCGGTATGCTATACACATGCAAAAATATGTTCGAAACATGCTAGCAACGTCCAAGCAATGTGCTAAATTATGCTAGCAACACATTAAAACATACTAGCAATATGCTACCAATAGCTGGGTCTCATTTTGAAAGCTGCTTCCTTCTGAGGTTGCATTTGTCGGCGACATACGTCATCGAGGATGTCTCATTTCATAAAAGTAACCATTATAAATTCACTGTTATTTTCTGAGGTATAAAATACTGTAATTTATTTCCTACTGTGCGGAATATAATGGTTCTGAAATGAGGCAGCCTTGATGTGGCCTCTGGAGGGTGCAGCCTTTGAAATGAGAAATAGATAATGTGTTAAAACATGCTAGCAACATGCTAAAACATCCTAGAAGTGTGTTAACATTCTAGCATTGTACTAGAGATGGAATAAAGCATGCTAGCATCGTAAGAAAATGCTAAAGAATGCTAGAAACAGGTTAGCAACAATAAAACATGTTAGCTACATCTGGAAATGCCTAGAATCATGTAATTTAACCATGGCTTTACTACAACAACAACAAAAAACATAGTTAATATAGTTAAACCATGGTAACCACAAATTAACCATGGTATTTGTAGTTAAACTGTGGTTATACAAATGATATTCAATCCGCCAAAAAAACATGGTTACTTCACTTTTACCATAATAAAACCATGGTTAATTTTCATAATGGGTGGTCTGATGTGGTTTCTTAGTGATCTTATGAGATCTAATGGGGTCTCAAAAGGATTTTAGGGACAGAACTGGTTTTTATATGGTTTCTTGGAAGTCTAATGGTCCGATTTTATTTTGTTTTCCTTAATTCATCTGACTGACTTTCTGTCTATCTGACAGTACAACCTTCAAATCTCAAAGCTTTTAAAACTATTCTTTCAGACCATGCTTTGTCAAGCCGACATCAAATCATCTATCTAGTATTTGTTTAATAGTACGGTAGATGTTTTACCAGTGACATTATTTTTGATTGGCTCTCAAAACCGTTGATGTTCCAGCTCAGGTTAGCCACAAGCGGAAGCGTAACATACAATACTTACAGCCTTTAATCTCTGTAATGTGTTTATGATATTACATCATCATTTATACACTTTTACCTCTATTATCTCTGTATTTATTGGATCTAAATACTGTAGAGTGTTTGTGGGTTGCTTTGGTAACGGGTTCTGTTGTCTTACAAGAGGAGGCTGTTTTCTTCTGTAGGGTTACTTCCACCGTGGTAATAGGATGAAAACTAGAGGCCTAAATTACATGCTGTGGAGGTCTTTGCTCAAACCTTGGCAGGCGGGCTCTCCCTCTCTCCTCTTTTCTCTGTGTTCTCTGAAGACAGTGACAAGGGTGAAAGAGGGAGAGAATCAGAGCAAAGAGAGAAACAGAGAGAGAGATCTATCTATCTATCTATCTATCTATTATCTATTTATCTTTTGTCAGGTTTAGCTTACTTCTGGTCAGATTTGTTCCCAGAAGTAAACACACACTCACCTATACATCTTACTATACCAAAAGCTGATAAGTCAACTACTCTCTCACCACAATTAACTCTCAGATTTGTTATTTAAGAATGATTTGTTTGATTGTTTGTAGAGCATATGTTTTGAAAAGGTCCAAATTCATTTAGAGGTTTTGTTTCTGTTTAGAAAAAGTTAGTCAGTTTGTCCCCTAAGTGGCGCACAAGAATGCTGGAGATTAGAGTCTACGTATGATTGTGTGTGTGTGTGTGTGTGTGTCCGTGTGTAATTAGCAGAGCAGAAGGGGATTTGTGCTAAAACTCTCCCTCCCCTCTCTTGCACTCTTCTTCTCTCCTCTGCAAGAATACATGTGTTTATTGCGACAGCCTGCATGAATGCCGGGGTTGTTTCCTTACAAACAGGAGGTCCGAAATGCGTCTCTCTGCGGGTCCCATCTGACAGGGGAAGCCCTCTGAGACCAGGACTGCTGTAGTCTTCCCGGCATTCTCTTGGATCAGATCGTCCTGGCTTATGATTTTATTGGTCTTGCTTAGTTCAGATTGCAGGACTGTTTTACCATTGGACCGAATGTGGATCAATCTGAATTGGTTTTGGGCAGCTTCAGGCCGAGCCGAGACCTGTTGAGACTGGTTTAGGGACCAGTTTAAATGTCTCTGCATGAGTTTCTTCAGGAGGGCCAGGACGCCCCACAGCGGATCCTGTCCCGACTGACCCAGCTCCTCTACAACCTATCGGCTACAGTCTTACAGGGAGTCCCCTTCTCTCCTTTCACAACCTTCAGCCGCAAGAGCTCCTGGAGGGACTGGAACGGTGAGAGAACTGAATATCAGTGTGTGCATATGTGGTGTAGCTGCTTTCAGATGGTTTTGCTGAGGGAACAGGATGGAAATTGCTGGCTGAGTCTGTTAGTTTGAGTCATTCAGTTTTAGGACACTTCTTTGTTACAGTTATAGGAATAGTTCATACTTCTGCCATCATTTACTCACCCTCGTTTCATTCCCAACTCATATTACTTTCGTCTGTACATACAGAATATACCAGTTGAACTTTTTCCATGCAGTTTCAATGAATGAGAACGGAAGCTTTCAGACTTCAAAAATGAAGCATTTAGGTTTTAAATTTAAGGCATTGAAGCTCCAGTTTCTATTGATTATAACTGCATGGAAATGATCGACATGTACATTAAAATATCTCTTTAAAATATCTCCTTTTAAAAAGAAAGCCACACAGGTATGGAATGGCATGAGGATGAGTAAAGGATGAACAGAATGGATTAAAGGCAGGGTAGGCAGTTTGTTTCTAAAACACTTTTTCCCAAATTTGTTTAAACTGTCTTTATATACCAATACATATCTAAAATGTGAGTACTCTGAAAAAGAGAGTATAAACACCGAGTGTCTGTAGTCCTCTCAGGGCTGCAATAAACACAGCTACTCTTTCCATTCGGAACAAATGTAATGATTGGCTGGGCGACTGTCACTCTCCCTCGCTACCATGGCTACCACCCCTGCTGCTACAGGAGCTGCCCACGTGCGCGCACCCGGTTGACTCGCTCATTTCGAAAGAGGAGCGGCACGTACCGGCCGGAAGCTAGGAAGTCTCACAATTATGGCAGAGAAAGAGCAGTCAAAATTCCCAGTACCACCTGTACCTGCATATACAGTCAGCGCAGGCAAACAAGGCAAAAAAAGGTGATGTCACTCCATGCACTGCGCTCCTCTCCGCTCGGCGCTGGTAAACGCGTCCTCCAGCTGAGCGGTCGGCATCACGGGTTCATGTGTTTTGGGGGCGTGGCTTTGGAAGGAGCCCAGAAGGAAGGGGGTGGGAGTTTCTGTGTTGAATAGTTTCAAAATCCAGCAGTTTTCTGCTAGTTTCTCAAACTTACCTACCCTGCCTTTAACTATTTCTTGAACATACCGTGACCCCCAAAAAGTCTGACGAAAGGAAATGTATACATTTGAATTGTCATATTATTTTTAGTGCCAATTTAAGTGAATATTTGTCCATTTATTTGTGTGTGTGTGAAGTTGAAAGGTGGTTTCCTTGTGGGATTTCTCTCTCATCATTGAGATGCATGTGGATGGCCCATTGCCCAGATCACATTGACACACATCCTCTCTCTCTCTCTCTCTCTCTCGCTCAGACACTTTGTGCTAAAAGTTTTGTTTTCACAGTAAACCAATGCGTCTCAGCGCAGAGCTGAACTGGCATATTTAGGGAACACGCATGGCACAAGAGACGTATAAATATTGTCAAATAGCATATCATCTCAACTTCTCAAAAAAATAATCACACACATACCAACTGCATTGCTTTGCATGCAGATTACAGTGGACAGACTAGGGAATACACACTCAAAAACAAGGCATTGACAAGGACAGTTTATCTGTACTGGGGAACAGATGTCTGACATCCTGAAATGTGAGTAAATCTGATCTTAAGCTTCTCTGTTTCTTGCTCTTAATAGGATGCCGCTTAAGTCTCAGAGTGTCTGTGTGTGTATTTGCTCTTTGATGTTTGACTTTCTGTGTGTTTAATATGAAACGACTCCTAGCATCCTTGTGATGTTGTCACACTCTTTTGTTCCGTATCAGCCCTATGCAGATGAGTTTATTTTTTGAACTTCATTATTTGTCATATTCAGACTCCACATCTTTTTAGACTGATCTCAGACCAGCTTTAGCATATAGGCTTCAAAGTCTTTTATTATTAGAATATGAAGTTTATACACCCCATCTAGCACCAGTTGTCCAATTTTCCAGTGATTGCCTGTGTGTATTATTCTTTTAAGGCAAGCGTCACTAACAATTGCTTATCCGTGTTATTTTAGTACCATTTTTGAGACACTGTTAACATTTTTATTAATATTTTGAATTTGAATTATTCGTTTTTATATTTATTATATTTCCCATTTTAATTTTAGCAATTTTGTTGTGTTTTTGTTGTTTTTTAATAGTTACTGTCTATATTGTTTCTATATAGTTACATTTTTATTTCAGTTTAAGTAAAACTAAATGAAATGAGAAATGCTGCCCTGGCAACTAGCTAAAATAAAATAATCCTAAGATTTTTTATATTTGATTTTATTTCAGTTAACATTAATTTTCTATTTCAAGGAATTAAAATGTTTTTTTTTTTATGGTTTTGGTTTCTGTTAACTATATAACCCTGTTGCTCATACTTCGAGTTTGAGATATATTCGATGATCGGACATATTTTGCTCTACTTTTCTTTGTATAAATCATAGCCACGTGGAGTTCTGCAACCTGCTGAATGTGGTAATGGTGTCTGTCTGCTAATGGTTAACTTCAGCTGCAGGTTTGAGCGGTTTGCGTGAGGTCAAAGTATAATGGACAGAGGTTAAAGTCGTGAAGTGGTGCTGGGTCCATTCAAGCGTGTGTTTGTGTTCGCTGTGAGAAGTAAATCCTGATAGTCAGAAATGAAAACGGTGTGCTGTTTCCTTCACAGACCTGGGAGGACACAAACCAGGTACACGCAGAGCCCACGATCAGGTAAATGTGTTTGGTTCACCTCTGAGACCTTGAAATGACTTCTGAGGCTATGAGAAGTATTGAGAAGTATTCATTGTTGTGTAAAGGAATTGAAACGCATACAAAGTTTTGAGTTAAAAACAGTGTAGTTTTGATTGAAAGTCTGATGATAATGCATATGGATATGACATTGCCTCTCAAATCACAAATAAGAGACAGATGTGTAGTGTGTTTGTGATCAAGTGAGTAACTGTATGCGTGTGTGGAATGGCTTTGTTGTAGGGCGTTACCTGTGTTTTACATGGGCGTGATTATAAAACAGTGTCACGTTCCTGACTGCAGCACTCACACCTGAGAGAGAAAGACAGCGTCTCAAAGAGGGAGAGACAGATCGAGATATTTCAGGGAGGGAATATTTGCGAGTGAGGACAGACAGGATGTGACAGTAAAAGAGAGAATGACTGAGGAAGGTAAGAACAGCAGGGCAGACTGAGACTAAGTGAAGGAGGGGAAATGATACTGATGGAGGAGACTGGGACGCAGCTCCGGCCCCCGGAGAACTGCAGGAGCTTGGTGAAGATCCCTTTAGAGGAAATGGAAAGTTTCTACAGGTTCATTGTTTCCTCTGATGAGCTGATCTGTAAGTTCCTCTTATGTCATGTGCTGAGAATATGAGAAGTGTTTGTGTGGCACTTTGTTGTTTTTCCCAGCACTTGTATTATGATGCATGATGTTGTTGGTAGTGATGTATCATGGGATGTTTTTAGTGTGATAATGCATCTGTCATATTATGAATATGTGCTAGTATCCGCATGGTTGTGTGATGATATGCTGTCAGGTTTAACAAGCTGAATGTATTTCACCTACAGGAATAGTTAATATAATAAATCATTATTTTATAGCTTTTACCACAATGCTCCATATTAAGTAACTGTTATTTTAGTATTAATTAGGTACTGCTACAGTATTTTTTTTACTATTTTGAATTAGCTTTTATTTTTATATTTTACTTTTTAGTTGTAAGTTTTTTTATGTACTTTTGTCCTTTTAATGAGTTTTTTATATATTTAAAGGTATTTTATTTTAGTAATTTTAGCACTTCAACTTTTTTTAAAAAGTTTTTAATATTAAGTTTTTCCGTCTAATATTTATATTTAATTTTATTGCAGCTTTTCGATTAACAAGAAATTAATAGTTTTAGATTTAGTGTTGGTAAACAATAACATGGTAACCTTGGTCTGTCAGCTCCAAAAAAGGACAAAAAAAAAACAACTAAAAATTGCATCACTTATTCCAAGTCCTCTTATAGTCACTGCCCCCATTTGACCCTCCCCTAAAGATCTCATTTGTTTCCAGAATTAAAATGAAACGTCACATGGTTACCACACATGTGACAACCAATGTCTTTTTGATGGCAATAATGTTAACGCCCCATTTTAAGTTTTTGATAGTCCATTTATGACCTTCTTTGGAGCTTGACAGCCCCTGGTGACTCTGTTGAAAGGCAATTCTTCCAGTGTCCAAAATGTTTTCAGTGTTCCAACAGCATATGGAATTGGAATGACATGTAGCCTAAATGACACACATTTTGGGTCAACTGTTCCTTTAAAACTTACTAGGTCAACCAGAATTTATAAGAAAAGCTAGCTAAGTTGTCTTTATCCATTGAAACATCTGACATTCCACTTGTCATCCGATTCCAAACATTTGTAGACAGGATATTGTAATTAGATGCACCTGCTGGCATGTTCCTCTGTGGGTGTGGTTCCTCCAGCATGGGCTTCTCTCTGACTGTCTGTCTCTTTGCATAACCTTTTCTTTGGGATAACACCACGACCACGAACATCAAACAAGGAAAGACTGAGCTCTCCTCTAACACACATGATCCACTGAAGCGGTAAGAGGATACAAGTCAAGAGCATGTCTTTATTTGCCTATGGGGTTGGTGAGGTTTGCTTATAGTGTTATGAGGACACAGTTCAGAAGGGAGGGTTGATCTTAAACTACTCCAGGTTTGGTCTACACTGTTGATTTTGTATCAGCTCACCTGGTTTATGAAGCCTCTGATAATCAACCCAGGTGAAACAGAGTCGGCCATTTTGGCTCTGGGCATCCAGCATGTGGCTGAAGGTTTCTGCTGTTTAAGCCATTCAGGCTTGGGTGAGCCATGTGGAAGTGCATTCATTTGTACTGCTGATCACCGGAGACTGAAGCTATGGAGTCATCTCTCATGGGAGCACAGGCAGTGCAGAAACAAACTGCCAATAAACACACTTTGCAGAGAGCTGCAGCTATGCTTATCCAAGATCCCTGAGTGAATTGTGTTCGAGTTGTTTTCGTACCATTTTTAGACATGGATCTGTGATACAGATCAGGACTAATCCACTATACATTATAGTAAATTATATAATCTATGCATTGTAGCCTTGTGACCTTCTCTCTTTGATTTAGCTGTCAGTATTTGAGCCATCAGCCTTTTCCTCATATGTGTGTGCTCTGAGTAAACATCTGCCCTCGCCGAGTTCATACTCAGCAATACTTGTTTTATCGAAACAGCCAATGTTGTAGTGTATGTACTCAAGCGAATCTCTTATTGTGTGGGCTTTACTGTTTTCAGATACCAGCACTGACGGATCAAAAGCTTACACAAATATGAGCATTAAAGCAATGAACTATTTAGAGCATTAATATATTGAATGATATTTAAATAATATCTGCCCATCTGTCCGTAGATTTGTGTGGGCATATCACTCATAATTATTATTTATATATATATATATATATATATATATATATATATATATATATATATATATATATATATATATATATACACACACACACACACTATTTAATTATATTTATCTATATAATTAGTTCTATCATTCAATCTATACATGGCTATAGCTGAAAACATTATTAAATTGGCAAAAGTATTTTTTTTTTTTTTTAAACATTGAATTGCATGTTTTTAAATTCTGCAGAAATCTACCGGCCACTCACTGCCCCCATTATCTCCTCTCGTCATAATTTTTCATTGACTTTATGACCATCTCCCCCTTTGGCTTTACTGTCAGAATGTATTAGAGCCACTGGCCTCCATTTCCTCCGTATGGTTGTTACTCTTGCAGAATTCATACGTGTGTGTGCGCTCGCGCTTTGGCTTTTATGATTTTCAGAGACAGATATTCACTGTTTGCATGAATGTGTTTAGAGGCATGAATGTTATTCAGTCATTTCAGAGGAAATCATTAAAAGATTTTTCCTCTCGTTATTGTTGTGTTGCATGATGTTTGTCACGCAGAGTTTCATGTGGTTGATGAACGAACATTTTGCTACGATCAGCTGCTAATTATTTCTGCATTTGCTCTGGGGTTTTCCTCAAAAGTGTCAAGTGGTGAATATTATCCTCTTATTTGTATACCTATTATCAGTTTGATTTGGTTTGAAACAAGAAGTTGGTCTTAAATTATAACTATTACAGTTGAATGGTACAAAATAAATAAATAACTTGGTTTTATTGTAATGCTGATCAATATATATATATATATATGTATTTCTTTTCTTTTTTTCTGTTTAACAACCCAGTCTTTTACCTAAACACCTTATAAATATTATTAATTGTAGGGAAATTTTTACCCATTTCTTTCCCATCTTTAATGTGGAGATCTCTATGTGTGGACTTCTGTATTGTTGTTATTAAATTAATTTGATTATGCACATTGTTGAATGTGAAATAAGACATGTATTTATTATTAAAAGGGATTGTTCATCCAAACAAATTGTCGTCATTTACTGACTTTATTCTGCGAACACAAAAGAAGATATTTTTTACCCCATTGACTTTGATTAGAGACTAAAACACTGAGATCCTCTTTTCTGTTCCGCAGAAGAAAGCAAGTCAAAAAGGTTTAGAATGGCATGAGAGTAAGTAAATGATGACAATTAAAATCTGTCATGGATTCCTAAAGTTTTCCAGGTTTAGAAAAATCAGACATATAAACACACACTGTAAAATGTAACAAGTTGACTTTACTTAGAAAAAGTGAGGAAACCGATTGCCTTAAATTTTCCAAGTAAAGTATTGTATAAATTTTTAGTTGGCGCAACTTAATAGCATTTGTATAGACAACTTATATAAAAGTATACTCAAGTAAAGTTGACTCAAAATCATTGGTTGTGTTAACTTCTTATTAGAGTTCACATTACTAGGAAAAAATTAGGAAACCGATTGCCTTAAAATTTTGAAGTAAGCTGAACTAAACAAATTAAGTTAAGACAAAAAGACAAAACTGAACTCAGGTAAAACATTATTTATTACTCATCAATTGTCTTTATGCACTACAGTGTACTAAACAATGTCATTCAGACACCCCTAAATATGAAACAGTTTTTTGTTAATGTAACTGATAATTTGAATCACAAAAAGCACATTGTTATTCTTGTTAACCATAAAGCAACTCAAATGTGCAGTGCAAGTGCAACTAAAAAAAAAAAAAAAAAAAACTCTAAATATGACTGATGAATGAATTTGACAATATTTGACCTGAAATGAACAGAACAGTTGACCCTTTAAAAGCATCAACATTAGGGTAATGCAGGAAAATTGACACTTTAAAACAAAAAAGTTGCATTGTAAAAATATGTTAAACAAAAGCATTTAACAATACAACTGTTATAAAACAAGAAAAACATTTTCAACCAAGGTTGACAAGTGACAATTTAGAAATGTTTTGTGTATTTTAGAAATTTTGTGCAACCACAAACTTAAAGGGATAGTAAAGGGATAGCCACTAAACTGAAAAATCTGTCATAATTTACTCTCCCACATCTCCTGTACGTTTGGATAGTCTTTGAAACACAAATACAAATATTTAAAATTAACCAGTTAAGCTTTTTATGTCCCTCTATTGAAAGTCCAGATAACCCTAACTTAAAAGATCTAAAAAGATTATTAAGATGTCTTTATGATTTGTTTTAAGACTAGACCCTTTCTCTTACGGGTTTGAAACAAGATGAGGGAGTGTAAATTATGACAGAATTTTCAATCTGAAACAACATTTACTTACATGAGCAGCATGTTTTTAAGTGACTGTAGTTTAGGCTTCAGGGATTTGTGTCCCAGAGAAAGAAACACTCTCTGAATAAAATCAAAGGTGTTCTTGAGCTGTAGAGGGTACTTCAAATTGAGCGCATATATCAGCCCAAAAAGTAGGCACATGGCATCCGGAAGGTTTTGAAGTTCATCCATAACAATGGCTCCTTCTAGGATAATTGCTGTGTGTGAAGCCTCTAAATGCAGTGCTTGTGAAGAATCCTGGGTTTCTTCAGTCATCACAGTTAAAATCCCAATGGAAATTTGGGGTGTGTCGCAATCACAGTCCTAATAAAAAAAGAACAGAAATATTACAATTCTGGTTAGATTACAAATAGGAAATCTTACAAATGTACATGTAACTTAAAGAATCAGGACCATCACCTTCTGTTCTACATACAACTCAACTAACAGATAAACGTTAAAGTATTGTGTGAAAATTAGACATCAGAAAACAATGCACAGTACAATGACGGCAGAACAAACACACAAGAAAATGTATAATTACATTTGAAGAGTTTGTGTCTGGTCTGTTTCTGGGATAGTTGAATGAAGCATAATTGAATGGCTATATGTGATGTAAGTGTGGGGGATTAGTTTAGAATGAAATATACAGAGAATGGTACTTACCAATATTGTTTTGAAAAAGTCTGAGGTGTCTTCTCCAAAAATGAGGGGAAGTCCACGAAGAACTGCTGTGCGATTAGCAGTGATGTCAGTGCCCTGGAAAACCAAATTAAATTTAAAATTAGTCGGAATAAACTACTTTAAAATGAAGTGATGACTGCTCTGAAAAGTAACAGTTACAGAATTTAGTTTAAGAAATAAGCATAGACAAGCTTACCATAGACTTTATTTGCTTAAGAAATTCAGAAAGTTTTTTTCCAACTGCCCCTTTCTTGGATTCAAAAATTTCCAGAAATCGAGCTGTATGTTGATCAAGTGCTGTGAAAAATTCTTGCTTGAGGTTTTTGCTTGTGATGCGAATAAACTCTGCATTGATCTGTAAAAGGAAAAAGAACAATGTTATATCTATTAGGCTTTTGGTTACTGTGTTATAGGGATACTTGAAAATTGCCTTATTTACTCACTTTAGTAGTATCCCAAATGTACCTCTATTCTTCAGATAAACGTAAATGTATATATTTAGAAAAAGAGAGTTCATATGGATTAATGTCATGATCACTGTATAGTATGTGCTTTTAAGAGCTTTCACATTCTTTCATACTCAGAGATGGACTATTTTTCTAAGAATTTTTATCTGAAGAAAGACATACATATCTGGGATGGCATGAGGGTAAGTAAATGAAGAGACGTCTTTATTTTTCAGTGGTGTAATTTAATTGCTACTTACTTGACTTTCTGTGAAGAGTGATGGCCATCTTTGAAGAGTCTCTTTTACTGGAGGCTCGATCTCAACAACCTCTTTTCTTCTCAAGGAAAAAGTGGAATCCATGTGCTGTGATATCAGGGTGGAACTTGGATGACATTTCTTCATTTCCTCCACAAGTTGTAAGCGTTTAGATTCCATGCTGCAGTCATCCTCACCAGCAGGATAATTGGGAAGAAAATTGATTTCAAATCGTTTAGGCCTTTTAACACTTCTCAAAGGATCTTGGCTTCCCCTTTTCCCTACGTTCATAAGAACATCTGTGCATCCAGCTCGTCGTAGCTTCGTTCTGTAATTTCCCATTTTAAATTTGAGGCTGTTCTTCCATCCGTTCCATCCAGTGGAGGAACCTGGTTCAGTGAGGCATGGATGTTTTTTGACGAGTGAAGATGCAACATCATTGAAATCGTCATCACAGGGATATGCTTTGAAGCTGTACATACACTCAGCAAGTTTTTCAAGAATTTCGTGCTTCATGTCCCTGGGAACTTGCATATATGTCTGGTCTCTCATGTACAGAAGGTTTCCTTGGCGCAATCTGAACTCAATATCTACAGGAAAATTGGGGATTTCAAATGTCTCTGGCCACTGAGCCTGGCGTACATGAGATGGCCCTTCTTCAGAAGACAAAGATACAATGTCTGTGTCAGCTGTACTTGGTGTAGGAGATGGTACAAGAGAGATCACCTTTAAGGTGGGCCTCTCAGGTAAATCTGCAATGTCTGTGAGGTTGATTAGTGCATTGTTAAAATCAGCATCTTCGTACTGAAGAGAAAACTTGTATGGAAGACCTAACTTCTCTTCAAGTTCTTCCATCAATGTGTCCAAAGTTTGTGGTTTCCTATGCAGCGTGATTTTCCGTATGTTATTTTCATTCACTATCACTCTAAGTATAGTTCTTGTCTCCATTGTGTCCAGTGAACCTAACAATGAGAAAAATTTATTAATTTTTCTCAATAGTTCTCAATAATAAAGGGATAAAAATGGAAATTCAGTTATTTACTCACCCTCATGTTGTTTTAACCCTGTATGACTTTCTTTTGCTAAACATAAAAAATTATATTTTGAAGAATGTTGCAAACCAAACACGTTCAGGTTGCCATGGATATCATTAGGGAGCTGAAACTGTTTGGTAACAAACATTGTTCAAAATATCTTTTGTATTCAGCAAAAGAAAGTCATGCAGGGTTGAAATAACATGAGGGTGAGTAAATAACATAATTTTTTTTGTAGGTGGACTATCCCTTTAAATGTTCAATTTAGCAAAAGATAAAATGTTTCGCTGTAACAAATGTCCTGCCCTGAATTTTGTATGGTGCCAGTGGAAAAGGGTCATTCAAATCAAACAGCTTAGTGACTTTCATTTCTGATACATGGCTGCATAGTTCATAGGACCGTAGATGCTCAATGTACCACGCTGTCTGTTGTTTGCATACAAACAAAATGTCAGTGTTGATAATGACAATTTTTACAATTTGTCTAAAATCAGGCAGACATGAAGTTGCACCAGCAGACAGAACCATATCAGGACTGTAGTTGATCCCATCAATGCACACATTAGATGTGACAAAGACAGTGCTTTGGGTAGCAAAATTCTGCTGAAGCACGTTCTGTACACTCTCAGGAAAATATGAAGTCAGTGTAGATGTCACTTTGTCCATCTGGACTGAAGGTTTAAAAAAGGATGACGAGTCCATGTGGTATGCTATCATTCTCTGATGTCGGACTGCCAGAGTTTGTGTGACATTTTTGAAATTTTTTGTGTCACGAATGATTTGTTTGAAGAATTTATGCTTGCCTTCAAAACGCATGGTCCAGACATCTCTAAGTGGCCCATATGTCCTTATTAGTAGTGGATAATGTTCAATGTAGTGGTGTTTAGGACGCAACGTGAAATGAGGAAATACTTTTAAAAGCAAACCTCTGTGCTCTGAAATTTTAGCCTCAAGAAAATCAATAGTATCATCCGTAAATCTGAAGGATGTCACCAGTTCTAGAATGTCTTTCAAAAGCATTAAAATCTCCCATGTTGCATCATTTTCTGGGATGTCAAAGCCAATCATTAGTGGAAGAAGTCTTACAAGTGCCCAGTTTTCATGGGCATTGCCCCCAATCGTGCCTCTTGAGGCAAATGTAGTTGGAATGACCTGAGGTTGATCGGTCTTGTCTATGAATTTGTATGGAAATTGTTTGATTGTTCTGTTCACATACTCAAGGGTGATGTACTTTTTGTTGATTAAATCATTGAGGCACAGTGACATTTCAATGGGTATGACACCCTCCAAGAGATCATGCATGATGTCAGGTGGAAAGCCACTGACAGAGTGAAAATGGTCAAGCTCATTTAAAACACACCGGCCTTTAACACCATACTGTTTTACCAAATTTGGGTCTTTTAAAACTTCTTCAACTTGCCTGTCATGGTTCTGCTTTGTCCTGGGTTCAAATCCTCCTGACAGTACGTCTTTCTGCTGTATTTCACTCTTTTTCACCATGCAAAAGCGGCAAGGGTGTTCCACAATAAAACTCTCTTGAAATCCTGCCAAGGAATGAGCACCAAGATTGTCAGCAGATACATTGAGTACAGTTCCCTTAACACATTCCCCTAACTGCTCCAAAAAGACACCATGTTTCTCCAGAGTTTTGAGGTCTTGTACAAGAGGGTGAAGGACTTTCTCATAGCCATATTGTTTTACTGCACTAGCCTTGCATAAGAGTGCCAGCTGAATTGCCTGAAGAGATGACCGGTGTTTAGATGGAAGATTAGCAAGAACCCAATAGACACTGAACATCTTGTGTTTCTTTTTTGAAGTGCCAAGAGGATTGGCAATCTCAAATTCATCAGTGTACAGGGTAAGCAAAATCCTAAATTTCCCTGCCATCAAAAAATCATTCTCACGATAGTTAGTGCTGTCTTTGTAAGAGTTGATCCCATTTGCATTGTTAAAAGGAGCAAGAACTTTCTCAAAGACATCAGTTCTGTTTAAAAGCACCTGCAGCATGTTCAGAATTGGCACATAAGTAAATGATTGTGAGTCTTTCCCAAGTTTATATTCTGTTGGCACAACTATTGGAAACTCTTTTTGAAAATATGATGCTCTTTTACTGATTGTAGAGAGAGACTCACCAGAATCAGTCATTTTCAAGATCAAATTATTCTCTGTGACAGCTTTCATGATGTCTCTCAAAACAGAATCATTACCACGGACTCCATGTTGATCCAGAATCTGCTGTATGGCATTACGCAAAAGGGGCTTTGACAGAAGAGATATCTGATTCATTTGTTGAATTACTTCCTGTACTGCTGCATCAGAGATATGCAGAATGGTTTGCATCTTAAGAAAGAGCAAGCCTAAATTACGTTCTAGTTGATTCTGCAAAAGATCCAGATTTTGAGTCGGGTCCTCTTTTTCATTTTCATCTTCGTCAAATTCAGTAGAATCCATTGACTCGTGGTAAGATGCATTTTGTGTAACATCTTGTGGTAATTCTGCAGCTAAATTTTGAATTTCAACTGCAATGCTAGCTTTTAACTTCCTCTGACTGCTTAATTGGTGTTCTTTACATTTGTGAGCATTAAATGTAGAATAAATTCTGCTCTCAAAATGGCAGTCATTATATGGGCACTGAACCTTTTCATTCTTTTTTAAATGCTGACGCAAGTGGGTGAAAAACTCAGATTCTGTACAAGGTTCCTTAAATTCACAGAGTAGACAGTGAAATATTATTGGAGATTCTTTTGATCCACTTGTTTGTTCTGCATCAATATGTTGGGAATGACTTCTTGTTAAATGAACCTTCAATGCATTAAATGACTTAAATGAACACAAACAGTCTGCGTGAAGACATGGAAATGGTGTAGTTCTGGTGTAGCTTCCATGTTTTATGCGATAATGCTTCAATAGGAGAGCTCTCTTTTCACAGGAAAAAAAACAGTACTTACATTTCCATTGCATGTCTCATCTCACAAAGCAAGCTCTGCAAATGAAGAAAATAATATTAACATACACACTTTTTTTAATATACGGCTTTTTTATTTTCATTTATAAATCAATATAGTGTTCAAACATTTAAAGTGTGGGGTGGGCGATATAGTAAAATATGTTATCATTCTTTTCATGTTGGTTTTACTATTTTGCATTATAGCCAAACGAATTTCCATATTTTCAAAAAACAAAGCTAAAAACAAAAATAGAATAGCAGACATTTTAGGCCAAAATGAATGATAATAAAAAGCTTAGTAATTGTTTTATCTTTGTTAATAAAAAAAATAGGAACAAAGATACACATTACATATACACAACATAATATACAAATGAAATAAAACCCTATACATTGGCTTGACAGTACACATTAATAATTTATTCTTATTAAAGCCACTGTATTTAAGAGGAGTGAGTGATTTTCATTGTCTTTTGTTTTATTAAAGGTCCCGTTCTTCGTGATCCCATGTTTTAAACTTTAGTTAGTGTGTAATGTTGTTGTTAGAGTATAAATAATATCTGTAAAATTATAAAGCTCAAAGTTCAATGCCAAGCGAGATATTTTATTTAACAGAAGTAGCCTACATCGAACAGCCCATTTGGACTACATCTCTCTACTTCCTTCTTTAATGACGTCAATAGAACAGTTTTTTGACTAACGTCCGCCCACAGGAATGCTCCCTCAACTCGCGCACTTATAACTTAGTGTTTACGCAGCTCTTACAGTGATTTTCTGAAGTAAAACTGACGCTTCATCTTTTGTGTGATGTAAAATAAACTTTATTAAACTCATCAGTATATGTTTGATTATCATTCGGACCTGGTCCGCTACAGCAGACTTGTAGGATATTAATAAATAATGGATACATACAAGCAGATGACAAATACGTTATAATAACCGTAATTAAACTACTAAACTATACCTGTTCCATCTCTATACAGCACTCTGACTCTGTAGGCATTACTGTCCGACTCGAAATGAACACCGTTACTGAGAGTTTCTGATATTATCATCATTCCGTGAGATGAAATTGTCCTGAGAGACTGAGCGCGAGCTCATGTAGCTCCGCCCCCTGTGCCAGCAGCAGTAGCTTATTTGCATTTAAAGGGCACCCACTAAAACAGCTCGTTTTTCTGAGCCCCCAAAAATTACAATTTAAACATGCTGTAAAAAATGATCTGTTGGGTATATTGAGCGGAAACTTCACATACACATTCTGGGGACATCAGAGACTTATTTTACATCTTGTGAAAAGGGGCATAATACGGGACCTTTAACATTAAAAGAATAGTTCTCCCAAAAACAATTGTGGGGCAATTGTATCATCATGTACATGAAAATTATAAGTTATTTTGAAGAATGTGGGTAACCAAACAGTTGATGGTCCCCATTGACTTCCATATCATCCTACTATGGAAGTCAATGGGGTCATCAACTGTTTGGTTAACCACATTCTTCAAAATATCTTATTTTGTGTTCAGCACAAGAAAGAAATTAATACAGGTTTGGAACAAAATGAAAGTTAGTTAATGATGACACATTTTAATTTGTGGGTGAACTATCCCTTTAAGAAAAAGGCGCATATGCCGTTCATTATTAGACTGCTGTCGCTTAAAGACCTGCACACTTCTAAAATACATAAACGCATCCGATTTAAATTAAGTTCACTTTTACTTTAGACATAACCAACTGTGTTCATGAAAACATTGTGTATATTTCACAGTATTAGCGCAATAAGACGCGAAATATAAAGTTTAGTAATCAGGCGCTGTTAGGTTGATGCACTCAGAAAATGACATGCGCCCATTTCAGAACAGCACGCAAATTAAATGTTTAACCGGCAAGGCTTTAAAGCACAAGCAAATAATTAAAGTTTGTGAATTGCAGTGTCCCGTGAGTGTAACTCCTGTGTGTTAACATCTGATGTAAATGCACGTCGAGTTGTAACGTTACAGTAGGCTTATAGCCAATGTTGAGACTGTGGCGCCAGAACTGCAAATGACTTTCGCTGTAGCACGACACTACTATATTTCTTCAAAACAGATCGTGGAGAAATTAATCCCACACCCTTAATTTAAAGTAATCCAAAAGTTAAAATATATTTATTATAGCATTGCTATATTTCTACATAACTATTGCAACATTAAAATATAAATCAGTAAAGTTTTTTTTTCTCAGTCTACATTATACTCACAATAAAAATAAATAAAACATAAAAAGGTTCCTTGATTGAAAGCATGGATCCAACGATTAGGCTATCGATTTGCAAATGCTAGACTGCTCATTTCGATTAGCACAATCCAACACAATCCAAAAATTTTATTAAAATAACACATCCAATGTTCATGTGTAACGCTAGTTTGTTTAATCTGTTTTATTTATTACACGATCAATTATGTATATTAAGCAATTCAGACATTAAAATAAGACAAAAAAGCACTGACTCACCTTTCCATGTGCTTTCCTCGTCCGAAATAATGGTATTACGTTTCCAAATCGGCTCCGCCTACTGGTAGAACTGCGCATGACCACTCGAAAATGTTCAAGATACTTATTATTTTAAGTAGAGGGTAATTTAATCTATTGAGTTTAATAACTTACCATGCTAAAAAATTGTCCTTACTTGATCAAACTTAGTAAGGTCAACAAACTTATTCAAAATAAGTTTTATTCACTTAATGTTATTAGTAAGATCATCAGTTACATTTTACAGTGCACGCAGTGTTTACTAAAGTCTTCCTGTTTGGTAAAACTGTGTTAATTTAAACAGCCAACAGTAAGCATGGATAATTCAGACAGGGAATGGAGGATGAAGCAGAGGCCTAAACAGACTGTGATTCGGTTACAGTGTCTGTGCTGATTAAATCTGGACGATAAGGGGGTGTGGTGACCTGAATGTCCCCCGAGCAGCTAACCGCTACTGCTAACGGTCGTCCAGACGTCCACAGGCCAGAGAATGTGACGACCGTCGACACTGATGTGGGTTAATGATGGGAGACTGTCCCACTGGCATGACAGAATGTCCGGAGATAGAAAGAATCAAGGAAAACAAGTGAAAAATTTAGATGAAATAAGAGAAAGCATAATCTCTTTGGTAAACTACTTAGTATGTTATTTAAAGGAAATCCCTGATCTTATGACAGAGCATTTCATTGCTTTTCTCTTCATCTTTGGGGTTTTACTTTAATTATTAAAAGGAAATTCCACTCTCCCCTTCTAGCTTCAGAGCCTGCAGAGGAAGTTCTTGCATCCTTGTTGTTGTTGTTTTGTAATAAACCAGACATGTTGTCATAGTGATATCCTGCAGAACCGTGGACGGTGTGTATTCATGTCTCTGTGTGTTCCTGGGACTTACAACATGGTTGTTTTCTTTGCAGGTGCTTGACAGAAAACTACCTTTTGTCTTTCGGGCTTATTTAAACTCGTTTCCTGTTTCAGGCTTGGTGATCAAAAGAGCAAGCACAAAATAAAACTGGTTTATCAGGGTTCTTCGGACAATTTTGGCAATAAAAAGTATGGCAACACTTTACAATAAGGCACTTGTTAAAGGGGACCTATTATGCCCCTTTTCAAAGTCTTGATTTTGTTTTTGGGGTCTACCAGAATAGTCTGAAGCGGCAGTGGTTTCCATTCTGGAATCAACTGCCGCTTCGAGCCTTTCACACTTATTTTTCATGTATTTGCAGCTGTTGCAGCACCTCTCTTCCCAGTCTGTCAGTAACGCTCTGTTGTGTTTTGTTCCTGTCTGAAGCCGCATCTTCTGAAAAGCTCAATGTGCTCTGATTGGTCGGCTGGACCAGTGTGTTCTGATTGGATGATTGCTTTGAGCTTGTTTCGGAAATGTCACACCTCTTATTGCGCTGTTAACTAACATGAACATTTTTATTAACTGATATTAACAATGGTTAATAAATGCTTTCAAAATAAATTGCTCATTGTTAGGTTATGTTTAAGGTTGCGTTTTTGCATTAAAGGCACAATATGTACGATTTTTCATCACAAGAGGGCGCAGTTTCCAACAATAACAAAGGCCTAGGTTGATGACGCAGTGATGAGCTGAATGATGGGACTTGCTGTCAAGCTGATGGATCTAATAATGTTTATGGATGAGTGCAAACATTCATGTTTTTTAATATTACAGTGGTATGAAGCAGGTCGCGATTGCTAAAGAGACAGATATCACACGCGAGTCCCGCGGATATAAAGGAAAAAGGACATTTAATTCTACCGAACTACCCGCAAGTGCTGGATTACTCACACAGGTCAGTTTATTAGACGAATTAAACTTGTGAGGTAACGCAGCGCTGCTTCACCTTGTCTAACGTTACACTATCACACTAAACGGCATTTAAATGTGTGTTGAAAGTTATAATGTTATACTGCGTGTTAGTTCGTTTGCTATACGAAACTAGCTGTAAGCTAGATCAACATTAGAATAACATACTGACCATATTCTTACATTTCATCATGTTGAGCTAACATTATATAACATTGATTTGTTTTATGTACATTTGCTCACCTGTCTAATAAAGCTGTCAAGTCGTGACTCGTGAAGCTCTGTCAAGTCCAAGTTAGTCGCGGATGTGGAGCTCTCGGCATCTCAAAATCGCCACGCTGATATTGATCCTCATTTTAGTTCTCCTTGTTTGTCCCAAAGTCTGCTTGCCATGGTCTATGTTTGAAAGAAACAAGAACTGCGTGCCGCTAAACGTTGCGCACTACGCAGTTGTCCACGTCTGTCGCCATGGTTACGTCATGGCTATGGCAGTATGAACGGAAACCGAGGATAGCGCGGATATTGCGTCATTGACAGGCGACATTTTTTTCTGGGACGGCCACTTATTTAAAAGTGGAATTTCTTTGAAATAAAAAATCTTTGGAGACTTTGGGGATATTGTAAGTACACAACTGCAGGAAATATATCACACTGTGCAAGTGATTTTTGGATATTTTATTACAAAATTCTTACATATTGTACCTTTAACTAATGTTAACAAATGGGAGCTTATTGTAAAGTGTTACCCACAGTATCTAGTTTGTTGTAATGAAAGATGTGTAAGAGTGTGCAATTCTTTTTCAATTGCTCTGCACATTTTTTTACTTACTATCCACAAACTAACAACTACTGTATGTGTCAACAGGCACGTGGTTCCAGGAGTTGTTTGGGATTTGAAACTTGTTTATCTCATGAATCTGATCTTTGTTGTATTCTCAGTGAACTGAGGATTTGATTGGTCGCTGTTTGATCTTTAGATACTGCTGTGACCAAACCCATGCAAATAGCCACCACAGACTGCATGAGACTGATCACATGACCAGCCGTGTGTGTGTGTGTGTGTGTGTGTGACATTTGCCAGCGACATCATCTGATAGGAAGTTTTGATGTGTCGGATGATCATTGTGTTGAGCTGACATGCACTCTCATTCTCGAGTGATTTGAAAATTCCTGCTTTCTGGTAAATTTGCAGTCATATGCTCACAGCAGCATTTGGTTTCCTCAAGTCTGCTGATTGACTGGATCAAGGATTGTTCCCTAAAGCCGCTAATGAAATTGTTTTTGGTTTTTTTAAAGCCTTCTGCCTTGAACTGCTTTAGATTCAGGTTGAGAAATCTGTCCGTGGATCAGTGGGTGGGGGGGAGGGGCGGGGGGGGGGGGGGGGGGGGGGGGTATATTTCTACAGCAATACAAGAATTACAGGAAAACATCTATTATGAAAGACGATTTCCTCCTAAGATACGAAGAATCATGTGCTTTCCTAAAAGTGGCTCTCAGTAAAAAATGCATCCCTGCCTTGTGACTCAAATGAACACAAGAGTTTGTTTAAAAGAAGTTCTTAAACATGCACCTGAAATGCCACAATAAAGACTCATAAACTACAAGTCAGGAATCAGGTTACATGTAGAAAATGTTATAATAATATGTTAATAATTAACGATAATACCAATAGTAATAATGAATAACAATAATGAAAATAAATGGTAAGGTTAAAACTACTGTAATCAAATGCGTTTAAAAGCCTAACCAAAAAATGTTATGGATATTATTATTATTGTTTTCATTGACTGATTTAATGTTTGTCAGTCAGTTTGAACTATTTACAGGCAATTTACTGTTTTTAACTGAATAAAACGTTTTTGTTCATTTTTTTAAATTATTAAAAAAATATTGAATGTCATGAATGATAGAATATAGTGTTGTATTTTAATATAGATACTATAATATAGATGTTTCTTCTTTTTTACAGTTTTACTGTAACATAAAATCACTTTATTGTGCTTAAGGATAATATGGTTTAGTGTTCGACCAGTAGGCCTATAGTTGTTTTGATTGCTGATATCTTAGAGAGCAGGGTGGCATATATTAAACAAATTTTTGTTTAATATATGCCATATATGGCATATATTGTGGCATATGGTGGCATATATTTTTACAAATAAAGTAATTGTTTAAAAATATGTGAATAAAAAGGAAGTAAACACTGTAACGGGGCACTCAGTAATCTGGTAATTTCGTGCGCACTGGTAAATCATATTTTTTCAAATAAAGCCAAGGTAATGCTAATTTTACAAACAGCACACAGTGAAAACGATATGAATATGACACAGTGGGACACTGGATATAACACAGCATATTTTAAAATGAAGGATTTCAAGTTTTTCGATCGCGTCTCCTGTGAAGCTGATCTTCTGTTCGCATTCACTCGCTTCGCACGGACCGACCGTCACTCGCAGGAACACGTTTATGCCGGCTACAAACGCACACTTCACAAGATATCACAGCTGGATTCGATTAAATCTGCAAGGTTTGTGAAATTTAATGTTTATTAGATATTCCGAGATTTGTCATTTGCTGAATGTTGACGGTAAATGATAGTATTTTATTTTAGCCTGATTGTTTGCCTTTTCTGTTACAAATAATATAAAAGCAACGGTTTACTTTTTCGCATACCATTTACTTTCTTTGTTTACCACTTCTGTCTAACAAAGTATTAGAAATGACTGACAGAGATCGTAAACTAATGAAGACGGAGAATGTGAGTGAGCGATGTGTGATCAGGCGCTGGTGTTCTCATCGCTGTCCGTCAAAATAAAAGTCCCGCTTCCAACACTTCGGCCAATCAGAAAAACTGATCGGCCGATATTTTAAAAATGCCAAATATCGGCCGATACGTCGGCCTTGGCGATATATCGGTTGACAACTATTAAGGTTAAAGGTTGAACTTGTAGTAGTTTTTTATTTAACATGCTGTATTAATTTAAAATGCATTTTCAAGTGAATTTGGCACTTGACAATCCCTTTCACGTTCTTCATGTTTGCTATAAAGGATTCTAATTGTTTTCCTGTAATGTAATATAGGATTAATGATTATTAGAGGGGATTGTCACCTTCACAAGGGCAAATATAATGTCAGTTAATCCATCATCAGATGCTTCCCTCCCTGTTCTGATCAGTGATCACATGACTTGTTGGATACAGTGTTACATAATTTACACACAATCTGTCTAATACTGCATATAGCATATATGAAGTATCGGTTTAATTTTCTGCGGAATGCTGCCAGAAACAGGATGTCTGACCAAAGTTGCAGAAACAGACTTCTGTTTTTCTAATTATAACCGCTGTAATGCTGTAGAATTATGAAGGACGGCCATATGTATCCTGTCCTGCTAGACTATACATTTTTCTGAATCAATAGCCCTTGAGTCTATTTTTACTGCCATCCCACTGTATGTTCAGCAGACTGTTACTGTAGACATGAGATCAGACTCTTCAGGTCGATTTCAACTGGTTGCAGATTATTCCTCGCTAAAAATAAATGCTGCCACTAATGAGGCAAGCATAGAGTTTGACTTTAGAAATTGCAGTTATTGCAAATATAACTGCTTATAATGCAGTTTGGTAAGCTGATATCGTGTGATGTCATCTTGTTTGTGTGACTCTGATTGGCTTTTAATTTCGATGTAGTAATATCCAACCACAATAGAAAAAGGCTTTGTGGAAACACTGATCATAAGGATAGTTCATTATCTGTTTCTAAACAATGTGTTTAGGCACTTATTTTTATCGCTCTCACATTCAATTGATTCATTAAATTGTTTGGAAGGTGCAATTTTAGTGACTCACGAACAATTCAATGAATTAGTGGGACAAACTCATGCCATTTACTCTTCTAATAATGTTTTCTGTACTACGGCAGAAGAAAAAGTGATGGGTGTGTGAAGGGCAGTAAAAAATTCCTCTCAGAGAACAAACAGTGAGAGCTCATTTCTCTTTTCTGTTATTTATACCCTCACTTCCACATAAAACATGGAAATCCCTATGCTTATCAACTAAATGTCTACACTGAAGTGTGCTTGTTTTTATTTTTTTAATTAGCTTCTGTTTTTGAATTAGCTTATATTTTTATATGATCCGTTTTCTTTTAAAATTGTGTAATTTAAAAAAATTAATTGTAATGCGCTTTTCATTTCTATATATATATATATATATATATTATTATTATTATTATATAATATATAAATATGATATATCAGGTTTAATTGATTGTTTTAGTTTATTTACCAGTTAGATATTTTGAGTGATTCAGCATTTCAACTTTTTTTCAGTTTGTTGCCAAGGCAAATCTAAGTTTTGTTTATATCAGCCTAATTTCAATGAACAAAAAAGTTTTTAAAAGTATGTTTTTGCAAGTTTAGAGTTAATTTAAGAGCTATTTATTTATTTGGAAATATACAAAATGAATGTTATAATTTATTATTAATTAATAATAATAATTAATAAGACTTTTTTTATTATGCTACAGTATATTATAAAATATAGACTAAATTGGGCTACACGATGAAGCCACTTGAGAAACAAAACAATGCCCTTTTTCACTTCCAATTCACTCTACAATTATTTTCTACTCCGTTATTTAACATGGCTGTTTATAAGTATATGTACTGTTATTTACACTGAGGATCTAGCTCACTGGCATAGTGTGACTGATAAGACACAGAAGGGGACATTGTGTTTGTCTTTCTAAAAGTGAAAGCCAGCCTCTCTTAAATAATCTGTAGAGTGTGAGTGTCTCAGACGAGCATGGAGTGTGTATATATAGACGGACACAAGATCTAAGAGGAGAGAGCCAGGGGATTTCCAGCGAGAGTGACTGAACTTGACCTGCAATTTGAAGGTCCTCCTGTTGTGTGTGGGCTATGACCTTCAGGCAATGAGAGAGCCTTGAGGTGAAGATTGCATATCACAAAAGTTACAGTAAAAAGTATACCTTCCCATACGGCACTGGCCCGCCCCCGATACACCTTTCTGTAAACTTATCTGTGATATTGTCTGAAAATAGCATGTAGCGCATTAAAATGCATGACATGGTGTCGTTGTTTAAGTAACCACAATGCTCTAAGAATAGAGTACTCACAAAAAACTCACACTGGAGAATATATTTAGTGAAGCTTTACTTTTCTAACATTGGCAGTCTTTGCTATTGTTCTGCTAATTTAGAAGCATAAAAAGCTTGTTTTGATGTGTCTAAATCTCTCTCTCTCTCTCTCTCTTTCTTTCTCTCTGTCTCTGTCTGTCTCTCTCTCTCTCTCTGTCTGTCTCTGTCTGAAGGGTTTTGAGTTCTATCAAAGGCTTTGCAGAACTATAGAGCTGTTTAATTCACAGCAGCAGACTCTCTCTGCACAGACTCTAGCCACAAACGTGTGTGTGTGTGTGTGTGTGTCTCTTTCCCAGGCTATTTGTGAATACAGACTTACAGGGCCATTCACTGTGCTCTTATGGATTGCTTGCCGATCTCCCTGACACTACACTATAAAGGTTTCTCATATAAAAGATGTTGAACTGTGTGTGGCACTCCTGCAGCTCCATATGTGAGACCACAGTGCAGAGTAAAAAAAACCACAACATAAAAATGCAAATGTATCAAAAATATTGGTGGTTAATGTATTGATTTGTTAACATTAACTAATAAATGATTAAAATCAGTTAAATCTGTTAATATTATTTAAAGGACCTGAGCTAACATGAACTAAGTTGTATTTGTATTAACTAATGTTAACAAATATTAATAAATACTATATCAAATGCATTGCTCATTTATAGCTAATGTTAGTTAATACATTAACATTAGGACCATACTGTAAAATGTTACCAATATACTATGGTAACATATTTGATAAATAACAAGATAACATTAATTAACCAAGAGTGATTAAAAAAGGTTCATGTTGAATTAATTCAAGATAAAAAATAAGACTACTTCAATCATTCTATCAATTAACTTTCTTGTAGTAATTTTCTATTTCAGTTTTATTCTTATAATAATTTGCTTCTTTCTTTGTGGATGGCAAAAACAGTATTTAAAACGGAGTAAAATAACAATAGCGAAAATTAAGTAAACAAACAAAATACAACAAATAAAATAATTATTTTACATAAAACCAATAAAAAAAAGAACACAACATTAAAAGGGATAGAGTAAAACTGACTGAATATGCCCATTACTGTAATGGCAATATGAACATATTGTATAGTAACGTTCTCTCTCATTCACTTTAATAGGGTATCATCATAGATGATGAAGAAATGTAGACAGCTGTGATTTGTGTGCTCCGCCCCTCCGTCCAGCCCCAGTATTTTGATTGGCTGTCTATTATTAATCCACAGGTCCCTGGCAGCGTAACAAACAGAGAAAACTGCTCTCCCCATCGCTCTCTCTCCCTCAAACCTGTTAGCGGCAGGACGATTAGAGAGTGTATGTGTGTGTGTATGTAAGAGCTTATCCCCCCCCCCCAACGAAACACAAACACACACACACGCACGCAGGTTGCTACAGAATTGCATTCTGGTTTAAGCGGTTGCCCTGGGGCTTTTTCTCCCTTTTACTCCACCGTCTGTTGCTTCCACCTGCACATTGTGTGTGTGTCGGTGTGTGTGAGAGAGAGGGGTGTAACCTGATGCCGGTGGAGTTCGTGTGTCTGCCTGTCCGTGTCTGTTGGGAGATGAGGATATGTGAAGTGCGTTGACGGACAGTTTAGCCTGGGTAATGCGCGGCTGCTTGCGTGAGGATGAAGCCCCAGAGATAGAGGGACCTGAGGCAGGAGGGTGACCGGGAAAGGTGCACTCTGAGCTGGATGGAACTCAACCGAGTGTCCCTGCTCTGTCAGGGCATTACCAGGCTATGGCTGCAACTGAAAGTAATGACAGGTAGGGGACTGAACTGGTCTTTTTATCTGTATAAATGGTCTGGTTTTGTCTTCTGGTCAGACGTGTCCTGTGTGAAGTGTTCTTTTGTTTTAGGGTTTGTCTGGTGTTTTTATGTTCGTGTTGAATTAATTTAGCTATGTAGACTTCAGTATGGTTGAGAAATTCACTTTAAGAGGGAGTTAGGAACCTTTTGGGTTAAAACATCCCTGTAATGTTTATGTTTGCATATTTCACTTATACACTAAAAAAAATAAAAAAAGCAATGTAAAAAAAATATTTGTCATCTTGTTGATCATATAATATATACAGTATACAGAGTTTTTGAAAGTCTTTTATCATGCTCACCAAGGCTGCTTTTATTTGTGAACCATCAAATTTTTACAATTCAAAATAACAGTTTTCTATTCAGTAGATTTATATTTATCACACTGTTCTTGTTGCCTTTGTATACAGTGCCTTGATCTGTTAAACTTTCCCACAATTCATTGACTGGCAAGTTAAATTGCGACCCTGAATTTGAACGTAAACTCCCCCCTCCCTCCTTTTTTTGCTCTCAGATCGTGAGAAGCATATTGTTTGTTGGTCAACGGTTTGTAAAAGTTTCACCCGTGTTCATTGGCTCTGGACATATGGGTAACTTTTGGCATTGGTCTAAACCCAGTTGGACTGGCACCAGAAGTTGTTTTACATTCAAAGCTTTGCTACAAGCCTGTCAATATGCACAGTGGTGTTAATGGTTTTGTCTTAGCTGTGAATGCTCATAATGGACAAAATTTCACTGTGTATTAGAAGTAATGGAAAATATTTGCTATTGAATTTGCTACTGGCATGCTTTCAACGTAACTATGACCTCAGGCTATATAAGACGTGTAAGTTGCTGAAGAAAATGAGAGCAGCTTTAATAAGGGAAATGTCAAACTAGAACACAGATACCTGAGTGGTGCAGGGTGTATTTTTTACCATTTATAGGGTGGCGTCCAAGAACACACTGTGTTTGCCATTAAGAGTATGTGGGGTGTGACTGTCTCTATTATATTTGAGTCGTTTCTCTTCTTTCTAGAGAGTGTGTATTTGATCCAGTATTTGATAATATGTGCTCTTTCATGATTTTAACTAGTTTTACATTTTCTGGATGAAATTTGAATTGTGTTTGCCTATGCAAAAGTCATCGTCACGATGCTAGTGTGTTGTGGATAAATGCCAGGGCATTCCTGAGCAGTTGCTAAGGTGAAAGGTTTTCAGTATGTTGCTGTGCAGTTGCTCCTTCAATGTGTATATGTATATTTTATAATCCACCAGACGAAAAGTCACTTTTTAAGTAATAGCGCCTGTCTTTTCAACAATCCAACAATTTGAGTAATCCATAACTCGAATGGATTGCACACGAAAGTTTAATGCGCTACCATTCAAAAATATTTTTAATATGAAGTCTCTTTTTTCACCAAGACTGCATAAAATACAATAAAACAGTAATATTGTGAAATATATTGTTACAGATTAAAATAAATGTTTTCTATTTTAATATATTTTCAAATGTAATTCCTGTGATGCATGATCCTTCAGAAATCATTCTAATCTGCTGATTTATTGCTCAAGAAACGTTTCTTATTATAATCAATGTTGAAACAGTTGTGCTGCTTCATATTTTTAGGGAAACTGTCTGTGATACACTTGTTTTGTTTTTTTGGTTCAAGATTCTTTACAAAGTTGTAAAGTCTTTACTGTCACTTTTTTCAATATTAATTAAACCACTTTTAAATGGTGTCTTACAGTACTTAATAGTACGAGCAACCATAATAGTGATGCTTGCAAACATGTCTGAATTCTCATATTTACATGTTTACAGATGGTTATATTTTTTCACTGTTCTGGTTGACTGCACAGGGTTTGTCATGACAATTTTTATCACTATTACTTAGTAACCATCTGTCTATATACGTCCAGAATGGTTGTTATATCATATGTGTGGCCAACTACAGTGGTTTTGCTGGGTCCAAGTCCAGAAACGTTTAACTCTCCAATATCATCACCGAGAGAGAAAATAGAAGATTGTAATATCATAACCCGTAATCAACAGTAACATTCTGCATTTATTTACTGCTGAGAGTTTTTAAAGACTCTTTTACAGACAGACTCTGAACTTTTGTGACCGTATTTTATTTTTGTTCAGTTTGGACCACAATGATCTGATATACATTCAATTACATTGTTAAAGGGATGGGCATTGGAATGTAGAAAATTTGACCCATTTGTTATTGGTGTAGGGGGCTGCGTGTGTGTGTGTGTGTGTGTGTGTGTTTTCTGATTCTTATCCTTCCAGCCTGGCAGATGGAGACTCTGTATAGTGCAGCAATAATGCCAAATATTAGTGCATGAATTCTTCTGTCTGCTGTCTTGAACACATACATATCTGACGACAGCACAGATGCAGCTGCCCTTTTTGTTAGCAGTTGGTGTGATTGTATAATTGATACGACATTGTTCACATTTGTCCATGCAGCTGGAGTCAGACCACATGTCTGCATACTGTACATCATTACAAACACACACACACACACACGCACACACACACGGTTTCAGCGCCCTTATGACACTCAACATGTGCAATGTTAATGGCTTATGTGGGACATCATTTGCTAAGTTGTTTGTGTATGTTGTGAAATAAATAATGAGCAGGTTTGTAGTTTTGCGTGGTGAAGATCAGCGATGCAATCCGTGTATGTGTCCTCTGTAGAGCTGCTTTATAGCTGAATTGTAAATTGAATTGGTTTCATAATTGAAAAACTGTAACATTGTAACACTGTTATTGAACTAATTAAATCAACATTGAACTGAATTGAGCTGAATAACGACAACTGTCTTCTGTAGAGCAGCTGAAATTGAAGTCATTTCATAGTGTAATTGATCAATTTGGCAACAAAATTATTTTGCTGTTTATTTCTGTAAAGCTGCTTTGAAACAATTTGTATTGTATTAAGCACTATATATGTGGTTAAGGATCTGAACTGTGCAAATACAAATTGATGTTTGATCCCAGAATCTGAATGAATTATATCAAAGCGATAGTTCACCCAAAAATAAAAAAATCACCGTCATGTCATTCTAAACCTGCCTGACTTTATTCTGTGGGGCTCAACAGAAGATAGAAGTGTTTCAACCATTTTTGTCCACATAATGAAAGTTAATGCATGAGGTCGAAAACAACATTGGACCACATTAGTGCTTTTCACACTGTGCTTAACCCCGGGTTATCATCGTTTAAACACCGCTTTTAACCCCGGGTAAAGGAACGTTTCACACTTGTAATTTAGAAGCAGGATTAGCACCGCTTTTTACCCGGGATTATGAAACCCTGCCAAACTTGTACGGTGTGAAATGATGCGGTGTTAGAATGTTAAAGCTAGACGCTTAGCAACAGTCAAACAATTGCAGACATATTTGCGTGCTTTGTACAGTCACGGAAACACTGCACATTGTATATAAAAAGTAAATTGAGCGTTTGAAAGGAAAAAATGTCAAATGCTGACAGAAAATGAGACCGTTTCATTCTTACCTTTTATAGTCCAAAATGTCCATTCAGTAAACTCGATAGTACAGTCGTCAATACCAGGATGCGCAATGCGAAACGTCAGCTTATGAATACCCTGGATTAATTGTTAACCCTGGGTAAATTATGACCAGTGTGAAATGTGAAGCAAGATAACCCAGGATTCCGTTTAGCAGGGGTTTAGAATGACCCAGGGTTAACTATTTCAAGTGTGAAAAGCCCTATTTATTTATATTGTATGGACAGAAGAAAACACTGATTCCTTCTTTTCAAAATGTGTTTTTTGTTACACACAAAATAAAGTTAGTTCTATTTCAAGGTTATAAATTTTGATTGATACGAGGGACTAAATGATGACAGAAGTTTTCTTTTTATAATCATCCCTTTGTCGCATGGTTTACAAGAAGACTTACCCAAAGATGATATAGACCATTGATGAACTACTCCTTCAAGTGATTAATATCATATAATATGATTCCGTATGTTAACTGTTGTATTAGCCACTGTGATGTTCAATGAGCTTTGCTTTGTTTAGAGCACATGAAACATCTAGTTATTGTGGTGTGGATATCACAATGAGATGTGGGTGTGACTCTCATGTGAAAGGTGTATGTGTGTGTCTCTTCTTTGCTGTATTACCTGGCCTTCACTGTCTAGTGTAGCAGCAGTAATGGTTTCTGTATTGCACTCCCGTGTGTTTTACCCTGGCCTGGTTTCTTTATAGTTCAGACAGGCTCGGACAAGACACAGTCAAAGAGGTCTTTAACAAAAACTGCAATATGTGTTTAACCTGGGCTGCTTGCACAGACACGAAGAACAAAGAGGGTGTTTGCCTTGCATGTTAACATTAAGTGTGTGTGTGTTTGTCAGTATGTGTCTTGTTTTTCCATCTGAGCTCTTAGTGTAATACTTAGGTTTTTAAGCCACTATACCCAACACTCACCTGTAAATAATGCAGAGAGTGAACACAACCTCAGAGACACGGAAAACATGCTGTCCTTGTTCTCCTGCACCAGGAAACTGAGTTCCAAGAGAGGTGAGATCTTCAGGCTCACGATTGCACATTTATAGCTGAATTTTACGCAATAGTGAATAGTTTGGAGAAGTTAATAATAATTAGGAGGAGAGCATCAGGATGTTTGACAGATAATAAGAGCAGTGTCGTGTGTAACATTTACAATTTTTTTTAATAATCAAAACAAATCAAGGCTCCATATCACCATCATATCAAATTATTAAATTGTATTATTAACTTTTATTTTATTATTAAATCTAACATTCCTTTTTAAATTTATTTACTGAAAAATACAATAGTTACAATCAATGTGAGTCTTTGAATTTTTTATTTTATTGGTTGTGCACATTTTGCAAATTGTCAAAATGCAACACTTGGTTTCATGAATCGTTCCTTCGATTGTGATGCCTGTATAAATACACTTTTTACCCATACAAGTCATAGTATAGCTTGTATGTCATTACATGCACACTATGACAGAAAATAAAGACTTAAAAATAAAGAGTTACATTCAAGCTATTTTAAGGCATGAATTAATGAATAAATAAAAAATTCACAGGAAAACGTGTTAAATATGTAATTTTGGTGATCAAAGATGAGTTGTGAGGGATACAATTGACAACAGGGGGACTTTAAGTAACGCAGTACTTTAAATGTAATGGATAACATTGAACAATGCTTTCTGTGGTTCTCCTTTTGTGAGCGAACACAATCATTTAACAAAAGACATCTATCAGTTTCCTGAGATGAATATGGGTCTTTCATAACTGGGATCTTTTAGGTTACAATCCAAACCCAGATCTTCAATCACATTGAGGTAGCGGTCACGGCTCAACCCATCCGAGTGGCATTAAATATGTAAGGCCTTGTAAAGAATACTCGTCTATCCGTTGAATGGCATTAAAATGAGAGCGTCTGCCCTCCCCCCGGTTCTTGTGAATCCCAGCACCCTGTGCTCCGGCGTAGAATCGCTTTGTCAATGTGCGGTTGGCGTTCTTGGCGACCGCGCAGGGCCCTGGGCCGTTTCTATAGCCTGCTATTGCTGCTTTGGTTTTTGCGGATATGTGAGAGGATGTTTTGTATTGAGCGGAGGCTTGGTGCCGTGTCTTTGTTGATTTAAACACCAAGAGATGAGATGGTGAATGAAATGTTGGACTTTGCTCAAGCTTCTTTCTCATGAGCCCATCTGAGGCGACAGCAAGACTGAACGTGCCCCCCTCTATCTCAACGGCTATTGTTTAACAGGAGCAATGGGATAAATGTAAATGAAAGACCACATCCGGTTATTGGATTGAGGATAAAATCACAAACTGGCTTCTTTATTAGAAGTTCTTTTTGTCATATAGACTGTCTTGATGAGATCATTTAGAATTTGGCCCAAATATTTACAAATTTTTCTTTCAAATCTGTAATTTTATTTTTATGAATTCCAACAATGCAATGTTGTGAGAACATGAATAAGGCAGTCGACGGGCCATGGCTGCATCGTCACGAAGGTTTAAGCCTCAACTCAATTCATTACTTGCGCGCTGTGTGGGAAGTTGTGTACGCAAAGATCCGAAGCGCGCTCCCAGAAAGAGGCTTCACAGACAGCGCGAATACTGAATTTAGCTCTCTTTCACTCCTCCTTGAGCTTGAATGGACAAATTCACGCAAAAATATGTTTAAAAAAAGCCTGTCGACGAGAATCCGCGTAAACAGTAGAGAAAAACAACACGTGTATCAGTATATTGGATCCGTGAATTCGCTCTCAAAGTGACAGCATCCTAATAATCCTGCCGCTGTCTGCGTTTTTAATATTAATCAGACTCTTGGCTGAATAACTTTTTGTAACTTTAATAAGGATTGTTCTGTTTAATTTACAGTGAACTTTCCAGTGAAGACTTTCCAGTGTTATTTTACACTTGATTACTTTATTCAATGTCTCTACTTGAAAACTACTGTTACTTGTCTTTAAAAATGTTTTACATTTTATATCAGTTAGGCTAGTAGTTTTAGCTGTGGTATCAAAATTGGAATAGAGAATTGTGAATTTTGACTGGCATCTAAAATGTTGGTGTCATAACTGCCTGTTTTTGAAAAAACAACAAACAAAAAAAACGGTTTCATGCCCAGTATTAAATAGGTAGCAGTCTTTGCTGCCACTTTAGATCAATTCAATGCATCCTTGCTGGATAAAAGTAATAATTTCTTCAAAATCTTACCTACCCCAAACATTTGAATGATTGTGTGTATATAAAATATATATTATATATGATTTATATTATTCTACATGAATATTAATATATTCTGTGCTGTTTGCTATTTAAAAAAAAAGGCATTTGAGTTTGTGCTGTAATGTGAATATTTTCGCAGATGAAGGAGTTGCTGGCATTCCTCTGTGTCTGTGTCATGTGCCCCGTAGCCGTGACTACATTCACAATGTAACAGCCTCTTATACCTAATTGCTTAAATGCATAATAGTGTTTGGAATACAGTCCAATTTGCAACACAGAGGAACTTGTCATGGAGTACTTGGCCATAAAATCCTTTGACCTGTTATTTTTAAGCAGGTCTATTTTTATATGTTCTCTCCCATCAGATTTTGTCTTTGTGATGTTGCACAACCTGTAGAATGAACCCTTATAGCCTGAAGCTACAAGTGATGAATCCATGAGATGAACTGAGTATGGATGTACTGACGCAAAGGCTTGCACTGAATTACAACCAGGTCAAAGAAAAGCAAAGCATTAGGGGCTTTTGCAATTGTTTTTCATGGTTGCTCTAACTAAAGGATGTACCCGCTTTTTGATGTTCGCACCGCAGGAACTGGAAACGATTTTGGTTATAGTAACACCTTTTGGGAGAGGGCCTAAATAAGCTCCTCCTTCAGAGTATCTAACTCAGCACAATAGGAACTGCCAGTGACACAAGTGTACTGAATGATGATTGGCCGAACGTATGCCATATGAAACCCTGGCACCCACCATTTTTAAAAAGCCTTGTAAACACAGTTTACATACATACTCCATGAACATGGAAAACCACAATAGATGGACTGCCACCAAAGTCCAGGCTCTTCAGTTGTTGACATTGTTGAATGCCACGCTTCCCTTCCCAAATTCCCCTTATTTTATTTTAAAGTATTTTCTCCTTAAAACTGCAGTGAACCAAAGACTGGCCTCAAAAACACGGTTTGAAATCGCTGGTGTTTCTGACCTCACAAACTAGCTTGTAACCAATCACGTCAACGTGTGATCGTCAACGAGTGGATCTCTGAGCTGGAGTGAGTGAGTGGAGGCGGGGCTAATTTACATATTCATAGAACCACATATAGTAAATGAGGCAAGGGTGTAGAGGTACATTCAAGCTATTTTAAGGCATGAAGAATTTTTTTTAAAGGGAAAAAAAAATGTAAATATGTAATTTTGGTGATCAAAGATGTGTTTTAAAGGAGAGAAAAAATTTACTACACGGACAAAAAAAAAAATGACAAAAAGCCCCTATTGTTATCTTTGTTGGTCTTGACTTCTCTTCTTCTCAACTGTGCCAAACTTTCAGTGCCAGAATCTTCCCATAACCTCTCTAGCTCAGTTTGAACCTGGGCTGTGGCAGCTATCTCTAAAGTCACGTGTCAGCGGCTGATCTGAGACCAGCAATCCCTGTAACATCTTAATTTGAATGTGGTCTGCAATCTGTGCAACAAGCCAGACTTTCGGCATCTACAGTT
This sequence comes from Tiaroga cobitis, assembly GCA_030578255.1. NCBI lineage: Eukaryota > Metazoa > Chordata > Actinopteri > Cypriniformes > Leuciscidae > Tiaroga > Tiaroga cobitis. Next base: position 47,726,095 of record CM060591.1, read on the forward strand.
ACCATTCTCAGGCGTGAGCCCCGTCTGTGTTACCAGGGTTGATCCCATTAAGGATTGACAGCTCTCTCTTTATCCTCAAGCATCTTTCCATTGCTCATCATGGCTGTAGTGAGTGGAGCGGTGGGAAAGGAGAGGGGAGATAGTTCAGTTTGAGAGCATGTTGTTATTGACACTGAGGGGGCTGAACTTTGAAGTTCAAGGGACTGTGCTTATATGGTGCAACAAATGACGACTTTGAGGAATGCTGAACCTTCATTTAAAGAACAGGCACAATGTCATTGAACTTTACAGAATCTTAATAACAGGATGAGTAGCTAGAGTGTTTGTCTATAATGGTGTAATGTGCCTGACATCACCGTCCTTCAGGCTTCTTTATCTTCTCCTGACGGCTTCTAATGTTCTCCACAGCTTCCAAACCAGAGCATTTCCTGTGTTAGGAGATTACATTAACAAGCCACTTTATCAGATGATGTAAAGGTTGTGCTTCTCAAGATATATATATATTTTTTTTTTTTTTGCTGCAGACAATATATTAAATATTATATTTTACAGAATAATCAAAAGTAACGTAGTATAAATCACGGTAAAAATCATGAGTGATTGTAAACTTGTTTGTTGAGCGCATCACAGTCAGGGTCGATTTGAGTAAAAATGGGATTGAGGAAGTAAATACAACTGTGGCTGTTGTTTAGTGTAAATGAATATAGCCTGAAAAAGTGAATAATTTAGTTGTCATGGGAATTTATTTTTGATATTTTAATGATATTATGAATAAAAATAATTAAACATCTTTTAGAAATGTATTTAAATCTTTAATATATTTTTTTTATCAGTTTTATTTTGTTTTGTCTTGCGTACCCCGTAAATTTTGAATGTTTTGTTCCTCAAAATCTGTAATTCTCAAAAGAATATTATAAAATGTATTATTCTGATTGTTCAATACCAACAACAACAAAATCTTAGGTTTATTATTTATTTACCAAATGTTTGGGGTTAGTAAGATGATTTTTTTTTTTTTTTTCAGTTCTGCTAACCAAGGATGAATTTATTTGATCACAATTACAGTAAAATGTGTGAAATTTTAATAGAATTTAATGAATTTGGTTCCCCTATATTACATTTTAATTAATTTCTGTAATGGCTGTCATTGTCTTTACTCCAGTCCAATGTTCCCTCTAAGCTGTGTGCGCACTTCTGAAGCGGCGGCCACGCAAAAAATAATAAAAGCCACGCAAAGGACTGACGCGAAATGTGTGGGGAAATCCATTTGATTGAGTGAGAAATGATTTCAGTGCTGTGGTCAACCGCTATAGAGTGAAAACTGGTGAATGCAGTAAGCAGGTCTCATAGGAAGAGAATGATGTGAGCGCGTGTGATTGGCAGTGAGTCGTGTGTGCGGACCAAATAGCTCAATGTGAGAGGCAACAAGAAACGCAAAGACATGTGAAATAAAATCACATCATAATGTTTTAACGAAGAGTGGTTTGATTAAAGTGGTGGAAATAACGGTTGATGGACACAGAACGGTAACAATTACACACCCACCCGCGTGCAAATTCAAAATACATCATTAGTTTAAATAGATGTTTTTGCGTGTGTGTGGGAGTTTCAGGGATGGTTAGATTATAAAAGAGTTCACATTCACTTTTCTTGAAAATATTTAGCTATTAGATCTATTTAAATGCTTCAGTTTGTTTTCATATTATAATATCAGCATTTAAACTATATTATATCACTTCAAATACTTCAATTCGTTTTTTTTATATCATATTATATTAGGCCTATATTTTGATTATATTATAAGCCGAAATAAAGAATCTCACAAGGGTATTGTTTAGGGCTCATTGCCATTAAAAAGTTTGAAACCCCCTGCTAAAGAAAATATTGGAAATTCATAAGCAATAAACAATCGTTTAACTTTGATGGTTTAATGGTTCCTGTATACAATTAATTGACTGTACAAAAACACTTTATGGTTTTCCCAAACCATCTTAGTTTAACGGCTTACTTTTCTTCCATGCTATATTCTATTATTGTAAAGAATTGAACTGTCCTGCATACGATTTTGTAAATTATTTTTCATAGGATTTCTTGGTAAAACTGTACAGTTAACAGCACTGTAAAAAAAAAATCAGGTAACCTAAAATGTGCTTCATTTAGTGACTTCTTAATTTGTTAAGAAGCTTGTTTTTCGAAAATATGATTTAATACCAATAAGTTACATCAAGGGTCAAATAAAATAGAAATGGCACATTCAAGTTAAAAGTTACAACTAAATGTTGAAACCATTGTGTTTCTACGTATGCTGTACAGGTCAGTTATAAAGAATATGTTTGCTCAGGTGGCGAAAAATGTCCGCCCAATAGAAAAAAGTTTTGCTCAGCAAGAAAAAAAATTAGAGGGAACATTGCTCCAGTCCCCACATCAGTTGTCCTACTTAATAATTTTTGGTAAACCATGGTATTTTTCAGGACTCTTTTATCAAAGTTATTCTATTTTATTTAATTTAATTTATTTTTATTTTAGATATTTTATTTTTATTATATTATATCTTTTTTATTTTACTTTATTTATCTTTAATTCACTTTACAGTTTCTTGGTCAGTAAGACATTTCTTGCATGTAAATTGTATGAGATTGGCAGGCATGGCAAAAAGTTAATTCTGGACTCTGATCAACTGCACAGACACATACAACTATTAATATTTTACTTGTTGCTAATTTAAAGCAGCAAAAGCCCTCCTATCTGTTTCTTACAACCTCTGTGTTGTCGACCCAGATGATCTGTTGCACAGATGGATGTTGTCTGCTGGACACAGGGAGTGTGTGTGTGTGTGTGTGTGTGTGTGTGTGTGTCTTTATCCGTGCTGATAGGCACTGTGCCAGTGGTTAGTCAGGATGGATCGTTTTGTTTCAGATTCATCTGTTCACACTGGCCTAAAAAGCCAGCTCTTAAAGTCATAGAGTCTGATCCTGAGAGAGATGCGGTGCACCACAGCAGTGACTCTCGCTCACACACACACTGCGGCGGCTCAAGACTCTCAAAAGCTGCTTACAATAATCCATCATCTCACGATGCACATGAAAATGCGCTTGTTTTTCTCTGTTTTCACCTTCTCATCTCCATCAATCCGTTCATTCAACTGCTCTTCCATCTTTCCATCCATACAACTGCTCTTCCATCCGACCGCACCTCCATCCATTCATATGCTCTTCTCAAACTCTGACCAAGAGCATGCCATCTTCACTATAACCCACATCTGGATTAAGAATGTGAAGTCAGATTTCTGTCTATGATATTGTGTGATGGTTTTTGCATAAATTAGAGTTTAATTAAAAAACTAATTCATCCAAGTCAAAAACAGCTTAAAGGGATAGTTCGGCCAAAAATGATATTTAACCCATGCATTACTCACCCTCAAGCCGTTCGAGATGCATATGTCAATCTTGTTTCAGACGAACACATTTTCAGTTATTTTTGAAAATGTCTTAGACCCTTCAATGGATATAATGTGAAGCAATGGGGTCCACCTCCTTCAAGTCCCAAAATGTGAATACATCCTTCACAAAAGTAATCCATCCGGCTCCAGGGGGATAAACGAAGGCCTTCTGAGGGTAATCCGTGCGGTTTTGTCCTAAAAATATACATATTTAAAACTTTATAAATGAAAATATCTGACTTCCGGCAACGATCGACACGCGTGCGTTCACGCGCTTTCTTGTTTTGTTTTGCTCTGCTCTCTGGCTGCGCTGGCGCGTTCGTTCTACGTCACAACAGTTCCTACGCTACGTCTTACCTCGTACGCCGGCTTCCATCACCCGTGAACGCGCGTCGATCGTTGCCGGAAGTCAGATATTTTCATTTATAAAGTTTTAAATATGTATATTTTTAGGACAAAACTGCACGGATTACCCTCAGAAGGCCTTCGTTTATCCCCCTGGAGCCGGATGGATTACTTTTGTGAAGGATGTATTCACATTTTGGGACTTGAAGGAGGTGGACCCCATTGCTTCACATTATATCCATTGAAGGGTCTAAGACATTTTCTAAAATAACTGAAAATGTGTTCGTCTGAAACAAGATTGACATATGCATCTCGAACGGCTTGAGGGTGAGTAATGCATGGGTTAAATATCATTTTTGGCCGAACTATCCCTTTAATTTGATCATAATATACATTGCAGCATCACTTCTTTTCTCACAGTATCTAAACGGTTTGATCAAGGATTCAGAATCAATTCTTTCTTTGTGGAGACAATAACTCAAATTATCGTGCACTTTAATCTATAAAAGTTTGCAGACCAAACAACTCTATTACACACTGCATGAAAGGTAATATCTGAAAAAGCATAATAGGGGCGGCACTTTAAAAGTGTAGTAACTTTTTTCCCCCCTTTTTTTATGACTCTGTGGACTAACTGAATCTCTTTTTTTGTCATTCAGATGAGATTATGCAGCAGGAGAGCAGTCCTCTGTGTGCCGCAGACATCAGCCCAGACCTCAGGAAACAGTTTGCCTTCCTGTCAGGTGAGTCTCCTACACAATCAGTCCCAGAATGCATTGCCAATAAAGACCATTGTGTGCCGACTGTCAGAGATCCTGAAAGCTTCATCAAAATGATCAACATTAAATGAGTTTACATGTACATGTACAACAAAACACTGACTTTTTGCATGAAGCTAATTGAACAAACTCTAAGTTTCAGTGTAGGTTTAGTGTTGACAAAACCACACAAATTCAGCCTGCTTTAGATCAGGTTCAGCGGGCTCAAAATGCTCGGTATAAACAGTCTCTGTCTGAGTTTGAACCAGAGTTAGTGAATAACTCTGAAGCGCATGCACCCAAGAGTGTGTCATGTGCTGCGAACAGCCAATCACACGCAGCATGGAGAGTGTCAGTTTAATTCACTCCTTGCTAGAGAGCCATGCAATTCACTTATCTTTTGAAGATGAGATGAAAAATGCGAAATATCATGAATTTAAATGCCTTCACATGGCAGGAATAAACACTGCTGCTGCAGCTGAAAGAAAATATCGGACTACATCAATACAAGTGTCAGCTGAATTTAAATAATAATTTATATAGGTTCACAAAGAGCTCAAAAGTATACATGTAAGCTTAATCTGTTCAAAAGCTTGTATTTATATTAATTTAAATGCAAAGTTGAATATTAAGTGTCAGTTAATATAATAATTCTATCTATTAAATGAATTAAACATAATTAAATGATAACATTTTATGACTATAAACTGCTTTAACTTGGAGTGAGAGATACAGGGGGAGTGGCTTTAATGTGTCAGATATATGTCACTTTGCTCACAACTGATTGGTCCAGTTTTGGTTTGCGATTCTCTAACCCAGAATAAAACCGGTTCCGGAGCAAGTTAGTCATGTAGCGCAAGTTACTGAAACTGACTTTGTGCAGCAGACCCCATGTAATGGGCATAAATCTGTGTGCGGAGTGGTTTTTGCTTTAAACATGGACCTTAACCTGAAGAAAGAACACTATTTAAGGTGTTTTAGTTCACCTTATATTACCATTCAGAAGTTTGGGGTTTGTGTTTCTTATGCACACCAAGGCTGCATTTATTTGATTTTTTTTTTTTTTTTCATTTGTTTTAAAATGTAATTTATTCCTGTGACGCAAAGCTGAAGTCTTCGGTGTCACATGATCCTTCAGAAATCAATGGTGACGTTCTCATTGTTTCTACAGTGTCTGCTGCATGAAGTAAATAACTCACTTAAAGGGATAGTTCAACCAAAAAATTAAAATCCTGTCATTATTTACTCAAACTCATGTCGTTCCAACCCCATTAGACTTTTGTTCATCTTCAGAACACAAATGAATATCTTTTTAATGGAGTCTGAGAGATTTCTGTCCCTCCATTGACAGCTACACAACTACCACTTTGACGCTTCAAAAAGTTCATAAAGAGATTGTAAAAACTAATCCATATGAATCGAGCGGTTTAGTCCAAAATTTTCAAAAGAGACTCGATCACTTTATATGATGAACGGATTGAATTAAGGCTTTTATTCACATAACTCACACATCAGTTGTGGTAAACAGAAGCTCATGGATGTTTGCTTGATGTGCAAGAACCAATGAGGTTCATTCTCGTGTTACGCAGCACGTTTGAGCTTCAGCAAGAACCAATGAGGTTCATTCTCGTGTTACGCAGCACGTTTGAGCTTGAGCAAGAACCAATGAGGTTCATTCTCGTGTTACGCAGCACATCTGAGCTTCAGCAAGAACCAATGAGGTTCATTCTCGTATTACGCAGCACGTTTGAGCTTGAGCAAGAACCAATGAGGTTCATTCTCGTGTTACGCAGCACATTTGAGCTCCTGTTTATGTTTGCTGATCAATGTTTATTATGAGCTATATTTATAATCCTTTGAATATTCAAATTAATTAACCAATCATACCATTGATCAGCTCTACCAAACTTGGATGTCTTTTTTTTTTTTTTTTTTCAGTAATAAACAAACATTAAGTTGTTTTGATTGATACTGTGAAGCAGCTTTGATACAATCTGTATTGTGAAAAGCGCTATATAAATATATTTGACTTGACTTGACTTGACACTATCCTGAGTATGATGTGTCCGGTTTCACATATGCCATGTCAGAAGTGAATACGCAACAGATTATTTGTAAATGTCTGCTTTCACGGTGTCAACAGCAGATTCATTCAGAACGTGCACAGATTCCACATATGCACGCAGTCACTTAATAACACTCCAGAAACTCTCTCCAGTCTCCGTAAATAACCCAGTTAGGGCCCGGCTCAGGTTGCCCAGGATAACGCCCCTTAATTATTCAGTGTTGCCTTGGCGATGCGCTTGACAACACCGTTCTGAGCTGATGTGCTTTGCGAGGATATTTGAATGACAGTTAGGCTGTGTGTGAGTCCTATAGAAGAGTTTTATGGTGAATAAGAGGATTAGATTGGGATTCAGGTTTTTCTATAAAACCCCTCATGCTTTTATTGCATCAAATCAACGAGAGAGTCTCTGAATATTTACAAACCTGACTCAACTCATGCATTATACATGCCATGAAACATTTACCACGATAGTGCCAGAAGAGTGAACAACAACCAAGTTGCATCGTTAAAGAAACAAGGATATTCCATGCAAAATTATTTACAAAAACAAATAGGACTTTTATAATACTAAATGTATTTTTGTAACCTTTTGAGAGAGAGAGAGAGTTCAGTGCAAAATGGTTCATTTTTAATGCGTTATGGCAGTACTGTATTTAAAGACTGAGGTTTCTATGATTACCAGAATCAGTGTTCATTGCATCTCTGGCTTCTGTTAACCGGTGGCCTTTTGCCTTAAGAAATCATCGTCAGTTGTGTTGTGCGCTGTAAGGGGTGTCATCCATTTTATACTGTTGCCTGAATTCTAAGTGGAAAGTTTTTTTCCATCTAGAGTGCGCAACTGATGTGCACTAGCCAACACTATATTGCCTATCTTGCAATTTGGAGAGGACTGCTGAGAAATGCTGTCCAAATTTTTTTTTTTTAGATTGCTCACTCACTTTTACCAACCTCCCCTTAGTGCACTATGTGGAGCATTGATTACTTGGTGACTTGTGAATGCAGGAACGAGTGAGCGATTTTAATGTAGTGTGTGTGTGTGTGTGTTCCTGTGGTCTCTGCTGGCCTCATGCCTCAGTTCTCCACCTAGATTTAATGACAGACCTCAACTGCTAGACTCTCCCTCTGTTTATTTCCTGTTTTCATTTCCTTTTTGCTCTTTTCATCTTTTTCTGACCAACTTTTTTCCTCCAGACGGTTGCAGCTGCCCGTGTCTGATATTATCGCGTGTGTGTGTGATAGAATTACAGGAAACTAAAGTCACCCAGTATGTGAAGTTTTGATGAAATCTTTGTATGGAGTGTTTTATCTTTTTTCCTGTTAATGTTGTCCGTGTTCCTTACTTCTTGGGTATGTTTTGTGTGTGTGTGTGTTCTGATTATTTACTGTATTCTACAACATTATACTCTACTCTGTTATACACTCATTTAATTTACACCTTTCTGCTCTATTCTTCTATTTTACATTGCTCTGCTTCTATTATTTTTTTTTTATTATACTTCATTATACTAAATTCTACTCCATTCTAGTGTTCTACCCAAATTTATTCCATTCTACTCTATTCAACTCCAATATTCTGTTTTTCTACATTCTACTCTATTCTACCTTATAGTCCATTCTATAGTAATATTCTCTATTCGTCTACTCTAATATAATCCATTCTACTATATTCTACTGTTTTATACTCCATTCTACTCTAATATACTCCCTTCTACTATATTCTTCTTTTTCATTATACTCCTTTAATCTATATTCTACTCCATTCTGTTGTTCTACTGTTATACCATTCTATCTATCTCTATTCAACTCTAATATACTGTTTTTCTACATTCTACTCTATTCTACCTTATTAAAGGGATAGTTCACTTTGAAATTAATTTTTGATATGTTTTAGCTTACCTCCAGTGCATCCAAGATGTAGGTGTCTTTGTTTCCACAGTATCTTCAATTTTGATAATTTTAGGTAAAACCGTTGTTGTCTGTCAGTCATACAATGGAGGTGAAGGGGGTCCAACTCAAAGAGCAGTCAAAATTAAACATTATTTAATGACTCGTAAATGTAAGTACACATTGATGCCCTAAGACACGAAACGAGTGGTTTTTGTGAGAAAACGAACAGTATTTATATCTTTTTTAGCTCGTGTAAGCATATCCATGTCCAAATGATCTGAGAGCAGGGCGCTTCGGTCTGCGCATGCGTACAGCGTTCGCCGGAATGCCCCGGAAGGGCTCCCTCGCGCGTGTTTACGTCACTCATTGTTTATGCAGAGATTTCGGAAGTTTTACCTTACACTGTGAAGATCTAAACATATTTAGATATACAGGATCGCAATGGAAGACGATTTCTATATACCAACAGACAACGTTGATTTTTTTTCACAACCTTATTTATTTGAACCTGAACCGGGGCATTCCGGCGAACGCTGTACGCATGCGCAGACCGAAGCGCCCAGCTCTCAGATCAGTTGGACATGGATATGCTTACACGAGCTAAAAAAGATATAAATACTGTTCGTTTTCTCACAAAAACCACTCGTTTCGTGTCTTAGGGCATCAATGTGTACTTACATTTACGAGTCATTAAATAATGTTTAATTTTGACTGCTCTTTGAGTTGGACCCCCTTCACCTCCATTGTATGACTGACAGACAACAACGGTTTTACCTAAAATTATCAAAATTGAAGATACTGTGGAAACAAAGACACCTACATCTTGGATGCACTGGAGGTAAGCTAAAACATATCAAAAATTAATTTCAAAGTGAACTATCCCTTTAATCTCCGTTCGACTCTGATATATTCCATTCATCTATAGTCTACTGTTATATACTCCATTCTTCTCAACTTTATACTATATTCTACTCTATTCTACCTTATTAATCTCTGTTCGACTCTAACATACTCCATTCTACTATTTTATACTCCATTCTACTCTAATATACTCTATTCTTCTATAGTCTACTGTTTTATACTCCTTTATACTTTACTATATTCTACTCTATTCTACCTTATTATTCTCCAATCTCCATTCTACTCTAATATACTGCATTCTACTCTAAAATACTACATTCTACTCTAATACACTGCATTCTACTCCAATTTACTGCATTCTACTCTAATATACTGCATTCTACTCTAAAATACTACATTTTACTCTACTGTAATATACTGCATTCTACTCTAATATACTGCATTCTACTCTAATATACTGCATGCTACTCTAATATACTGCATTCTACTTTAAAATACTACATTCTACTCTAATATACTGCATTCTACTCTAATATACTGCATTCTACTCTAATATACTACATTCTACTCTAATATACTGCATTCTACTCTAAAATACTACATTCTACTCTAAAATACTGCATTGTACTCCAATATACTGCATTCTACTCTAATATACTGCATTCTACTCTAAAATACTACATTTTACGCTACTCTAATATACTGCATTCTACTCTAAAATACTACATTCTACTCTAATATACTACATTCTACTTTAATATACTGCATTCTACTCTAATATACTGCATTCTACTTTAAAATACTACATTCTACTCTAATATACTGCATTCTACTCTAATATACTGCATTCTACTCTAAAATACTGCATTCTACTCCAATATACTGCATTCTACTCTAATATACTGCATTCTACTCTAAAATACTACATTTTACTCTACTCTAATATACTGCATTCTACTCTAAAATACTACATTCTACACTAATATACTACATTCTACTCTAAAATACTACATTCTACTCTAATATACTACATTCTACTCTAATATACTACATTCTACTCTAAAATACTACATTCTACTCTAATATACTACATTCTACTCTAAAATACTACATTCTACTCTAAAATACTGCATTCTACTCTAAAATACTACATTCTACTCTAATATACTGCATTCTACTCTAATATACTGCATTCTACTCTAATATACTGCATTCTACTCCAATATACTGCATTCTACTCTAATATACTGCATTCTACTCTAAAATACTACATTTTACTCTACTCTAATATACTGCATTCTACTCTAAAATACTACATTTTACTCTACTCTAATATACTGCATTCTACTCTAATATACTGCATTCTACTCTAAAATACTACATTTTACTCTACTCTAATATACTGCATTCTACTCCAATATACTGCATTCTACTCTAATATACTGCATTCTACTCTAAAATACTACATTTTACTCTACTCTAATATACTGCATTCTACTCTAAAATACTACATTTTACTCTACTCTAATATACTGCATTCTACTCTAATATACTGCATTCTACTCTAAAATACTACATTTTACTCTACTCTAATATACTGCATTCTACTCTAATATACTGCATTCTACTCTAAAATACTAAATTCTACTCTAATATACTAAATTCTACTCTAATATACTGCATTCTACTCTAATATACTGCATTCTACTCTAATATACTGCATTCTACTATGTTGTACTGATTTATTCTCCATTTTGCTAGTAAGCCCGACTCATTCGATCAGCGGGTGAAGGTCTCTCCGTGTTACTGTCTTTCCAGGTAGCAAAGTAATTTGATTAAAGGAAATACATTTTTCCATGTACTAACTCGTTATTTCATCTGACTCCATAAATGAAAAGGTTTTAATGATATATGTGCATCATTAAATGTAAGTGAATGTTTGACTATTCTTTTGAACTCTTTACTGAAAATAATGTCAGAGTCCGTTCGAATAAAATCAAATGTTTACAGTTTTTTATGTCAGGTAAATGTGTCATGCCAATTTCATAATCAGTTCAAAGATGATCAATACAATAACATCAAATGAGTAAAAGCCCTGAGGTCCTTCAACATTATGGGCTAATTTGAGTTACAAATCGCACGAGCCTCTTGCTGCATTTCATTATATAGACAGAAACATTTGCTAACAATAGCAATTTGCATTCAGAGACCTCTTGGGGTCAGATTGCCATTTGCCTGAAAGACACACCCTCCTTTGTGTACAGGTTATCTCTTAATAACTTATTACCTTTTAGTTTACCTCTTTGGGAATGAGACATTTGTACCAGTCGGACCAAGACGTTTCAAATGATACCAAACATGTGTAATACTGTACGATAGTTATTCACATTAAACTATATAGATTTTTGGGTGAATTTCAGGTGATCTCAGCATGATAGAAAGAGGGAACGGGGGAATGGGGGGTCAAGGGAAAAAGATGTAGATTAGGATTGCTTAGGTGAGACTTGCGTCTCGAATGGTGGTGAGAACTTCACGAGAGAGTTCAAATGTTAATTTCCTTTGTTTTCTCAGAGAATACCCCTCTTTTCCAGTTTTTCCAGCCTTACACTAGACTGCTCTATTTTCCATCTTCATACATATGATACAAATATCTTCATACCAACCTAAGCCATATTCTACTCTATTCTTCTCTGTCCTTCTGTTTTATACTCCATTCTACTATATTCTATTATTTTATACATAATTCTACTGTTCTAAAATTATCTTCAAATCTAATATACTCTGTTTTACTATGTTCTATTTGACCCTTCACACTCCAGTCTACTCCATTTTCTGTTTTCTTCCCTTTTATACTTAATTCTACGCAATTTTTCATTGCAATTTTTCATTGTTCAATAGTATACTGTGTGTATCTCCCCAGGTTGTGTGTGTTGAATATGATGAAACCCTCTATGTCTTTTTGTATAGCATGTTTTAATATAATGGAATGACGACCCTCTCAGTGGTTAAAACAGTGGTTAAACAAGCTTCTTTCAGCTTAGACTTCTAGGGAAGGTCAAGCCCTACCTGCCCCACAACCAACTGGAAAAAGTTGTGCATGCCCTGATAACTAATCGCCTGGACTATTGTAACTCATTGTACTATGGCCTTGATCAGTCTTCAGTTCGCCGATTACAACTAGTTCAAAATGCGGCTGCACGCCTGATGACAGGGATAAGCCGCAGAGACCACATCACCCCGGTACTGTCATCTCTCCACTGGCTGCCTGTTATTTTTAGAATCCATTTTAAGATCTTATTGTTTGTTTTTAAAGCTCTAAATGGGTTGGCTCCATCATATTTATCCGACATGTTGACTCTGCACACGCCAGTCAGAGCACTTAGGTCCACTGACCAGCTGCTTTTAAACTGTCCAAGGTCCAGACTGAAAACCAGAGGGGACAGAGCATTTTGTGTTGCAGGTCCTAAGCTCTGGAACGCTCTTCCTTTCAATATTAGAGAAGCTACCTCTATGGAGAGTTTTAAATCACTTTTAAAAACTCATCTTTTTGCACTTGCTTTTAATACAAGCTGAGTTGTGTAATCTTTTTTTTTTCTTTTTTTACAATACTATTATGTTGTATTGTATGGTTATTCTATGTTGTTTCTCTGTATCTGTACAGCACTTTGGGGCAGCAGTGTCTGTTTGTAAACGTGCTATATAAATAAACTTGACCTTGACCTCTCTCTCTCTCTCTCTCTCTCACTCACTCACTCACTCACTCACTCACTCACTCACTCACTCACTAACTAACTCTCTCTCTCTCTCTCTCTCTCTCTCTCTCTATCTCTCTCTCTCTCACACACACACTCACACACGCACACACACACACACACACCTGGTCCAGATGGATTGAAGCACTTTAGTTTTGCTCTACTTATGATTACAAATGCGACAGCAGTGTCCGTTTCACATTGTGTGTTCACCTGTGTGTGGCTGTCATAAAGGTGTTAATATGTGTGAGCTCTGCAGTGGATCCATCCTGCTCTATTAATCTCAGTGTAGCAGCCAAACATACACACACACACACACACACCACATGACCTCTGTCACTGCACACAATGCACCAAACATGTCCTTCTTCCTCTTTCCCTTTCTGTCTCTCTCTCTTTCTCTCTCCCACACACACAGACTAACAAAGTTAAAGCCTCAGTAATGATGTGTATGATGTTTATCATCCGTATTTCAAAGCTCAGTGACTGCAAAAGAGGAGATTTGAAGGTTTGGTCCTCATGGTGTTGCGTTGTGCCCTTGACATTGCCTCATGTCCTTGATCTTGCACATCTATGCAGTTCGTAATAGCTGAGATTAGTCTTCTGTGAATGTATGCAGTCTCTGTCTTCCTCTGTGTGAGCTGTACATGGGAAGATGTGGAAGTGCCCCCTTGTGGGTAGAAGACTTTTTTTAAATGCATAAGTGTTGATACTACAAATATCTCAGATCTGAGGTCAGTCATGGCTATAAATGAGCTCAGATGATTTCAGGAGGTTAACGCTGCCTCTGGGTCTCTGGTTATAGACAATATCCACTCTTAATCTGCAGGGTTTCATAAATTATAACAGTGCAAATGCGTATTACAAGGCAAAATGAAATAAAAAGATGTTTAATATTCATGCTGTGTCTTAAACAGAATTGCTAACAGCTGCATTATTCCAACTCTGCATTTCCAGGTGGCCGAGGACAAAATGGCAGCCCCATCATAATTTTCCCAGAGTACCCGGCGTTTGGTGAGCTGGAGGAACAGGAGTTTCACAATGTGCTGACATACCTGACCAGCATTCCCAGGTGAGAAAACAGGAGGTGGAGGGACTTACACTTACACACAAAAAAATCAGCAGGGTTCCTAGATTCATGGGAATCTCTGAAATCTCAGGGAATGTGAAAATATATATTTTTCATAAAACCTATAAAAGTCATTATTTAAGAAGTGCTTGTAGATAGTGTAGACTTATGTGGAAACCAGGGTGATAACCTCAGTCATCATTGAGGGTTTTATTGGAGACATGTGTTTAATGTATTCTAATACTCTAATCTAATTCCAAAAATGTCTACTCGATATGCCCCAATCGAACATGATTTAAAATCCAGTGATGATCAGCGAGTGAAAAGTGTGGGAGCAATAAATTACCCTGCGAATCCTGTTAGAATTATTAAAAATAATAATAAAATTATGTATTTAATTTATGATTTATATTATTTTATTTATTCAAATCACTGGACTGTATATGAGAGACTGGAGGAGAAATATTTTGGTGTTTTCTTTTAGTTCTTGAATCGGACAGAAGGGGGCAAACTAATGCTTTCCCATTGTAACATCATGCTTTTTGCAATTCAATGAATATGTGACAAGACTGCCTGCTTGTGTGTGTGTGTGTGACTGGTGCCTCATTAATATTCATCATGCATATTAAATTAGAATGTGTGATTATGTACATGGTTAACAAGGTGATCTTAATGCCCCTTGTTTTACATATGCATTCTTAGTTTGTGATTAATCTGAATACATGTGATTCTCAGGGAAATACATTTTTTGTTATTATTGACTTGGAAATGCCATCATATCAATAAGTAACCAATAGGTGTTTAATTAATTAGCATGTGTATACTTTTTTTTTTTTCTTTTTTTTTATATTAATCAGTTCAGTAGTGCATTGGTCTATTTGCTGATCCTGTGAAATCCTCTTTAATTTAACACCCCTTGTTAATATTCAAATGAAAGAGTGATTCTGGTCCTTTCTGTCACTCTCTGCATCTCTTGTATCCCCATTATTTCCCATGAGAAACAGGGGGGCTTGATTGAGTAATTAGATGGATTTATTCATGCTGAAAATGGCCGATGGGGTTTTAATTTGGTTCTGATTTGGTGAATGAGAGGAGTCCAAGAGCAAAATACAGCAGCTCATGAAATAAAGAGGTGAACGTCACGAAAACCCTCAAGAATGTGCCCTAGTCATATTTCAACACAAAAGAAAGTAATAGGAAATTGTTTTACTTGAAGAAAACCATTGACCAGAAAACCTTTAATTGCATCGTGGCATTATTTTCACGACAGTGAAGTACATTTAGCCCCAAAGTATTGTAATGCAATAAAAAAAAAAAGTTCTACCTTGAATTAATGCTAATTTAAATAAATTAAAACATCATTATGCTACTCTCTGGACACATAATGCAATCAGGGAAATGTGCTTGAAAATTATGCCACAATGCCAGAAGTCTTATTTTATTTTATTATTTTTGTTTTTATTTATTTGTTTCTTTTTTGGCATTTGTTTTCATTTTATTTTATGAAATATAACCACTTTTTTATTATTTTTTTATTTTTTAAAATATAACCAAAACAATTTATTTGTAAAATTCATCCAAAGATTTGTAAGACATTGTCCTGATTTTTCTCTGTGGTTTCTGGCAAAACATCAACGATATTAAAATTTAATATTTTAATTAATTTAACAATTTACAGTCAAACCCAAATATCTTGCGGTTATATATTTTTGGCGTTAACAATGAAAATGCAAATGCTCTCTATTGAATATATCTTCGTCCCATTGTTCACTCAAAGCATCCAGCTATCTAGAATTAAAAAAATGATATTACATGTCGCTCTTAATAAAATGCACTAACAACACCGAACAATAATTAAAAACAGTAAGCACCAGTATGACCATAAATCATGCTTTAGAACCCCCCCAGAAGCCTTTGAATGGAAGGTTATAATTACAGTGATGTTTGTAATCAGATTTCTGATCTTTATTACTGACAGACACTCAAGGTCATTAGTCAATGTCAGTGCGGCTCTACACAGAGACTTTTTCAGCTGATAAGACCCCTACATCTCTCTCCTTTCCTTCTTAATCTCACCCTCCGCTATGAAAGGAGTGGAGAACAAACGTTCCTGAGAAAAACAGCCAGAGGCTTAGAGGGGGGACAGGGGAGGTGGGATTGAGAGGAGAGAAAAGGGATGGGGAGTGTGAAAATTTGGTGGAGAAGGCGGGAGCGGTAACGTGAGCCAGGAGAAGAGAGACACAATCTGTATGTCAGTGTAATGGCGGCAGATTTGATACACGAGTATCTGCAGTGCCAGTTTCTATTGGGAGGAGCTTTCAATATCAATCCGCACCTATCTCAAACCCACATTCTGTATTCGCAATTCAACCTAGTCTCTGGGTCTCTGTCCATCAGCGCTCTCCTGAGCTCTGATAGGTTGAGAGGGAGCACCTGATGCTGCACGATTGGTCGCTGCAGAGGGGGAGGCAAAATGTAGCCGTTCTCCCGGTCTGTGCCTACGGTGGCACTCATTCAAATGGAACCATAAACAGAGGGGCTGAAAGCAAAGGTGCACTGAAGGAAAGAAAGAAACCATCTGACGACATCGAAATCTGCTGAAGGACACTTGGAATATCAGCGTTAGGGGTCGTTTCTGTACATTTCAAGCTGCTTTTTTTTAATATCAGGAGTGTGCAATTGGATTTTTCCGCTGCCTCGGTCACTAAAAAGCAGCTTGATTCTGCTGGCGTTCTCCATGGTGATGGACGTAGCGACCAGCTCAGCATCTCTGCGCTACGCTTGCATTCTGGGCTAGTGCATTTCAACGTGCGTCTCTGTGTATTGATACGCTTTTGGATACATATTGAGTGTGTGGGGGCAAATGCAGATGTGTCCTCATAAATGAAATATGTTTGCAGTATACAGAGTGCTGGTTAATTTGCCAGTCTGATGTGTAAGGATGACTGCAGTGTGTTTGTTAGTTAGTAGAGACCTGTTTAATGATGGCTTTTAAGGCATCTGACATCTTCAGTATGTCAATGTTTATGATTTTTGGAAGTGTGTGTGTGTGCGCGCGCCCTTGCTGCCATGGTGATGGTGTCTTTTTGATTTTCAGTCTCAGCTCGACGGGGGTCGGCTTCATCCTGGTCATTGACCGCCGGCAAGACAGATGGGCATCAGTGAAGGGGACACTGCTGCGGATCGCGGTGAGCCCTCAGCGTGTGTGTGTGTGTGTGTGTGAGAGAGAACAAAAATGTGATGTGCTTGTGCTTAACTGTGTTTATTGCAATAGAGAAAATCATACTTTTACATTTAAAGGGATAGTTTACCAAAAAAATGACCATTCTGTCATTTACTCACCCAAACCTGTGTGACTTACTGTTTCCTAAGTGGAACACAAAAACTTAATGTCTCAATGTTTTGTTTTTTCTATGCAATGAAAGTCAATGGGGTCCAATATTGTTTTGGTCCTGACTGACTGACAAAAACTGTTCTTCAGAATATATAATTTTGTTATCCACAGAAGATAGACATTAGTCATAAGTTTTGGAAATGACATGAGGGTGAGTAAATAAATATAATTTTCATTTTTGGGTGAACTTTCCCTTTAAGAGAATTCCACACTGCAATTGGTTTCAGTAGTTTTGTCTTGTTTTCCAGTGCAAAGTTACTTAAAGGAATAGTTCTGTCATTTACTCACCCACACGTTGTTTCAAACCTGTATGAATTTCTTATTTCTGCTGAACACAAAGGAAGATATTTTGAAGGTAACCAAACAGTTGATGGACCCCATTGACATTGTATTTGTTTGTCATACTATGGAAGTGGTTTCCCGTATTCTTCAAAATATCTTCTTTAGTGTTCAGCAGAAGAAAGAAACTCATACAGGTTTGCAACAACTTGAGGATGAGTAAAAGATGACAGAATTTTCTTTTTTGGGTGAGCTATCCCTTTAAGTGTAGTCACTTAAGTTTGAAAAACAAAATTCAGAAAACAAGACTTATTAACTTGTCATTTTGCTTTTGAAGTAATCATTTGAACTTGGGGAAAAATGCAGTGCATGTGTTTCAACACTCCAAGATGAAATCTCTTTGCGTGTCCATATGGATGAGGAAACTTTTGCGTGTGCATGTGTGTGTTGTTTTTTCCATGCTGTGTGAAGAATAGGAGCTGACAGGCAGGTGCCTCAGGCCGTATGAGGGGATTAGGCAGAATTTCAGCGTTATACCAAATCGGAGGGCATCTAAACAAGGCCCTCGGTTCTTTTTATAGAAACAGTAAATATTTAATCCACCACAGAGACGTCTAGCGCACCACAGCACCGCATGCTGCAGACATCCACAAGAGTTTAAACACAGCACACTGAAAGCACAAATGATCTCAAGTTATGTTCAATCAACAATCGCAGCTGTTCTTTATTAGTTTTGAGTGTGGATTGCAGTGATCATCAGTGCTATTATGTTCCTGGTAAACTCTTCAGGCTGTCAACAAGTGTGTGTATGATGGTCAGTAGGGGAGAGGTCAGTGGGCTAATCAGATTAACTGTGTTTAATGGGGTCAGCACTCAAAAACGCTACTGGAATCAAATTGGTGATCAAGAAAATTTCGCAACTGAAATGTTTATTTTATTTTTTGGTCTTGACTGTTTAGTTGTCTTTGAATTCCAGTGCAGGCAAGGGAGAAATTGTAAAAACAAGATTCTATGGTTGTTGTTTTATTGCTGTTACTGTTATTATTGGCTTTATTGCAGTAGGGCAGGTATAATACAGCAGTGGGGAAACGAGTGCTAGTGTTTAGTTTGGATTGCAGGCCTGTGCAGGTTGTGATGTAAGGCTGAATTTTCAGCATCATTACTCCAGTCTTCAGTGTCACATGATCCTTCAGAAATCATTGTGGCATGCTGATTTTCTGCTCAAGAAACATGTCTTATTATGATCAATGTAGAAAAGTTGTGCATTTTTTTCCTACATTTTTTTTTCCAGAATTATTTGATGAATTGATGAAGTTCAAAATAACAGCATTTATTTGAAAGAAATCTTCAGCAACATTATAAATGTCTTTACTGTCACTTTTGATCAATTTAATGCATCCTTGTTGCATAAAAGTATTAATTATCTTCTCTTCTAATCTTACTGACCCCAAACTTTTAAACGACCGTGACACTTGAAACTTGGTTTGGTAAACAAGGCCCAGTTTAACAGACAGATTGTTTATTATCCCATCATGTAATGAAGGACTGATTTTATTTGTAAAGATGAGAGCTGGTCTAAAGCGACTAAATGAATTATTCACTTATTTCTCATGACTCTTTACATTAGTGTCCATTTAAAGCTCCAGTAGGTAACTTTTGAAAACATGTATTTGCTAAAACTGTCATTATGTCCTGACAGTAGAATATGAGACAGATAATCTGTGTAAAAATCAAGCTTCTCTGGCTCCTCACAGTGGTCCTATTGCCATTTGCAAGAAATATACGCTCCCGGTCAGAAACAACCAATCAGAGCCAGGAGGAGTGTCTTAGCACTGTCAGTCACGCTCGTGTACGCGCTGATCACACCCCTCTCTTGCACAGCGCGAGCGCCGGAGCGCGAGCCGTCGTTCAAACTCAAGATTGCCGGCGTGCTACAGCTGTGCTTATGACGGAGAAACAACCTAAACTGCCAATTCTCGAGTGACACCTGCTCATAAAACAAAGAGGTAAAAGGAAAAAGACTGATGACGATAAACAACCGAAAAAGAAAGAATTACACAGAGCCCATTGACTCGGTGTCAAAACTCTAGCCGCATAACATGTAGATAAAATGTCACGCACTCTGCTAAGCAACAATTGAAACCTGCTAATTCACTGGCTTGTCATGTTGCTGAAATAATGTACTAGCACACCTTATCTAGCATTATATATCGCTAGAATAATTACTTACATGCTGTAACGTTAGTTACCGTTATATTAACGTTATCTTACTAGCTATTTATAACTTATAGAAAGAGTGCAATGTTATAAAGTTACATGTAGGCTATTGGAAAATACATAATGATTTGAGGACCAAGTTTGTAGTCAAAGTATGGGCAGGCCATAGTCAATGTAAAGCATATTATTGACGTTTAGTCCCTATTAGTGAATGTGCCATATAACTTTTTATCCGCCGTCATCGGTGGCCCTGTTTACTAGCCTGCGCGTTCACGACAGGCTCCGCTGTGGAGGACGAGCTGTGGAGGGAGGGCTGTAGTGCAGCAGAGAGCAAGGGGCTGGGACCTAGAAGTTGTGCATGTTCAAATTTTCAGGCTAAGTCAACGTTTTCTCAAGACTCCCTACTGCAGCTTTAATAGTGTGAATGGATAGTGTTACTAAGTGATAGTAATAAGCAACATGCTCTTAATATTTAATCTCCGTTGAAAAGTCTGCAGATGCTCATTGAAACATGATCACTGTACACTCGTAGGGGGAAACAAGGTTCATTGGGGTTCTATGTAGATCTTGACTGAGTTTTAAAGGACCCCCTATGCCCAAAAGGTTTTGAGAAACGTCTTAAATGCATGATTGCATAAAACGTTCATGTTTACCAGGTTATGTTAAGTGATAAATTGTTTACAAGCTGTTTAATTCATAAAATGTAATCAAAATAATAACTGAATTAAAACAAAATGAACTAAATCCACAAACTGATCCCATGATGGGAACCACTAAAAGGTTCTAAATATGAAGCGCCTGACTGAATCCTTAAGGTTCTATATAGAACCTTTTTTTTCTTTGAGTGTATGTTGAAGTACTCTAATGTCAGTTGTTGTGAGAGTCAAACTTTTGTCTTTTAACAAGCTTGAATGTATTTGTGACATCAGATCTATATCAGAGTATGAGTCTCGTGTTCAGATTGTTTTTACTGTGTGGTTGTGTTGATGATAGAGAGGTTTATTTTACATTCCCCACAAACCCACTTTAGTTTAGAGAAATGATGACACACTCCAGGATTATCTTGCGCCATGAAGAGAGAGGAATTTATCTCTGTTTCATAGCCATAATGCATTTTGCTGCAGTGGTTGATGTCAGAGGGTTGACAGTAATGAAATAACAAGATTATCATTCTTCCTTTGCCTCATGTCCC
This sequence comes from Tiaroga cobitis, assembly GCA_030578255.1. Classification (NCBI taxonomy): domain Eukaryota; kingdom Metazoa; phylum Chordata; class Actinopteri; order Cypriniformes; family Leuciscidae; genus Tiaroga; species Tiaroga cobitis. The sequence continues at coordinate 47,747,356 of CM060591.1, forward strand.
TCTCCCTTTCTCTTTATTTAACTTTCAACCTTCCTGTCAATTGCACTTCAGATCTTCATATTGGTTGCAGGTTTTCAGTTTTTAACCCGGTGAGAGGCCTCCTGGGTAAAAATGTTACATCGAATATCTTACTGTATCTACAGTATTTTGCATATGATGACAAAAAGGGCATTATGTTCAAAAGTTTGGGGTCAGTAAGTTTGTTTTTTGTTGTTTTAAGAATATTCAGTAAGGATGCATGAAATTGATCAAGTGGCAAAGACATTTATAATCTTACAAAAGATTTTTATCTCAAACAAATGCTGTTCTTTTGAATTTTCTCGTCATCAAATAAGACGACTAAAGTTTACACAAAAATATTAAGCAGAAAATAACTTTTAAATAAGAATAAAAAATGTTTCTTGAGCAGCAAATCATAATATAAGAATGATTTCTGAAGGATCGTGTGACACTGAAGACTGGAGTAATGATGCTGAAAAGGAGTAAATTACATATATATATATATGTTAAATATATTAAAATGGCAAACACTTAATTTAACTTGTAATAATGTTTCACATTACTGTTTGTACTGTATTTTTGATCACATAAATGCAGCCATGGTGAGCATAACAGACTTACTAACCCCAAACTATTGAATTTGGTTCAATTTAGTAAGTTTGGTAGTTATTTACCTAATTTTGTGTCTAGTTTTAAACGAATTTGGTTGCTCCATTTAATATAGTCAAAAAATGTTAAAATAATTCATCATTTGACACACAATTTTTGTTACCAGGAAAAAAAAGCATTTTTTAAGTGGAGCTTTTACCCTGCTGTACCAACATACAGTTCTCTCTCCCTCCCCTTTTTCCTTTCTTCTCATTCACACACTCATTCACATTCTTCTCATCTCTCTCTCTCTCTCTCTCTCTCTCTCTCTCTCTCTCTCTCTCTCTCTCTCTCTCTCTCTCTCTCTCTCTCTCTCTCCTCACAGACACACACAAGCACTTAATCTACTCCTTTTTTTCTCTAACCTCCGTCACAGCACATATGGCTGATTGGTAATGGTTATCAGCAGTGCAGCTGGTGTGGAACGGCCAGAGGAGATTGTCCTACATGTGTCTGGAATCAATTCAAAATATACAAAGTCCTAGTAACATTATACATAATAATAATTAATTCGAAATGAAGCCCATTGTGTGCTGTAGTCCTTATAGGTCATATTTACTCAAAAATACAAATGATGTCGCTTCATAAATGAACAAATTAAGAACAATAAGACGGTATATATCATGAAAGAAATGTTGATGTTCAGGTTTGCTTGTGCTATGCTATGCGTTACATTGGTTAATGATGTTCTTAATGCGTTTCATTTACGGCCTAATTGCAAGTGTGTTCGTCACTTTCTTCATTTCTTTTAACATGGATCAAAATCCCTTGTGCACACTCTCATTAATGTATTTTTTGTTATTAGAATTGGTGCTATTAATTGATTTGCATTTAGATTTGGTGCAATTTTGTGCGTTCTACACCATGCACCAATGAACAAAGAAGTCTGACGGAACTAGTCCCCTTATGGCCCAATCTAATTCACTTTAGGAAATTTTAATGTGTGCTAATGCATGCTAATGTATGATAATTGGGCACAGATAAACATCTTCCGCAATGTTGCTAAATTGAAATATTGTACTATCCTTGTAATATTTGCAATGGATGACCAATGATCCTCCCCCCACACATACACATAAACACATTTCTTTAACATAAATCCCATATTAATATCTCATGATCATTATTTGTCATACTCTTTCTAAAACTCATATTTTATTTATTTTTTTATTAAAAAGTAAAAAAAAAAATTTTTTTTTATGAAGGGGTATATGTAAAGCATGAACTGTTGTTTCCACAATGACTCATAAATAATAATCGAATGAACAAAACAAGCATTTATTACGCTCCTCCCTCCCATTTCATCCAGCGGTGGAGCGCTTCAGCCTCCAGACTAGCTGTGTTTGGAGGTCTTTTATTATGGTGAACATTTCCTTTCTTTGACCTGAAAGCATAGATGGGCATCTCCTTCAGTGCTCTCTCCGGCGTCTCAAGGGAGGTTGTTAAGAGGCTCGTGTGTTGAAAGACAGGAGAGCGTCTACAATGACATCTGCCGTAAAAGGGGGAAATAAGCATCCACATTCGTTTTTACCCTACGGGTAGAGTCTTTGAAGTAGCCAATTCCTAGACTTTATTATATATATATGGATCAGGCAATGGTTTTTGTAGTGGATAATCAGACGTTAAAGCTTTCACTCCAATCTGACGAACACTCTTAAAAATAAAGCTTCTAAAGCATCAATGTCAAATTCCCCAAAGAACATTTCAGTGAACCGTTCTTAAAATAGCCTTTTTTGTCTTAGTGTGAAGAACATTTTAATGATCTATTAAGAACCCTTTGTGGAATGCAAAGGTTCTATGGATGTTAAAGTTTCTTCTTGAAATCATCGATGCCAATTAAAGAAGCTTTATTTATAAGAGTGTATGTCAGGTAAACCGGTCCCTACATGAGACTAGCTGATAAGTTCAACCATTTATGATGCGAAAACTGTTTTTAGGTGCTTTTCAGTCATAAGAACTGCTTTATGCCATCTGTATTTTCTCCTGGCGCTCAGTGACTTTATCAGTGTCAGTGTACCCTGTAAGTGTGACTCAACACACACACCTCGTTGGGTTCCTCACGTCCATCCACGGTTATTAAAAGTGAAACGCGCTGGTGAGGAGGCGTTTCACCTGTGACGTTGAGCTGTACATAACAGTGATTTTCGCACTGGGTATATGAGGTTAGTCCTGAGGTGAAAGGTCAGGGAGGTGAGAATTAGGGTCACTGGGATTTAGATTCCTTGGTATTTATTGGAATTTTTCTGGTTTTGTTGGTAAAAATGGGCCTTAGTGAGTTGCATTTCTCTGCATGTGTGGCTCATTTTACTATCCAATTTAACCCAAAAAGTAATTGAATTAGAATTGTGTATTGAATCAGGAAATGCAGTCGGTTTTTGGACTGGAGGTGTGTGTGTGTGTGTACGTTAATTGAATTCCACGTGCCACGTGTCTGATTAGTCTGGTGTATCAGTGTCGTGGCAGCTGCTCCCTGGAGACACGGTTTCTCCATCTCCACACACACACACACACACACACATATGGCTTTCCCAGGAGAACATTGAGTTACACCCCCATAAATGCACATAGTAATTCCTTTCTCTGTCTCACACTTGTTCTCACTCTCAATTTCCTGTTTCATTTCTGGAAAGTGTGGCGTGTGTGTGTTAGTGATGTTTGTCCCATATATTCATCTCTACACACAAATAGATGTATGACCCATTAGCATCCTTGCTCTCTAGGTATCATTATCAGCATCGACAACGTGTGTTGACAAACACTACTGCAGTCCTTACACACAAGCACATATGCACACACACACACATAATAATAATGCCGTGAGTGAGCGGTTATGGGGGAAGGGAGGGTGACCACATTTTTACTGCAACATGGAGTTGTTAATTTGGGAAAACATAGGGTGTGTGTTTGCACTGTGTATGTAACCATATTCAATTCATTTTCTGAACGCAACGAGACCAATGGTACGTTATCTTGTAATGGCAGTCTTTATGAGAGGCCCAAGGCAATCGTGTAATACAATCACAGACACGCAGCGGTTTACTAAAGCTTCCTAAAAGAGGAGCTGTGTTGGTCACATCTGCTTGAATGAGCTTTAATGGAGGACTCAATAATGGGGCGTTTCTCTCCGACTTCCTGTTGTGCTCACAGCCGACCCCTGTGACTCTTCCGTTATTGCCAGCGTGTCTGGGACAAGCATGGCCAATCTGCCCTTAGAGGAACAGGATATTGTCATGGTAATATAAAGGCGGGGTTCAATTTGAGGAGACTCCTTTGCCAGCAATCAAACATGAGGTTTTTAATGGAACTGAGTCTTTATGGGCATTATGATTATGAATGGGAAATCTTTTGCTCATTTGGATTTGACAATTGCTTTGGACATTGTATACAAATAAGAGTACAATGGAACGATGTTAATAAATTATATTTTTTCAGTTTTTAGTGTGTTTTGGCGGTTGCTAGGTAGTTGCTTTCTTGCTCAACAAGCCAGATGCTTTGATATCCATTCAAATCTAATGAGTTATGCGCTGATTATGTAACATTTCTGGTGTGAGGTTAACAAATCAGCATATCTCATAGTGTTGAGGTCCACTCTGCAAACAAACGTCCAATTGCCACTCTAATGATTCTCATTAGCCCTTGAATCTCACTCTTTCCTAATTGTTAAACGAGAATACAAACAAACAACAGCACTGTCCAAGAAAAAAAGGGGGGCACGGTAAACAAATTTCCCTCGAAACCCAGAGCTGGAGGCATTTCAGCGTGGCAGACTGTGAGATCAGCCCACTGTAGGATTATCTCGTGTTTGGCAGATTCCCGCTGAGCTGTACGGACTTGACTGTGATTCTTGGGATGGCTCAAGTGTTGATAACAAATCCCGATTGTGCATCTCGCCACCCCCTTTAAATCTGTGGGCAGAGTGACTGGGCAGTTGGGTGCCTTTGAATGCAGTGACGATGCATCAGGACATGCTAATGAAACTTGACTTGAATTTTAATTTGGGGTTTTGGTTTAAACCAGCACTATTTATGCTACAAACATGAGTTTGAGGAAAAATGCCCCTGTATGTACTTTAGTCTTATTTTTATATCATATGATTTAGCATTATAAACATGTAACCAGCGCAATATCACACAAGTGCTGTTTTTGTCCCGAATAGTGCAAATGTGATATTGATTTTATACAACAGGTCAATAAAAAACTGTTACATTTTAGACACAATATTGTCTATTTTTGCTCAGTTTTTCCAATGAAATGATTACCTATAAAGCCAGAGCAGAACTGTTGTGCGGCTCAGAGTAACACAGTGTTGTTGTTTCATTACCAATTACCGAATAAATCCGTGTTTTGAGCGAATCAATCGGGTGATTCATAAAGAGAGCCATTTACTTGATTCCTGAATGAATCAACCATATGAATGAATCGAATGAATGAATGACTCAATGTCTTACACATTTACCGCCACCTACTGGCAGTTTTAGTTTCTTATTTAGAGTATGAAAAATAAAATCAATAAATCATATTTTGGGGATAGTTTGCCCAAAAATATAAATGGTTTATTTGCATTTTGAAGACTTCAGATACAAAAGCCTCAAAATCCGTCTAACATTTTTCTTTAATATTAACATTTTTATCAGGCTCCTATGTATAGGTTTCTACCTAAGTACCGGCCGAGGCTGGGATTTTGTGAGTTTGAAGTGAAAGTATTTGATGAGCGTATACTATGTGCGGAGAGCATTCACTCAATATTATTACCTCATTTTTGACATAGGTGGCTTCTAGAGGCTTTTGCATTGGAGGTCTTCATTTACTGTGTCGTTTCAAACCTGTATGACCTTCCTTCTGTATGACTTTCCTTCTCTTGCGGAACATGAAAAAATATATTTTGAAGAATGTTTGTAAGAAAACTCTTTTGGTCTGTAAATGCAGCTTCTGAAAAAAAAAAAAAAAAAAAAAAAAAATCATGGCCACTGTAGCCTAAAAGGTTATGTGTACATTTTGTCAAATAAAATATTTCATTCTAAAACTACTTTTTGTAATGTCTTTTTTAATGCTTATCTCATTTAACACAATAATGACTTTAAATGATCTTTTGGGGTCATTTGCGATTCATTAGATTAATTAATAGGCACATCATGTTATCAATTAGATAAAAAATGTTAAATGTTTAGAATTAATATTTGAATCCGTTCTTATCAAGGAAATTATTTATTGTGACTGGATAAACATAATTTTTAGTGGTCAGATATATTCATAATACAGGACCAACGTTTTTTAAATCAGTTCTCAGTGTCACATTGTAAAGCCTCTTCTTTCTGCTTCACTGCTTACTGACACATACACATACACATACACACACACACACACTGTCAGTTACACTGCTGTCCCTTCAGCTGTCAGGAGACCCACTCCACAGTCCATGCAAAAATCACAGCTCTGTATCGATCTGCGGACATATTTTTGATTTGACGTGGTGCCCAGTAGGGAGGCATTTTAATGAAGAGACTGTAAACATAAGAACTCCATGAGGGGTGTGTGTGTTCATGTATTCACTAAGAAATAGAGGGTGTGAGAGAGAGAGAGCTCAGGGAGGGAAGCATATGTGAGACCATTGTTAGCCTCTCTAGTCTCTCAAGAAACTGAGTTGTCATGGCAACAGAATATAGATGGTGTGTGTGTGTCAATGCAGACAGTGGGAGGGAGGCTGTACCAGTCAAATGTAATGGCTCACTAACATAAGCTTTGGTATTTATATTTATTTTGCTTGCCTGTTTTAGATGTTTTTCTTAGTTTTCTATGTGTTTGTGTGTTTTGTAGGGCTCTTTCCCAGGCAACCTGCAGCTGGTGCTGGTACTGAGACCCACAACACTCTTCCAGCGGACTATCTCAGACATCTTATTTAAGTTTAACAAGGATGAGTTTAAAATGAAGGTGCCGGTAAGTACACACACACAGACACACAGCCTCATGAGTGGTTAATGACGAGTGTAGTGAAATGGATTATACGCTGACATGAGAGAAGTGGCCTATATTATGAACTGTGTGTGTGTGTGTGTAGGTGATCATGCTCAGCTCTGTGACTGAGCTCCACAGTTACATCGACCGCACACAGCTCACGCAGGAACTGGGCGGCACGCAGGAGTACTGCCACGAGAAATGGATTTCACACCGCACCGTGAGTACAGATCCAGTTTCACTACAGTACTGACGGGTGGAACGCAGAAATGAAGAGTGGGGACGGGATTGGGTAGATGTATAAGCCACTCAATGAATGAACGACTGATCAAAAAACGAATTATTTAACGAGTTAATGACGAGCTTACAAAAAATAGCTTGAAAGGAAGGAAACGCTATAGCATATAGTGTGCAGTATATGCTGTGTATGGTATTCTACTGTATGTGCTATAGTATACTATGCTACAATAAACATTTCAAACTATAGTATGCTATTTGTCACATGACCTCTTATGTAACATGCGTATCTATTGATAACTGCAGAAATACACTACCGTTCTAAAGTTTGGTGATGGTAAGATTTTTTTTTTATGTTTTTGAAAGAAGTCTCTTATTTATGTTATGTTTTAAAATGGAATTTATTCCTGTGATGTCAAAGCTGAATTTTCAGCATCATTACTCCAGTCTTCAGTGTCACATGATCCTTCAGAAATCATTCTCATATACTGATTTGATGCTATTTTAAAACGCACATCACTATAGAATCAATTCTGAATGAGCATGTGAACGCCGTCAGCGTTAATCACAGGTTCGCGTTTAAAAGTCTGGTTATTTCGACGGAGGTGAATCAATCAAAGTTAACTTTAGCTGGAAATAACATTATTCAAGAACCGCTATAATGCCAAAACAATCTGTTACCTTAAATTATATGTTTATCTCTGTAAAGCTGCTTTGAAACAATCCATTGTTAAAAGCGCTATATAAATGAAGATGACTTGACTTGACTTGAAGAAACGTTTCTATTATAATTAGCATCATGCTGAAAACATTTATTTGAAATAGAAACCTTTTATAACATTTATAAATGGTTTTACTGTCACTTTTAATATTTTCTAAATAAAATGTCACATTTTTTTGTCCCCAAGAGAAACTGCTCATAAATCATACAAGTAATGTGTTTTTTTTTTTATGTAAAAATGCTGAAAGTTTTCTCTGATGGGTAGGGTTAGTGTAAGGGGATATAATAAACAGTTTGTACAATATAAAAACCGTTGTCTATGGAAAGTCCCCATAAAACATGAAAAAACAATGTTTGTGTGTGTCCTAGTGTATTTATTACTGAAATTGAAGGACTATCACTGAATTCTGTACATGTAGTAAATGTGGAAATTTTCCTCTTCATACTATGCATATTTAGTATTAGTATGATCAAATGCAATAGCATTCCAAACACACCTTAATGATGAGGTATTTAAAAAAAAAAAGTGTCCTCCAGGAGGATGTCGGTCTTCATCTCGAGCAAATGAATTGCAGTTCTTCTCGTTCCATTTGTGGACTTGCTTTTAAGTAATCAGTAATTGATTTTCAGCACGTCCGCATTGATCTGTGGCTGCTGTGTTTAAGTACTCTGCACTTGTTTGTAGTGCTTGTGGATGTTTTTTATTTGTTGCACACTCAGCCGTTAGTGTGTTTGGGTATCTCGCTGTTATGTGATTGGTGTAGTTTTGCACTGATCCAGCATGTGTGACTCTTGGTTTGTGTTGTTGTGCCTGTAGGCCATTGAAGGTTTTGCTCTGATGGTGAAGAAAACAGCACAGACTCTCCAGTCTTTCGGGACAGAGCTGGCAGAGACAGAACTGCCCAATGATGTCGAGGCCACGTCCAACCTTCTAACCATCCACACAGAGAAAAAGGACAAGATGAAGGTCAGAAACCAAAGTGAAATTACTAAACATCAGGGTTTATTTATAATGACCATCTTATTGTATATTATTCTGCTTCAACACAGCTTCTTACAAATATGTAAATAAATGGACATTATTTTTTATTATTGTATTTGATTTAGTATTTTTTTATTATTATTCCTTATGCAAAAGCAAAATGAGACTTGACGGAGATTGATTGCATTTTGCGTGTCATTTATTTTATGTTTTGTCATTTTATATACAGTATATATATATATTATATACCGGTGTGTATATATATATATATATATATATATATATATATATATATATATATATATATATATTCAGAATTGGGCATAGTCTTTGACAAGGGGTCCAGTAAGATCATTAATAATTTAACATGGATTATTCACATGGCCATAAGCTATAAACAAACCTTAAGTTTACATAAATAATTCATGTTCATCATTCGGACTGAATAGCATGTTTATTTTGTGTGTGTGTGTGTGTGTGCAGGATGACTTGAGGATCGCTCTCTGTCAGGGAGGACGTTTGCTGGAGAGCATCAATGAGCCGCTGGTGAAAGATCCAGATTACACCATGAACCAGGATGAACTGGAGAACCTGGCTACTGTTCAGAGGTGTGTGTGTGTGTGTGTGTGTGTGTGTGTGTGTGTGTGTGTGTGTGTGTGTGTGTGTGTGTGTGTGTGTGTGTGTGTGTGTGTGTGTGTGTGTGTGTGTGTGTGTGTGTGTGTGTGTGTGTGTGTGTGTGTGTGTGTGTGTGTGTGTGTGTGTGTGTGTGTGTGTGTGTGTGTGTGTGTGTGTGTGTGTGTGTGTGTGTGTGTGTGTGTGTGTGTGTGAGAGAGATACCATCTACCGCGCTGGAATGCAAAAAGGAGAGACCAGACGGTTACAATCCAGCAGCAGACTGTTGCGTGTCCTTGGTCAGTTTTCGTCCTTATTAAGCTGTTCTGGTCAGCTGTGCTTTTGCATACACAACAAGACAAGCCACCTGGTGAAGATTATACAGCAAATCTACAAACACGCGTGCAAAAAGAGCATTAACTTACAGGAAGTCCAGCTCTACTCACATGACCTTTCACTGAAGCAGCATTCTGGGATGTGTGTGTGTGTGTTAATATCCACAGGCATCTACTGATAATCAGCCTTTATTATCTTGATGTGACTATATTTGTTTAAAGAGGTCAGCGGGTGGCTATTTTACACAAGTCAGTATGATTCTTTAGGCTCTTCATGTAAAGTTTGTACCATACTTTGGTTAAAATTGTCTCTTTAAATGATTGAGCAACTGCTCACCCCACCCCCCCCCCCCCCCCCCCCCCCCCACCCCCCCCACCCCCCGCCTTGGCGGACAGTATACAAATGGCTGAGGGTGGAAATATGCTAATAGGGGAAATATGCTAATACGGGACAGTCCGTCAGTGGTCGTGGGCGGAGCATGAGCATTATGACATCATATTTCTCAGAAAATCCCAACGGCTTGATTATTAAGACTGTTTAGGCTTTTTGAGGATAAAAAAAGGAGTGAATGGATTTTTTTCATTGTATGGTGGTTGTGTCCACACACTGCAAAGACACATTTATATGCAAACACCATATAAAAGTGAATTTTGCATCCGATGACCCCTTTAAGGTTTTTATTTATGGATGCGGTCAAACATTCAGAATGAGATTTCAGCGCTATGATAGCGGGCATGATTTTTATGACTTCGGAAGCTACTGTGTCTTTTGGTTTCAGAAGACAAAAAAAAATCCGACTTTTTCGTGATACTTTTTGCCCTCTTGTTCACTATGTTTTTAATGTATGGTAAAAAGCAGCTTGGATATTCAAAATATCTGTGTTCCACAGAAGAAAGCAAATGGTGACGGTTTGGGTGAAGTATTCTTCTCTTTCTTTCTTTAGGTTGCTTGGTCAATTAGATGAGACTGAAACAGCATTTGATGATTTTTGGGACAAACATCAGACCAAGCTAGAGCAATGTCTGCAACTGCGGCATTTTGAGCAGGACTACAGGGAGGTGAGCTACACAGACTGGTTCATCTGTATCACTTAAACATGTTTTCAGTAGAGATGCATTGTTTTTTATTATTATTATTTATTTACTTTTATAAGTATTTATATTATTTATAAGTTATTAATATTTTGAATTAGCTTTTATTTTTATATTTTCCATTTAATTTTAGTTTGTTTCAGTCAGTCGTATTGTTATGTGCTTTTGTAATTTTTATTAGTTTTTTAATTTAGCTTTAATTTATTTTTATTTCAATTTTAGCGCTATAACTTAAACTTCTGTACGAGCAGTATTTGCAATGTGTTCATCTGTGTTGTAGGTTAGAGGTCATTTAGACCTGGTGTATGAAAGACTATCAGGCTTCTCGGAAGTAGGAATAAGCCCCGCCCACGCTGAACATATCCTGAAAGAGCTGACCAATCATGAAGAAAGAGCTTGCGTAAGTATTAACCTGCTGTCAAATTATTATTCAGATACAAAATTAAATAACACAATACTGCAAAAAATCTATTACAGATCAATACATTTCTATCCTGACCCAACGCACATTCATTTGTCCTTATAATGTTCTAGTGTGTGTATATACAGGCATACGGTCTTATAAAGCATGTAAATCTCACCTTCCTTAATGAAATTGCTGAGCGCGGCAGTTTGAGGCCCTTTCAGAAATCACCCACATGTCCTCATCCTGCGGAGAGAAGAGGGGGGTGTTCTACCCAATGTGATAAATCACCCATCACTACGCTGGAATTATTCTGCTGACACAAGGGGATTGTGGGAGTTCTGGGTGGCCACAAAGTGGCAAACTTGTTTTGTTTTTTAGTAAAAAAAAATAATATATCACCCAAAGATTGACTAATAAAATTAAGTCGCCTTCGTCAACAGCAGAATTTTAAAGACTATAACAGTATTATGACAGTTATTATAACATTATAACATCATTTGTTTTTCATTGCTGCCATGGTCACTTTATTAAAATAAAAATATTCACATCCCATTCAAAGGGTTGGGTCTGTAAGATTAATAGAATTTAAAACAACTGCTTTTTTCTATTTGAATATATTTTAAACTGTAATTTATTCCTGTGATGTAAAGCTTAATTTTCAGCATCATTACTCCAGTGTCACATGATCCTTCAGAAATCATTCTAATATAATGATTTACTGCTCAAGAAACGTTTCTTATTATCAGTGTTAAAAACTATTTAATGTTTATGCCTAATGTGTTTGTGGAAACCACGATGTTTTTTTTCAGGTTGCTTTATTGAATAGAAAGATCAAAAGAACAGCATTTGTATGAAATTTAAATCATCATAATCTTTTGTTACATTATATAACTATACTGTCATTAGAAATGTACTATTTACTCTTATATTTGACCGAATTTCATGTGTTCTGCTGAAGAAAATAAATCATTATTTCTTTTTTTAAGTGTATTATTATAAAAATCAAATAAAAATGTTTCTCTCGGTCTGTAGGAGGTGTTGGACCGGGCTCTGTCTCTAGCGTGCGATGCAGATCTGCTGATCGAAGCGTCTCATTACGCTGTGGATTCCATCCTGCCCAAATGCTCTGAGCTGCGGGTTGTGTGTGAGGAGATCAGTGGCGTCCTGAACGACAAGAAAGCTCACCTGCTCAAAGCCATGGAGCTACACCAGTCTCTAGAGAAGGTACTAGCCCCACCCGATGACTCCTTCATCAAAGCTGTTCAAGACCCCTCTAAAATAGTCAACCAGAGAACTTTATTCCTGTGCTGACTTATTTCCATTTGAAACTAGAAGTTGGAGCAGGACATACCACATGGACATTGCTAAATAGCTAATAGCCTTTAGTTTAGGTCACAGTCTCTATTTATAATTTAGGAGGAGGCTTTGTCAACTTTTAGGAATAGATTACAAATGGTCTCAAAGCTAACAGACATGGACTAAAAGCCAGAAAAAACTTCTTTAATGATGACGACTGACTCTTTCTCTTCTTCCGTCACTCTCAGGCCTCTAAATGGTGTGATGATGGGATCTACCTGCTGGCGTCTCAGCCTGTTGATAAGTGTCAATCACAGGATGGGGCGGAGTCAGCGCTGCAGGAGATTGAGCGTTACCTGGATACAGCCAATCAGCACAAGCTGACAGATTTGAGTGCGATTTGGAGGGACTATGAGTCAGTGCTCACTCAAGACTTCAGGGTAAAAGACAAAAGACTCAAAACCATGAAAAAAAAAACAGAACTTAACCATAATACGTGTGTATAGATTTTTATTTATACATGTATTGGTTATTTAAGTGTTATTGAGAATATGGAAATTATTAGTCAAATGTCTTGTCAGGTGTAAGTTGAATGAATATTTTCTCTGTGCTTAAACAGGATCAGGTGGACAAAGTGTTTCAGAAGCAGCTGTCCATGCAGGAAATGTTCGAGAAGAGGAGGGTCAGTCTTAAGAAGTTAGCAGCCAAACAGACACGACCCGTGCAGCCCGTCGCCCCACGTCCTGAGGCCATCATCAAATCACCCATCTTGTCTCCAGGTTAATCCCCTAAACGTGACTTTTTGTGTTTGGTTGGGTTGGGTTTCCCAGAAACGTGTCACTGTTTCTAGGTCCAAATGCTCCATCAGATGCCAAAAGCAACAACACGCGCTGCTAATATACATTCACAGTGTGCTGTAATACTATAAAAAACTAACCTTTCTAACCTTTATCTCCATACTCTTTTAAAAAATAAAGGTTTTTCAAAGGGATTTATCACAGGCATTTTTTTTTTTTTTTGTCATTTGATTTATGACATTAACCATGTTTACGTTGTAATACCCATGTCATCATTATACACATTTGTGTCCTCATAATAAACCATATAGACAAGAACGAACACACACACACAAATTCCCTTTCACTTATTTTACTCTTCTGCCATCTAGTGTTCATAATAGAAAACTGCAGGGATCATTGCCACAAAAAAATAATATTATTAAATTAAATGCATGTGTTTTTTTTACCCCAGCGCATAGGGAGAAGACTATAGAGGGTGATATCATCAATGGAAACTGCAGAAAAGTAGGTATCTTATCTCTAGAAAATTTTTAAGCAATATTATTTATAATACTGCTTTGATATTGATAAATGAATCAACAGTGGCTGCACTTTAGCTTTTGCTTAATTAAATATTAAGTGAACAGATTTTTAGAAATTTTTTTATTTTAATTGTATACATTTTTAATTGTTTATTCTCAATTTTTACAGATGATCGCAACCTTAGCAGTTTAAAAATGAACAATTGTCGAGTTAGTTTGAGTGGATTTTGAACGTTGAGCTAAAAATATGTGTGATTTTAATCAAATGACAGAATTGGTTTGAACACATTTGCAAGACACTGTATGCGTGTTATACGTAGAAATCAATGCATGGTTGTTTATATTTGCAGGGAGAGATGCACTTACAGAATGACGGCAGCAGACACCCGTCTGTCTCTGATGAAGAGGAGAACTTTGCTGTGCTTAGACGGTCAGTCAGGGGCGACTTAAAAGGAAAGTGAGCTATTGTGTGTCATTTTCTATTTGACTGATTATCTGTTGAATGTCCGTCCACTACAGGCATGTGATGAACGAGCTGTTGGAGACGGAGAGAGCGTATGTGGAGGAGCTGCTGTGTGTGCTGGAGGTGAGTTACACTGACACCTTTCACTACTAAATGAAGTTTATGTTTTAAAGTCGGCATGAAACAGAAGTTGCAATCGTCTTTTCTTTCCTATTGTGACGTATATCCAAGTAAAATGGCTTCTCGAACAAGAAAAAAATGTAGTGCGGGACTTGTCCATGGGGAATTTATTGGCTTGAAGTGGTTTGCTATTGGTGGATCTCATTTGAGTGACAGGTTGCCCCGCCCTCGTGCCAGTAAACGCATCATCAGAGAAGAGAAGATGCTGCAATAGGCAGGGGAAGCTATTTTGATGAAAGATTACAAGGGCGCATGAATTTTAAAAAAATATCTATATTCCATGAAAAAATAAGAATTGTCAATTTTGATTTCATGGTGACTTTAATAACTTTTAGCGCATTCGATTTGACAAATGATTTGGTGTTTAGGGTTATGCAGCAGAAATGGACAATCCAGCCACGGCTCATCTCATTCCCAACACGCTGCTTCACAAGAAGGACATCCTCTTTGGCAACATGCCTGAGATATACCAGTTCCACAAGAAGTGAGTCTGTGTCTCCGTTTGAGCTTCACTTGTGTGGTGTTATAAAGCTAAAGAGCCTCTTATTCTCTATATATTTTAGGACTTTTCTTCGTGAACTGGAGACGTACACAGACTATCCTGAGCTTGTGGGCCGGTGTTTTTTGGAGAGAGTGAGTCTATTACTTGTGCTGTTCTAATTTATTACATGATTAAATGGATTTTTCAAATGTCTTTTTCATGTTTTGTTAGATGATGGATCTGCAGATATATGAGAAGTACTGTCAGAACAAGCCTCGCTCCGAGTCTCTGTGGAGACAGTGCTCTGACTGCGCTTTCTTCCAGGTCATCTTACATTGCAAGAAACTACAGACACCATTAAGCCACGTTACACATAAGCACATCTTTTTTTCTATAATCCAAAGGGTCATGTTATAGAGCGTCATAGGCAATATTTTAGGAATACAATATATAGGACCTTATATACACTACTGTTAAATGGTTTGGGATTTTTTTCAATGTTTTGTGCTCACCCAGACTACATTTATTTGATAAAAAATACATTAGTAATATTGTAACATTATTACGATTTAAAATAACTGTTTTCTGTTTGAATATATTTTAAAATGTAATTTATTCCTGTGATGTAAAGCTGAATTTTCAGCATCATTACTCCAGTCTTCAGTGTCACATGATCCTTCAGAAATCAGTCTAACATGCTGAATAGAAAGTTAGTAGTAGTAGTAGTAGCCTTTATTGTCACTTAGTCACAAGTACCAGCGAAATTAGCCATCAACCTGTCCATACAGACATACATACAATATGACAAGGCGGAAGACAGGGCATTGAGGAATTGTTCAAAGTTCAAGTTCAAAACAAACTTCGTTTATTTTCAATAAAAAAAAATGTAACAATTGAAATGTTTTTACTGTCACTTTTGATTAAATGCGCTCTCGCTGAATATATTTATACACACACACATTTCTTTAAAAAAAGATTTGCTGCCCCAAACTTAAAATGTATTATTATTACTATTTCATAAATAATACTGTACTATAATAGTTTAATAGTAATATTTATACAATAATCATATATTCATAGTAAAGAAAAATAAAGAATTTGTGTATGCTATTTTCAGGAGTGTCAAAAGAAACTGGAGCATAAGCTTGGTTTGGACTCGTACCTGCTCAAGCCTGTGCAGAGAATAACCAAATACCAGCTTTTACTCAAGGTAAACTAGACCCAGACCCAAATATATAATTCCTATATTTGCACCTCTGTCTGGTAACCTCTGTGTGAATGTGTGTGTATATCAGGAACTGTTGAAATACAGTAAAGGCTGTGACGGTGAGGAGGACCTACAGGAGGCGCTCTCATCTATTCTAGGGATCCTAAAAGCTGTGAACGACTCCATGCACCTTATCGCCATCACTGGATATGATGTAGGGAAGCATTTTATTTAATGCGCAGATTGAATGAAAAAGGTTATCAATAATATAAGACACCTTTGGAGTCGTCGTTGACCCTTGACCTGTGTTTCCAGGGCAATCTCAGCGATCTGGGCCGCTTGATGATGCAGGGGTCGTTCAGCGTGTGGTTGGAGCATAAGAAGGGTCACGCGAAAGTGAAAGACCTGGCACGCTTCAAGCCCATGCAGAGACACCTCTTCCTGCACGAGAAATCTCTGCTCTTCTGTAAGAAACGAGAGGAGAACGGAGAAGGTTATGAGAAAGCCCCGTCATACAGCTTCAAACACTCACTCAACGTAAGTCCTGAATGCCAAAGGAGCTTAAGACAGAATATTAAAGTAGTTCGTTTTCATTTATTATTTCTCTGACATGGAAATCAGTCGACCGATGTGGGCAAATCAAGGGAAGATTTATCATTTTTAGTGTAATCTAACCAAGAAAAAGAAGAAATGCTCATGTAATCTGCATGTTTAATTTGTGTTTTGTCTTGTGTAAATAAAGGTTAATGAAGATAAGCACATTTACGGGGAATATCAGGTTTCTGTATGAGACTGATTGTGTTCATATCTTGCCCTCTGATAGATGAGTGCTGTTGGCATTACTGAGAATGCAAAAGGGGACAACAAAAAGTTTGAGATCTGGTGTAATTCTCGAGAGGAGGTGTATATCGTTCAGGTAAACTCGTAAACATTTTACAATTGTCCTTGTAAAAATATCCTATGTCTATTTAAATAGCAGTGAATGTCTAATCTATAATCCTGTCACTCACCTTTCTGGTCATTGTATTGTTTATTTTCAGGCGGCGACACCAGAAATCAAAACGGCATGGGTGAATGAGATCCGGAAGGTTCTAACGGGACAACTAAAGGCTTGCAGAGGTGAGGGACACCGTGCCTTACTCTTTCTTTTTATTATTTAGGAAGGACACATTAATTTGATCAAAAGTGACAGTTAAAAATGTCTATTTCAATTAAACCCTCTATTCATCAACAAATCCTGAAAAATATTAAGCGGCACAACTGTTAGAATATCAACATAAGAATAATTATAAAAAATGTTTCTTGAGCAGCAAATCAGATTTCTGAAGGATCATGTGACACTGAAGACTGGAGAAATGATGCTGAAAATTCGGCTTTGCATCACAGGAATAAATTACACTTTAAAATATATTCACATAGAAATCGATTATTTTAAATTGTAATAATATTTCACAATTTTACTGTTTTTACTGTATTTTTGATCAAATAAATGCAGCTTTGGTGAGCATAAGAGAACATTACCAACATCATACCGACCCCAACGTTTTGAACGGTAGAGTATATAGAAATGACACACTTCACGTAATCAGCACGTTATGTCTGTAGTTGTCTAATACTGTTGTGATGTTGTGTTTCAGAGGCGAGGCAGCAGAAGAGCTCAGATCAGTTAACTCCCACCAGCAGCAGTCTAACCCTGAGCCCCTTCAAGACCAACCCAAAGAGCCTCAAGAAGGGAGAAGAGAAGAAAACTGAGCCCACAGCAGCAGATCCCAGTAATCCTGCCTTACTCAAAAATAACGACAAGGTCAAAGGTCAGTCAGCCCTTCTCAACATGCACAACATAAACAAGAAAATCGAAATCGTGTACTGTCTGAGTAGGTACTACATTTGAATTTACTAGCGACCATTAAAAAAGTTCGCTCTATATATTATGAATATGGGTCTACATCTGCCATGTTGTTATTGTCACGTGACCTACCGGCGTCAGTCGCGCCGTTTCACTTCCGATTATAAATCCCTCACGGGATAGTAATGTGTCCGTCGACTGCGTAGAATCTTGGCGGAAGTAGTACAGTAGGTCATCTGTGGACTTTTCACCTACTGTTTTTAGACATATGTATTCGGACATACTACTTTTTTGGCGGGCTGTCTTTCACACACTATATAGTAGGGAAGTATTCGATTTCGGACACAGCGTCTGTGTGTACGCATTTTAAGAGGTCGTCTTGCAGATATTACACAGGACATATTTGAAATCAGTCAGTCAATGAATCCGTGAAACTAACCCCAGACTGACGTTTCCCTAAATCTATCCCACAATTCAGAATGCTGCTGTCTTTCCTCTTGCTGCTTAGACTGTGCATTTCTGTGATCAGTTTCTTTGTGACCCCTTGCGTTTCTTTTTTCCTAGTTTTTTATTTTCTGACTAAACCTGTATAGGCCTTGATTATCTCCCCCTCCTCTTTCTTTCTCTCTGTCTCTGTGGAGAATAGACGAGACTGTCACCAGTCCCAACTCTGAGAGAGCTGCAGTGGCTAAAAAACGCTTTACACTGCAGGGCTTCAGTAACCTCAAGAGCCAAAAAGGTACAGCAGGAGGGCTCACAACTTTACACAGTCACGGGCAATACATTTACAACAGGGTCACTGCATATTGATAAAACATTTCTGAAAATCAGTATGACAAAAGCATAGTTTAGTGATGTTGGATAAATGTAAAATATTGAACCTGCAATAAGTACTTAGCTTTGGCTTGAACCTCACTGCAGAGTTTATAGCAGCCTCTGGTGGCAAAAGCCTCACACTTCCAATGGTCATCACTCTCTGCCCTCCAGGTACACTGCAGTCTCAGGATACACTAGACTCTAGTGTAGAGACCAAAGTCTAGATTAGCAGCAGTTTAACGTCAGAGTTCAAGCTTGGTAACACTAGAATTTAGAACTATCATTACTTAAATGCTCTTTACTGTGCCTTAACCAGGTGTGACACTACTTGTTTCCAGGAAAAATTATTTGTCCACACTAAAACCAAACTATTTTATTTTATTTTATTTCTTTTTTTTTTTTTTTTGGACCAGTTACATTTCCATAGGTTCAGTGTTAGGGCCTAAACCAGGCGTGATACAACTTTATTTCCAGGAACAAAAATTTGTCCACACCTAAACTGAAAAATCTTTGCGATTTTAAATGTTTAATTTATTTATAATAATTTGTCCACACTGAAACCTGAAAATGCTATGTGAATTTTATGTTTTTATTTAATTTTATTTAATGGGAGTGGGATTTTGAACCGATTACATTTTCCTGGGTTCACTGTAACAGAGCTAACCAGCTCAAAACATCAGATGTTGTTTTGTCACATCGCAATTGGTTAGGGCACAGTGTAAGACTTTAGTGTACATGCTACTTTAGAGGCTCTCACCCTGTAGAACAGCCAAATTTGTCTTCATAATATTTAAGAATCCTTCCTTTAACCCTGTTAGAGGCTTTTTCTTTCTTCTTTGCTGATTATTTGTCCTCTTATCCTTTTCTTTCTCCTTTCTCGCTCCTTGCTTTGGCTGCCAGGATCATCCCCCCCTAGTCCTGATCACAAAACTAAAAGACATGAGATTAAGAGTGATCCTACACCGTTTGGCTTCAGAGGTACACTGTCCCATAAAAACTCCCAGCATTCCCTCCTCCAACATCAGCCACGACCAGTGTCCTGTGCTCCCAAGCCTTTGTTTTATCTTATTATGTGGTTTCCACATTTTATTTCACCCTCATATATTAGGTTTCACCATCTTTCATACATCAGCCTGAAGTAATAATACACTAAAACGCTTCAATATTAGGTGTCAAGCATTCACAATCCAAACAAACTGACTTTAGTTCTGCATACCCCACCAACAAAAGCGATCTGTGGTGTTTGGTAAATCGATGGAGTCTTTGAAATCTTATCGGCTGCCTCTCCCTTAGACGCAGGTCCACACATCTCTCTTACCCGAGTGAGATGGATGAGCACTTCTAGTCTGTTGCAGACTAAAAGGAGAGGTAACTAAATGTGCTTGGTGTGGGAATGAACTTTATCGTCTTTTATTGCTCTCTCACAGCGAACTTCCAAACAGACTGGCAAACACTAACCACAGGGTATGATATTATTGCACTGTAATTGGTGGTTTGCAGGATAAATCACAGTGCTAAATGGCATCTCTTATATAACTGCTCAATAAATTACTATTGTAAATCTAAAATGCTCTTTACCGTGGGAGAATGTGAATCCAGCCCAGTTCATATTGTTTAACCGGAGAGAGAAAAATGATCTGATAATCTCTTTCTGTTTACCCTACTCTCTTTTAAACAAATTAATCCAGTGAAATTGAATCATCGTCATCATTATTTATTTACACTCATGTCATTTCAAACCTGTATGGCTTTCTTGCTTCTGTGGAACACAAGAAGAAGAATTGTTTCACAATTTACTGGTTGACGTTTTCCATGCATTTACGTCAAATGAGGACTAAAGGGTTCAAGCTTCAAAAACAACGCACAAACACCACAAAAGTATTATAGACATGGGTGTTATTCACTGACAATCTTTTCCTCCGGAGAGATTTTAACTTAATCGTCGATTCAGTGAATTGAATTGAACCAGTTCAGTCCGACTCACGAATGAATCATTCAGACTGGTTTGTGAACCAAATCAATTACTTCACTGAAAAGATCCAACTTAAAAGAATGATTCATTCACAAATTAGACTGATAACTACAGTAATTCTCTCATGAAGATTTCCAGTGAATAAGTAGTTTTCGACTTGTACTTCAGGCAAAGTTGTCATATGATTTCATACGATTTCGGCATATATGGCTATATTTACACTTTGCCCACCTTTTGAAGTTGTAATTGCATGGAAAAGATCTTTCTGTGTTCCACAAAACAAAAAGCCAAACAGATTTGGAGCGACATGAGGGTGAGTAAATGATGACCGAATTTTCATTTCTGGTTGAACTATTCCTTTAAATCCTGTGTTTTTACTGTCGATTTAAGGGAATCCTTTAAAATAGTACATTTATAAGTCAAAAGATGTCAGTTTGAGCAAGAAAATCAACTTGCACTTCCCTTGGTGTGGAAACACTCGAGTCTAACGCTGCACGAGTGTCTGGTTTGGGTTCCTGTCTGCTGGTTTGCGGTGCTAGTTCTGGATTCACTTTTACAATTCTGAAACCACAGATCCGTTTCTACCAAACACTCTTCCGGGCTCCATGATTATCCACTGATTCAGATCTAAAAATGTTTATGCATCTCTCCATAAACATGTTTTGAATGATTTGCGAATGTGTCATATGCCGCCTTCACAGTCATAATCTGAACATAAAACACAAACAGCTGCTAGCTCAGTGCCTGGACCTGTTCCTCTTTTTAAATGGATTATGAGATAAAGAGGCTCTGGCTCCGTTTCAGAACCTAGTGTGCTGCATACATAGGCATCACATGCACACTCCCTATGCAAATCTGTTCTGAAACTTAGGAAGTGCGAGTATTACTTCATACATCTTTCACATCAATTCCATAAAGCATTGTGACAAGCTCAGTGAAAACATCCATCCAAGATGGTGAATTTGGTTAACGAAATGACAACTATATGATTAAACAAATTTACAATTAGTGTAATAACAACTATTTTGTTGTTAGCTTAGCAACATGCTAATGCCAAACTCTATAGAGGTTGTGTGTTGATGTCACTTCCTCTCCAGAAACCGCCCCCTCAAGCGAAATGAGTGGCAAAAGAGCAGCGTCCGTGACAGGAAATTAATGGGGGAAAAAGCGAGTAAAACAAACGATTATCAGTTTAAACTAAAGGTTTGACTCGATTTAGTGTTCCTTACAACTTACCAAAGATCCAGTGATCCTTGGATATTGACATGCAGCCAATAATCATGTTTTCTGACATTTTATATGTGCCTGATTTCAACGCCGGGGAAATACATAAAGCAAATTTGCCCGTGAACGCTTTGTATAAATACAATATAGGTAGGCCTAAATCACTTACTGTATATCAATGTTATATATATCGTCATATCGTCCAGCCTTAAAACTTGTATATTTTTTTGTCAGTGTTTATTTAACAACGTCTAATTATGCAGAGTATACAATGGTAAATATTTAATTGATGAGTTGTCAATATCATACCTATCATATTGACACAATGATAACTGCAAATCCACTTTTCGCTGCCTTGAGTCCAGTTGTTTTTGTGAATCACAGCGATCCATTTGCTTCTCTGTTCTGCAGCTTTCGCCAGTCTGTAAAAATACACCTCAGATTTCTTGTCAAATCTAGTTGTGCAGTCAATCGCAAAGCTCTTTCCAGTTTTAGATGTGTTTTGTGTGTTTTTCTCAGCATTCACTCTGAAAACAAATGCTGCCGCTCAGTCTTTTTGCCACTCAGTGGGCGTAACCGTCCGACGTGACGTCACACGCATAGCATACCCTCTGCTTATGGAGAGCGTTTCAAATCACTCTTAGAAAAATGTTTTCAATTGAGTTTAATATAGAAACCTTGGGTTCTCAAACTCAATTTTAAAGAATGCTTTACGCCAAAAATATTCGATTTCAGGAGAAATCCCTTAAATGATTGCATAATAGAAATGATTGCATAAGTCTTAAATGATTGCAATAATAAATGTTGAAGTTCAATTTTTAATGGGATATTTCAATGTTTTTATACTGATTAAGAATTTTTTCGAGCGGTTTAATTCATAAAATTTCATTAAAATTAAAACTAAATCCATAAAATGATCCTATGATGGGAGCCCCTAAAAGTTTCTATATATGAAGCACCTGACAGGAACTTTAAGGTTCTACATCATAGACTGTAAAAGTTCTATATAGGTTCTTTTCTTCTTAGAGAGGTTCTACGACAGTTAGGAATCCGGCTTGTTCTATACATAAGGAGTGGACAGCAAAAGAGCCAACTACGTTTTGAAACCGAGCCAGTCTCTTCTTCATCTTCCACACACCATCTATGTGGAGCACCATTTATCCCTCTCCTTCGATGTCTTAACGTGATCCAAAAGTCACATTGGTTTCACACGTCCTCTCTTCCACAAGGCTTCACCAAGGCGTCGCTGTCCATGGATGCGTCTGAGGAGAACGACGGTTACTCGAGCGCCGAGGACCCCATGAACTCTGATCCTGAGGATGAGGGAGGGAAGAAGCTGGTGAGTCTCTTGAGGAACTCTGTGCTGCATGATTCCTTGTGTCCTGCTATGTTTGTTTGAGTACTGATGGTGTCGTGTTTGTTTGTTGCATTAGTCTCCCGGCAGGTACGTGGTAGTAGCTGACCACGAGAAAAGCGGACCACAGGAGCTGACGGTTAAGAGCGGGGACACGGTGGAGCTGGTGAGAGAGGGAGACGACGGACGCTGGTAAGATTCACACATTCAGGATTATGGAAATACTGTCATTTACTCATCCTCATGTTTCACGTTATGACCCATACATTAATCGTTTGTTTGTGGTTTTTAATATATCAACAATTTAATGCAATGGATCTTTTATTCTGTTGAATCAACCAATTGAAATAAATTCCAAATCTAAACAATTATGACTGTTATGTATCAGTGTTATTTTAGGATGATCTAACTACCGTATAATAGCATTTTAAAGGTGCATTGTGTAATATTTAGGAGGATCTGTAGACAGAAATGCAATATAATATACATAACTATGTTTTCAGTGGTGTATTATAAGACCTTACATAATGAACCGTTATGTTTTTATTACCTTAGAATAAGACATTTCGATCTACATACACCGGCCGGCCATTTTCCTGTCGGCCACCGTAACTTTTGTTGGTTGCGATTCGTTACCTCACCACTAGAAATCACACACTGCACCTTTAAGTTAGCTTTTATTTTTAATATTTTAATATTACTTATTAGGTTTAATTTATTTTTATTTCAGTTTTGTGCTTCAACTTAAACTTATTTCAGTTTTTTTCATTTCAAGTTTTCGTTTAGTTTAAGTTTTTCATCAAATGTTAATGGAAGCTTGTTTCCGCCACAGAATAAAACATTTTAAAAGATAATTGCGTCTTTTTATCTCACAATTGCGAGTTTACATCGCGAGATTACATTCTCAAAATTGCGAGATATAAAGTCAGAATTGTGTGATATAAAGTCGCTATTGCGTTTTAAAGTCAGAATTGCAAGTTTAATTCTGACTTTATATCTCGCAATTGCAACTTTAGATCACGCAATTCTGAGATACAAACAATAATTAAGGGAAAATAAAAATATGATTTCATTTTCCCATTTTGTTTGCTTTTAGCATTGTATTTAGGTTATACTTGTATTATTTTCATATATTCAAAATAATATATTAATTTAAATACGTTTAAGTCATCCTGCGGCATAATCCAATATTCATCCAATATGCAAAAAATAAAAAAATAAAAAAAAGTAAAGCAGTTAATAATGCACATCGTAACCTGCTCCTAATTTCATAGGCTTAATAGAATATTGTAAAATATATAAAATGTTAAATAACACAGAGGAATTACCCCAGGGCTGTTTTTGTGCCCACATATTTAAAATAATCTAGTTCCATTTTGGCATTTTGAGTGATGGATTATTATCTGGACTCGTTTTGATGTTTCTAAAGATGACCAAATTACAATCGAAAAATGTTTTCTGTAAGCAGAGTATGGTGTGATATTGATTTCTGACTTTTTTTTCTTTTTTTTTCAGGTTTGTACGTAATCTGCGGACCAATAAGGAGGGCTGGGTCCCTGCTGCAAACTTGCTCACTCTCATCAGAGAATCCAAATCTTCCCAATCTCTCTCCAGCTCAGGTAATACAACTTCCTGCTTTCCATCCACCACACAATAAATCCCCGTCATATTTTCTGAATTGAGCTAATGTGTGCATGTTTTCCCCACAGAAGGCAGTGGGTCTGGAAACCTCAGCACGTCGTCCAGCTGCAGCGAAACCTACACGAGCTTCTCTGACATCAAAACCTGAAGCGCGCTGCTCCAGCGCCTTGTGGCAGCTCCTACACAGTGCACTTTCTACTGAAGCTCCTCGAGCCTTTGTACTGTATTTAACCTCCTCAACCGAGAAAGGAATCGACCTCTGCGGTCAATATGCGCCATTCAGGATATTTTATATAGAGCGTCACCCTTTCTCAACCGTCTCTCCTTTATAAGAGAGAGAAAAAATGTCTGCTGTTCCCATTCACATTCTCATTAACTTTGAAAATATCGTGTGATGCTGTTCATTTCGCATCTGCATGCATTTCCTCAAAGAGTAAAAGAGAAAAAGGGTTTTTGGTCGAGTCGGCATTAACATCAAAGTAGCCTGCGGTCTAAAAGTCTTTAAATATACATAACAGGGACTCTCACATGAGCTTCCACTGGTTTCATTGATCTTGCTTTGAGAATGTCAGTGTCTGTTTGGAATGTCTGACTGTCTTGGCGTCTAAAGCTCCTGTCTGATTTGCTGCAGCAGCAAGACAATGAAATGTTGTTTTATACGGTAAAGATTCTGGAGGTTATGCCTGGTGAAAAGTCCTGTTCACTGTATTTATTAATCTAAAACGGCTGTATAGTTTAAATTATTTCCTGTAAAAGATTTGTACAGATATTAACTTTTATCTCATGTTTTTCATTAAAACAGTATATATATATATATATATATATATATATATATATATATATATATATATATATATATATATATACAATATATATATATCTATACATATTGTATATTATGACCACTATTGTTGTGTGTCAATGAATTGTATTTTGTTGTATTTGTCACTTTACTGTTCTACAAACATATCAATTGTGTTCACATTTTATGCAATTTATTTTCCTGTACGTCACCACAGATTGTTTAATTTGGATGGTTCGAAATGTAGTCTGGAAAGTGATAATTGGCGTGTCACTCAACTTTTGTAAGACTTGATTTTAAAGGTCAGAACCTTTTGTCAAAAAGTATTACTTAAAACTTGTCAAAGTTCATCTATAATCCTAGACGGCTGATTCAATCAAGGATGAATACCACAGCGTTTCTGTGCTCAGGTGTTCATGTCCCCAGAACTGTACACTGTCTTTGTTTTAACGTGTTCAGCAATACAGAAATCATTGTTAATCTCTATTTCAATTTTATGTGGCACATTGCTGCATGTTAGTTTTTTCTCATGCTAGTTTTATCGTGTTCTCATTTGACATAAAATATTTTCCTCTATTAGACTCGTATCTATGTACATGTGTAAATATGTATCTAAGAGGTTGTATAAGATGAATGAATTTAAAGTGCTTAGGCAGAAATAAACTTCACTGAAACATTCTATCCTCTTCTGCTGGCTCAGATTTGTCAAGGAAATATTAAGTCGATCTTAAATGCATCAGCTTTTTCATTGTGCACCACAAACAACTTTATAATTTTGCAAATAAATGTTACTTCATGATTTATAATTGTTAGACATTTTTGATTCATTTAAATCTGTTTCATGACAGTGAATGCTGAAACTTTTGTGAATTTATTAAAATATTTTATGATGATAAAAAATTTGTAAACTTTTATGAGTTTTCTTTTTGAAACTTGATTTTAAATATTAAGACCATACAATATTTTTCCCCTTAATTTACCATACACTAAACAAAATTACATGATCAATAAGTTATGACAACAGATTTTTGCATTGCTTTAACTCATTAAAATAAGTTAAGCAATTGTCAACTTTTTAGGTTATAGAAGATTCAACTAATATCTTTAAGTTAGTTTAATGTAATTTAAGTTCAAATTACTTCAAAAAAAAATTAAGGCAGCAACTTTGTTTTACTGTGTAGCAGAATTTTAAATCTGTTTCATAATAAAAGATGAATGGTTATGCTTTTAGTGATATAATTTCATTTTTAAAACTGGATTTATAAATAATAACAGCTAATATTAAGACTATAAAATAAAACAAATTCCCTTAATAATAATCATTTAGCAGAATTTTTATAAACATGAAAATCTGGTTTCTGATAATAAAAGACAATGGTGGGAACTTTTATGGTAACATTTCGTTTTCAATCAAATTTGATTTATAGATATTAAAGGGATAGTTCTGTCATCATTTACTCACCCTCAAGTTCCTCCAAACCTGCATGAGTTTCTTTCTTCTGCTGAACACAAAATAAGATATTTTGAAGAATGTTGACAGACCTTTGACTTAATTTACTTTGCGTACAGCAGAACTCATACAGGTCAAAAACAACATATGAGGGTGAGTAAATGATGACATCATTTTCATTTTTGCGTGAACGTGAACTAGCCTATTCCTTTAAGTAAAATATGTAATAGTGCCAAAAAAGTCTATTGTAGGTTTTTATCTAAATGTAAGAAAACCTAAAGTTAAACAATTCAAGAAAAAACATTAAAGTCCAACAAACATTT
The DNA here is from genome assembly GCA_030578255.1 of Tiaroga cobitis. NCBI lineage: Eukaryota > Metazoa > Chordata > Actinopteri > Cypriniformes > Leuciscidae > Tiaroga > Tiaroga cobitis. The sequence continues at coordinate 47,774,717 of CM060591.1, forward strand.
CAATTAGGAAATATGATTAAAAATCTGAGGAAAATTAACCAAGAGGATTTGAAACCCACCCTATATTGTTAGTCTAACCTTCCCCAATTTCAATTTAACCTTTAAGAATTGCACAGATTTTTATGAACCAGCCAAAGATCGTTAAGTCTGTGACTCAGTCTCTGCTTCAGTAACACACTGCGCACACGAAGACTTTGGCTATGACAGTGTCGTTCAATAGTTCATGCAGGTATATGACGCGATACTCGTATAAAACGTCGTGATTCAAAATCATGAGTCATGCACTTATTTTAGTCAGTATATCTCTTCATAATACAGTCTGAACACATCCACATCCGGGTAACACGACGCCTCGCCTCAGTGCGGGAGGACGGGTTTTTTAGCATCTGATCTGAGATCAGCTCGTACGTCACAGGCTAAACTGCCACGGACGGTCACAGAACCGATCCCAGATCATTCTTCAACCGCGGAAAGGCACCAAGACAGGGAGTTTGTGTTACAACCCCATCATGTCTTCTGCAGATATACGCGTTTGAGTCAGTCAGTGTTTAATTCGCTCATACACATATTCCTCTGACGTTTAGCCCAGCGCGCGCGCGCTCACTCTCTCTCTCTCTCTCTCTCTCACACACACACACACACACACACACACACTCAACACACAGTCTGCTGGCGTGATCAGGACGGCTGCTCGCGAACACACACAGAAACCACAGCAGCCGCAGAAGACACGATTACATCGCAGCGCTGTAAGTATTCAACATTTCAGACATTACAAACGCGATATCGAAATAATAGCTAGATATCACATAACGTCGAACACCAACATTAGCTCTCAGGCTACTGCTGTGTGCCTTTATTTTGGTGTCGCAAGAGAATAAGCTAAACGTACGCCCAATTTTCCCCATGTCGGGCTTGTTTTTGGTAACATGGTTGACAAACTGAGAGTGTGTATGAGTGTGAGTTCGAGCGTCTGATCTGCTTCATTGTTACTGTTAGTCTGTCGTTCTGTTCGATTGTAACGTTCTATTCGCGTGTTACATTGTAACGAGCAGCTCGCTCAGTGTCACGCTGTAATTCTGCTGCTGTTTGTGTTGAATTGGGTGAACAGGCCTGAAACAGCAGATCACACCACTGCAAGCCAAGGCCTTCTCACACAAGCAGAGCATGCACTGGAGGGCCTGCTCACTCAGTTCAACATGCATTTCAGCACGATTCCACATAATACCAGTATCAAATCTGTCAGATGCTTCCCTACAGTCCTAATAGAACTTCTGTCACACAAATCTGACGCCTGACGTTGAAATGGCACACATTCAGCCTTGTTTTTTTGGAATGTGATCTGCAGTCCAATGATAATGTATATTTTTAAAAGCACTTTATTTTGGATGAACTATTACAACAGTGTCAAAATTAATGACATAATTTATTGATAATATGGTGGTTAAAAGATATTCAACTCATTGTAAATTAATATTATTATTTTTATAATAAAACTGTTATATATTAAAAACTAATAATTTTAATGACCAAAATGTTTAGCTGTTTCCCACATATTTAGACCTGATACAGCATAATGTTTTTTTTTTTATTGTGATTTCTTTTAAATTTCTTTTATATTTCTAAAATGACACATTCCCTAAAATTGTCACACCCAAGGAGTGACATCATTTGAGTATTTTCTTCATAATATCGGGAAGTAATGTTATTTTTTTTTTAAATCTTGACTTTAGTGTTAAAGCTCAACCCTGTTTCCAAATATTTTTCTGTAATTTATGGGAATATAAATTAATCTGTAAGCACAATTTTTAGTTTTTGGTCACAAACAAGCTAGCTGCTGTTGACAGACAGCTTATTCAGGCTGAATTTGCAACCCAGAATGGCTATCCATTCTGTCACACATTTATTATATATTTTTTAGGGATTCCGTTCTTGTTTTGTACTCAATTCCTTGGTAGTAATTCGAACTGGTTTCTCATCACCATCTATCTCTCATTTATCTCGGCTATGTCCAGTGCTTCAGACTAAATCCTTCCATTTCATGTTTTATTTTCTAATGTTGCGGCGCTAGGGTGTTGAAGGTGGTATTTACAGATAGTAAACAAAGGTAGCGCTTAATTTTTTCTTTGCCGAGGACTATATAAAATTCATAAAACTGTCACATAGCAAACAGAGGACCTGTTCAATCACTGTTAAATAAATGTGGTCATGTGACATTCCTCAGCGATGGGCCTTTTGATGGTTAAGGTGGTATTGGGATAGTAAACGCGGGCGAGGTGAGGGTGGTATGTGTATCTGGAGATCGAGTATGACTTATGGCGTGAATCAGGTGTTGGTTTTATTGCTGTCAGTGTTTACATAGTGAATTATTGTAAGTTATTCCCACACCTAGATTGCAGAGTGTGCTAGTATATGATCGGTATTCAAAAAACGATTGAATATTTTCTTTAAAGAATCCTCTACAGGAGGTACTATCAAACTATACTTTATGTAATCATTAATCTGTCATAAGGTCAGGTGGTAATATTGTAAGATGTATTGAATGAACGCAGCAGTAATATGAAGGGAATCTGTTCAAAGTTCAGCCGCTGACAGGTGGAGGAACAGGAAATGTCTAACTCTTGGACTCTCTCTCTCCCTCACTCATGCACACACACACACACACACACACACACACCTTAGGTTCTTAGATCACAGGATTACCAGTCACAAGTTTCACTTAGTTCTCTCGGAAAAACAGTGAATATTCCCCTCATTATAATTGTGTGCTGAAAAGTTCCTCTCACATCACATTCTGCTGTCAACCCTGTCAAAATGGCTTTGTTTCCACTGTGAACAGATTCATTGAATCTAATTAAGAATACTCATTTAGTTCAATTTAAAGTACATGGCTGGAACAATGAATGGAGTTTTTGTCTTTAATTTACATAATAATTAAAGCTACTTACTTACAGGCTGAAGTGGAGTTTCAGATCATAACTGTTCTTAATTATTTAGATTTTTGGTGAAATGTAAATGGTTTTAAATCTGTGTTAAGAACTTAAATCATAAAAAATATTTTTATATAAATTTAATTAAAAAAAATATTTTGAAATAAAGATTAAAAAGGAAAATGTAAATATTAGATGAAAAACTTGCAGCTTAAGTGGAAAGATCTGTTCTTCAGACTAAATTGCCTGTTGTACTGATATATTACTGTAAAACCAAATAAATATGTTCCAAAAAAATATTTGAAAAATAATATTTTTTACAAAAGCACCACAAAATGACAAAAACTTAAACTAAAATTAAAATAACTAAATATATAAAATATACTATTTACAATAATAATATATAAATAATACTAAAATAACACTGGCTTTAATGGAACATTTCCACTACTAGGAACATACTCATTCAAGTCATCAAAAGTTTTATGTATAACAGCAATCATTTTTATTTTTCAAAGAAATTAATGAGGTGGCATTTTTTTGTACTTGTGTAATTTCAAGCATTTACACAAACATTAGATCCCAAGATTTTTGAAGATTATGAGAAACACATTCAGTCAAGTACAGAATGTATGTGTGCTGCCTTTGATTAATGTCAAATTTCCCGTTTAAGTATTTCAGGCTATTATCTCTTTTAAACTTTGGCAGACTTCGTCTTCTGTCTCAGTGTTTTGTTGTCAGAATTGAAGAGGGCCGTCAAAGCCATTGACTTCTTTTATTTTTTTCTATTCCAGACGTTCTACAGCTAGAAGTCCACGGCCGCTACCATGCCACTATTTGGTAAATCTCACAAGAACCCCACAGAAATTGTGAAGACCCTGAAGGACAACCTCTCCATCCTGGTCAAACAGGACAAGAAGACAGAGAAGGTATGAGTTTGAAGTTGTCATATTACAGCATTTTCTGGTAGGGATGCACGATATTGGATTTTGGCCGATATTCGATATGCCGATATTTTCAAACTAATTTTGCCCGATGCCGATACCGATATATTTGTATTTTTTTTAAGTGCAAAAAAAGCTTATTAAAGCTTCTATTAAAGTTCTCAGTCAAGAGCAGTGAGTGATTTCCTCTTTGTTTTGTTGTTTTATTAACATTAAAGGGATAGTTCTCCCAAAAATTTAAATTGTCATCATTTACTCTCTCAAGTTTCTTTCTTCTGTTGAAAATAAAAGTTATTTGGAAGAATGTGGCTAACCAAACAGTTGCTGTACTCCAGTGAATTCCATAGTATATTTAAGCACAAGAAAGAAATGAATACAGGTTTGGAACAACATTAGAGTGAGTAAATAATGACAGAATTTGTATTTCTGGGTGCAGTATCTCTTTAAGGACAAGCGGCAGCATATTATTACTGTCCCTTTAAGAGCTGCACGCGACACGTCTAATATACACGCATTTGACAAGCAGATTTTCTCTGTTTGCTTTCACTTTAGTTTAGATATAACCAACTTTGTTTATGTAAACCTTGTGTGTATTTGACAGTATCAGCGCAATAAGACTCGAAAGATTAGTCCAGTATGCAGGCGCTGTGACAGGCTTTTAGTTCCTGTGAGTGTCGGGTGTAACGCGCTCAGAAAAGCGATGTTAGAACAGCGCATCAGCACGTGAATGATATGTTTACCTAGCAAGACTTTGGCGCACATGCAAATAATGAACTTTTGTGAATTGCAGTGTCCCGTGAGTGTAACTCTACCTCTGCGTTTACATGTTATGTGATGTGAATGTTGAGATGAAGGCGCCAGAATTGAACTGATAGAATGCACGATACTATGATTTTTCTTCAAAAGCAAAGCAGATCGTGGAGACATTTTAATCGTCCACGATCAAAAACCGAGTGAGACGCCCACCCCTAGTTGGAAGTTTAAATTGCTGGCGCTCATGCTTCGTTCACGGTCGTCACGTGCGCATAGGAAACACGCCACCCTATCGGCAAGGCTTCGGTATCGGCCGATACCGATGTTGTCCCGATATCATCGTGCATCCCTATTTTCTGGGGGGTTTTATCACCTGACTATAGGAATTATATCGGGTAACAGTGCAGACATGGCGAAAAAGAAAAAGCGCTGAGCACTGTTGGTAAGGAGCATCTTGCAAGCTGGTGTTATAAAGCACAAGAGACGGGAGTAACAAACTTCATCCATCTTCTTTACTCTTTCACTTTTGTTCTCCACACATTACGTCATTACACACCTTCAAAATAGTAGTCACCGATACAATGTTACTCATGAACACAAATCAACAGATCTCTGCAATATGGCATACTTTACTGGGACTGCACAGCATCACTCCATCCCTTTAATAAGCCTGATTTGGATCAAATGTGGTGCGTTTTCACTAAAAAGAATGTTCCATCCAGTGCCTGTTTAAGATGGCACAAAAGTCACTGTAAGGTTTAAGGAATTTGCCACTCTGTGTTTAGTTTGGTCCACCGGTCAGAATTCTTCTCTCCCTTATTTTTCCACTCTTTTCCCAAGATTTTATTCCATTCCATCATCTACCCCAGTTGATCCAGATCTCTCAGATGATTGCATAATGAACTTGACTATTGAGCGATGATGCTGAAGTTTTCCTAGGTCTCTACAGCTTTAACCTCAGACACATCATAGCTGTTTTCAACCAGAATATCATTGGTTATATTCTCTAAATCAGGCTGCTTTCCACTGTGGATTTTTTTTTCCATTGTGTTTTTGCATTTTTCATTTGTTTTTTCAGAGAGACGGGCTTGTCCTCAGGCAAATAAGAGTTTTAAATCGGTGCACTAGATCAGCAGTGGACATGAATAATCTGATCCTATGGTAGAATGTGGATATGCATTTTGATAACTATGACTGTGTTTAGCCGCGCTTTTGAATATTAGCATAAATTCTACTCAACTTTGTTTATTATCTGCTGTTGAAGGGAAGTGTAACATGGAAATGTCTATGAATGGCCTTTGGCAGTTTTGTGAGCAATATGCACCAGACTAATATGAACATGCAGTCATATCTGATTTGCACTTATCTTTTTAAAGAGACAGCTTTTTATCTTCCAAAAGAGCTTTTGCAGTTGTTTGTTGAATTAGGCTAGCTCAGATAAACTAGCTCACCCATCTCAATGTCAATAAGATGCCCAATTTACTCATTCTGAACCCCATTTTCAGGGCGTCCATTAGAGACCCAAATGAGCGAGAGTCTGGATTCCTTCCTGGAAGCTCTCATATTGGTGCTGAGAGTAGAAAGATGTCACAGAGGTGGGAATATCGCTCCTCTTGCTAATTTTCACCAGCCTGCTAAGGCCCTTTTCAGCAGCCTCACGCTAAAGTCGAGCGTTTGAAGCACTGGGATCCCGCTGATTGTTATTCTGAGGGCCTGGGGCTCTTCCAGCTGGAGGAAATCCATATGCTTCACGATGCCTCCACACTGTCAAACTGAGCTGTTTCAGCAGCTGAGAAATACCTAATGATGTTCTTTGTATAATGAGCTTACATGTGAAATTACCCAGAATCCTTTTAGGTGTTCAGAGTAATATGTGGGCATTGATACCATATGCTCTGCATACACATGTTCAGGAACGCCTGAGTTGTTGAATTGGCAGCATATTTTGTTTGCGAGACTTAAGTGATTTTTTTTGTGTGTTTGTCAGGCTTCAGAGGAGGTGTCGAAATGTCTGGTGTTGATGAAGGAGATCCTGTACGGCACGAACGATAAGGAGCCGCACACAGAGACGGTGGCCCAACTGGCCCAAGAGCTCTACAACAGCGGCCTGCTCATCTCACTGGTGGAAAACCTCCAGGTCATCGACTTTGAGGTGAGGTTGCTTTAAGACAATAAATGTGCATTATAATACAAAGCACTACAGAAGACATGACGTTTATAGTTACATTATACACTCACCTAAAGGATTATTAGAAACACCATACTAATATTGTGTTTGACCCACTTTTGCCTTCAGAACTGCCTTAATTCTACGTGGCATTGATTCAACAAGGTGCTGAAAGCATTCTTTAGAAATGTTGGCCCATATTGATAGGATAGCATCTTGCAGTTGATGGAGATTTGTGGGATGTACATCCAGGGCACGAAGCTCCCGTTCCACCACATCCCAAAGATGCTCTATTGGGTTGAGATCTGGTGACTGTGGGGGCCATTTTAGTACAGTGAACTCAATGTCATGTTCAAGAAACCAATTTGAAATGATTCAAGCTTTGTGACATGGTGCATTATCCTGCTGGAAGTAGCCATCAGAGGATGGGTACATGGTGGCCATAAAGGGATGGACATGGTCAGAAACAATGCTCAGGTAGGCCATGGCATTTAAACGATGCCCAATTGGCACTAAGGGGCCTAAAGTGTGCCAAGAAAACATCCCCCACACCATTACACCACCACCACCAGCCTGCACAGTGGTATCAAGGCATGATGGATCCATGTTCTCATTCTGTTTACGCCAAATTCTGACTCTACCATCTGAATGTCTCAACAGAAATCGAGACTCATCAGACCAGGCAACAGTTTTCCAGTCTTCAACTGTCCAATTTTGATGAGCTCTTGCAAATTGTAGCCTCTTTTTCCTATTTGTAGTGGAGATGAGTGGTACCCGGTGGGGTGTTCTGCTGTTGTAGCCCATCCGCCTCAAGGTTGTGCGTGTTGTGGCTTCACAAATGCTTTGCTGCATACCTCGGTTGTAACAAGTGGTTATTTCAGTCAAAGTTGCTCTTCTATCAGCTTGAATCAGTCGGCCCATTCTCCTCTGACCTCTAGCATCAACAAGGCATTTTCGCCCACAGGACTGGCGCATACTGGATGTTTTTCCTTTTCACACCATTCTTTGTAAACCCTAGAAATGGTTGTGCGTGAAAATCACAGTAACTGGGCAGATTGTGAAATACTCAGACCGGCCCGTCTGGCACCAACAACCATGCCACGCTCAAAATTGCTTAAATCACCTTTCTTTCCCATTCTGCCATTCAGTTTGGAGTTCAGGAGATTGTCTTGACCAGGACCACACCCCTAAATGCATTGAAGCAACTGCCATGTGATTGGTTGATTAGATAATTGCATTAATGAGAAATTGAACAGGTGTTCCTAATAATCCTTTAGGTGAGTGTAATTCTATTATATACACACTACCAGTCAAACTTTTGGGGTCAGTTATCTATCTGTCTGTCTGTCTGTGGAATCCACATGTGTCCATCCATCTATTTTGCTCTACTGTTGTTTGAACATACTTTTTTTTTAGCTCTTTTCTTTTTATTCACGATTCTAATGATTGGTATGTGTGTGTGCAGGGTAAAAAGGACGTTTGCCAGATCTTCAACAACATCCTGCGCAGGCAGATCGGAACCCGCAGCCCAACGGTGGAATATTTCTGCTCTCATCAGGAAGTTCTTTTCATCTTACTCAAAGGGTGAGAAGTGATCGGTATTTTTGAAATGCATCATGTGAGCATGTTACTTACAAACTTCCTGCATGGAAAGGCTTCCAAATGTTGCAGTTTTCCTTTCATCACTCCATCCATTTTAGCAATAAATAAATATCAGAACAGCAAACATGGAGTAGATCTGAAATTCACCTGCACATGGCCCCTGTTGAGCATTCATTTGTGTGTGTGAACGTGACATTTCTACTGTGATGTCGTGGCAGGTATGAGACCCCTCAGGTGGCATTGAATTGTGGGATTATGCTGCGCGAGTGCATCCGGCATGAACCTCTCGCCAAAATCGTCCTCCACTCTGAACACTTTAAAGATTTCTTCAGCTACGTGGAGATGTCTACATTTGACATCGCTTCTGATGCATTTGCCACCTTTAAGGTGAACGCTATATTTTATATAAATATCACATTATTAATTTATACTAGAGCTGCATGATTCTGGATAAATTGAGAATCACGTTTTTTGTTGTCGTTTCAAACAGATCACGATTCTGAACAGACAACTAAAAATAATATGTAATTCACTTGAGGTTCTGACAAATTTGAATTGCTATTTAAAATGTTTAATGAATCTGAACAAATTCTTTAACATTATTTAACATTTATTGGTTTGGATGAATAATTCAATGACTCGCTCATAAATTCTTCACTTGTTTCAATATTAGATGTTTTTTGAACGAATCTCTTAAATGATTCAATGACTAATACATGTTTTAAGTCACTTGTCGCCACCTACTGGTGTAACTATGTGATCGATACAATCGTTATTAGAGGTTACTTTCAGGGTGATTTATTCTATTTTGATCTCTTCCGTAGACTTGAGTCTTTATACCCGAACTATAAACTTTTATCCCAGTACTTCTGTGATTTAATATGAATATTTGTTATAGAGAAATAACAAGACTGAGTGGTTGAAAATCGATTGAATTGAATCGAATCTTTTAACGAGTAATCGTGCAGCTCTAATTGATACATAAATTATTTGATAAATGACACTAAATATATTATTTTTTGTTGTTGTTTTTTTACAGGACCTGCTCACGAGACACAAGGTCCTGGTGTCAGAATTTTTAGAACAGAACTATGATGCGGTAAAATATATATTTTTGGTTTGTAAATTTTTTCATAGAATTGTGAAAAGCTGAGATTTTTTTTTAATGACTCTCTCTGATCTTCCAGGTTTTTGATAACTACGAGAAACTGCTTCACTCTGAGAACTACGTGACCAAGCGACAGTCGTTGAAGGTGTGTGTTCTGACATCTGATTTCTGTCGTCTGGAGCCTGTCCTGTCATTAACGTCATGTGTTTGTGTGACAGCTGCTGGGTGAACTGCTCCTCGACAGACACAATTTCACAGTCATGACACGGTACATCAGTAAACCAGAGAACCTGAAGCTCATGATGAATCTCCTGAGGGACAAGAGCCCCAACATTCAGTTTGAGGCTTTCCATGTCTTTAAGGTACAAAAACTTGAGACACTACTTGAATTTACCCCTTCTTTTCCTTGCATGGAAAATGCAATGTCAGGATTGAGGCTGTCAAACTCCAAAATGACATAAAAGCACCATAAAAGTATCAAAAAGTAGTTAATATAAAGTGGCTCCATAGGAATATGTCACATTAAGTGTCTACTATGTACTAACATTTTAGATTAATAATTTGATAGTGAACTTATTGTGTACGTACATAAAAAAAATACCTGCATGTAATTTCTTTATGTATATCTCTATAATTACACAAATCTTCCCTTCCCTTTTAACCCACCCTTAAACCTACCTAAACCTGTCCTAATCTTACCCGTATCCCACCTCAATAGCAGCACAAGTGTTTGGCAATACAACACAATAAGTACATTGTACTTACAATTCATTTAGATGGAAGTGCATAGTAGTTAAAGACACCTAATAGAAATTGGGACCCTTATATTCATCAAAAGTGGTCCATATGAAATATATATTACATGTTATAGCTTGGTGTGAGGGACAGACTAAAAAAATCCTACTGAAAAGTAAACTTATTGCATACTTCCTAGTTGTAAGAATCTTTTTTTTTGTTGTTGTATTTCCTCAGGTGTTTGTGGCCAATCCAAATAAAACGCAGCCCATCGTAGACATTCTTTTGAAGAACCAAACGAAACTCATCGACTTCCTTAGCAACTTTCAGAAGGATCGCACGGACGACGAGCAGTTTAACGACGAAAAGACGTACCTCGTCAAGCAAATACGAGACCTAAAGAAACCAGCCTCCTAAACTTTAGCCATTGCAGTATTAGGGAAAAAAACGACAAAAAACCCCACAAAAAAAAAAATATTAACAATAATAATTCTATTTAAAATCTTGAAAAATGTGTCTCTTCTTAGTTCTGAGGCTTACAAAAGAAAGTTCCTGATCATTGATGTTCTCTGTTCTTATTTGCTTTTCTTTTTCCTCCTTTCTTTTCTTTTATCGCAAACTCTCGTGCCATGATAGGATGTTTTAAAAGTAGGAAGCGGGCAGTTTGAGTCACGGAACAAACACATCAAGACACGTTGCGGATGAGGAAGCGCAGGTAAACTTTAATTTTCCGTTTCTGGACACTCCACACTCTCCCTGGCATCAGCAGCGCCACGATCAGTTGCCGGAGATTGTTGCCGGAAAAGAGCTGAAATTCCTAAATGATCAGTTACGAGCTCTCTTGATATCTTGTAACCTCACTAATCTTCATTCTTGCATTCCTCCGTTCCGTCTTCTTTTCTCGGGCATCAGTATTCAGACTTGCATTCGCTTTTATTTGATTAGCCTGTGCTTTGTTCAGAACACTACAAACCTGATCATTTCCTCCCTGTTCTCTTTATTCTGTTTGTGTTTTATAAGAATTATCTAGAAGGATGAATTCATTTATCAGTATTTTAATTATTGTTCACCTGAGCTGAAACAGGAAGAGCATGTGTGGGTCTTCATGTACATTTTTTGAGTTGCTGCCAGGCCGTTTTTTTTTCTGATCGGAAAGCATTGCTGTTTTGTTTTATATATTTTTGTTTTGATGTTTACCTAAAGCTGATTTTGCTCTTAAGGTGGTTGCCATTTTAGACAAATCTTGGAAATTCAATTTTGGCACTAAGTGTATATTCCAACTGGTAGATTTCATGTAGATCAGTGAGGTAAATCTATAGTGCTTCGGCATTACTATCGTATGCTCTATACTATAGTGTCCTTAGTGCTATTGAATTTGTTAACTTTAGTACATCATACTAAAGTACTTCTTATACTGTCGTGCAGTTGTAGTGTAATATTCATTTCTATACTATAGTATTCCTTTTACTGTAGTATGTATTTAGTGCTATAACCCATAATTCAGCTGTCTTTGATGATTTTGACAGAAGTAGATTGTTGCATAGCTGAAAAACAAGATGAAATGAGGACGCAAATGTACAAAACAGGTGCCTTTTGTTCTTGTTAATTTACTTTTTTTGTTGTTTTTTTTAGAAGAAATTTTGGAAGGGGGAGCTTAATTTCTTTTTGATTTTAATATGTTCTCATTGAGCATATTTAGCTTGATTAAGCAATGAACCTCTTTAACTCACTATATTTGAGTTATGCTGTTGAAGAAAATTCATTAAATTTCATTCGTTTTTTTCTCTACAGTTGATTTCAGTATTTTTATTTTACAATCTTTAGTTTTATGTGATGAATGAAATATGTTTAGATGGTTTGGACCATCACTCAAAGTGTGAAGCAAATTCATTTGGACTCCAGGCAACAAGTTTCAAATTTGAAATATCCATCTGAGCCAAATTTATTGAATATATTTGTCAGAATTTACATTGACAGTTTCAAATTTGAATTATTTTTTCCTACTACACATACATTTGCAGTTTCCATCTGAATAGTACCATATCAATAAAGAACAACTGAAGCACTGGCAGTATCACTGACTCCTTTTTAAAAGAAAAAAATCTCATAGGGTACTGTAGATCGTGTAAATCTGTACACTATAAATTAAGAACAAATCTTGATTTTAATAAATAAATTTGATGTATTTATTCAGTTATTCACAGTTATTGTCCTTTCAATTTAACAAATTTATAAACCATAGTGTTGTGTGCAATTTTAAAACAATACAACCCAGTTTCTAAAATGCATATAAATCGATTTTTCTTTAACGGGCTATCCTATTAAACTAATAAAACTAGCTGTATTGTAATAATAAGATAATGCTTGTTTGTATCATTCAGCATGAGTGTGGCAGGTTAAATGTTCATTATCACCAGGAACTGAAACAGTTTGTGATGTATTTTAAAGGAATAGTTCAACTGTTTGGTTACCGAATTTTCATTTCAAGTGAAGGACCCCATTGACTTTTTTTTTTTCTTTTTTCCTACTGAAAGTCAATGGGGTCTATCAACTGTCTGGCTACCGACATTCTTCAAAATATCTTCTTTTGTGTTCAGCAGAAGAAAGAAACTCATACAGGTTTCATACTTGAGGGTGAGTAAATGATGACAGAATTTTCATTTTTAAGTGAACTATTCCTTTAACATCATCTGTTGCTGCCATACAGACAAGAGAGCAGCTTTCGAAATGTTTTCTATGATCGCAGTCTCTTGTTGCACTGAAAATGGGGTTCCTTGTCTCTTCGTTTCATGCAGCCATCTGCAAAAAAAAAACCACACATTCAGGGAATATTCCATGTAATTATGCATGCAGCTTTTATGAACTTATTTGAGAAACTACATCGAATACTATACAATATTTGAATGTTAGGTACTTTAAAGTTAATTTAATAAACTACAGTTATAAAAAAAGGTGTTCAAATTGAATGGTGAAAATGTGGTGGCCAGTCACTGGGTCTAAAAAACACTTTTACTTACACATTTTAACCTAAATTGTTGGTCTTGATTAAAAAAGTACACAGACATGTGACAATTACCAACTATACTGAACTGCATTTGGTAAAGTAGCTGCCATATCTCCTTTTGCCTATCCATTTAGCGAGACAATTTGATAATAAGTGGGTATGTTTTAGAATTGAGGGAACGTTTACCATACCTGCAAACTCAACGGGGAGGTAATTTTGGTACCCATCAAATTAAATAATTCGCACTGCAAAATTACAACTGCAATAAATGATGTTATTAGATTGATGTTTTAAATGTTTGAATATACAAATAAAAAAAATGCAATACTTAAACATGAAACGAAACCGCCAATAGGTGGCGGCAAGGGACCGTCTTAATTAGTGAGTCATTCATACAAAAGATTCGTTCAAAACGCTGAATCATTCAGTAACAAAACACCGCGCTGCTGTTGCTTTCCTGTGAAACTATTAATTTCGTCTGTGAAATAGAACAAAAACAGTTGATATTGTTTGTGTCTAAAATGTAAGTAGCTTAAAAATAAATATTAACTACGCTACTTGTTTATTGAACTATCAATCGTGATAACAATATTCAGCAAAACAGCTCCCTTAGTTGTTTTATTTATAACATATGATTTAGTTTAACATAACACAACTATTTAAATTTTTACCTCAGTACATTTCTTCTGTGAGTTTTCTGTGTGCTGTTTCACTCAGTTGTTTTGATTTCTCCACGAATGTGTCTCTAAGAGCCTCAACGTGACGTTGTTACCAGAAATACACAACCCATTTTCAATCGCTGTTTACATTGAATGTAATAAAATCGCATTCATTCTTGCGTTTCGATGCTTCCCTGGTTATTTTTTGTCACTAAAATTAAGTAACATGTCCGGTCGGACAAGTAAAATTATCGTTCACTTGTCCCGGACAAGCGTTAATGTCGAGCCCTGAGTTCATTCATGATTTTTGTCGTGCTGTAAAGCGGAACAGGTGATCGATCATAGACAGTAAAGGGATCGATTCACAGCGATCTGAGTGACTGCATCATCAGAGCGCCAAAAAGATCAGAACAGCTCGAAAGACGTCTATGCTCTCACTCGAGTCTAATTAGCACATTCGCAATTATTATTGTGAAGTTTACCAAAGTTTAACTCCCCCACCACCCGAAAAAAAACCCCTCATCGGATCTACACGATTCCCATAAGGCATATTTTTATTCAAAACGGTGAATTTCGCCGAAAAGCGACTGGTTTGCAGGTATGGTTTACACGACAATGATGTACTAAAAACGGAAACGTTTTTCCTTCGCATTTTTGCAAAGTTTCGCGTACAGAGGACAACGTTGTCAAAAAGATCCCCGTTCACCAGGGTTGCCAGATGCCAGCCACGTTTTCCAGCCCAAAATCTCGTCAAAACCCGCGAGAATGCAAAAAAAACCGCCCAATTATTATGTTTTTGTTTGTTTCATCATAAACAAGCTTTAAAACGACCCATTGGTCGGTGTACTTTTGCATCCATTCGTTTTTCCTTTTTTAACCCGTAAAAAATTAAAAATGGACGGTTGTTGTATTTTTTAAACACAAAGTTTAACACCAAAATTTGAATTTGAACTGTAGGCCTATAACGTTAACGCTATAACACTGCGCAAAAATATATATAGCCTATATATAGACGTATTTTCAGATTTCTGTTTACGACTTTTTGCCCCTTTATTAAACATTTAAAATATTCACAAATTAGGCTAATATGGACAAAATGGTTTTCTAAGGCCAAACTTCTAAGGCTATAGATGATTAATAGGCTATTAATAAATGTTTCTGAAATGTTACTAGGCATTTTAATTGTTTATTAATAAAGTATTTTCTAAATCGACTGGAAAATTCATTATAATTCTTATAAGAAATTCATATGGATTATTATCAGACTGTATTTGCTTTCGATTCGAATTTGTTCGTTTAAAAGTGGACATTTCAAGCTTTAGCCTACATAGGCTATATTTTGTTTCAGTTCATTTTTGAGACGCGATCCAGTTCACGGAGACCATAAAAGAGCGCGACTGATTGTTTTATTTTATTTTAACGTTTTCTTGTTATTGAGTTTACACAAATAAAAGTAGTTGCGAATGATGTATTTTTTATTTTCTATGACCAGAAATGATAGAGTACTATTTTAAGTTGTTTTCCACTGTAGATAGAAAAACGCAATTCGCGCCCGCGCCTCCGTGCCGTGCAGCAAGCGCGCTCCACACTCTGCACAAACCCTTGCTTGGAAATGCGTCAAAACCTGTGTTAATTTGTAATAATCTTAGCCCTGTATTATTATTGTCTAACCAGTAGGCTATTATGACTGACATTTGACAAATTGCTTTGTTCCTTTTTTGGATAAAAGCGTCTTCTATCCAAACTGTAGGCTAATAATAATGACAATTATTATTTGCGTTTATAACTATAAATGAGTTCACTTAAGACAGTAATATGTTTGTCATAAAATAATGTATTAATGTTTTATTTTTATATAACCTAACATTTAAAAATTTTGAATTGTTTTTGTTTTAGGCTAGTCTTTTATTGCTTATTATAGGCTACTGAGCTACTGAGCTTTTTCCTTCCAGGAACAAATCCGCGAGTAGCTACATTTTACAGCCTATACGGCTTATAAACTGAGGAGACGAATTACAAAAACGTTTTGTTTTTGTTTGTTTTTTCACAGGTGACTTCCCGGGCTCAGTAGGCAATTATCTAAATGTTCGAATTATCTAATTATCTAAACGCAAATAAAATTGAGAAATAAAATTTCGTAAAACGGAAAAAAGTTTTATGTCACTTATTTGATTTTCAATTAAATATCTAAGCATTGTATAAAAGGAAAATAAGTCTGTATGTGAATATTGTTTCACCAGTCTAAAAACGAATAAAGAAGAAAGCATGTTTTTAGTTAAAAAAGCAATAAGGAATGGACGCAAAAGTACACCGAATGTAGTGGGAGGGACTATTGTGAGTTTAGAGGGCACGTCAGCCAGAGCTGTAGTGTATATGTGAGTGAGTGAGTGAGTGAGGTTACTACCTGCTGAACAGAGGGTCGCCTAAAGAAGGATCTGAAGTGCCGGTGTTTCGGCTACAAAAACCCGCCGAACTGATCCGAAACCAGCCCAATTTGTATCCACCCCCCCAAACCCATTTTTGCCCGCAAAATAGATTGCAAAACCGCCCAATTGGGCGGGAAACCGCCCAATCTGGCAACCCTGCCGTTCACACGTATCCACGAAAAGGACTAAAATCGATGTATTCTGCTTTGAGGCCAGTAGTTGGCGATGTCACTTTGTAAAGAAACACTATGCGCCTATAGACTGAACATTAATACGCAAGCGCATGATGTCTCCTTTTTCACAAATTCACGTTTTTGTAGTTAACACAGACGATAACGGTATCGTTTTCAAAAGTTTGTGTTTTCAGGCCACCAAAACACAGTTGTCGTGTAAATGAACGGCCAAAACGCATACGCGTTCTGTTTTTAGTTGAGAGCGGTGTCGTGTAAACGGCCCAAAACACTTACTTCCTGTAGGCAGAGCAGCTTGTTCTGAAGTATGTCTAGCAGATTTCTGTTGCCACTGAAAAAATATATTAAGTTAAAAAAAGAGGCAATTTTCTAGTGCATTTTCAAGTATAGTTATTATTTATCATAAAAATAAAAAAAGAATTTATCATCAGCACTTACAATGAACTTCTGGACGCCGTTGAGTTTGTCGAACCTGAGGTAGGAGATGTCGTGTTTGACTTTGTTGCTGTCCAGGTCTGTAGTGTAGATCTGCTTTATTCCAGCACAGCCAATCAGAGGAACACACTCGTCACACGGGCATTTGGTCACAAACATCATTGTGTTCTCCTCTTCCTTTATCTCTGCGCTCCTGCAGATCGGAGGGAAATAAAAGGGGAAGGTGGGAGGCTGAAGAAATGAACAAATCATGAACGGGTTTGAACATTTGAATGGCTTGATATTCAGTGCATTCAAAATAATAAAAGCACATCTCAACCATGAGTTGAAAAACAATTGAGGTGCGTTCAGATTAGTGAAATATCCTGTGCAAAAAAGGTCTATTGTCCTCTGTCAATAGTGTAGAAGCACAGAAGTCGATTAAATCGAACAGCTTTCTGTTGAAATTTGAAAATGAGCGAAATCTGTGAAACCTGTTGGAATGACTGGATTTCATAAAAGTGACTGCACCTCTTTTTCTTGTTGCCAACATTTCTTCTGACAGCTTCTTCCCATGAGCCTCACCTGAATGTGAGCGCGTTCTGCTCCGCATGGAGGATGTATCGGTACTTCCTGTTTTGTCTCTCTTTCTGCTTGTGATCCATCTGAGGGTACTCTGCGTATTGTGAGCCCACTGGATAGGCGTTGTATCCACAGCCCACTAGGTAAAGCCGACCCGTGCCATCACATTGTGACTGCAAGCGGAGAGGTGTTTATTAAAATACATACAATCATAAACTCAATTGTGTTTTTTAGCTCACCTGTTTTCCCTCTGCCCAGATAACTGCACCAACTCCCACTTTAGGATCCTCTACACAAAAATAAATAAAGGTGAAACAGTTTAACCATGTCCTCGATTCAACTTTGCATCCTGACATCCTCCTGCAGGAAGTGGCATAATTTTGGCAGGAAATCAACAGTATTAGCAATGGACTAATAAATGCAGTGATGTTTTTTTTGGTATTAGTTGGTCTGTATCGCTTTTAAAGCATTTCATTCTGTTTGATCAAGAACTTTATCAACATTTCAAAATATGTTTAAAAATATTAATATTAGCAGTCACCCTCAATCCTTCACAGAGCAATGGCTAACTTCAGCACTTTATTTACAACGTGTTGGTAACTGTCTTCGCATTTTGTAAATTCCTAAATCATAACGGAGTTCAGACAAAGTCATCCTACAACTGGCTTAAAGTCAGCATGATACGTATCTAATTCATCTTATCGATCTCATTGTGAATGATTCATCCATGCATATTTTTTTTATATATTAACTGGATCTTCCAGTGAAACGACAGACTTAATTAAGGCCGCCTAAACCCCGCCCCTTTATTACCATCAGCAGCAAAAGCTTGCATTCAGCTCAGCCATATTGCTCCAGAACACACACCACACACACCAGCTTATTGGTGAAGAGGAGACAGAGTGAGGGGATATATATGGGATGATTAGGAGGCCATGATGGACAGAGGCCAATGGGCAAATTTGGCTAGGATGCTGGGGTTACACCCCTACTCTTTTTCGAAGGACATCCTGCAATTTTTTCTGGCATTTCTGGTATTGGCAACAACTAGGAAAGGATGGTGATACTCGTCATTTCAAGGTAATGTCATTTCTAAACTGGACTCATTTGGCGAGTCACGCTTAAAGTATACTGTTTTAATAAATGCAGTTTTAGGTTCAGTGTCGGGAAAAAAAAAGAATAGCCTACATTAAGTGTGTAATAATGACGGCAATCTTATATTTTTATTGCTGACCCTGTTTTGAAATGGAGCAAATGGAGTCGATTCTGGGAGGCGATTCTATTGACTCCTACGGAGGGAATCAAGAGGTTTTGCATTGCTTTTGATTTGTGTATTTTTGATAACAGCTGAACATTTTGTTGTCAAATAGTCAAGCAAGTTAATGATAAGTAAATGTAATCAAACTGAATTCACCTGTTCTACACGCCAATAACCGGGCTTGTATGACACAGTGCCGTATCACATCCTGAGGTAAAGCTGGAGAACCCGTCCCTGGAGGCTCTCTCATGAAGAAACCATATTCGTCTTGTAGAACCGGAACACTAGCAGCCACAGACGCGAGAATCCTAATGAGATTCCTCATATGCTGCCTTAAGTTGCTAAAATTTGGTTCCACACAAAAGTTCTCCAGTCCCATCTTATTCAGCACATACATATGCTGTTCTTCGTCATTTATAAAGAACTTTTCCAAGAAATCATCTGAGTTCTTCCACCATTCCTTTCTAAAGACATCGGCAACATCCAGAGTTGGATTGTCCTCCGCAATCTTCCCAAGGAAGTCGCAGTTTTGGGAGGTGTGGTCCACGAACTGCAGCATGGTGCCGTCCAGAGGTTGCAGGAGCACACAGATGTGCGGCCTGCTGTTGGACTTGAGTCGCTCTGCAGCTGTGGCGTGGAGGATGGCTTCCTGGTGACTGGAGTCTGCGGGATCACATCTACCTGACAGCAAGCCCATCTCAGCATCACCGGGCCAGTAAGATATCCTGTTCACACCAGCTGAACAAAGGACATGAAAGGCAAGACAATGAGGGTTGAGATAAAAATAATAAATAAAATATGCTACGCTGGTGGTGGTCAAAAGTTTGGAATAATACCGTTTTTTTTATGTTTTTGAAAGAAGTCTCTTATGCTCAGAAAGGTTGAATTTATTTGATGACAAATACAGTTAAAACAGTAAATATTAAATATATTAAATAATGATAATTAAATAAATATTAAAACAGTAATTTTATGAAATGTCATTACAATAACAATGTTATATAATCATTTGGATACATTTTTAAGATGAAATGTATTCCTGTGATGCAAAGCTGAATTTTCAGCATCAGATATGATGATTTTCTGCTCAAAAAATATTTATTACTATTATAAATGTTAAAAACCGTTGTGCTGCTTAATATTTTTTGTGGAAACCATGATGAGCTTAAAAGTTTGTGGTAAGTGAGATTCAATTAATAATTTTATTCAACAAGGATACATTAAATTGATTGAAGTGACCATAGAGATTATGTTACAGAAGATTAATATTTCAAATAAATGTTGTTCTTATGAACCTTCTATTATTCATCAAAGAATATAGAAAAAATGTATCACAGTTACCACAAAAAAATATTAAGCAGCACAACTGCTTTCAACATTGATAATAAGAAATGTTTACTCAGCATGATGCTGAAAATTCAGCTTTACATCACAGGAATAAATCACATCACATTCACATCACTAGTGCAATGCCCGTGCAAAATCATTTTTTGTGTGCTTTTAGTAATTGTTGGTTTGGTATTTTTGAGTTGCTTAATAGCCTAGGCCAGGGGTGCCCAATCCTGCTCCTGGCGATCGACTGTCCTGCACAGTTCATCTCCAACCCTAATCAAACACACCTGAAGCAACCAATTAAGGTCTTTAGGATCACTTGAAAATTATATTCAGGTGTGTTTGATTAGGGTTGGAGATGAACTGTGCAGGACAGTCGATCGCCAGGAGCAGGATTGGGCACCCCTGGCCTAGGCTACTATTACACAGGAGCCTAAACTCTGAGAAAACGCTAACGTTAAGCACACCAGAATAAAATATAATATTCAGAATTAAACAGTGTAGCTGACTTACAAATTCAGTTAAATCGCTACTTTTTCAAAAATGAATCGCTACTTTTCAAAAAAGAATTGCTACTTTTTCAAAAAGAATCGCTACTTTTCAAAAAAAGAATCGCTACTTTTTTAAAAAAGAATCGCTACATTTTCAAAAGGAAACGCTACTTTTTCAAAAAGAATCGCTACTATTTTCAAAAAGAATCGCTACTTTTTCAAAAAGAATCGCTACTTTTTCAAAAAGAATCGCTACATTTTCAAAAGGAAACGCTACTATTTCAAAAAGAATCGCTACTATTTTCAAAAAGAATCGCTACTTTTTCAAAAAGAATCGCTACTTTTTCAAAAAGAATCGCTACATTTTCAAAAGGAAATGCTACTTTTTCAAAAAGAATCGCTACTATTTTCAAAAAGAATCGGTACTTTTTTCAAAAAGAAAACTACTTAAAAAAAACTACTTAAAAAAAATCGCTAAAAAGAAAATCGCTACTTTTTCAAAAAGAATCGCTACTTTTTCAACAAGAATCGCTACTTCAAAAAGGATCGCTACCTTTTTCAAAAAGAATAATATAACAAAATAATAATGTTACAAATGTATAATAATAATATTAATAATGTAACAAATGTAAAATTACACTGTAATAAACGTATAATTACATTGTATTGTAAGAAATGTATTATAACACTGTAATAAATGTATAACCAAATTTGTTATAACCGTATACTTACATTGTAATAAATGCATAATAACACTGAAAACAATGTATAATAACACTGTAAAAAATGTATAATAATGTACATTTTTACACTACTTTTTTCAAAAAGAATCGCTACTTTTTTCAAAAAGAATTGCTACTTTTTTCAAAAAGAATCGCTACTTTTTTCAAAAAGAATCGCTACTTTTTCAAAGAGTCGCTACTTTTTTCAAAAAGAATCGCTACTTTTCAAAAAGAATCACTATTTTTTCAAAAAGAATCACTATTTTTTCAAAAAGAATCACTATTTTTTCAAAAAGAATCACTACTTTTAAAAGGAAACGCTACTTTTCAAAAAGAATCGCTACTTTTTCAAAAAGAATCGCTACTTTTTCAAAAAGAGTCGCTACTTTCAAAAGGAAACGCTACTTTTTCAAAAAGAAACGCTACTTTTTCAAAAAGAATCGCTACTTTCAAAAGGAAACGCTACTTTTTCAAAAAGAAACGCTACTTTTTCAAAAAGAAACGCTACTTTTTCAAAAAGAATCGCTACTTTTTCAAAAAGAATCGCTACTTTCAAAAGGAAACGCTACTTTTTCAAAAAGAATCGCTACTTTTTCAAAAAGAATCGCTACTTTTTCAAAAAGAATCGCTACTTTTTCAAAAAGAATCGCTGCTTTTTCCAAAAAGAATCGCTACTTTTTCAAAAAGAATAATGTAAAAAAATAATGTTACAAATGTATAATAATAATAATGTAACAAATGTAAAATTACACGTATAAAAAGAATCGCTACTTAAAAAAAAATCGCTAAAAAGAAAATCGCAACTTTTTTCAAAAAGAATCGCTACTTTTCAATAAGAATCACTACTTCAAAAAGAATCGCTACCTTTTTCAAAAAGAATAATGTAACAAAATAATAATGTTACAAATGTATAATAATAATAATAATGTAACAAATGTAAAATTACACTGTAATAAACGTATAATTACATTGTAAGAAATGTATTATAACACTGTAATAAATATATAACCAAATTTGTTATAACCATATACTTACATTGTAATAAATGCATAATAACGCTGAAAACAATGTATAATTAACACTGTAAAAAATGTATAATAATGTATATTAAATTTTTTACACTACTTTTTTCAAAAAGAATCGCTACTTTTTCAAAAAGAATCGCTACTTTTTTCAAAAAGAATCGCTACTTTTTCCAAAAAGAATCGCTACTTTTTCCAAAAAGAATCGCTACTTTTCAAAAATAATCGCTACTTTCAAAAGGAAACGCTACTTTTTCAAAAAGAATCGCTACTTTCAAAAGGAAACGCTACTTTTTCAAAAAGAATCGCTACTTTTTCCAAAAATAATCGCTACTTTTTCAAAAAGAATCGCTACTTTTCAAAAAAGAATTGCTACTTTTTCAAAAATAATCGCTACTTTTTCAAAAAGAATCGCTACTTTTTAAAAAAGAATCGCTACTTTTTCAACAAGAATCGCTACTTTTTTCAAAAAGAATCGCTACTTTTTCCAAAAAGAATCGCTACTTTTTCAAAAAGAGTCGCTACTTTTTTCAAAAAGAATCGCTACTTTTCAAAAATAATCGCTACTTTCAAAAGGAAACGCTACTTTTTCAAAAAGAATCGCTACTTTTTCAAAAAGAATCGCTACTTTCAAAAGGAAACGCTACTTTTTCAAAAAGAATCGCTACTTTTTCCAAAAATAATCGCTACTTTTTCAAAAAGAATCGCTACTTTTCAAAAAAGAATCGCTACTTTTTCAAAAATAATCCCTACTTTTTCAAAAAGAATCGCTACTTTTTCCAAAAAGAATCGCTACTTTAGAAAAAAATCGCTACTAAAAAAAAATCTATACTTTTTCCAAAAGGAATCGCTACTTTTTCAAAAAGAATAATGTAACAAAATAATAATGTTACAAATGTAAAATTACACTGTAATAAACGTATAATTACATTGTAAGAAATGTATTATAACACTGTAATAAATATATAACCAAATTTGTTATAACCATATACTTACATTGTAATAAATGCATAATAACGCTGAAAACAATGTATAATTAACACTGTAAAAAATGTATAATAATGTATATTAAATTTTTTACACTACTTTTTTCAAAAAGAATCGCTACTTTTTCAAAAAGAATAATGTAACAAAATAATAATGTTACAAATGTAAAATTACACTGTAATAAACATATAATTACATTGTAATAAATGTATTATAACACTGTAATAAATGTATAACCAAATTTGTTATAAATGTATACTTACAAAGAATCGCTACTTTTTTCAAAAAGAATAATGTAACAAAATAATAATGTAACAAATGTATAACACTGTAATAAATGTATTACATTGTACTAAACGTATAATAACACTGTAATGTATAATTACATTGTAATAAACGTGTAATTATTTTGTAATAAATGTATAAGACTAACAAATGTATAATTACATTTTTTACGCTACTTTTTTAAAAAGAATCGCTACTTTTTTCAAAAAGAATAATGTAACAAAATAATAATGTTACAAATGTATAATAATAATGTAACAAATGTATAATAACACTGTAATAAATGTATAATTACATCGTAATAAACGTATAATTACATTGTAATAAATGTATAATAACACTGTAATAAATGCCTAATAACATTGAAAACAATGTATAATTACATTGTAATAAACGTATAATTACATTATAATGTATGATAAGAGACTAACAAATGTATAATAAAAATTTACACTATTTTCAAAAGAATCGCTACTTTTTCAAAAAGAATAATGTAACAAAATAATGTAACAAATGTATAACACTGTAATAAATGTATTATTACATTGTACTAAACGTATAATAACACTGTAATGTATAATTACATTGTAATAAATGTATAATTACATTGTAATAAACGTGTAATTATTTTGTAATAAATGTATAAGACTAACAAATGTATAATTAAATTTTTTACGCTACTTTTTCAAAAAGAATCGCTACTTTTTTCAAAAAGAATATTGTAACAAAATAATGTTACAAATGTATAATAATAATAATGTAACACTGTAATAAATGTATAATTACATTGTAATAAACATATAATAACACTAATGTATAATTACATTGTAACAAACGTATAATTACATTGTAATAAATGTATAATAACACTGTAATAAATGTATAACTACATTGTAATAAACGTATAATTACATTGTAATGCATGACACTGAAAACAATGTATAATTACATTGTAATAAACGTATAATTACATTGTAATAAATGTATAATAACACTGTAATAAATGTATAATTACATTGTAATAAACTTATAATTACATTGTAATGAATGCCTAACACTGAAAACAATGTATAATTACATTGTAATGAATGCCTAACACTGAAAACAATGTATAATTACATTGTAATGAATGCCTAACACTGAAAACAATGTATAATTACATTGTAATGAATGCCTAACACTGAAAACAATGTATAATTACATTGTAATAAACGTATAAATACATTGTAATAAATGTATAATAACAACCTTGAAAAAAATCGCTCCATTTCTTGAAAAGAATAGCTACTTTTTTTACTTCAGAAGTAAACAGTGTAGCTGACTTAATGTTTAGCTGACAGAATGTTTATTTTGAAACAACAACTTCAATGTGTGCTTCTTTTACAGATATATTTAACGATATCTTTTGCATTTCTAATCCAAACAACG
This sequence comes from Tiaroga cobitis, assembly GCA_030578255.1. Classification (NCBI taxonomy): domain Eukaryota; kingdom Metazoa; phylum Chordata; class Actinopteri; order Cypriniformes; family Leuciscidae; genus Tiaroga; species Tiaroga cobitis. The sequence goes on from CM060591.1 coordinate 47,799,757, forward strand.
TCAAACTCGGCACTGCACTTACTCGTGCCCGTAGCAAGTCACCTGTCAAGTTTGAAATCCATCGGACAAACGGTTCGAGAGATATTTGATTAACAGACAGACGTTCCTGTAATTTATAGATAACAACATTACAGCTTTTAAATGCAGCCTATGTGAGCAAAAAACATAAAAAAATTTTAATTAATCTAAACTATTGACCGTCAATGTGTACATATATTAGAGAGAGAGAGAGAGAGCAGTTCTAATCTTGCCATTGATGAGCATCTTGAGGCAGGTTGAACAGGGTTTTCTGGAGAAGTAGAGATCACATCCCTTCAGTCGGGGTCCATGTTTGACCACAGCCACCTGTCCTGCATGCAACTGCACACTGGAGCAATGCAGACCCAGGACCCTGCGCTCATGGACCACCACAAGACCACTGTCTCCAGCCTAGACGCAAATACAACACCTTTTAATGAAAGACACAAATAAATAAAACGAGTAGAATAGATACTGAGGCAGCTTGTCAGTGTTTTCCTCTCATATCCATACAGCTCATGAATCAGCCTCTATATGCACACTAGAAGTTCATTAACATCTCCTTCAGTGCGCATTATATGTCATTATATGCACAGCAGCGACTCGGTCCTGTGGGAATCAGCTTTCCAATCATAATTCTCAGTGCTGTATAGAAGGCTTTTTCCCAGAAAATAAATACAAATCAGACATTTTACACTGGTGGATACCTGTAACACATTCTTCTTAATTCCTTCCTAAATGCATTTCAAATGTCTTTAAATGTAAGCTCTCTGTCTTTGAAACACACTGCATCACTTTAGAGTAAAAATTAAAATATGCCTACGGGATCATTGTCTCGCTGAAATGCTTCTTTCTTGGGGAAAAGTTCCATCCATAGACTCAACAATGTGAAAAGGTTGGCTTTGGAGAGTCGAGGTTCCTGACCTGAAACAGAGAAAAGGAGTCATGTGAAAAAGACCAGTGACAAAACTAAACACATTTGCTTAACTACTAAAATAACTACTTCAGTGCTATGGGAGGGACGTGGAAGAGATCGATTGATAATCGGTTAGAACACAGTGTACATTTTAAACTCAATTAAAAAAAACAAAACATTTGTGACCCTTTAGAAGGCAAAACAACTCTGCATGACAGGCATAATACGAGATCAGACAATATTGTTTCATACAATCAATATTTGTTAAGTGTCGGATAACCAAAATGTTCTATTTGCACTACTTGACACAATAAGCACAAAATCATTAGACGAGCAAAATATTAATATTATTGTTTTTATCATTATTAGTAGGCTAGTAGTAGTAGCATTGCCATTACATTTATCCGAAACTGATATCATTTTATCTCTAATAAGCAATATTTTTTATTGTAGGCTATATTATTATTATTAAAACATTATCAATACATATTTATTATTGATGTAGTCTGTTTTTTTCTTTAGTTGTGTCAAAAAGAGTAAAAGAAACATGTTCTTCACTGGAACACAAACAAAATAATCTGCTTTGTATTTATCGAAAATTGTTAGTATAGAATCTGATTCAGAATTCGAATTAGAGAACAGGTTTTGTGTTACCAGACTGCTCTTAATATGAAGTTGCTGACATGAACATTAAACGAGGAAATATAAAACAGATAGTAGCCTACCAGTCGGGGCAAGAAGAAAATGTAAATGTCTCAATGGCAAAAATTAAAGAACATAGCCTATTGAAAGAAGAAATGAAACAGCATTGGCAACACACTGCAGTTTAAAGTTATATATCCACTGGGATCTGGTTAGCAAAGGAAGACATTGACACGTTAATCTAACCTTGTACTTTGGCATCCGTCTGTACTCCGGTCTCCCTCATACTTGGAATAGATCTGTTCCCCTCGCCATCCCGACAAGACCACCGACTGTCCGATGCTGCCATTCAATCGCGATCAACATTGACCTGTCATTGACTAAACTGTCCCAAACGACAACAGCCCGTCCGCCTTTATGCTGTCATCTTCCTATTTGCTCTGACGTCACCAGTGGGCGGGGCATCTTGTCTTAAAGGCTCGCCTGTTTCTATTTACCAGAGATCATCTGTGTGGAGACTCAAAGACAACACACCCAATGTGCCCGAAGTACATATTTCACAAACATTGACATTAATATGAAGATGGTCTTAGCTTATCTAACAGCTTGCACGTAGTCATCTGCAAGATACTGGAACATCATGGATGCAGGGATTTCCTCCAATTCAGTCACAAGAGCATCAGTGATGTTGGGTGATGATGGAGCCTTGTTTCTCAAAAAAGTCTTCAATGGGGTTCAGATCTGGACAGGCCGGTCATATTCTTCCACATCAGACTCACTGTTTCACCGATGACATCCCGTAACAGTGGCACTGAGTCACTCTATCTTTCTATTAAAAATATAAGAATGCATGACTGTATGTTGGATTTCACACACCCACTAATTGGTGTAGCTGAACTAGTCAAACTGGTAATTAGGTTTGTGCATCTACATAATTTCTGAACTTTTAATCATTTCATAGAATGAGTATCAGTCATTACTTTCTACTTTCCTTTTTAAACACATTTCATTTAATGAGAAATGAAACTACAGGATGCCTTTCAGAACTATAATTAGTACCATTTATATCATATTATTAAAATAATAAAATGAAAATATATATAATTTCTTCTAAAAAATAAATAAATGTGTAATTCTAATAATAAATCACTCCAATTAAACAATTAAAACCGTAATGAAATCAACAGTAATGCTTTTATATTACAAGTTTTAAGATCTTAACAGATTTATCTACAATAAATAAATATGCTGCCATACATTTAAACACAATTAAAAAAACAAATGCAACTTATAAGAAAAGCTTTATTTTACTTTAAAGGTTCAGGTTTTATAACTTACAAGAGAGACTGTGGCACACGTGATGCGCACAGATTAATTTACAAAACTAATGCAAAAACTGTACAGTATGTACATGTAAAAACAAAAATACAGTTGATTAATATGTAACAAACAAAATTACCACAGGCCTATAGGTGTTTCACACCTATAACAAAAATTGATACAAACCCTCTAGTGATCCTATATGAGCAGCTCCTGTATAGGAAACTACCAGTGCAACTATGTATAATACTTTTTATATTTTTAGAAAATCTTAAACATCAGACTGGTTAAGTGCAACAGTCATTGTTGTAAATGCTTCTTCTGTAATTCACAGCACCAACAGTTTCTAAACTAAGCGATAGCAAACAGTTTCGATAGGTTAGACAAGAAAAACTATGCCCAGGTTAAGACTCAAATTAAGCAAAAAATAATGAATTAGCAAGAAATTCTTTTGGTCAAACAACATTTACACAAAAATGAGTGAGTGTGCAATATAAATAAGGTCTGCTGACTGTAGGACAATAAAATGCACATTTACAGCTCCCAGCCAGTACAACACAATGCAATACATTAATAATAAAAATGAGCAAACTGTAATGCACTGCATCACAGCAAGAAACCAAAAACTAATTAGTGACTTCTATTCAATATTTTCTGTGAAAAAGTATAAGGTCTGTTTTTAAGTGGTGCATGTTTAAGTGGAATTATGCCTCTTTTTGGCCCAAACTCACCTTGACTTTATTATGCAAACGCTATTCTCATGAGAGGCACTAGAATTTGTTACTAGTAGCAGGCAACACGTCTTTCCCAAAAAGTTGTGCAAAACCTAAATGTGAAATGGTTGTACATGAGAATGAGATAAACACAGACATTGACCATCATAAAAGAGTTTCTCTTGTGCTCAACAGAGGGCGCTGTGTCAGTGACCGTCTGCTGTATCAGCGCCCACTAGCTGTGAAGAGGACTGACTGCAGTAACAGATGGGCTGTGTGTGTGTGTGTGTGTGTGTGTGTGTGTGTGTGTGTGGGGGGGGGGGGGGGGGGGGGGTGGACGTCAGAGTCAGTTTTTGAAGGCTCCACAGTGGCTGGCTCTGCAGATAAACTCCTTCAGCATGTTGCCGTCGATCTGCCAGAACGCAGCTGTCTGCGTGACCTCAGTCAAGTGGTTCACACAGAATTTAAAACAGAACTCCTCTAGATCCTTCATATGAAAGAAAGCATGAATGTTTAATTATGAGGGACTGAACAAGCGAGCAAGAACAATCAACATAACCATCTAGGATTATCATTAGCTACCAGTATTGATGTTCTGTATTACCTTACAAAAATATTGTACTTTTTGATTAATTGCAAAAAACTAGCAAATAAAATGAGACCGAGAAGAGCTAATAGTCTAGTAAACCGGGTGCTCTAGTAAGCCAGGCCTCCAGGATGGTTTTGTTTTACCTCAGCATCATATCTGATGGCAGCAGACAGCAGAGAGAAGGCGTTCTCCACCGTGATGCCTCTCTTTATGATATGCTGGCACAACTTCTTCAGCCTGTTTTCACAGTATGAGGTTGCCAGATCCAGTAACCCTGTGACAGACAGCCAAATCCATTCATTTTTTTTTAATGGCTACAACAAATGCTTTGACCTTTCTGAATTCTGCGTTGTTTTATAACATGCATTGTGAATGTAAGGTTGACTTAGAAATGTGAAATTCCAAATATTTTATAAGTTACAGTGCATACAAAATATACAGAAGCATACAGTACTAGATTACTAATACTTAAAGTTGGCATGAAACGGCGATAGTCTTTTCCTCACTATTGCGATATTTAGCCGAGTGAAATGGCTTCAGGAACGACACAAATGTAGGGTGGGACTGGATTCATCCTTTAGGAATTGATTGGATCGTAGAAATCCAATTTCTAAATGAATGCCAGTTAGCAGTCAGGACATATGAATTTCAAAGGAATCATTTGCATGGATAAATCTTTTAGAATAAACACTGCAACATTCTGTAAAAAAAAAATGTAATTGTCAATTTTGATTTATTGGTGACTTTAATATTTTATGAACGGCAACTTGCAACTAGGCAGCAAAAATGGACCAAAATGAGTCCACAGTAAGGCCATGTTTTTTCCACCTGGTTTAGTTTCGGTCCATTAAAAGGATGTGTTAAAAAATCCCCAAAAAGAGTGGTTATTGGTTTCTTTTACTCATCTATGAGTATTTTTCTGTAAACCAGGTGTGAAAATGGAGCAGAACCCACCGATGGCATCCTCAGGAGGAAGATCCACACTGTCAGTGTAGAGGAACTCCAGGAAAGAGCGGTACACTGGGTACGAGAACTGGTCGATCTCGATCACCTCCTTCATATCCTCATTCCAGTGTGACTGAAACATTGATCTGAAGTGCTCACACCTGAAACGAGTCAGAGATTAAAGGATTAAAGAGGAGGAAGTGATCATCAAGCTCTTGAATATACCAATTATTAGTCATGACACTTAAGTGAGGTAATCACCTGATTTTGAGAACAGCTTTATGGACATGGATGTACTTCCCGTCGATGCTGAATTTGAGGTCAGAGGTCTCTGGATTGTCAAACTCTTTTTTAAGAGACTGGGCCACAGTCAGGAAATCATCATGCTCTGATAACAAATACAGCACAGTTATGTAACAGCAGAGACTGTAGAATCGGTTTTAATGCACATCAGTGTGAAAGCTTTAAGATTCAAACAACAAAGCAGCCAAAGTGATGATGGATGCCGACACAAACTCACCCATGGCAAGCAGCCGCCACATGACAGAGGGCGTGGCGAAGCAGGCGAAGACGTCGTCCGTGCTGGTGAAGTGTGTGAGGTGTGGCAGCACAATGGGCTGTCCGCGGCACTGCCCCCACATGTACACCTGACCGCTCTGGGTCTTCGCTGCAGAGGTGTGTGTGGAGTGACAGGCGGCGATCTCCACAATCCTGGTGCAGGGAGGAGGCGGAGTCAAAAAGCAGAAAGCAATGGAGAAGGCCAACGTGGAGGAGAGCAGGGACACGAGGAAGGACACATGCAGGAGGAGAGGGCACAAAGGGGAAAGAACCAAGAGAAGGGGAGGGAGACATCAGTCAGATTCTTATACGAGTCTTATTCTCCCAACATTAGAGATTACTGGGTTGTTAGATGCATTATTATGCATATTCTGCAAAGTAATATTAGCAGAGATAACTGCAGTGACCCCACAGTGAGGGTACGAGAGAGCTGATCCTCATACTACACTCAAAACAGGATGACTTTCAGGAAGTTCCCACCAGACCAACAGGAAATCTCCCTGGGATGCAACAATTCAGACCAACAATGGCGCTGACTGAATGCAAATGTCAACATCATGCAGCTTTCACCAAAATTAGCTCTTTACTGTGAGCTCTTTGGCCCAAGTCGACTTGAGTGAGTCATCTGCCAGAAGCTAGTTATTATAGCTTAAGTTTTAAATATGGAGTTGTATGGATTACTTTTATGATGGATGGATGCACTTTTTTGGATTTCAAAATCAGGAGAGCCATTCACTCCTATTATAAAGCTTGAAAGGATATTATTTAATAACTCTGATTGCTCGCTTAGCAACATGCTAGGGCCAAACTCTTCTGAAATAAAAAAATAAGCATGTCTTCTTTTGTGTTGAACAGAAAAAAGAAATTCATACAGGGTTAGAACAACTTGAGGGCATGTAAATAATGATAGAATTATTTTCATTTTTGGGTGAGCTATCCCTTTAAAAATATCGATTCTGTTTTGGGAGTCTGTGAGTGACTAAATAGGTAGGTAAAAAAAAAAAAAAAGATTTATTCCCAAACTCCATTACCTTTCTTTCTCAGTCATGACCTGAACAGGGCTGAGCTGATTGCTCTTGTTGCCGGTGCCCAGCTGGCCGTAAGTGTTTGCACCCCATGCATACAGCAGTCCCTCATCAGTCAGTGCTAGAGAATGAGCGTAACCTGAGGCAATCTGTCAAAGTGAAACAAGCACATATTTTACACCCAATTATATTTTTAAAAATCTGTATAGTCACATGGGTTGTGCAGAATAACAAAATGCTTGCTTTATTGTTGCCAATTCTTAGAATTTTTTGTCTTCTGTTTTTGAAAGAAGTCTCTTATGCTCACCAAGGCTGCATTTCTTTGATCAGAAATACAGAAAAAAAAACCAAGTAGTATTGTGAAATAATATTACAAATTAAAAAAGCCGTTTTCTATTTTAATATGAATTTTCATTACTCCAGTCTTCAGTGTCACATGATCCTTCAGAAATCATTCTAATATGCTGTTATAGTGCTCAAGATACATTGCTTATGATCAAAGTTGAAAACAGTTGTGCTGTGTAAAAAAATATGTTTTGGTGGATTTTTTTAATGAATAGAAAGTTTGAAGAACAGGATTTTTTTTTTTAAGAAATCTTTTGTAACATTATAAATGTCTTCACTGACACTTTTGATCAAATGTATGCATCATTGTTCAATAAAAGTAATTATTTCATTAAAAAACTCTTACTAAACCCAAACCTTTAGTGGTTTGGCTTTAGTAAGAGTGGTTACAACAGTAGTGTATATTATTATGTTACATGTACAGCTGACAATCTGTTTAAGAAGATCTTCTGGTCCGTACCTGCAGCACACAGAGGCCTTGTAGTGCAATCAGACGACACGGAGTCAGCTGGTTCCCATTGTTCCCCAACCCCAGCTGGCCATTACCATTGTAACCCCAGCCATAAACCTGAAACACCAACACACGTCACTACTAACAAGCAAGCGACACAGCTACAGTGAGATGACACACATGCATACTAAATAGTAAATAATCAACACAATGTTTTAAGCATCAGGTTAGGTCCTTACAAAAACAATGCGGTATGAATGGTTAATTTCATCCCTTACCTCACCATTATCCGCCACAGCCATGGATGAAGTCTGTCCACAGGCTATACTAACCATCACTTTGTTCTGCAGGCAGTTGGACACCTTACGAGGTGTTGGCTGGTTGGCAGTGGACCCTGAGCCTACCTGACCACAGTTGTTGTAGCCCCATGCAAACACCTAGGACGACTTATAATTAGCAGGGACATTAAATTACAAATATTCATTTATAAAAACACCAGCCTGGCTGTCTATGAACATGGCTGCCAATGTTTTTAAATACACTCAGCTAAAGGATTATTAGGAACACCTGTTCAATTTCTCATTAATGCAATTATCGAATCAACCAATCACATGGCAGTTGCTTCAATGCATTTAGGGGTGTGGTCCTGGTCAAGACAATCTCCTGAACTCCAAACTGAATGTCAGAATGGGAAAGAAAGGTGATTTAAGCCATTTTGAGCGTGGCATGGTTGTTGGTGCCAGACGGGCCGGGCTGAGTATTTCACAATCTGCTCAGTTACTGGGATTTTCACGCACAACCATTTCTAGGGTTTATAAAGAATGGTGTGAAAAGGAAAAACATCCAGTATGCGCCAGTCCTGTGGGCGAAAATGCCTTGTTGATGCTAGAGGTCAGAGGAGAATGGGCAGACTGATTCAAGGTGAGAGAAGAGCAACTTTGATTGAAATAACCACTCGTTACAACCGAGGTATGCAGCAAAGCATTTGTGAAGCCACAACACACACAACCTTGAGGCGGATGGGCTACAACAGCAGTAGACCCCACCGGTAACCACTCATCTCCACTACAAATAGGAAAAAGAGGCTACAATTCGCAAGAGCTCATCAAAACATTCCAGACTGGAAAAATGTTGCCTGGTCTGATGAGTCTCGATTTCTGTTGAGACATTCAGATGGTAGAGTCAGAATTTGGCGTAAACAGAATGAGAACATGGATCCATCATGCCTTGATACCACTGTGCAGGCTAGTGGTGGTGGTGTAATGGTGTGGGGGATGTATTCTTGGCACACTTTAGGCCCCTTAGTGCCAATTGGGCATCGTTTAAATGCCACGGCCTACCTGAGCATTGTTTCTGACCATGTCCATCCCTTTATGGCCACCATGTACCCGTCCTCTGATGGCTACTTCCAGCAGGATAATGCACCATGTCACAAAGCTCGAATCATTTCAAATTGGTTTCTTGAACATGCCAATGAGTTCACTGTACTAAAATGGCCCCCACAGTCACCAGATCTCAACCCAATAGAGCATCTTTGGGATGTGGTGGAACGGGAGCTTCGTGCCCTGGATGTGCATCCCACAAATCTCCATCAACTGCAAGATGCTATCCCATCAATATGGGCCAACATTTCTAAAGAATGCTTTCAGCACCTTGTTGAATCAATGCCACGTAGAATTAAGGCAGTTCTGAAGGCGAAAGGGGGTCAAATACAGTATTAGTATGGTGTTTCTAATAATCCTTTAGGTGAGTGTACATTGCTATAGAAAATACTATTTCACTGTACATCTAGAAGATTTAATGAAGCTGAATATTAATTATTACTACAGACAAACACACACTGTTACACCCAAGCTGATCTTGGTAGTTCCACTGAGAACAAAAGCCCTCTCAGCTTAGAGAAAAAGGTCACATGCTCCTCATTACAGCGAGCACGACGAGGCTAAGCGGCCAACTCTACTTGCTAAACATGGGGAGAGAGAAGAGGGGTTTGTCAAACCTAAATCCATCTAATACCCTTTAATATGTAACCTACATTTTTAACCCAGTGCGTTCTAAAGAGACTGATAAAAAGGGAAATTGTTATACGCAAAATAAACAGGAAGGATTTTGCTTGGATTATGGGATTAGCATGTGACACAGAGCAAAGTTAAGATATTTCTATATTCTGAAACTATTTTAGACAACTCTATTAGATTCCCAGCATGCCACCAGTTTAAGACATGGCTGTGCTTCAATAAGTTGGGCAATATATCTGGGCATTTAATGTGTATAATGTTTATAATGTCTATAAACATTACATTTTATTTACTGGCATTTCACATTATTCTAAATGAGCTGGTGCAACTTACAGTTAGGTGCCACTTATTTTCCAGAAAGCACGGTAGATAAACTTGTCAACCAACATATACTCATCTTGTGCCACGGATGGGTCACAACGGATGAGTAATCGATATTAGGTTAAATCTGCAGTCTCTTATGGATAAACAAAAAAGTCATAATAATTATGGAATAAAAAGATGCAATTGAGATAAAAAGTCTAACTTATCTCATAATTTCAACATGCCATAATAATGACTTCTCATAAGTCATTAAAATAAAAAAAGTCAAAATTAAAAGATAAATTAAATTAAGACAAAAAGTATGAGATAAAAAAATCATAATTATACCAAAAAATTGGATGTAATAATTGTGACTTTTTTATCTCATAATTGACTTAAAAGCTAAATTTCAACCTGTAATGTCATACTTATTATTATTTTCACTTTTTATTTTATAATTTTGAGACTTTATCTAATAATTGCAATGTTTTATGTCATAATTTTTTACTTTTCTCTCAGAATTATGACTTAGTATCTCATAATTTAAAATTATACTTCGGTAAATCTTTAATCATTTGTCTCAATTTCCACTTTTGATGTCATTATGATTTAACAAAGCACTTTTTTTCCTTATGTGGCAGAAATGGGCTTCCATACAGTTCCATGCAGTTCCCAAGCCATTTCACCAAAACAGTTCCCAAGCCTCACCTCACCCTCGTGGGTCAGAGCCAAAGAGTGGTGAGAACCACAGGCCACCTCAGTCACCCTCTTGTTCTGCAGGTTGGCAGACACCAGAACGGGAGACACACCTTGATTGGTCGTCCCATTGCCCAACTGACTGTATCCATTATGCCCCCATGCATACAACTCCCCCTCTGTAAGGACACAAAAGGACTTTGAATAAGACAAAAGTGTAAAATACATACATGCATCTATTTAGAAAGAACTGTAATGCAACCATGTTACTTGACAACTTTATTTGGAGACAAGCAAGTAATTTCACATTACGCCTTCACTATAACTAGATTTAATCAGATTTAGATATTGAACAGAAGAATTTACACTTGTACTCACCGTCTGTGGCCAGCAGAACATGAGGACCACTGCCATAGCTCAAACTGACCAGCTTCTTTCCACTCAGACAGTCCAGCTTTTTAGGAACAATGGTGCTCTGACTGTCTCCAGTGCCCAGACAGTTACTGCAGTTCACACCTAACACATACACCTGTGCCAGGACATTCAGATTAGTTTTCATATAAAGACACAGAAGCCTTTTGCGAACCTTTATTCCATTACTACAAACTACTGAAACGGGTCATGTAAGCTTACACCACCAAGACCCACACAGATACTATCGGTTTCTTCATCAGCTTACTTCGTCATTGTGGGTGATGTAGATGGCCTCATTAGCAGCTACTCCAAAGATGCATGCCTGTCGAATGGAGGCGAGCTCCTGTGCACTCAACAGGGTGAAGAGAGGCCACTTACTCACATCCACCATGGCCAAGTGCAGGGGACAGGCTTTGGAGACGAGAAGACACCTGAAGATACCCGGCAGCTATGCGTGCCTTTGAAACTGGACACACGTTAAATGTCAGGGATTCGTAGGGATATATAACTGCACTGGCATTACTGCATTAGAACAAAATTTGAGCTGGATGATGACAATACTGTCTTCTGCAGAGCTGCTTTTTAGCTGAATCAACTTGGTTGATGTTGCAAAATTCAGCAATTAATAAACAATGTTAGTGAATCAAAAGTGAACAATCAAGCTGAATAATGATACTATTGTCTTCTGTAAAGCTGGTTATAACGGAATTAAACTAATTTCATAATTGATGAACTTAACAGTTATTGAACTGAACTGAATCAAAAATGAACTGACTTGAACTGAATAATGACAGCATAGTTTTAATTTGTCTCAGGTTTGATGAAGTCTGCAACATTGATTCTGTTATTTTCCTGTTTATTACTGTAAAGCTGCTTTGAAACAATCTGCATTGTTTAAGGTGCTATATAATAAATGTGGGTTGACTTAGGGAAGTGTTTATTAAAGTCCACACCTTAATCACATTTTAGTTTTTTAGTTGCACTTAAATAGTTCAGTGGATTTTTTTCAACAGTAATACTATTTAATGTAACATCTTAATACTTATAATTATTTTTAAAATACAAGTATAGTTTAGAGAAGTTTCAGATGAGGTATATGTTACACGCCAGAATTCTGTTTCGTTGTTCAATTGCAATGAAATAATTTCTCCAGACAGGTTTTGCAAGTCATCCTCCCTGGATCAACCTGAAGTTAATTGCCTTAAGTTCACAAGGATGACAGCTTCCCACTGCACTAGAACTAGTCTAGGTCTTTTACCACTGTAACACAGCAGTTGTCACACACTTACACAATTTAAGCAAGTACAAAAAAGCTTTTGTGTGTGATACAGTACAGAACTGACGGTTCATAAAGCCTATTTGCCAGTTGCTTTGTCACTGAAACACTTCGGTACAGTCGTTTATAACGACGAAACTGCTGTAAAACTCACTATCTAACGTAACTTCACGTAAGTTACAGCTTTCATTGTCACTTTTACAGCTGATGAGGGATCAGTCACTACCTTGTAGCAAATTGCATTAAAGCAAAACAAACAAACAGCGGAAAGCACTATCTGCCTGTGTTTAATGTCCATGTGAAAGGCATCGGTTCAAACGTAAGTTATCTTCTGGCAGGCTCGGGTTACTAAAGCTCGGTTAGCCTGACAGCTACGGCATCGCTCCATCAGAACATGAGGTGGATTTAGCCTACAGAAAAACGGTTATCATCAAATCAATGCAGCAAAACCTACCTAATTTCTACAAGACGTCGAGACCATATAGTTAGCGAGTTGTCCAGTCCAGTACCTCTAGAAATGCTTTCAGGCTGCAGCGCCAGCAGGTTATGCCCACGGAAGCGCGAGGAAACAAACGTACTTGTTTCCTGATCTCGGTTGCTACGGATGTGTGAACGACGGCTCAACTGTCCAATCACAGACTTCTTGTAAATCACTCCTACTCCACTGATTGGCTAGTAAGAGTAGGTAGAGATAAAGTGGAATAAGGATTAAAAGGGGTGGTATAATGCCCTTTTCACAAGATGTAAAATGTGTCTTTGATGTCCCCAGAGTGTGTATGTGAAGTTTTAGCTCAAAATACCCCCAGATATTTTTATATAGCATGTTAAAATGTTCACTTTTTGATGGTGAGCAAAAACTGTTTTGTGTGTTCCTTTAAATGTAAATGAGCTGCTGCTCCCTGCACAGAGGGCGGAGCTTCAACAGCTTGTGTCACTTTACCTCACACAGACATGCATTGAAAATTTCATAAACTTTTAGACTTTTATGTTCAAACCGGAGTCAGATGATGTCAAAAGAGTCAGATGGAGAGACTCAAGAAGTGACAACTTGTAGAGTGCAACAGGACATTTCTGATTGGTTAGTTGATGAATTTGTGTATCTGATGTGTAGTTATCTTCTAGTCATTAGTATATTCTGTCTTGATCATCTATAAATCGTGTTCAGTGGGCGGGGTTTATGTAAATTCTAGGGTTGGTGATGTCACTCAGAGCTGTTTCAACGGCTCTGATGTCACTAACCCGGGAGGAATGTCGTGTAGTCCCATAGACAGTAAAAGAAATGGACACAGCGACCCCATTGATTTCAACGGAGAAGACTGAAGCCCGATTATTGCACTTCCTGTCTGATGTCTGAGCGACTGCGCAGGCTCAAACTGAGCTTGACGACAGTCTGACATTCGTAAATCTTCTAGTAGCTGTGCCGAGACAAATCTGAATCACCTAATTCCTCAAAAACGTTGTTGAAATATTTTGTCCCGTTGCTTTTATGGACTCTCTATTTATGGCCTTCTACCTTGACTTTGTGCCTTCATGTTCCCCCGATTGCCTCATAGACAGTAAAAGATTGCCTGCGAGCTTCTCCTCCTGTCTATACGGTAATGTCTATTGTGCGACAGAAAGTCCCGTGGTTATGAGCAATCTTTGGCCTATTTTTGCAAAAACAGCTTCTACAAAATAAATATTATTATTACCAGCCGTTTGGTGTAGTCCTTAAAAAGCAATTTCTTTAAAATCAAATATCTCCCTTTGCTTTGAACTTTGAGCATTGTAACTTTGCAGATGTTGTTTATGCTCAAACAGCAACATTACACACTGACTAAAGTTAGAAAAGTGAAATCATAACATTAATTTCAGTACATATTCATGATATATACTGATAGGTTATATATATATATATATATTATTGTATGTACAGTATGTATGTAAGCCAGCTAGTAGAGACTATGGTCTTTAGCCTCCTTGTTAGAGTGCCCGCCTCCCACACCGGAGACCAAGGTTTGAGGCCACACAGAGCGGGGGGAGTAGGACCTGAGGGGTTACATTGGTGCCGTGACCCAGGTGGGAGTGATGTTTAGGGGGGTGAGTGTAACAGAAGTCAGTTAGTAAGAGCTGTACATAAACCTCACCCCCCTGATCTTAAGAGGTGCTCTAGAGACTGGAATATTAAGCCTTCTTGTTAGAGTTTCCGACTCCCACACCGGAGACCGGGATTCAAGGCCCGCACAGAGTGGAGTGAGTAGGACCTAAGGGGTTACTTTTGTATGTATGTGTACGTATATATATATATATATTCGAGAGATTATATATATATATATATATATATATGTGTGCGCGCGTGTGTGTGTGTGTGTGTGTGTGTGTGTGTGTGTGTGTGTGTGTGTGTGTGTGTGTGTGTGTGTGTGTGTGTACACAGTATATATACACTTTTTAGTTTAAAGGGTCAGTTCACCCAAAAATGAAAATTATGTCATTAATCAGAATCACTCACCCTCATGTCGTTCCAAGCCCGTAAGACCCCCGTTCATCTTTGGAACACAGTTTAAGATATTTTAGATTTAGTCCGAGAGCTTTCTGTCCCTCCATTGAAAATGTATGTACGGTATACTGTCCTTGTCCAGAAAGGAAATAAAGACATCATCAAAGTAGTCCATGTGACATCAGTGGGTTAGTTAGAATGTTTTGAAGCATCGAAAATACATTTTGGTCCAAAAGTAACAAAAACATTGCATTGTATTGTCTTCCGGTTCCGTTGTTAATCCGCATTCAGTGACGCTGCTGACGTAAGACGCTGCTGACGTGTTATCAGTGCGCCCGAGCTTCGTTCACAGTCTGAGGGAGACGCACGCTGTAAACAAAACAATCTTCGCAAACATGTCTAAGGATTTCAACACAGGAATACTTGCATTTTTTTGCACAGCCATATTTATTTGAACCCCAATCCACGGACAGACCAGATAACACGTCAGCAGCGTCTTACATTCATCAGCGTCACTGCGGACTCATGAACGCGGATTGACAACAGAACCGGAAGACAATACAATGCTGAATAAAGTCGTCGTTTTTGTTACTTTTGGACCAAAATGTATTTCCGATGCTTCAAAACATTCTAACTAACCCACTGATGTGATGATGTCTTTATTTCCTTTCTGGACAAGGACAGTATACCGTACATACATTTTCAATGGAGGGACAGAAAGCTCTCGGACTAAATCTAAAATATCTTAAACTGTGTTCCAAAGATGAACGGGGGTCTTAGGGGCTTGGGACGACATGAGGGTGAGTCAATGACATAATTTTCATTTTTGGGTGAACTAACCCTTTAAGAGTAGACTTTTCCCTGCCCATTCATTCATTGACTGTACATTCAAGCATAGCGACAGGATCACTCATATTATTTACAGTAGTTTAGTTTCTGGGATTCCCCGAGAAGGTTGGCCGGCATGTAAAGTTGACAAACCTGTTTAAAAATCTTGACCAACTCGTCTGGCAGTATCACACGCTCAGTCCTGAGCTATAATTTCAGCTGCAGTAGTTCACAGTGTCACTCCTACTTTGCATGTGATATCACAGGAAAACAGAAGTAGAAGAGAGAAATCGAGGATCCTGGTGCCATATGCCATTTTGAAGGTACAGAGATAAGCAAGTTTAAACAGGAACGCGTCTTTCAAACCAGGATGGGTGCCATTAAGTCTAAACAGTTTAAAAAGACTCCTCAGGTTGTCCTCATGGGTCTGGATTCAGCTGGAAAATCCACTTTGTTGTACAGACAGCAGAGGGGAGTGCTGATGGACACCTCTCCTACCGTGGGCTTTAATGTTGCAACTGTAGAGTTGAACAAGAAGACCTCACTGACCGTGTGGGATGTTGGGGGACAGGGGACTATGAGGCCCAATTGGAGATACTACCTGGAGGGATGTAAAGTACTGGTGTTTGTGGTGGACAGCAGTGATCATGCCAGGATGGGAGAAGCTAAGAAAGCCCTGAAGAAGATTCTGAGTGATGAGCATTTGAAAGGAGTTCCCCTGATGGTGCTGGCCAACAAAAAAGATCTGCCAAACTCTATGACTATTAGAGACGTGTCGACATTGCTGGAACTGGATAGTTACACAGATCGGGTTTGGGAGATCCAAGCTTGCAGCGCCATGAAGGGACTGGGTCTCCAACAAGCCTTTCTCTCTATAGCTAAACTTCTACATAAAGCGTAAGGAAGGCACTCGCTCACTATCTAGGGAATACAAAGAATGCAGTTCAAACTTATAGTATCTTGACAGTGTCCTTTTATTTAATTGGAACCTCAGAACGCAAAGTAAAGAGGTTTGATCATGGTACTATCATATTAAAACCACACCAAGAATGGAGAGGAAAGACTGACTTAACGAATGTACTTGTTCACGGTTTTTTATATCCTGTAAATATTTTTATTTTTTTTACTTGTCTTCATGTTCTGCACTGCGTCTATATATATATATATATGTGTGTGTGTAATTTAATGCCCTGTTCCTGTGTCTCCTGTAGTGCAGATTGTCACAAAAATGTTGATGACAATCCTGTGATACTGTACATCATTTTGAAATAATAATTAAAACTTGAGCGCAATTCATAGAAACGAGGTGCTTTTTAAATGCAATTTCATTCTAAAAAGGGGAACCCTTTACAAAAATGTCCAATTAGTTAACATTAGTTAATGCATTGACTAACATTAACTACAATGAGCACTGTGTTTGTTAGTATTTTTTTTACTTTTGTTTACACTAGATAATAAAAATAAAACATTGTTTAGTTCATGCCAACTCAATTAAATATTAACAGGTACAACATTTGATTTTATTAATGTATTAGTAAATGTTTAACATTAAATCAGATTAATAAATGTTAGGCATGTTCAGACATGTTAACTAATGTAGTTAACTCATTTGAACAAATGGAACCTTATTGTACACTATCTATAAAATAATGAAATTGCATTATTGTTTACACATGAAGTTGTTGTGAAATTGCAATTCCTAAATTGTGTAGCAAGTTAGTATCTGAAATTACAATGATGAAGTAATTCCTTAAACTTATTTCTTGGTCAGACCTGCATATAACTGACTATGACCAAAACACGGCAGGAAAATAATTATGCTGTCATTCCTTGGCAAGAAAAACAGCCAACTCAATACCAGTCTGTGTAAAAAGAAACATGATTCATCCCTTATATTAAGGAGAATCAAACAAGTGTGATGAAACAAACTGGCATAACTTTTTAATAGTCATTTGGAATCAATTTGTGGTTTCGATCATACTGGATAAGGTAGTTTGGTAAGGAGGATTAGCAGGGAAACATGGCCCTAGAAAGGTGTAAAAGAGCTACTGCGACATAAGGGATTCAGTTTTAGGTTGTCATAGACAGGAATGCAGATAGTACAAGAAAAAGTACGTTGCTATGAGTCAGTAGTTTGTGTGAGCTTCCTTTGTGTCTTTACCGCTGCAATTATGCAAAGATAACGAGCGTTCCTCTGTGTACCCAATAAATGTGTATAATACTTCAACTGCATCACACCCAGTTTATACAACTCATTCTATTGAGTTTAAGTCTATTGATTATAACTGCAATAATAAATATAGCAGCAAGCAGCAATTATCCGGAGCAAGCACAAAGAACACAAGTCATGCCAACGAAAACGGTTCCGTCTTTCGACATGAAATTCATAACTTTTTCACAGTCTGAAGATGATCTGACTCGAATTTGGTGAAAATCGGACAAATGGTCTAGGAGGAGTTTGAAAAAGTAAGTTTTTAAAGAAAATCAAAACAAATAACAGGAAGGGAAGGCTGACGATGGCAAGATTGGTATCTATGTTCTCAGCATGACCCAAGGGATCCATTAAGACCAGTTTCATACCAATAATCTAACTTATTCAAAAGTTTTTATACTTTTTGGAAATTTCATTGTATCTTTTGACCACAAGGTGCCGCTGGCCAGAAACTTTTTTAGTACTTTCAATGGTATGGTATGGCATGGAACCGAAGACACATACCGAGTTTCGTAACGATACGCCAATGCGTTCGTAAAATATAGAATTTTACGAAAAAAATTCAAGATGGCCCATATGGGAAAATTGGGTATCATATGACATGCTGATCTGAATCTAAAGAGAACTTTTGTGAATTTTGGACACACTGGTCAGAAGTTATAAGCCAAAAAAGCAATTTTTCGTATCTCCTGACCACTAGGTGGCACTGCACCGAAACTGTGCAGGTAGCCTCAGCTCATGGTTGTAATAACTATTCGCCTTATTCACCTCGAACGTTTCACCGAGCCTGAGGGGTACACTTACCACTTCCGGTAGTTCTCACAACGCGATTTCTTTTAGTGAATTGGCGCCTCACTGCTGTGTTCCCCGCTGTACAGTCAACAACTCCATATCACTTACAGCTTACTAACGTTAACTTACCCCTAGCTGCTACAAGCTAACGTTAGCAGAAACTGAGGTAAATTAGCGTCCATTCATACCTTCAATGTCGTGGATAAATCCTTCGATCCAGTTACTGTATCCCTTCATTAACACAGATGTTGCAGTTGGTACTGGCCCACTGCTCCACATTTTGTATTGATAATTTGGGCAGACAGGAAAGATTGGTGGTCCACACTGGGGTTTCCGTTGCTGGTGCTGCTGCGTCGGAGTCAAACTTCCGGGTTTGTGTACCCCTCAACGGCGTTCGAGTTTTCAAAATGGCCGCCAGGTGAATAAGGCGAATAGATATCTATATAAAGGCTAGATATCTCGTCCGCGCGGCTGGCCAATGGAGGTTGACGTCAGCACCTGGCGGCCATCTTGTCACAGGCAGCTCGCTCACTCGTAACATTGTTTTAAGGGTGCATGTACTTTTTAAATAACCATAACTTGCTCAATTTTCTACCGATTTTCAAACGCTTTGGTTTGTTATAAACGTCAGAGATGCAGTTATGACACTGCATACTTATGAATAATAAGTGTATAAATAAATAATCATCCAGAATTATAGCCACGTTAATAACGTTTGTAAGAAACCAAACCGTTTGTAAATCCATCAAAATTTTAACGAGATAAGAGCATTTGTGTTCGTGCTGATCACTCACCTTACATCAGCTTGCCTGTGACAAGATGGCCGACGGTGATGACGATAGAGACTCTGCCGTAAGACATCTAGCCTTTATTATGGATACCTATGGTAATAACACACCAAGTTTGGTCAGAATAAGCTAGTCATGGTAATTTTTCCGGGCACTTCGCCGAAATTGTTCACGCGCTATTCAAGAACGGTTTGACAAATCACCATGAATTCCATAACTTTTTGTTGGCATTGTCTGAAGACGATCTGGATAAATTTGTAAAAAGCAACGGCCTAGGAGGAGGAAAAGTAGGCTTTTAAGAAAAAAATCTAAATGACGGAAAAATTTTCGTGATGGAAAATGACATCATAGGGTGCAATCGAATCGTCTTGAGATTCCAAATTTGCTATGGTGACAGTTCAGACTGCCCTATATCTGTGTGCCAAATTTCATAACTTTCCCACAAGCGTTTCTATGGGCTGCCATAGACTTCCAGAGCAGAAGAAAAGGAAGAAGAATAAGAACATTAAAGATTACAATAGGTGCCTAGCTACGCACCTTTGGTGCTTTGCCGCTAATAATTATATGGTTAATTACTCATTTTTGTATCTGTTCTTCTTCTTTGGATACTGATGCATTCTTCTTAAATCCGTCCATGACTGCCAGAGGAGGAGTCCAGGAACCAGCACCCAGATCCCATTGAAGAACACCAGGTAGACCCACAGGTACAGCCAGTTGCTGGTGTTCAGGTTAGGGCTTCCGATTATCCAATCTGGACAGAAGGTCATCCAGCCCCCGTACAACTCACACACACACAGCGTGATCTGAACAAAGTGCCTGGTTCAAAATAAATATATATATAAAAATAAAATGGATATTTTGAATTTAAAAATAGGTAATTTAAGACAAAACATTGCACGGTCACAATTAGGTAAATTCGTATTTAGACTTAATGGATCTCAGATGGATTGGATTTACATTAAAACAAATGACTGTACTTACCTGTAGTGTTTGTCTTTAATGATGGCATAGACCAGAAGCAGGGCCAAAGAACCATCTAAAACCACTGTCAGAAGTTCTAGAGATACTATTGTCGGGTCTGAGTATAACCAGCGCTCATCTGCCTTGCCATATTCTTTCCCTGTTGAGTATTTTAAAGGGTTAGTTCACCCACAAATGAAATTTCTGTCAGTAATTACTCGCCCTCATGTTGTTACAACCGCGTAAGACTTTCGTTCATCTTCGGAACACAAATGAAGATATTTTTGCTGAAATATATTAATAAAAGTGCCTTGAAAGGGATTCTCATTGCAGAAAGTGAAATAAAGATCAGCCAATTAGAAGATGACACTGCTCTTTTTTTTAAAGAGATGCCTCTTGGGTCCCGATTGCAATGAGCACTGTTGAGAGATTTTCTAAAGCTTCTGGTCTTTTTTTAAATTTGTCTAAATATGAACTACTTTCAATTAAACAATGTAACCCAACTATAATTAACAATATTTCAATTAAAGAGAAGATATGTTATCTAGGTATCTCTATATGTAAAAATCTAATTGATAGATGTGCATGTAATGTTTCCCCTGGAGAAAATGCAAAGAAAATTTAATTTATGGCTGCAGAGAGACTTATCTCTGAGGGGAAGAATATTACTTGCCAAAGGGGAATTTAATAATACTCTTAAAGTTAATTAGGCCAAACACTTTCTCAAAAATCCAACCTCTTTTTGGAACTTCATTCCACATATTTTCTCCAAATTTGGTGGTTTCAATTTTTTATTGCTTTGTAATTATAATGTTGAAAAAAATACCAGCTAAATTATCTACATTTCATAAGCAGATCCGTCTCGCCTGGTCTCTGATATACAAGCACAACTGTTCTCCTCACAAATATTTTATATGGAATAACAGTGATATTCTGTATAAAAACAAATCTCTTTTCTTCCAGCGCTGGTTTAAGGCTGATATTTTGCTTGTAAGTCAGTTGTTTAATGCAAATAGCCATTTATTAAACTATGAGGAATTTCTTAATCGTTATCATTTCCATTACCCCTAAAGAATTTGCTATTGTTTTTGATGCCATACCATCTGCAGTTATTAGATTGTTTTTGATACCATACCATCTGCAGTTAAATTGTTTTTGATGCCATACTATCTGCAGTTATTAGATTGTTTCAACATATCCCCTACCTCTCTTCTTTACCTCCTTTAGATCCTAATGTTACAGTGGTGGGGAAATATTGCTTTTCATCCACTTCTTCTAATAGATCGATACGTTTATTATTTCTTAATGAATGTGTATCAATTCCAAATGTCACAGTTTATTGGAATGATTTTCTTCCCGATATTGTCTGGAGAAAGGTTTGGTTGATTCCGAATAGATACTTAATTACTAATACGATAAGAGAAGTTTCCTTTCGAATTGTCCATCGTGTATATAATACCTTCTTAAAGAAATTCAAGGTATTAACGCAAACTGTTCTTTTTGTAAACAGCACCCAGAGACCATAGTGCATTTATTTAGGCTTTTCCATTACTCTAAATTATTGTGGAAAGACTTTTCCCGATTTGTTATTGAGAACATAGATAAGGATCTTTCTCTACTTTGGGAAAATGTTTTGTTTGGAATTGTTAATTGGACAAAAGAGCAATTACACAAAATAGTCTTACTTAATCGTTGTTTGTTAACAAAATTTGATACACATAAATGTAAATTTTCAGGTCAGAAACCACTTTTCTGTGTTTTCCTTATTGAAACACAACATTACTTTGGGACTATCTCTGACCCTGACAAGAAGGTTTTAAAAACAATTGAAATATGTAATGTAAGTCTTTTAATCTTTTCCTTTGATATGTAATCTTTCCTAATTAGTTATATACCCCTGTCTTGTGTCCTTTTTTTCCCAGTTCATCTTCTCTTCTCAGTTCTCACGCATGTGTCGTGGCGCTCTTGTGAACTCTATCGAGGCTCACAAAGAAGAAAATGAATAATTGAATAAAGTCGTTATTTTTGGGGTTTTTTTGCACACAGAAAGTATTCTCGTCACTTGATAAACTTAAGGTTGAGCGACTGTAGTCACTTGGACTATTTTAACGATGTCTTTACTAACTTTCTGGGCCAGCAGACGCAATTACCAAGCAGCCTATGAAGGAGTGAGACAGCCAGTAGCGCGGGAAGGGGGGTGCTGCAGCCCCCCTCGTCATAGCCACAGCCCCCCTGGTGGGGGCTGTGAACTAACATAATATTGTACTAAAAAACGTGAGAAAAAAAGAAAAGAAAATAGACATGCTGTGTTTGATAATGTATTGAGTGTTCAAGCTACGGAGAAAATTAAATAAATTTTGAATTTGTCATGCTTGTTCCGATCAGAGCATGAGCGGAGAGCGCATCTGAATATTACGTTCCGCTCGCTCATTCTGCTCAGGGTTGCTCGCTCAACCCAGAATGTCCTGCTGGTTCGAAAATATGTGGAATAAGGGCTGCCTCCGACTAAAGTTTTTTCGCTAGTCGACTAGTAGTTATTCATTTTAGCCACTGTGGACACATTGCCCCTTTATATTGATTTAATTACTTAAATAGGCTATACAGGATGAGCGTTTACGTAGCCTAATATTGCCGCGCTCATAAAGCTTGCCACAAAGAACTGGCGAAAGTAATGATTATTAATGTGTCTAAAATAGCAAGGAGACATTTAATTGTTTATTAATAAACAGGTGTTTTCTGTGTCGCTGCAAAGATGAAGTTATGCGGACTCACCATGAACGCCAGAGAGAAATGCACATTTGATTAGGCCTACATAATCAGAGAGTAGCCTATTTCTTTTCGTTTTGAATAGTTTCGTTTAAAAGTAGACATTTCAAGCTAATAGATACCCTATATTTCTCAAATCTGTGAGGCACAAGCTGAGTTTCGGCGCCCTCCAGTTCACGTTCAATGCAAGTGATCGCCGGCGCCTTACATTGTCTGCTATATATTTGCTTCTTATTTATTAAATACGGGCAATTGGTTGATTGTATCTTGGTTAAGATACAATTTATACTAAACGAAAACCTTTTCAAAAAAGTCTTTCTACAAAAAAAAAAAACTTAATGAAGGTAAAAATTATGTATTACCCACTCCATGTGACGTCTCCAGACATTTTGGGTATCTCATGATCTAACATCACATCTTTCTCACTTTCATAATCAACATTGATTAAATAAAAAAATAACATTAGCCTATAATATTTAAACATACATATGAAACTAAATGTCTTCTTTAATGCTACAACACATATAGGCTACAGTACAGAGAAATGTCATGTCTTGTCGTCAGCCATAACATAATGACGTCACATATTTTCCAACCCTCAGCCCCCCTCGCATGAAACAGCTTCATTTCCAAAAATATCTTCATTTGTGTTCCGAAGATGAACGAAAGTCTTACGCGGTTGGAACAACATGAGGGTGAGTAATTACTGAGAAAATTTTTATTTTTGGGTGAACTAATCCTTTAAACAGTAACATGCATTACATTCATAAGACAATGCAAAGTAGAAGTTACATTTCCATGGTTAATAGACAAAGTTATGGAACTGCATTCAAGGAAGTGGCTTCATTCTGAAACTATTTGGCAGTAAAAAAAAAAAAAATGTACGTGAGAATGGCAACGTATACTTAATTTTTAACCTAGTTATAAAATTATTTAAAGGAATAGAGCAACCAAAAATAAAAATTGCCATTTACCGTCTCAATACTATGGACACAAACTATTGCTTAGTCTTGAAACAAAGCACAAAAGTAGTAGACTAGTTATGGTGCCATTTTTTGTCCTTTTAGAGCACTGTATATGTATTACATCTCTTTTTGTGTAGGGTGGGGAATGATACCAGTGCGAGTACATGATGATAATCTAACTGTAGGCAGAACTACTTTTTAAGCTAAAGTCAAAATAGTTTCACAATTTCTGAATTTATTTATTTTATAGAATCTCTTATGTTCAGTCAGTGAATGAATGGACTTTGAACATTGCACTAATGTTGCTAAGCATAATACAAACAAACACCACTAGATGTCGTACTACTCTATTCTTCTAAAATCAAATTCTTCTTCTTCCACCCTTTGTACCCTTGAAGCGGTCTTCCGCGAACCCCGCATAGATGCAGGCTCCACGCACTTTAACTACCCAGGAATCCTTGCGAAAGGCCAATCAGACGACGGATGGGAGGAGATTTCGCTCACGGACAATTGTTAACATGGCTGATAAGAAAACATTTAAGTGTAATTATCATTACGGTTTTTATGACAAGTTTATACAAACATTATGATCATCGACCAGTGTTTGAGGTCTCAAACATAGGCTAATAATAGCGGGCTGAATAATACGATCGCATTGTGATTAATTAAACAAATAGAACAGAATGTCAGGGCTTTACTGAGTCATATGTAAACACAACAACAATAGGCAGCATATTTCCCCGAACCTGTAGCTCCTGTCCATAACAACGATCAGACCGTCTTCCTGTTTCCGGCATGACGATCGAGTCTGTCCCAAAAATACCTCTCAATGCGCCCTCGCGGACTCGCGCTAAGGGCCCTATAGCTCTGCACTACATGACGTCACCGAAGTGTGGACTCTGAGGAAGTCCACAAGTCCGGAGTGTGCCATTTGGGACAGGGCCAAAGGCTCTACACCTGAGCAAACAGTTTAATCAGCGCGAATCACCTGTTATTTTCCTTTAGGGGATGAGTGTTGCAACACAGCATACTCACATAGTTCTGCCAACAGATTGTCAGAAGTTGCTACATTTGCAACAAGTGACATGTAGACGAAGGGTCCCTCCTGCACGTTGAAACAGACAAGAGGCGAGCGGAGAGTTACAGGCAGGTTTAACGAAAGCGTTCTTGTATGCAATGCACCTTTATACTTACCAGAGTAAAATGAACTATTGCGTCGTAAAATAACCACACGAGAACCCACCGATCAACAGCTGAACATTTATTCCCCCATTTTTGCGCGAAAGCAAACCCGACAGCAAATTGAGCCACGCACGCGAGTAGAGAATAAACCGTTACTTTTGTGAAAAGTACGGGTTCAGCGGCATCGGCTTCTGCCATAATATGCACTTGACTTGACACAGTAAGACTCGAGTCAGACTCAGTGCACGTTTGGATAAGTTCAGTGGTTGAATGACATCTCGACTCCGCCCATCGCTCTGACGGTGGAGCTTTGCAGCCATAGGCTCGCGCAGAACTCTCTCCACTTCATTCCGTCCACGTCACCCAACAGAACATGTTTTGGCGCCAATTTATCATGTTTTATTTCACTGAGTAATCTTTTCGCAATTACTTAAATATATAGAGGGAATGCATTAAAGGGTTAGTTCACCCAAAAATGAAAATTAAGTCATTAATTACTCACCCCCATGCTGTACCAACCCCGTAAGACCTTCGTTCGTCTTCGGAACACAAATGAAGATATTTTTGATTAAATGTGACAGCTGGATCACTCCTCCATAGGCTCCCTAATGGAATGAATCCTGACGTCCCAGAAAGTCAATGAAGAAAATGTTTAAATATTCCATGTCACAACAGTGGCTCAACTATAAGTTTATCAAGCGACGAGAATACTTTTTGTGCGAAAAAACAAACAAAAATAACGACTTTATTCGACTATTCCTTTTCTTCCTTGTAGGCCTGAAACGAGACTTCAAGAGATTTCCACTACGCGCATGCGAGAACTTAACTGAAGTAGTTGAAGGAGATCGCAATTCTCGCGCATGCGTCGTGGAAATCTCTTGAAGTCTCGTTTCAGGCCTACAAGGAAGAAAATAGTCGAATAAAGTCGTTATTTTTGTTTGTTTTTTCGCACAAAAAGTATTCTCGTCGCTTGATAAACTTCTAGTTGAGCCACTGTTGTGACATGGAATATTTAAACATTTTCTTCATTGACTTTCTGGGACGTCAGGATTCATTCCCTTAGGGAGCCTATGGAGGAGTGATCCAGCTGTCACATTTAATCAAAAATATCTTCATTTGTGTTCCGAAGACGAACGAAGGTCTTACGGGGTTGGTACAGCATGGGGGTGAGTAATTAATGACTTAATTTTCATTTTTGGGTTAACTAACCCTTTAACGTCACTTTCCCGCCGGAACACGCCCCCCTCAGCGGGACTGAGTGGCAGAAGAGCTGCTGCGTGACTGGAGTTAATAGGGGAAACTGCAAAGACGCGAGTAAAACAAACTATTATCAGTTTAAACTAAAAGTTGGACTCGATATAGTGTTCCTTACAACTTATCAAAGATCCAGTGATCCATGGATATTGACATGCAGCCAGGAATCGTGTTTCCTGACATTTATGTGCCCGATTTCGACGCCGGGGAAATAAATTAAGAACATTTTCCTGTAAACGTTTTATATAAATACAATATAGATAGGTCTAAATCCGAGTGATCACTTAGATTAACGTTATACTGTATATCATCATATCGTCCAGCCCTAAAATTTGTAGTTTTTTGTCAGTGTTTATTTAAAAACATCCAATTATGCAGAATAGTCTGTTCTGTAGCTTTTTGCAGTCTGTAAAAATATACAGTACCTCAGATTTCTGGTCAAATCTAGTTGTACAGTCAATCGCAAAGCTCTTTCCCGTTTTAGATGTGTTTTTTGTGTTTTTCGCGGCATTCACGCTGAAAACAAATGCTGCCGCTCAGTCTTTTTGCCACTTGTGGGCGTGACCGCATTCACTCCGGCCGACGGTGACGCCATGCGCATACCCTCTATTCAACGTACATCGTACATATACTTGTAAAATATTCCACTTAAAACAGCATGAAAATGTCTATAAACAGTGTCATGGCGTCAGTTTGTAGGCCAACGCAGAAATTTAATTAGCCATGAATGACATTTGGAATATCATATGGACACATTTTCAACTTGTGATTAAAATTACACATTTTGTTCTACATTTTAAATGTACATTTTTAAACCAACTTTTAAAAAAAGTAGGTTGGGAGCAAGCTGCTCCATAAGGACTACAACGCTTGTCTGATCCATCATGGGTATAAACTATCATACTTGTGGTAATTGTAGTTCTTAAGTAGCAATATGTTAGAACTTACATATTTCACATCACCAATGTAATCATTTACCCTATAATGGATTTCCGCATGGTGCGGACACAGGTGACTGCTGAGATTCTCATTTAGCACCAATCTCTCCCTTAAAACTCTCATGAGAAATAACACTGAGCTATTGCACATTAGAAAGAAAAAGCGAATCATGAATAAAAATACAAATTAAATGCACAGAACAGGGACAAGAAGGAAAGGTTGCTAACGGGTAAAAGAGAAAAGACACAAAAGCATCAAAAGGTCAATCATAAGAGAGCAATAAAAAGGATGGCTAACAGCAAGTTTATTTTGGTTAGGTTCATTGATACATAAGCACGTCCTGAGGGAGTGATGAGTGAAAGATGTGTTACCATAGAAAGGGGGTGGCGTGTGTGTGTGTGTGGGGGGGGGGGGGGGGGGGGGGGGGGGGGGTATGTTGAAGGGGTTTAGAATTGTGATCCATATGAAAAGAATGAAAAGGGAGCAGAATGCAAGTTAGGGGGATCAATTACAAGTCAGCCAGCAGACTAGAGGATAATTTCATTAGAGTTATACTCTACTCCAGAGAACATCTCATCGTAAAGTCCAGAGATAGGCAGATATAACACCCAAATGACCCCAATATTATAAGCAGCTCCAATGCAACGTGGTAGGCATTATGAACCTTTTTTAGTTGCTTTGAAATGAAAAACAAAAGGCACAATGAATTTCAACTCATTCTTTATCTTTAATATGCACAAGAGTTGAAAAAAAATACTGATGAGCCACCTTAAAGAGAAATTCAGTTCTAAAATTTATAAAAACATACAAACAATCAGAGGCCAAAATGCGATCTGTCGCTTTTTTAGATTAATTTTTTTCTTCAGCAAGTAAAAATCTTGCAACAAGCAATAAGTTTGTATCCATTTCTGATACAAGACAAAACTTCTTTAAAGTGGCTCGTTTTCTAGTCGTCTAGATAAGTCCATGAATTTCAAACCAGTTTTTTTTCTTTTTGTTCAACAATAAATGGCTAATTCAAAAATCACCAGGGCTGCCTTTAGCTTCCTTACTGTCTTTTCAGCAGTTTGCGGCCCAAACACAACTACTTTAGTCCAACGGCAATTTTTCCCCATACATCCCTTTACAAGTTAATGCAGAGGGAAAAAGAACAAAAAAATAAAGTCCAGTCACAACAGTAAGATAGCCCATTTTCCAAATAATGGCAATCATTTGCCATTACAAAAAAGTTAAAACAAAAATAACAAACAAACAAAAGAGATACCCCTAATGGCTGTAAATCAATAATCACAATGTTATTATTGTTCTGTAGCGTCCCAACAACGTCTAGTGGACCTAAGTGTGGTAGCTTCTCATTATATACCTAAACAAGAAATATAATTATATTTTTAGTTGGTACGATTAGGTTTTGTAGCAAGTGAAATAAGATTAAAAACCAACTTTAAAAAAAAAAAAAAGGACCCACAATGTCATGGATCTCCTTTTCCCATTGCTTGTATAGTCAAAATTAAGCGAACAACGCTCTCCACTTACATTAAGCAATAAAACGGGAACAACCCAAAAGTGTGCGCGTAAGACTGGAAAAACTGCAAAAGCGGAAGCTCCACTGATCAAAACAAAAAAAGAATTCACAATCCAATCCCTGTTGCAAAGTTCCTTGTGGTTTTGACTACCGAGTGCTGAATTTACTGAATTAGTGAAAATATCCTGCAACCGGTTACAATTGGGCTCGTCCCAAAGAACTTATTACTCTGGTTACAGACAGGAAGTAGAGAAGCTGAATCCAGAAAATAAAGAGCGCTGCCAGAGCACTCTTGTTAAGCAGAAAGACCTGTTAAGGTGATCTCAATGAACTTCCAAAGGTTGGGACTGATGATCATCTCAAATAGGATCCTCCTTTGACACATACGACAGTCCAATTGCAAACCAAAAAGATCGGCACAATGAATGTCCACTACACTATCGCTGCAGAACTTGATAACTCAAAATGAGGGTGCTTGACCGTCTCAGATGAGATTTTCTCCATTTAAGTTTGTGTGATCTGCTGACAATTTTTTTCTTCATTATCTTCAGTGTTTTTTTAAATATCCATAATTTCAGGATGAAGAAAAAGCAAGAATTTGTGGCGATAATTTAAGTTCTGTTTGCACACCACATATTTAGAGACACTCCCTTCCCCATTTGAATTATATTCCATGGAATAACCCATTATAGGCTAGGTCACAGATTCAGATGAATGAGGGAGGGGGTCCAAATGGCTTAACACAGTAGAGGCTGGACGTCTGTCTGAGACTCGAAGATCATCACCAGAAATGCAATGTTTTGAGGGAAGGAATTTCTTGGAAACAAAAGAAAAATCCCTGCTTTTTTATTTCAGGAACATCTCTTTCTTTCATCTTCCTTGGCTGATATGATGGCTGGTACAACAACAGAAGTTCCTATTATTGTTCATGCTCACCTATGTGTGTGAGTGAGTGAGTGAAAGAAGAGCAAAATATATTTCTTTTTTTTTCTTTTCTTTTTTTTGGCAACTGCAGTATAATCTTGTTCTTTTTCTCTTCCATGTCTTGAGGTTGTTGAGATCCATCCATGTTTTGAGTGGCGTTGAGACAGGTACTCAGAACCTTCAGTGCTATTTTCTTCTGTGTGAGCGAGTGTCGTTTGAGCGTGGTGATTGGTTTGTTTTTCTGGTTAGTGAGAGGTTGGTAGATGATGGGTCAGTAGGTGGCAGGGGTTGAGGAGCAGCTGGGAAACCCACCGTTCCGGAGTTCGAAGCTCTGGTTGTCTAGAACTTGAACTCCTTGGTTTGTAGGTTGGAGGCTGGATCGAAATTAAATGTGCCTCCCTGGGTGGCCTCAGGAATCAGGCTGGGGTCCTCATCAATCTACAAGCAGAGCCAAAAAGAATTAAGGCCAGTTTATACCAAGGACAATGTAAAGTTGCAATAGTCGCTCTAATTCTATGAAAATAGGGAAGTCCAAACCACAAGTATACGGATAACCACAGAGGAAAGATATCGCAGAAATCACTTTCAGAATGATTTTTTTCCCCAGCTGATGAATCAAAATCCACTCGATATTAATGAGCTCAAGCATTTAAAGTGGCAGACGACAAAACTGCAGTCCGTGCTTAGAATATAAACTGAAAGTTATTGTCAAGCACTATACAGAGACATGCCATGAAACAAGACTCACATCGTCTCCTGAAAAGTACTGATCGATGATTTCAAATGCGAGTTTATAGATGTCCTCATTTTCATGCTGCTGTAGGTTCTCGATTTTTTCCAATCCTGAAAGTCAGAAGCAAGACTATTACGGATCATCTTTTTTTTCTACAAAATAAGTAAAAACATCAGTGAATGTACAGGTGTGATCATTTCAGACTACTGGTCACTTTTTAGAATACAACCAGTCGAAATATGAAGGAACCATGACAACCCATTTCTACGCTGCATGCATTACCTCCACACTCTTCAATGATCTCAGCAATTGTGCTGGCTTCCTCCCCAGCCATGATGAGGATGTTTTTCAGTCCATCAAGAACCACCTGGACCACCTGAGAGTCTTTCACTGACAGCAGGTTGCAGAAGGGCGGGATCACGTTTTGTTGCACTAAGTACTCCACCTGCCGATTACAGCAAAATAACCAATGAAATTAGGGGAAAGTGGCTCTGAATCCAAGATCCATTGCAAATGGTTCAAACCTGATCTTTTCTTCCACTTATTGTCAAGTTGCTGATGGCCCATGCAGCTTCCTTCTGTGTTCCAAAATCACCCTGTTTTGAAAAACCAAGATACATGTATTAGACTTCAAATTCAAGGTAAATCACTGTTTAGTTAGGGGAGTGTCTAAACTGGACTCTTCCAAGAGTCAAGATTCATGCTTTAGAATTTACTTCACATGCCATACAACAGATTATTAAAAGTCAAATAATCATAGTATTACTAGGTTTTTACATTTTCTGAAGACAGTAAGAGCGGTTCATGTCAATTATAAGGTGTTTTGAGTGATTGCTTATTGGCCCAAGTCAAATAAGACCCAATCCAAATCTTTAGGATATTCTACTCCCTAGATATTGCTTGGATTTAAAAGATAATTTTAACTTGAACTAAAGGACTTTAAAGAAACAGCATTATGACATAAAATTAATAAGAAATACTCTGCAGTGTTAAGATATTTAATTTGTATATAATTTGTAATAAAAATAAAATAGGAAAACACAAAATAGAAGCATTTTTACATGTAGTCTCAGACTTTTGGATTCACAGTATAAACCCTATGGCAGTATTGCAAATCTGAAGCAAGGTGGTGTTAATGCTAAAATGAAACTGCAAAAGGGGGAAAAGTGGACATATAGCAGGCTACGCAGATAAAGTCTTACCTTGGCAAGCTGGTGAATGATCATGGGTATGAGACCAGCATCTATTACAGCCTGCACCTGCTGCTGGTTACCTGCTGTTATGTTGGACAGGAACCACACTGCCTCCTGCAGGGAAGAACAGACACATCACAGATGTACTCTAAACATGCGCCACAGTGCTTACACTGGATTTGGGGAGATTTCTGGAGTCATTTAAGAAATTAGGCAAGTAACTGTTTGGGTTTCATCATCTTGATTACATTTCACACAAATGAGATCTGATGGGATGTGTGTGTTTGTCTCACCTTGTTAATCTTCTCTTTGGGGTGTGTGAGCAGGTTGGGAAAGTGAGAGAGGACGTCACAGTTGAGCACCACCTGAGTCTGCTCATCCGTCCCGGTTACAATGTTCCCCACCGCTCTCAGCGCTGCGGTCTGATGAGGATACACAAACACTATCAGAAACCAGATTCGGGTTTCAGCGGAAACAACTAAAAAATATCTGCATTATTTTTTACCTGAACTTTGACCTCTTGGTGGCTGAGCAGTGGGACAAGGAAGGGGACAACACCTGAGTCTATTACCATCTGAATCTGCTCGTTACCTCCATCTGTCAGATACGACAGAGCCCACACAGTGTCTACCAGAATCTAGAGAAAGAAAAAGATTTTAGTATTCTAAATTAGTCTCAGTTTCTATCATTTACTACACAGCTCTCAGATTGGTCAGTTGTTGTACTGAGATGTCAAATGGACTATTTTTCGTTCTTAGCGGAAGCTAAGATACATTAACAAATACATTAACGAAACATTGATTTTAGTTTAAATGTATATATTTATTTGATAAGTAGCCATACAATAACAGGGATAAATGTACAGTCAGCCAATTGTTGCAAAATAAAGTCCTTCAAGACAATACAATAATCCTTCGAGTCACATCGAGGGTCAAATAAACTCAGTGTTTACTGTGCGATAATAACCACTAGGGATGGGAATTGAAAACCGGTTCCACTCGAGAACCGGTTCTAAGTTTTACGATCCATCGATATTGTATGCCCTCGACGTTAACGAGTCCTCTTATCGATGCTCCTGCTCTGAGTCAGTCAGCCATAGTATGTAACGTTAGGCTACAGACCGTGAACTCACAACTGTCCCTTTTGTCCTTTATCAAGCACCATAGGCACGGCGTCCAAAGCGAATTTTTGTACCGCCAAAGTCTTATTTGATCGGTGAGTAATGTAGATGAACTGCTGCGCTTGTGACAGGGCGCATGTTTAAATGAACGAGCAGAGAGATAGAGAGCCCCGGTTGCGCGCGCGCACTCTCTCTCTTCAGAGCAAGGCTTCACCGTCTCAAAACTAAGCGCTGTCTTGCTCTCTCTCCCTCGCACATATTAATCAAAATAAACGACACGATGGTAAGGTCGGGAGACTAAAGTTTCATGTGGAGCATTCGGAGATTTGTTTTTCCTGAATAGGGCTACCGCTGGGTGTGAATTGTGCCAAAATACGTTGCCTTATCTTCTCTGAAAAGCGTTCCGCACATTCAGCTGACATAAACCACACTTTAAATAAACGAAAAGAAAAAAAAACTATCCATTGATGAAATGTTTTCTTATGACACACACATCTTGTGGGATGTCCCAACGCGCCGGGATAATCACACAACACGCACACGCCCGATTCGTTTTAATGAATGGTAAAAAACAACTTCTCTTTCCAACACTGAACTCACGGGACGTTTAATCAGTGTATAACTAATCAATAACACTTTACAATAAGGTTCCATTTATTACATAAATAACATAAAAAGTACAGTTTGCTTACTCAAGTGTAAGCTTTAAAACAAATAAAACCACTTGTTTTTCCCCCCGAAAAAGCATTTGACTACTTTCCACACAGTGCTATCAGGAATCGATAAGAGAATCGTTAAAGAATCGGATCGATAAGCAGAATCGTTAGTGGCATTGATATTGATAAAATCTTATCAATTCCCATCCCTAATAACCACCTGGTTGTACATTATCACTTAGTAACGAGACTAAAAACAGATTTACTACACTCATAATTCAATTAAAGAGGTCATCGGATGCAAAATTCACTTTTATATGGTGTTTGCATATAAATGTCTCTTTACAGTGTGTGGACACAACCACCATACAATGAAAAAAATCCATTCTCTCCTTTTTGTTAATCCTCAAAAAACCTAAACAGTCTTAATAATCAAGCCGATTGGATTTTCTGAGCAATATGATGTCATATTGCTCATGCTCCACCCACAACCACTGAGGGACTGTCCCGTATTAGCATATTTCCCATATTAGCATATTTCCGTCCCATGGAAGAGGGGGGGGGGTGAGCAGTTGCTCATTATCATTTAAAGAGACATGCACCGAAACGGGATCGATCACTGTGAACAGAGCTGTTTTTGAGGAGGAATTTGGGAATTTTCCAAAATTGGAATTGAGGAATTTTAACCAAAGTATATTACAAACTTTACATGAAGACCCTAAATAATCATACCAACTTGTGGAAAATGGGCATCCGATGACTCCTTTAAGAGCAACACTTCTGCTTTAGAATTTTATTTTTTTACATCTTGTACTTACATTTATATCTGTATGATATATGAGTACACAGAGGGCAGGAAGAATCTGTGAAAGAAAAACTGATATTTTAGAAGCTGATATTTCACCAGATTTTGAGAATAAGCACACAGCATGTAAACACGGAATCAGCTGTAGGACAACAGAATATTCATTAGATCTGCCGTCAAAGAAACAGTTGTTATATTTTACACACACACACACACAGTGAAAACACCAGTCTAATGATTTCCTAGCAGCAGGAGGTACAATATGTTCCCTTCAGCTCAAAGATATACCTCCAGATTACAGACAAAAGAAAACTAAAGAGAATGATAAAAATATTGGCATGTAGATTATACAGCATATTAACTGCAACCCGTGACTGGATAGTAGCTAAATAGAAAGGAGACAGACTTCAGATTATTAATAAGAAAGGTTTAGTCTGAAACGCAAGAATGAAAATACATATAATATCTTGCACACTCTTTAAGATTTAAAAATTGTGGCACAGTGGTGTTTCACTGGATTAAATGCCAGTTTATGAAGTGCTTTGTGAATATCAATCAGTCAAACAGCCAGCTGAGTGGATCAATTTATCCAATCAAATCGCTGTATTTCTATGCACTTCAGCAGTCAGGCTTGAACCGACTCAATGAGAGCGGATAAATAGTGTGATGTGATAGAAACACATTAGTAATCTATGTTAACATTGATCAAGTGTTATTTTAGATGATTTAAAAACATTTTTTGTTTACTAAACAATATTCAATTAAACAATTTATAGATCATTTTTACCAACTAAAAGAAATGACTATTAAACCTACGTACGATCACATACACTACTCACCTCTTGCACTGTTTCCATGGGTGGGGGTGGGTCTTTGTTTCGGCACAGATTGACAATGACCCAGGTAACGTTTCTCAAGAAGGTTATGGGGATGGAAGGATTAATAAACGACAAGAGAGGTTTGACCACACCGAGCGAGATGACGTAATCTCGACACTGAGGTCCATCACCTGCAAAGGACCATAAATCACAAGCGTGTGTTAAAAAGTGTAAATAACACTACTGATGAGTATCACAGCTGTTACAACTCAAATGATATGATCCCGATTTTTAAAAAAATTGTCAATGCACTACTTAAGAAATGCAATAGCAGTAATTATATGAAAAAATAAACCAATGGTATATTCTTTTGAAATATACTCCAGTACTATAGGTGGCGCAATAGAAGAAAAGCTTTAAAGGTTTGTGAGTGGCATGTCAACTATAATTGAATCTAAAATTGTGTCTTTGGCGTTTAATTTTGGTTGAACCAACAGCTTTCAATTTGTCAACGCCACCAATATGCATGCAGCAGCTGTTCTGGACATGACATCCAAAAGTTCACATCTCATTGGTTCTTGGCTAGTACTTGTTGCCAGGAGAATGAAAAAAACAACTTACTCTCTCCTTGGTTTCGATATAAATTCTTGTTTTTGTTCTTTTCAGTTACACAATTCAGTGGCAATAACAGTGCGAGGACATTTCAGTTACTCACCAATGATGTTTCCCAGCGCCCACACGGCCTGCTCACACACATTCTGATGAGGAGAGTGGAGAAGTCTCAAAAACAATGGGACAGCATCTACACAGACAGAGAAAGAGAATGAGAGGAGGACAGAGCCTTCAAATACAGAGAGAGCTGACATAGTCAAAACTGGTTGATCCAGTAGACGAAGGCCTGTCCAAACAACTTACTGGATTTGACCACAGCCTGTGTCTGTGCAGACGTCCCTGATGCAATGTTGGTCAAAGCCCAGGCAGCTTCAAACTGCAATGAAGGACTGATGAAGAAAAAGAGAGAGAAATGGAAGTTCCGATTTTTTTGCGGTGGTGGTAAACAACTTCACCTCGGACCAGTCTGAATACAAAATGACCTTCTGCGATACTCTGAAAAGGGCTCAGCAGGACTTTACCACAGGATTCTGTGTTTGTAGCCAGAACTGACCTTTATAAAAACTTTTTAAAAAGTACACAAACACACTAACAGTTCTTGGCTCATTTAGAGTCAGACATGAAGACAAAAGCAATGATTTCAGTTTGAGTCAGACCACTGTAACACACACAACTATTGTCAGATGCATTTTCATGACTTTTCCAGTCATGCATGAAAAAAAAAAATGAAAAAAAAAAAAAAGATTTTATAGGTATTGCTGGGGTGGGGTTTTCCATTTATGTATCAGGTAGCAATCCTTATTTCTCCTCATAAATACGCATTTAAAGGATTCTATAACTCCAACTTCATTTTGCTAACTGTAACCATATGGCCTCCAAACAAGTCAGCAAATCTGAACATGTTCAATAATTCACAGGAAGAAAGCATTTCTCATTGCCTAAAAAATAGAAAAAGCATGGGCCGGTCATGGAGAAAGGTGTGACACCCGCCTAAGGACACTAATTTCTGTGCAACCTCACCAGTTGAATACAATTTGTAATTGTTTTGCTGTTGCTGAATAAGGATGTAGAAATCCAGGCAAGTTGTGTCTGATTTAGCACGTCTTTATGAATAACACTTTGGTGGAACCATAAGGCCACGACTGAATGCACCTACAAATCATTAAAGCATTACTGTCTGTGTTTCAGCATCATTACTCCAGTCTTCAGTGTCACATGATGCTTCAGAAATCATTCTAATATGATGATTTGCTGCTCAAAAAACATTTATTATTATTATCAATGTTGAAAACAGTTGTGCTGCTTAATAATTTTGTAGAAACCAACCGTAATACATTTTTTTCAGGATTCTTTGATGAAAAGAAACTTCAAAGAACATTTATCTGAAATAGAAATATTTTGTAACATTATAAATGTCTTTAAATTCACTTAGTCAATTTCATGCATCTTGAATCTTACTGACCCCAAATTTTTGAACGGCAGTGTTCTCACTTGAGGATCTCCATCTAACATCCACCTTCTGCCTCATCCCTTATTCTTTTATCTCATTCACTTTCTCTACCATCATTCAAGATTGACATTGAAAACTTTATTAACTCTGATGCATGTTTGTACACAAACAGCACAATTGAAAAGGTTTCATTAAGTTTTGAATCATTTCATTTAGTGCAATGTATAGTCACACTCACTTGTCATCCCTCTCCAGGCATTTGACTAAGATTGGAAGGATTCCACATTTTATCAAGTCGTCTATGGGAGGATTTCTGTCACTTGAGAGCAATTTTCTGCGAGAACGGAAAAGAGAAAAATAGTCAGGCACTCTTTCATCCATTATCCGGCACGCCAAATACATGTCAGCAGTGTTAATGCAATCCATTTCAAAGAGACAAATCCAGCAAAACATATTTAATTACAAGCATAATTGACAGAGTTCATCATTGTTGTTTTGAGTTATGCTTTTCACATTCAGCTGATTTAACGTTAATCAGACTAATTCAGAAAAAATGGCAACATCAATAAAACATTTTTTTATTATATTCAACAAGGAATATAAATTAGTTTAGGACTTTGTCTTTAGACTCGCACGCACTGATGAATCATGTGCATAAAGACCAGGCATGTGTATTAAAGCAAAGAGTCTGATATGTTGAGGCATGAGGTTATGAGAGATGTTTTTAGAAGACATTCATGTGTAACATATTCAAATCTTTTCATACATCACAACACGTTACCTGGCTGCTTGCACTGCACTGAGCTGCACAACTGCATTGTCACTGGTGGCATTCTGTAGGAAAAAAAGAAAAAGGAGAAATGGAGAATGAGAGGAAGAAGGGGTCGCTCACACTGTGCTGCTGTGTGCGCTGACCCTCCGAATCAGTTATTTATCAGACATTCACCACGTTAAAACCTTACCTGTAAGATGGCATCTAGCGTTACATTTTGCTGAGGAGAAAAGGAAGAGAAAACTTTAGACCAACTATGTAAAGGAAAACGGAAGATATGGAGGGAGATGAAATTAGTAGAAAGCCTCTTACCCCTTTGAAGTCAGAGTCCACATCGGAATCTTCCAGACTCTCTTCCTGTGGAACATTTCGTTTCTTCAGGAGATGCTCGTCTCTTTTGTTCTGTACGGATTGAGAAATTAAGTAAATATTAGGTCCTCTGTGAATACTTGCACTTCACACAGACCAAACCAAATATAAATGAATCTGTGATTTTACGGACTTAATACATTTGAGGAAATCATAGAATACACTCTTAAGTGTGAATTGATGTCATGTATATTTAATAAAGGTGTTTTTATTTTTAATAAACTATCATTTTAAAGAGGTTATATCATACATTTTCCCTTAAAATCAATTTTTTTTCTGCTTAAATACAGGGGTTCAATGTGCTGCCCAAACTAGTTCAGAATGAAATGAGTTCATTTTAATATTTTGATAAATATAAAAATAACCTGGTTGTTTCTAACACTGGGATCCTTCAGAAGGAACTGCAGAGCAGAAGGTGCTACATACAGCCAGAAAAAAACTTTTGACAGACTTTATCACATTTTGCTAGTTGTTCTGACGTTTAGCAAGCATCTGGAGTACTTCATCCTTATTACCTCAACCTGAAGAGGTGTGGGAAATTCAAAACACCAAATAAGTTGGTATAAAGGCAGTTATGTGCAAATGTTTCAGGTTTTTGATAGTTTTTCAGTGTGTTAATTTTTCTCAGTTTTAGTTAAGAAATTTACAGAATGTTCCCACATTGCAACAAAATCTTATTTTCCCCACAGGTTAATCGGTTTTTACAAGTAGTGTTTGTTCTTTAACTGAACTAAATGCTTTTTATCACTATAAAAAAAAAAACGTGCAGCGGTGGACAAGTGATATAATCTGTGTGCGGCTGAACACTAACACCTTTTACACAGACTATCGCAGCAAGGCTAATTGAGAAAAATGTGTTTTCTCACGAAACCCTTAAATAGAATATTTTGCTGCTGATGTTAACGAAATAAAATTTAACAGCACAATAATCGAACCCTTGAAAAAAAATTTTACTGAAAAAAAATGGCACACAGAAAGTCCCTTCTGGTTCTAGGCTGTGAGAAAATAATGTGAGGGTGAGCGGTCTGTGACGCTAATGTTAGAGCAAACTGGAATGCAAAGAGGAATGTCTCACACACAGAGCACAGCAGCATTCTGTCCGATTCCTCTGGGCTGACAGTATAACCGCCTAATATGGACAGGACATGCTGCGTCACTTAATCCAGCACCAAATCCATCAAGATCAAGGCTGTGGGACTAAACTTCTGCTTCACATCAACTCTGGCCTACCAGATCAACAACAGGGGATTTCTATGTACTCAGACTGGTACACAAAGCACGGTAGCCATTTGTCATAATGGACTTTGTCAGAGGCTGAAGGCAGCTTGGCTTCTGGTGATGACATGCTACTTGCTACAAGTAGGGGACCTGTTACAGTTTTTTATTATTTATTTATTAATTAATATGCAAAACCCAGAAAAATACACAAGTAGTTCTAGCGAGGTTCGGTGTTCCGTGCTAAAAGAAAGGGAGGAGGGCAGGGGAGAAGTGTGTGACGAGGGAAGCCCCTCATGACAACCTCCTTCTTGGGGTGCAGCCTACCAGGGGCCCCGTGACCATGGATGGCATGACCCAAATACTGCAAGCGCAAACTAGATTTACAAAAGAAACCGCTCACCAGCTGAGAGAAAAAAAGCCATGTGAAGGCTTCAATAACAAGACATTTTTTGCTGCTGCTTTTTTTTTAAACAAGGACTAATAAAATTAGTCGTGTTTTTCTGCTAAATTAAAAAAAAGTTATGACACATGACTGGTAACAAAAGCAAATATCTCCAGCATGTGAAATCGTGGCTCTAATGTCTGCTACAGACTTTGATTTCAGCAAACCTTGCAAAGATCATTACAAATCACACAGTACGACATGGATCTAATAAACTTGGGTACGACATTGTATGTAGAGACTGTATGATGATGACGCATTGAATTCAGCATGCGCTAGTGGTAAACAAATAGAGCAAGATGCACTTTGGCAATTGTGTTTTTCATGTCCATTGAAAAAGAGTAAGTGAAAGAGGAGAATATGGACTAGGGAAAAGAGGTCAACTTGGCATGCCATTGTTGCAAATAGAGCTTGAGATGTATAGTTTTACGTTTTAGCGCCATGTCGCATTGATCAACACACCATTTCATGTTGCAGTTTTATTGGCTAGTCAAGTAGATGTAGGTCTACACACTGCGAGATGATCATGCTACATTTCTGACACTGTCAGAAAATTATTGCAGGCTATCTTTGGTCGCAAGACCGTGACAACGGCCATCTTTGAACCTCTCACTGTATGACATAGGACCACCATTTAGGAGCCACGACCACAGAAATCGCCATGATTGGTCAGCTTTCATCTGGGACATCCCGAAAACGTACAATGTGTATCGGGCATTAGACTTATCTGCTCAGTTACTCACTTATGGTGTTGATCAGATCGTGTGTTTGACACAGCAGCAGGATCCTTCGGTGTCTGGTATCTGATTCATGTTAAATGTTTGGTCAACATTTGGTTACGCTATCAGATTTGTCACTATACACTAAATTTAGAGTGAGATGCCTTCTTCCAGTGCTCATGTCTTACAGAAAAGACAGAACAGAAAAATCCTAAATGCAACATCCTGAAGCAAGAGCAAAGCATCTGTGCAATCACATGCAATCACCACCTGCTTAAGTATACAGTAATGCATGAAGAGACTCCACGCTGAGGCCACATTTAAGCTCAGATGCTCCTCTATTTCCTGGAACGATGTACCCGCACAATCACATCATCTCACACAACGCTGCAGCTACACTTTAGGGGCTTTGGTAGTGGAGGAACATTTTCATAGTTCCTATAACTAATGGTGGAAGCATGGCCGTCACTAGAGGGGCAAAAGGTGGTCACGATTCTAGGGTCTACCAGCTTTTAAAAGTCGACATTTGCCCTATTTACCTTGTTAGCGCATATTACTAGTAGGTATGTAACGATTCACTCGCAACCGGTTGAAAATCGGTAAAAATGTGTGACGATTCAATTCGGTTGAAATGTTAAACGAATCGCGATACACGTTTTAAACAGCAGGGGCGTTTACTGTAGCCTATTGTGAAGTTGTGAACCTCGCTTTACAGGCACAATAGCAGCAAGCACACACTGGCGCGAAGCTAGCGAGTGTTTTCACTTCATTCATGGAACTTGAGCTTGTGTGAGCCAAGCTCAACTTCCATAGGAATGAACTGAAAACGCTCGGTTTGCTCCGCTCGAACCGCGCCAGTGTGTGCCATAGACTGGTGTGCGCGCGCCGTCAAAAACATGGTGACGGCAAGCGTAGCCTACGTTGACGCTGACTCATTCAAATCGGAGGTGTGGCGGCATTTTGACTTTCCGTAGACTAATAATAATCACCACCGTGAGAACCACAAGTCACCTCCGTTTTCATGTAAAATGCATTAATACGACAAGTGCGAGAGCCACGGAGATCACAAGGTGCATCAGTGTTTCCGTGGCAACCAGGTGTTGTATTTATTTTACTATCTCTTTCTCTAAATGTGTACATGGAAATATATTTTTTATATGTATAATTTATTGATGGTTATGGCATATTTTTCTAAATGTGTGTTTTTTTTTTTTTTTACTCTTGCTAGTTGCTAGTGTAATGATACAAATTATAACAAAATTAAAACCCCTCTAAATGTGGTATTAATGTTACATAGTCTTTTACTTAGTGTGCGAAGGCACCAGTGCCCACCCTCTTGACCGGACAGACAGAAAGACTGAGTTGAAACAACCTTGAAGGGATTTTTTATTTTATTTTAAATGTAGCTTTTTTATTTGACAAATATATTTTAAAATTAAAAAGAAATGTGCAGCATTTTGTCTGAGAAATAATAAAAGGGACACTTTTTCATTTATAATTTCTTAAATTAATCACTTGTTAAAAGAACCGTGAGAAAATCGTATCGTGAAACCAGTATCGTGAATCGTATCGCATCGTGAGTTGAGTGAATCGTTACATCCCTAATTACTAGTCTTGTGGTGAACAATGAATCCATGCAAGTTAATACACAGAAAACAATGTGTTTGTCATGGTAATCTTCAATCAGAATCAACCGCACGTCTGCTATGAGCGAGGGATGGAGAGGATGGGCGCTAAAGTAAAACCCCGCCCCCCAATTCAATATTTTGGCCCACAGCAGTTGTTTTAATGCCATCTCTCATTTATCAGGAGCAAAATATTGTATTATTGTTCAAACTCCATTTCAGTGAATCAATTAAAAAGTCAGCCACTAAAAGGTAACAAGCTCAATAAATACATAAATTCCAGATAATTCCAGAGCAAATGCATACATACTGCTAGTGAAGACATTTGTTTTTAGCTTCATAGCCCAGCCCTAAACGAGACTGAGGAACTATTCAGAGCTCTTACATGCAGCGCTAAATACAAACCTCAAGTGCCCACTGAATCACCACAATCAACAGCTTAATGTTGTTGGTAAGAGTGCGCGTAGTTATTTAGGAATGAAAAAAATAAAGAGGGGAGAGAATCAATTTTGTAAGTCTGGTTTATTTCAACCAACATTCTTCTGATGAGTCACATGTATTGCATCAGAATGCAATGTTCAGCTACACATGTAGCTTAAATACTTCCATCCAGAGGAAACTTGCAAATGATCAGTAATCCTCAAACAATGACGGACCATTAATTGTGAACTTACCTTTCTCAGTTCTACCGTCACTTCATTACGATGTCTTCGCATCGTCTGAAAAAGAAGAGAAATTGGTTGGTTAAGTACAGTATAACATATCTTAGGTATAAAGAGTTACAAAAAGAAATTCAGAAGTTGTCAAAAGACAACTCTGAGTTTTACGGTACGCCAGAGCATTGTGGGTGGTTGCTTTAAGTTTAATACTAGGGTTTAGCTACTTGTTCAAATCCCAACCAACAAAATGCCAACCAAAGTCTTGCCACTCCAACGGAACAAAGACGCAACCAACCGTGGTAACCATGGTGACGGCAGAACCCAGCTGTCACTCAGTCCTCTGTTTAGACAATCACATTTTGTGGCCATTCTATTAGAACTGTTCCATAAAACCCAACAGATCAAACATCTGCACAAGACAGAGCAGCAGGAATATATCTGGAGCAACAAAACACATTCAGGTCGCAATGAAATGGAATTAGAGATGGATCTTTTATTCCGTATTGTGATGTACATCAGAATGTAATGGATTATCAAAAAAGAAACGATGTAGGGTAGGGACTGTTGATTGGATTTGGACATGCAAAAGTCGATTCAGATGAACGTGAGATTTCAGGGACAGGATATAGCCTAAGCGGACTAAATCGTTCACAGTAAGATCTACAACATGCACTTACTAAATATATAAAAAGAATTTTCATTTCATTCCGACTTTGACAAGATGGATAGGGTCACTTATCGCAAATGGTTCTGCTCCCTAATTTATTTATTTTCTTAAATATACAACTTCAATGGGATATAGCCTAGGAGGAAAAGTAAAAACATCAGCAGCCAACAATGCAAAGACTTCACATGCTGTGTGGTGGGGATGGTGG
The DNA here is from genome assembly GCA_030578255.1 of Tiaroga cobitis. Lineage (NCBI taxonomy): Eukaryota > Metazoa > Chordata > Actinopteri > Cypriniformes > Leuciscidae > Tiaroga > Tiaroga cobitis. Next base: position 47,843,660 of record CM060591.1, read on the forward strand.
GACGGATCGGATTTAATCTTGTGACTGGGCATACTAGTTCATGTTACAGCAAAGCCACACTGTGACACTTATGCAATCCAAAAGTCATGAAGGGGAAAAGCGAGAGGATGTAGAAGCAAAACCGACAAACAAGAAAGTGAAACAGAAAAGGACAAAATACCAGCATTTATTTCTGAATGACTAATTAAATATAACAGGAAGTTCAATTATTCAATACTCAAAGTAAGAGTTCAAATTATGCATTTTTACAAGTAAATTATTTAAAGTAACTTACAGTGCATTTAAATGCAGATTTATCAATTTGTGTTCCCTAGGAAATGAACCCATGACATTGGTGTTACTAGCATTCTGCACTTTAGGCCCCGTTTAGACCTGGTATTAAGATGCGTTTTGGTCGATCGGACCACAAGTAGCCGAGGGTAGACACATAGCCTACCCGTTTACACCTGGTATTTTAATTCTTCTCTTTTGTGCACTCTCAACCAATTCTGTCCTGATATTCTTCGAAGTGGAGGGTCTACGGGCTGGTAAATGTATGGGGGTTTTTTTCCAGATCCTTCGATCTAACGGACAAAATAAGCAATTTACATACGAACGCGCCCGGACAACGAAAAAAAATACAGAGAGCATCAGCTTTCATTTCTGCTCTGACAGCCGCAAGACCAGCCGAACGCTATGAGTGTGTGTTAGAAATCAGGAATGGTGAGAAAACATTGTGCTTTGTAGGTTTGTTGTCTTCAAACCAAACTTGGGTGGCTTACCATAATGTTTACACATTAGGTCAGTAGGCGGAGAGTAGGAGGTCTTTTGTGGTTGTTTGAACACATTCAACCAAATGAGCGTCTACACTACGAAAGCAATCCGGTCAAATGAGTTATCGACAACCTCTGGAAGTGGTAGAAAGTGGACAGGCTCAAAACGTTTGAGCGTCGTCCCCTTGTGATCCGATCGACCAAAATGCATCTAAAACAGGGCCGTAGTTGTAGAGGAGCCCCATAAAACATCTTAAAACCCTGCAAAATGCTCACCGTTCCTGTTAGAATTCAATTTATGTAACATGATGTCTAAAGCTGTATTTCAATTGATGTCAGATTTGAACTGGTTTCACCTGCAAAAGCAGCATGGCTCAATGTTTAACTAACACTAGGCCACATTTCTGCCTACTTCAAGGATTCAACTACAAAAAAAAAAAAAAAAAACATTCTTTCCTGAATTCCTGAATACGCAACATGAGCAGTATTTTAGTGACGCATGCGTTATGTATGAGTCACAGCAGAATGACAGGAGGGCAGAGCCGAGAGGAAGCACTCCAGGAGTCAGTGGACAGAGGCTTCGCCGGTGACATGACAGCTTGACACTCTTGAGACCAGCATAATGACACAGTATGTGTGCATGTGTTTGTCTGGTTGCCAGCATGGTCTGAGGACATGCTGTCTCACTCCTGTTAGGTCCACAACATGCTAATAAATAGGTTGACTCCACAATAGCCCCAAACATCAGGCTTGACTCATTTTTAGACTGTGATGCTTGCTTCACAAAGGTCATGGGTTCAATTCCTGGGGAAAACGCATATTGCTACAATATCTTGAATGCAACCAAGTTGGCAAATTGTGTAAATATAATGTTACATATTTTAGCTAAAGCATCTGGCACATGCAAAATAGCAGGATGTAGGCTAACTGAGGAAATTTCTTTATGTTATTCAATAGGGCTGGGTTGACTATATCAATTATACATTGTTTAATGAACTGGGGGGCGACAATATTTTATGCGTTTTGGCCGTTCATTTACACGACAATGGAGTTTCGGGGCCTAAAAACGCAAACTTCTACCGCAAACGATACCACAAAAACAATTTGTGAAAACGGCGACGTCATGCTTGTGTGTATTGCGTGTTCAGTCTACAGGCGCGCACACATTTCTTTACAGAGTGACATCGCCAACTACTGGCCTGGCAGCAGAATACAGCGATTTTAATAGTTCAAGGATCCATTTGAACTGAGATTTGACAATGTAGTCATCTGTTACGCAAAAAATACAAAGGAAAAACTTTTCAGTTTTTAGTACATCTTTGTCATGTAAAAATACTCTTAATCTATGCCGTTTTTTGTTGATGCATGAGCAAAACTTCACTAAACAACATTGGCAGCAAGTCTGCCATCCAATAACCGCAATAAGCGTTGTACATCATTGCTTACGTTGCACGAGTGCCCACTACTGGCGGAACCCTTGCAATGCATTTAAATGGAACTCCCTAAGCCCTTGATCACTAAAATCTGCTATGGAGATGATTTATTGTTTACAGTTTTTTTCCTTATGAATTTGTTTTATGCACCATTCTATAGACCTGCATGTATGCTTGTGCTGTTTATTAAATAAACATTAGATACAATATTAAAAGATACACAAATGAAAATTGTAACAATATAATAAACTATAACTGTGTTAAAAAACAGCCAGCTTAAGGTAGCTTAAAAAATATTGATATTTCGATATGTATCGATACTGAAATATCTGAAACTATTTCAATACTCCTTTCGGCAGTATCGATACACCGATAGCAGCTGCGCTTTCTTGCTCTCCTCTCTGACAGCGAGTTGAGACAACCCCGCCTCTTCTCATTCAGAGGTCTCATTCACTCCGATTAAATAGTGTTGGCGTGACCGGGTCTGAATTTTTTAGGGCGGGATTGCGCATAATTCGACTCATTCCCGCATGTTCCGTGCTTGCATCCGAACCGCACTAGGGCTGTCAAAATTGCTCAAACTACGTTCGAATATTCCCTCTAAAAAAAACCACACACTTATTCTAACTATTCGAACATCTGATTGCGCATTTTGTCAATGACCCACATTACGTCAATAACAGGACAAATTAATACAAAGAGACATAACTACTTGTTTAAGTTTAAACATATTTGACAACGTATTAACTTACACAAAAACAAGTAAATCAACTAATGGCCAAGATCTGGCGTGTTTTTCCACATTCGAATATTAATTTCCACCTTCGAAGTTCTGTTTTTTAAAACTATTCGAATATATATTCGAATTTAGAGTATTCGTTGACAGCCCTAAACCGCACACACATAATAAAGCCACCTCTGACATACAATGGTCAAATACACTCGAAAATCACAATGTCACAATGTCTATCTTGGTGAGTAGCCTATCAACGTAAAAAAAAGTTCAGAAAGAATTGTGTATGCGTCAGGTCTTAAAGGGACAGCAGACTAAAAATGTTGTTAATGTTAATAAAACAACAAAAGAAAGTAAATGAAGCGCCATCTGTTGTGAAGTCACAAACATGGTGCATTGTAGTCTATAGATCTGCCTGATGTGTACATGTAGAGTAGACTCGCTCAATCTGTCAAAATCAAGGGGTGGAGGGTCTGTACAATTAAACTTCTCTCATCCACTTGAAGTTTAACGCACTTCTAAATGGCGTTGGGGATTCCACAGAGGGGAAGTGCATGAGTGCATGTCTAAAAGTGGAGTTAAACACAGCCCAGATTATCTCTTCCTCTTTACTATTGGTTGTAGCATTAAATAAATAGCTATGAACATCAGAAGGCATGATGAAAGATACAACTTACTGAAACGGATCATGTCTCATGTAATCACTTAATTAGTGTTTCAACTGAGGAAAGATGTCAATGAAACAGCTTGTAAACAATGTTACATTTATATTAGAGTATTTTACTGAATATATGCACAATATTACATATTAATAATATTTAACCTGTTAGTGATGTCTTTTTTAATGAATGTTTGAATAATTCTTTCATGAGAAGTTATGACAGCAACCATTTAAATGTTTATATTTCAACACATTGTAAGTAACAATTAAATCATTAAATACCAAAATCTGCCTTGTGCAAATAAATGTTTGCATACAACTCAGATTTTGATCATTGTATTAAAAAAATAAATAGCAATTGAATGTTATAGTTTGTTGTAAATCTAAACCTTTAAAATTATATTAACTGTACCAATATACAGGGTTCCCGGCCTGCATAGTTTACAGCATTGGTTGGGATTTTTTCCCCGCAAGAATATATATCCAAATTAATCGAATCTAGATCAGAATCGAATCAAGAACAAATCCAAATCAAAACCCAGCCCCATAATCTAATCACAAATGCTTTTTGATTTTGTGCAAATTTTAACAAACTCTTCAGACCCTCTTTTGACCATTTTTGAGGCTGGTATCAAGCGAGTATGTGACATGGCAGACGAATCAAATGGCTTTTCTTTTTCCACAGCCACTTAGCAATGCAAAACACAGCAGCACTCGTCATTCCCTCAGTTAGCAACAAGTATATGGAGGTAGTTTTGTTTCTTTATTATTCAATCAAAAAAAAGGTTACTACAATCCAAAAAAATATTTAATTAAAAAAACCTTCACTTCAATGAAAAAAAAAAATTTCAATCAAAGAAAATTATTTGAATCCAAAAATATATTTGAGACTCAAAAATATACATTTGAACACTGCTTTTCTTTGATTGAAAATGTTTTCTTTGATAGAAGTCCGTTTTTTTTTGTTTAAAGCAACCTTTTTAATTGAAGTAACATTGTTTTTTGATTGGACCATATAATGGGTAGGACATTTGTGTCTATCATTCAATCAAAAAAGAAGTTGCTTCAAACAAACAAACAACAGAATCAATAAAAAAGTCACTTCAATGAAAAGATAAACATTTTCAAATATAGAAAATCGTTTTTGAATGCAAATAAAATACTTGAGACTCCAAAAATTGCATTTGAAAACTTTTTTTTTATTATTGAAAATGTTCTCTTTGATTGAAGTAATCTTTTTTGTGTTTGGGCCATACATGGGTAGGACATTTGTGTCTTAATCATTCAATTCCAAAAAAGTTGTTTCAATCAAAAAAAATATTTTCAATCAAAGAAAAAACTGTTCAAATGCAACAAAAAAAAAAATACCCCCGTGAATAAAAAAAAAGTATTGAAGAGAATGTGTTTTTTCGTTGTTTTTTTTTTTAAGTGCAAAAAGTTTTGAAAACTTTTTAGTAAATTTTTTGGATTGAATTATTTTGACACAAACGTTCCGCAGTGGGCGGGTGCTTCTCTATTGGTCAGACATGTTTGATTGACAAGTGTCTACACCAACGACATCTTTCTGACAAAGAAGTCATGTTCGCCACTCGTCAGCAAGCTTTTTGCCAGTTACGTCCTGCGTCACATCTCTCATGCGGGTTCCCGTCGACCAGGGTCAGCGCGCATCATAGCGCACACAGGTAGGCACAGAACTAGCTAGCGAACCTAGGTCTTAAATCTAATAAGTTATGTTTTTTACAACACGTTTTTTGATGGAAAAGTGATGTTTAATTTACATAGTCTTTGTTTAGTGAACGAAAGCGAAATCAGGAATTGCGGTCTTTCAGTTTGTTTGTCGTTACCTAGCTACCATGGGTTTAAGTTGTACAAGATGTGCTGTAGCCTTACAATGGCCAAGTCGCGTCTCATATTAACAGATGAATAGGCTTCGCTCAGTTTATTAAATACATCCAACCTGAAATGTCTCTTACAAACTATGAAGGGACAATGAATCAATCAATACACTGACATGGCAATGCTAGACAGATAGCCTACTTTGTTTGCACAGCCCTGCCGTGATTTTGTCACTCTTCTCTCCACTCCTAGACCTACGTCTGGTGACAGCGGGGAAACTTTTACCTCGATAAAGTTCGGCCTACTAATTGTATTGCAGAAAAGTAAACTTCCAGTAAACTCCAGTTAACCCATTCATGTTTCTTCTTTAGGTGATTCAAGCAGTAACGACTAATTAGACTCAATACTGCTATTATAATACACAATAGATTTTTTTTGTAATGCAATGTTTTCAACAGGGAAATATAAACAGCATTTGTCAAATTTTCCCTTAACCCCCCACCCCCTTATCAACAACACATCAGCATTAGTCAGCAGAGTACAAATACATGGGTGAAGTAATCACACAAAATAAACACACACAAAAAAAGGAAAGAAACAAAAAAGAAAAAGAAACACCTATTTACAAAGCAACCCTTGTGTGTATTGCCATGAGATGGGTGAAGCCCTAGCATGTGATGGATCCTTTATAGATACGATATGGTACAACTACAGTGCAACGCAAATAGTAAATATAAGATAAAGTGAAAAGTAATAGTAAATAGTTTAGTCAATAAAATAAACAAACAGTATACAGCAAATAAAATTGTAATGAAAAGGCTGTAAAAATATAGGCTATATAAAATAAAATGACACAACCCTGTCTATTTTTGTTAAATTTTAGTTTTATTGATCAGTAATAGACACTGTAACAGTATAAGTAGCCTAAAAGGTATAAAAAGTTATACAAGACAAGAAATAAAGTAAACGATTCAGACAAACATACAGCAGGATACAACGTTAAAATAGCCAAAATATAAAATTATGAAACTTCCCTTTGCCCTCAGCCAAAACGATTTGCCAGGGAACAAATGATAGATTAATGAGACCAAAGATCGCCCGTTATATACACAAGACGAATTATATCTCATGTTTTAACCACTGGACTAGAGACATCAGAGCCAGCGGCAAACGTCAGAAGCACTGGCCGAGGTACGGCTGTTCTCGGCGGGGTACATGAGCGCTGAGCGCCCGGTTAAAGACTGGATATCACAACTCCGAAAACGTCCGATCAATTTTTTAAATAGGCGCTATCTTTATAAATAAAACACAGATTTGACCTTTAAACAACTACATTGTCGACTGAAAAACTATTAAAACGTCATTTCGTGACACAATAACAGTAGTATTTTTAAATGTCGCGGCTCTTCTCGTCTGTCAATGCGCGCTGACCCTGGTCGACGAGAACCCGTTCAACCCGCATGAGAGATGTGACGCAGGACGTAACTGGCAAAAAGCTTGCTGGCGAGTGGCGAACATGACTTCTTTGTCAGAAAGATGTCGTTGGTGTAGACACTTGTCAATCAAACATGTCTGACCAATAGAGAAGCACCCGCCCACTGCGGAACGTTTGTGTCAAAATAATTCAATCAAAAAAATTTAAACTTCAAAACTTTTTGCACTTCAAAAAAAAAACAACGAAAAAACACATTCTCTTCAATACTTTTTTTTATTCACGGGGTATTTTTTTTTTGTTGCATTTGAACAGTTTTTTCTTTGATTGAAAATATTTTTTTTGATTGAAAAAACTTTTTTGGAATTGAATGATTAAGACAAAAATGTCCTACCCATGTATGGCCCAAACACAAAAAAGATTACTTCAATCAAAGAGAACATTTTCAATAAAAAAAAAAAAGTGTTCAAATGCAATTTTTGGAGTCTCAAATATTTTATTTGCATTCAAAAACGATTTTCTATATTTGAAAATGTTTATCTTTTCATTGAAGTGACTTTTTTATTGATTATGTTGTTTGTTTGTTTGAAGCAACTTCTTTTTTGATTGAATGATAAAGACACAAATGTCCTACCCATTATATGGTCCAATCAAAAAACAATGTTACTTCAATTAAAAAGGTTGCTTTAAACAAACAAAAAAACGGACTTCTATCAAAGAAAACATTTTCAATCAAAGAAAAGCAGTGTTCAAATGTATATTTTTGAGTCTCAAATATATTTTTGGATTCAAATAATTTTTTTCTTTGATTGAAATTTTTTTTTTTCATTGAAGTGAAGGTTTTTTTAATTGAAAATATTTTTTTGGATTGTAGCAACCTTTTTTTTGATTGAATAATAAAGAAACAAAACTACCTCCATACAAGTACATCCTTGTCATTGGCTAAATCTAGCAGTTAATGAGCCGAAGTATCCCACAGTTCGTTGCTGGCCACATCAAATGGATCATGCACGAGCCCTTCGCTCTTAGGAACATAAGATGAGAAATCTGAATCTACTTTGCAAATTCCTGGAATAGCTGCAGAAGGGTGACAGCTTTGCTGGCTTCATCCAAAGCCATGTGTGTCTGACGGCTGAGTCACACCAGCGGCCTATAGTCAGTTCAGTTGCAGTCAATTCGCACTATTAATCTTGAAGGAGGCCTCAGGGGTTCCTCGGATGAGCTCAAGGCAGAAGATGATAATGATGTCCAGTATCAACAGGGTATGAGAGTAAATGAGTTCTTCATAAATGTGATCGCTGCACCTTTAATGTTATACTGTTCATTTGAAAGTGACTTTGAACACTCATTATGGTGGTCCTCTGGGTTAGACGTGGCGTTAGCCATGTTTCTTAATTTAACTGAATGTGTTTGGTTATAGATGTAAAATCAACTTTATACAGCACTTTTCACAATACACATTGTTTCAAATCAGCTTCACAGAAAAACATGTTAAAGTCTAGAATATTTTAACATCATCTTGCCTTAAGGCCTGTTCACACCAAGAACAATAGCTATACGATAACTATATTAGCATCCACAACAGTAGACAATTTTGTTTTGTTTATTCCAAGCACACACTGCAGTTTGTTCGTCTTCTACAGCACTTTATATCCTCGAGCTCTTTAAAGTCTGATGGGTTCTGATTGGCTGTCATTGTTTTTATCGCTCATTAGCTGGGAAAAATTGTTCTGAAAGTGATCCCAACAATATTGTTTATCTGTGCTGTTATCGTTATAGCTGTGGTGTGAACTCTGCCATCATTAATATTTCGATGGATTTTTAGAACTATATCTTTATCGTTAATGTTATAGTTATCAACCTTGATGTGAACAGGCCTTTAGTCGTAATAGGCAGATTAGAGTTAGGCGATAGTTTACGTTTTGCGACAACATAAATCAAGCATACAGTATATACCCCTTTACTTAAGTGTACTGTTTGTATGCGGGTGTGCTACATATACAACATAAAAGATATTTCCGGCAAATAAAAAAAAGTTTACATTTTGCAATGATAAGTGATCAAGAAGTTGAGATTTGCTAAATAGTATATACACCAAAGGATATACTTGTAGTTAAAAGTTTTGTTCAATTTACAACTATTTGGTGTAGAGACAACCCCAATTACTATTTGTTGATGTTTATCTCTGCCATTGGTTTGTTTGTTGCTTTTTAACGCCATGCCAGCTTCTATGGCTATTTTATGGGCGTGTTTCAGGTGTTTACAATTTATTTTAGCTAAAAACTCTAAAACTAGGTTTGGGTTAACTTTATTAAAAACTTCTTCAAAAAAGATAGCTGAACATAAAATGTTTCTTACAGGTTTAAAACCAGAACAATCTTATGAAACCTACTTCAGCGATAAAGAGTTTTGACTGGAAGAACATTTCAGTGGATCTTCTCACTGCCATGGGTAAATGATGCATATAAATGACAGGTTTAAAATTTCAATCATATAACCCATCATCAGACAGCTTAATTGAAAGTCATGACAAACTTAAACATAACGTGTGCAAGCGGCAAGCCAAAGGCAACTATGTCAAAGAACGAAAAATTCCATTGCTGTGTTATATAATCCATCATCTTACAGCACAACCTGGCTTACTAGTATTTCTAGGTCGCCTCTATGCAGACTGCATTTGGGGTATGAATTTAGGAGCACTACCATCTGGAGGTTTTCATTCCAGTTTGAAAGTAATAAAATCATGCTTATGTAGCTCTGGTATACCTACAGGTGATGCTTTAGATGCTAACTACCACACCAAAGGCTAATCTGATTGAAGAGGAAAAGATGTTAACCAACTGACATTTCACAATGTCATCTTTTTTAAGCCTCCATAATCCGCTCTAATCAATGGACACGTACATTAAGATCAACTACAGCAGGGCTGCTAGACTGGCGTGACTAAACAAGCAATAAAGAGGTCAGATGTTGAGGTATGACTGGTCACTGGTTCAGTTTAGGAGAGCAAGCTAAAGCCGGTATTAAAACACCTGTCTCTGTCGCATATATCTGGTTCGCAACTTACATTTAAGATTATTTGCTAATGTTTAGGGAGTTTAACTTCTATACATGAATGTTAAAAAGTATGGATAAGTAAACACACGAATAATTCGACTAATAGACGATTAGCTAATCTGCCGCTTGCTAACCAGTTAGCAGCTAGCACACATGCTAACACGATAAATCTGCATGTTTTTGGCCCAGCGCAATTTAAAACAGAAAATTACCAGCTGAGCCATCCAACCGACCTAACAAATAAACCGGTCTTAATATTACACGACTAAATAATGCGCTATAACAGCTCAAGTCCGAGTATAAGCCGCGATTATCTCGTGAATATTGAAGGGAAATGTGTGTTTAAAGAGGCCTCTATATAGGCCGCGCCCGCTCCGCATGATGCTCTAACTGGGTACACAAACACCCGCTCCGATCCGACACCATAAAACCAGAACCACAGAGACTCGGGAGAAGGAAAACGAACTGGGGAAAAAAAGCCCGGAGTCCAAAGTATCCGGTGGACTTACCTCCACATCTCGCCCCTTGTTTTTGAAGCTCTTGATGCGATGGTTTTCCAAGCCGGCGTTTTCGGCCATGGCTCTGTGTGTATGTGTGTGTCTGTAGTGACTCCCGACCGACGCGCAGAGGAGCTCCGCTGAGGGAGGAAGAGAAGGAGGAGGAGGAGGAGGAGGGCGGGGGGTGCATCGACGTCCGAGAAGTGAATGAATCATTCACTTGAGTCGGACCTTCTTTAATGAACTGGTTCACAAAATTAGCGGTTCTCACCGACTCATTGAACCGCACCTTCTTTTTCTGAAATGTTACAAATAGCCTATAATGTCCTAAAAGTGAAAATATGTTTGTGACCCACTTAAATGCCTTAAGTTTTATCAACACATTTTATTTTAATGTTAGTTGTCTAATCTGTTTTATCAAAAAATCTGTCGAGCTATAATTATTGATTGTATATGCAAATAATTGGTTCTATGTAAATTTATGCACTCTATGAGCTGAATCATGCATGCAAAATTGAACTGAAACACATGCAATTGTGTGTCCTTTATTTGATCATTTTAGAGCAGATACCATGGCGGGATGTTAGTGACCATGAGTTAAAATAATTGTTATATATAAAAAATTAAATAAATACAAATGTATAAATATACATATATTTAAAAATTAAATTGAATATATATATATATATATATATATATATATATATATATATATATATATATATATATATATATATATATATATATATATATATTATAATGGCAAAGATCAGGGAAAGATCCGAATCGCGGAAATGAGTCGGACCCGATCAGTGGTCGGACCTTCCATCACTACGGGCCGGAGGGAGTAGATGACGGTGTATTTAGAACCGGAGTGATGCGGAGAAGATGGGACACAGGGTCCTGTAAAGTTTTTTTGGACAAATATGTCCTGTGAATACAGCCTAACGTTTTACCCTAGGGGTTCAGGGTGAAGTGTGCTTTGATTTGACAGCGAAACAGTATTGGAGTTAAGGCGATGTGTTTTATTGGACCCGTACAGTAGATTTGCGTCAGTGTGCGTAGATTGCGCAAGTTCACTCAGCTTCCATGAAGCATCGCGCCAAGAACGTACGTAAAGATGCGTCACCGCGCAGTACAGTACGCTAGACAAGCCAATGAGATGATGGTCGTTCAGTAGAAATTTGCATTTTGATAATAAACAGGAACATTTAAGTCTTAAATTAAGGTATATACAACAGAAAACGTCTATATGCACAGTCAGGTGACAAAAGTAAAACATTTATTACTAAATACTAAGACACAAATAAGACATGTCAGATTAGAACGTACAAAAAAACATCACATTCAAAATTCATTAGTTAAAGACAATTTTGTAATTAATTACAACAAACCACAATTAAGGAAGACAGACAATCAGGTATCATTTGAGACTAGGTAATAATATGAAATTATGAATTCTTGAATTCTAAATATATATTTTTGTAGAGCTTGAACCAATCAAAACCATTATGTATATGTTATGTGGGCTGCAGATCAAACATCAGACCATATGAAATCAAATAAAAACAATGAAAAGACCTTTTAACCATATTTTGAGTCACTATCAGCATCTTGAGTCAGCACCACTTTGTTCTCTTGAAATGTAGAAAGTATAAAGCTTTGATTGTCATCTGTAATTCGTGCACAGTTAATACATCAGGAAGGAAATGTACAGTGTTTGACGAAGTGCAAATTAAACATGTATGCACAGATGATATCACTGAGTTCATCTTAAAGGAACACGCCGACTTTTTGGGACTTTAGCTTATTCACCGTATCCCCCAGAGTTAGATAAGTCCATACATACCTTTTTCATCTCTGTGCGTGCTGTAACTGTTTGACGCACCCACCGCTAGCCTAGCTTAGCACAAAGACTGGATTTAAATGGCTCCAGCTAGCATACTAATCCCAATAAGTGACAAAGTAACGCAAACATTTTCCAATTTACATGTTGTGATTTGTATAGTCACAGAGTGTACAAATAACAAACATCATGGTATTACCTGGTCTCCCCTGTTTATTGTCGCAGCTCTTTACAATACAGCGAACACCCATGATTGTAAACTATGCTTTTACTATCTAATTGCTGACTCTATTACTCCAACTCTGAACGAACTTTCTGCTCCTCACCACGGTGCGTCTCAGGTGCTGCGGTATCACTTCGCCTTCTGAGAATATAGTTCCCAATATTTGGCTGTGTCTCATACGACCTTGTTATTTGTACACTCTGTGACTATACAAATCACAACCTGTACATAGGAAAATGTTTGCGTTATTTTGTCACTTTTTGGGATTAGTATGCTAGCTGGAGCCATTTACATCCAGTCTTTGTGCTAAGCTAGGCTAGCGGTGGGTGCGTCAGACAGAGTTACAGCACGCACGGAGATGAAAAAGGTATGTATGGACTTATCTAACTCAGGGGGATAGGGTGAATAAAAAAAAGTCCCAAAAAGTCAGCGTGTACTTTTAAAAACATAGGATGACTTGAAAGTGGCCAGATTTACACAAGTCAAAATCACAGATGACATTATTTCAATTGAGCCACACAATATTTAGAAATTATTCATAACCATAGCACTTCAGATCCCGGCTGTGGAGTACATATCTTTAGTTTATATACAATATGTCATGAACTTTAGAAGATCTGTTGTTCAAAAAGAATCTTCTGGTAGCCTTGTGGAGGAGTATGGTAGAAGTCACTAAACTGACAATCCAATATTGCACTATCATCCACTGTGAGGGACAAGACAAAGGCATAGATGTTTAGATGTGTTATTAAACAAAAACATATACTTAATATTGCATTGCCGAAGAATGACCAAAAATTACCAAAAGGTTGAAATTGGTGAAAAAAAAATTGTTGTCTGTTTGAACTTTTCATATAAACAAACTTAACCCTTTCAATGTATATACACAAAATATTTTTTCCCTACAATTTACTTAAAGGGTTAGTTCACTCAAAAATGAAAAGTAAGTCATTAATTACTCACCCCCATGCTGTACCAACCCCGTAAGACCTTCGTTCGTCTTCGGAACACAAATGAAGATATTTATGATTAAATCTGAGAGGTTCATGACTGCTACATTGGCTCCCAAAGGGAATGACACTTGACGGCCCAGAGAGTCATTAAAGAAAATGTTTAAATATTCCATGTCGCAACAGTGGCTCAACTATAAGTTTATCAAGCGACGAGAATACTTTTTGTGCGAAAAAACAAACAAAAATAACGACTTTATTCGACTATTCCTTTTCTTCCTTGTAGGCCTGAAACGAGACTTCAAGAGATTTCCACGACGCATGCGCGAGAATTGCGATCTCCTTCAACTACTTCAGTTAAGTTCTCGCGCGTGCGCGTCGTAGAAATCTCTTGAAGTCTCGTTTCAGGCCTACAAGGAAGAAAAGGAATAGTCGAATAAAGTCGTTATTTTTGTTTGTTTTTTCGCACAAAAAGTATTCTCGTCGCTTGATAAACTTATAGTTGATCCACTGTTGCGACATGGAATATTTAAACATTTTCTTTAATGACTCTCTGGGCCGTCAAGTGTCATTCCCTTAGGGAGCCTATGTAGCAGTCATGAACCTCTCAGATTTAATCATAAATATCTTCATTTGTGTTCCGAAGACGAACGAAGGCCTTACGGGGTTGGTACAGCATGGGGGTGAGTAATTAATGACTTAATTTTCATTTTTGGGTGAACTAACCCTTTAAAAAAAAGCTGCAACCATAAATTTTGCAGAACTTTACCAATTCAGACAATGCTGCAAGGTCGTCTTTAAAGTTTAAAATACATATTTACAGCAGAGTAGGAAAGAGATATAAATATTGTGCATCAAAGAACATTAATTTAAAACAATTCATGACTGAGTCTGACATTTCTGTGCAACTCATCACAAACTGCAGGGTAACAGAATAAAAATCAAGGCAATCGTAATTGTGTTACTTGAGTAACAGAACAAGTCTTCTCTCAAAACTACACTTACAACCAAACAAAGATGTTAGCGTTTAGGTATAGTTATTAATCAATTTTATATAATACTCACCATAAACTACAGGATAAACGGTTCCTCTGATGCCAGATGCCGGACAGTTCATATTCTTTCCGTTTAGGTACAAATTCAGCTCCACATGGTCATACGTAACACCCTACATTCGCACACAAACAAATTAGATGCATAAAGTTATTACACACAAAATGAACAATCAGCACAGGAATTGTGCGTCATTAACATGCCTTTCCTTTCAAGCAGGAAGTTGGCATCACCCTGGTTCCCCAATAGGATTTTTCTATTGGCTTTTGGATTACTGCTGAAAATACGCTCTGACACCAAATGATGTTTATGATTCATACACATTTTGTTTTATCATGATAATTTTCACAAATAAATAAAGCATTTATGAATGTTTCTGTTCGGTAACGGCCGTACGAAAGTCTAGTTCCGGCGGAAGAGTGACCTCTGACCCGACGCATGACGTATCAATTGAAGAATGTGTAAGCGCAGAGGATAGAGCGAAACAAAACACCGGTGACTAATCAGAAGTCTAAAACGATCATTTTTAAAGAGAACTGTCGGAGGAGCTTGAGTTTGTTGCCCAGGCCTATTCTTTTGAACCACCAGAGCCGTCTACTCTCACCTAAGCTTACGCTATTCCTACGTCATCCGTCGGGTCAGAGGTCACTCTTCTGCCGGGACTAGAGCCGTACGGCCATCAACGGAAGCCAGAGATTATAGTTTGTAAAGTTATTTATATTTTTCTTACAAAAACGCATCACTTCACTTCAAAAGGCCTTTATTAACCATTGGAGCAGTATGGATTACTTTTAAGATGGATGGGTGCACTTTTTTGGGCTTCAAAATCTGGCAGCATTCACTCGCATTATACAGCTTAGAAGAGCCAGGGGTATTTTTTAATATAACTCTGACTGTGTTTGGCTGAAAGAAGAAAGTCATATACACCTAGGATGGCTTGAAGGCGAGTAAACAATGGGATAATTTCCATTTTTGAGTGAACAAACCCTTTAAGAACCCTTGTTATTATAATAGGCAGCAAATCCCAAATTCTGTCCAGAATCGAAGCACATAAAAATAGGTTTATTTACCAATAACAAATCCCATATTGCCACTGATACTCACCACAATATCTCCTTCCTGGGGTAAGCTGTTAGCTGGTAATCGGTTCTTTTCTTCATTGTTGTGGTACACGGTGCCATCTTGCCTGAGCAGAAGGCTGTGTGGGTCTCTACCCATAGGGATCTGGTTTAGATTTGCTTTCTTAGTTGCCACTCCTAATCCCCACACACCTACAAGGGGCAAAGTTCACTGCAGTCACACCTAATGACTAAGATGAACTATTGACAATCGATTAGTCTAACATACAGTAAATGCTTGCACACATCTTACCTGTGGACTGAATCTTGAATTCAAAGTAGCTTTTGTTTTGATGGAGAGGGGCGTTTGCAATGCACCCACCAGTTCCACATATACGTCTTCCACTCTTTACAATGACAACATCAGTGCCTGAAATATCATGAAAATAATTATTTACTGAGACTTAAGTAATTGCATGACAGAGAACAAAAATGATTACTACCATTAATTCATGTGCTCTTTTTCATCCTTATTCACGCTATAGATTTTGTTTCATTCGACTGGTGATTTATTATTTTTCATGGTAACGTTAGTGAAAAATACAATGAAATTCCCAGTGAATTATATACACGCATATTGTTATTACAGATGCCAAAGTCAAACTCAAAGATCACACAGTTAGCTATCGAGTCTGACAGCACTGAAATGATCGCAACACTTTAGTGTATGGAGGCATGTACTTTCTGAGGGACAGCCTTGTGCCTCATTCTGTAAGGCTCGAACTCTTTTCCGTCAATATAATGTGTCTGAAAAGTCAGATCGCATCACTTACCCATGTGATGAGTGTCCAGCTGAACCGTGGGCATTTCCTTCAGTGTTACGTGGCCACTGTTATCGTCTCCGCAACAGCCAGAACAGCACGAAAATAAAGCCGCCATAATGGTATTTCTCTCGCAACAATACCTTTAATTAAATAATGTGGCTATGCTCTATTGAATTGTTTTACGGGGTTATTTGTGCTATAAATCAAAGGAGGTCATTTTATTCTCCCTAGATGCTAAGCTAACAGGATATGACGCGTGGAAAGAGTCTACCGGTCCATGGAAGGTTTTTTTTGTCTCATACTTAAAAAAAAAAAAAAATCCAGGATAGTTAAATGGCGACCTCTAGTGACCAACTATTGAGGAGATAAAACTCGGCCAAAAAATCCTGTTATCATTAATATAACTCACCCCTATGACTTTCTTTCTTCCACGTGGAACACAAATCGAGTTGTTAGGCAGAATGTTATGGGCTGACACGCCTCAGGCACGATTCACTTTTATGGTATAATTTTGATACTATGAAAAAGAGCCAAAACTGTGATTTACTTTTGAGTGAAAGAAAGTCATATGAGTTGGGAATTAGAGTGAGTAGGCCTAAATGATGACAGCGTTTTCATATATAGCGTGAATAAGGATGAAAAAGAGCACATGAATTAATGGTAGTAATCATTTTTGTTCTCTGTCATGCAATTACTTAAGTCTCTCCCAAAGAAAACAATGTCTTTGGATTTAGATTTTCCTAGGAAAATCTAAATCCAAAGACATTGTTTTCTTTGGGAGACAATACACATGTTTGCTGTAATTGCTCAGCTACCAGACCATACAGGTAATAATGAAGTTTGATACAACAGACTACTGTTCAGTGTTGCCACATTGGAAATGTCAAGTACCAGAAGCTCAAAATGATCGTATTTGGAAGAAAATGATCGTACACGAGCCAAACGTACAGAATACAGCTATTTATAGACCAAAAACTTTTTGACACGACCTGGAAATTCCTTTATTGCTAAAATCGACCTCAGCTTGGAAAAAAAACTGACCTAAGCACAGTGGCAGGAACGTTAACTTGTTTTTACTTACTTCTTGTAAAACATACAAAGATGACATGATATACAACTTTGTATACAATATACAAAAAGAACATTAACTTGTGCTCGTGAGAGAGTCATTCTCCACGATGATTGGCCGAGAAGACATAACTTGAGATGGAAGACAAGCGTTCACGTTCTTCTCACGGTAGACGTATAATCCACAGCTAGATCAATGAGTAGATTACGCGACCATCATTTGAAGTGTCAGACAATTCTGAAATTATCGTACATTGTGGGATTTTTTTATTATTATTGATCGTACAGAGGTCAAAATTATCGTACAAATACGATCATTATCGTACATCTGGCAAGTTAACACTGCTACTGTTTCTACTTTTACTTTATTGCATGTGTGCAGGTCTGGATATGTGTGTGCGCGAGCACGCAGAATGTGCGAGATTGAGCGCGCAACTATGAAGGATAGGGATCGATGTGACCTTAAAAGCTTTTAACCTGCTCTCTGCCACTCAGTTACAGCTGTGAAGTTTTGCATAGCAACAACCTTACCGCTCGAAAGTAAGGGGGTATCTATATCTGACCAACTTCTTTCAAAAACGAAAATTACTTGTGTTCATATAGCCCATTATTTGCTCTCACGTGAAAGACTGGTTTAATTAAACATTTTGAAGAAAAAAATTGCTTGGTACTTGTGTAATACTAACGTATATATTAACTTTTGCTTGTTGTGGTTAAAGTTGCTAGTGTTGAAATCTGCACAGCAACAAGCGCCATGATTGCGTTTGCAGAGTACCCTGGTAACTGGCGCGCGCGGTTTCTATCCAATAAAAGAGCGCTTGATGTGTTCGCAGTTATGCGGTGGAACTGTTTTACCCAACATCCCTACTTTTCATGGGATTATTGCATTAATGTAGAAACTAATTATTGTGACTAACATCACGGTCTTGTCCTTTGGGGTGACTAGTAAGCAGATGTCGAGGTAAATGGACCAAAAAAGGTAAAGTAGTCACAATATTTTTATCATGGTCTCCCTGTCGACCTTTTTTTTTTAAATAATAATAATAATTTCTGATTTAGCTTACGCTATTTTTATAATTCATAAATAAGTACCATCTTGTAATACGAGAGAACATTTTGATTTCTAACTTTTTTGGTGGGTATAGACTTCTAATAACTTTACCGAAATCTACATGTTGTGAAATTGAGGTGCGGGTGATGACATATATGAGGTAATATTATGAGGTCTGATGCTTTTGCATAAACTAGATGCTGAACATGAGCGCACTTATCAGCGTGCCTTTGCTTTTTTTGAATGACAACAAACCCGTTATTTTCAGAACTGCCCAATCAGATTTCACCATAAACCTGCGCGTTGCTCAGCCTGTGACACTCCAAATGAGATTTCTGTGGAAATTACCGGGGAGGATCTCGCCTTACCCGCCAAGAATAGCTTATTCAGAAAAAGAGAAAAAGCGGCCCTTTTTGGTGCACTATGAATTTCCGTTTCAGAAATTGTTCAGTGCGTATTCTAAAGTACAGTAAGTTCAGCCTAGGGAAGAAATAACCTCAGTGACATGAGAAGGGAGTGACGTAAAATCAGAAGAAAGTGACGTAGTTTCTGCCCTATTTTTTCTCTCCTTTTTTATCGGTTCACATATAATGTCTGTGATGTATTATATTCGACAATTTCATTGATTTCACTCGTACCTGCTTTTATGTAATCCGATGTACAATATAAATTGACGTACAAGTAATGTGTCAAATAAGGGCATCTCGTTTTAACTCTCGACTAACGAATCCATTTCACATGATGTTGAAGGCATCACGTGACACCAAACCAAAGTTTCTCGGTATTAAAAAATGCGGTTATACAACCATAAGTGACCAATCACAATGAGAATAAAATGCTTTTATGGATTTGTTTTAATGTGTTTATCAGTGATGTTTAGGCTGCAGCTTTCACGCAAGTAAGTTTACTTCTTTTTTTTTAGCTGGAACCCTGTTCAGGCAAATTCCATTCATTTTTACGAACTAAATTAGTAGTGATCATCTTTATTGTGCGACTTTAATACACATAACCATTAAGGCCAATCAGTGCAGCTGTTTTAGAGCAGGTTTTGTAATGATACAATGATACGTGCAGTACAAGTAGATAAATAGGCTACTAGTATAAGGTCTGTTTAAACGTTATACGTTATATTCACTAAAGTCTCAACCAAATATTCATTGCTAGCAAATATAGTAGCAAATATTCATTGCTAGCCTAGGACGCAACAGACGATTTTAAATTAGTTGATGGCCAGCCCAGTTGCTCATAGATAGAGAAATGAGCTTTTTGTGTGTTAGCCAACTTTGATGCTGGGTTTAACACATTTATTGTCGTGTTCGGTTATTTTATTTTATTATTATTAAGCAGGAATAACTCATCGTCAAAAATGTGTTGACCCTGCGCTTCGTCGTCCAACATAATCAAGGTTTCTTTATCTGAACAACTCAAAAAGCCCATGGTGAAGATAGATAGCGGATCCCTGCCAGGTTCAGGTAACGTTACATTTAAACAAGCGAGTGTTAATGTGGCCCGATATTAGAGTTAACAGTGTGCTTAACTCACTTGTAAATGATGTTAATTATATTTGGGGCTAAATTTTATTAAGGGCAGGCGCGTCTCTGCGGTATTTGTCCAGTCGTATCCCTTAAGGCAACTATAGGTCAACTTTGTGTTTCTAGTAGAAGTGCCCTCACAAGTTTTAGCTGGACAAGCATTTCTTACAAAGCATTGTCATCTTCCATTTGCTTATTTTACCGATTTTTGTGCAATTGGTCCGGGTGAACGTAACCTTTTCTTAACCTTGGCCTGATGGTGGACACGATTTGAAGGATGTTTCCTCAATGTCGCCTGAGGACAAAACCATGCGTTTTGACGGAGAGGGAGTGTTAACATACGTTATATTATAACGACCCTTACAGGGAGAAAGAAACACGAGAATAAAACCCAGCGAAAAGTGCCAAAGGAGGATGATGTAACTGGTGATTCTGTCAGTACCCCTTCTCTAAATCTCAACTCAAAAGAAACAGGGTCGACCCGAAAACCTCAAGCCATATAAAGTTCCCAGAAGATGGCGATGCTGCGTTATTGAAAATGTGAAAAAGATGGAAGGTAGATTTACTGACGTGATGATGTTAACACTATACACTTTTTTTTATAACTGTATTCAGCAATGTGCTTCGTCCAAAACAGTCATCGGTAACTTATTAATACAGTCTATGTATTGTTTGTTAAAATGTGTTGAGAAATGCTGTAGATTTATACAGTTTTGAAAAACTGCACAGTTTGCGCACAGCGCGGCTCTGCAATTAATCTGGTTTGATGCAATTGTTGTGATTTTAATGCTTTTAATTGTATTTTCCTCTCATTGCATTTTCCCATTTACATACATTATCAACGAGCTCAAATGACTTTTACAGAAGCATCTGACCAATTAAAAAATTACATGAACAATTATACAGCTTCATCAAATTTCATGTCATCGCTTCTCAAGAGAATAAAAACATTAAAACGATTAAGAGATTAAAAACACCGGTATTTGGACAGCATGTTATTAGTCAGTCGTTGGTCTTCTTGTGCTTTCCTGACGAGATGAGGGATCCCGAAGCACAGACGGTAAACGGCCCGCCTAACTCCAGCAGCACGGTCAATACTGGAGGATTCGCTAGTGCTTTGACTCCAATATTTACGTGCTGCTACAGCCAGGCAGCCAGTCAGTCACACGGCCAAGTTCAGGAGACTTATTGGCACACGTGGTATTGCTGCTGCTGTTGCTGTTCTTGCCTACTTCACCTTCCTTCTGTCCTTTTCACCCGTTTGTGTGCGTCTGTCCTGTTGTTCTTGCCGCAGCACAGTACGGCCTGCACCCCCGTTATAACTCACAAACCATTCTGTGCTGCTACAGTACCGACAGGCCCCGCACAGAGCGCGCGCTCACGCACTCACGCGAGGCGCGCCCACACAGCCGCACATACACGGCCCTCGTTTCGCAATCTGAAAACACAGGACCAACAAAAATACAACGAGTCATAAGTGTCAATATGGCTACATTTTGTAATTAAATGATGTCAAAATGATATTGGCAAAAATGCATGCTTGCTCAGAACATTATAATCTAAAATCAAAGACAGGAATAAAATGACAAACTGCATTTTGATTAAAACGTGAGACTTCCTCGGCTTATATGTGGGCTGTTATTTCTCACGTTTGTTTTTTTGCTATGCACATGCAGCAGGACATAGGTGGTCATTGAGATGATCATGTATGGAAAAAGTGTACAAGTGTAATATATTTTAAAACGTTTTAGGGGTGAAGTAAAGATATTTCTTTTGTTTTTGTTTTAAATGGCGACCTAAAAATATGCAGCTGTCTAATTTCAAGGTCAAATGCATTGTTTTCCAGGTTTAAAACGGTTAGATCATGAAAAGCTTTGAGTTTGACAAATGCACAAATTAAATGAGCATCTGTTTTAGAAGATATCAAACTTTTATTTTCACAAATGTTATATAAATTTAACATTCCTGCTCAATATAAGTATCTATATTTTTTTAACTTTCTTATTTTTTTAACAGCACATTTCTATTCTATGGTGATGATGAGCGGATATTTCTGGAGAAGTACCCAGCACAAAATCTATTTGCATAATCTTGATCAGATGTGATAATACGGTACCTGTTCTGAGAAAAACGGTACCTGTCCCTGCCTCTCACTGATGAAATCACAATTGCCAGGTAAGTGTGTACCATGATTAAAAAGTTTACTGTATCCAAACCTTTAGTGACTGTTAAAACATTTAAACTGAGTGTATTCAAACAAGAAAGCAATTTACTGAAGCTGTCTAACTGAGTTGTATTTTTTTCTACAATTATTTTCAAATTCGATATAAGATTTGCAAGTATATTCATAGATGTAATTCCAATCAGTCAAGACATGCATCTTATGAGTAAGCTGAACAACAAGGTTTCATTCTGTTGTTTTGTCAAACTATATTTGACACGACTCTTATGCGATGGGTGTAAGAAATAATTGACATGTCTTGTGTGCAAAGTGCAAAATAACTAGACTAATAATAACAGTAATTTCAGGCATGACTAACTTACAATATTTATCATGTTCTGTTTTTGTAAACCCCCCCAGGTTTCTGTTCCATTCAGTATACACTCATGTGCTTTTGTACCAGGTGAGCCAATACTGACAAAAAACTTTTGGTGTAACAAGCAAGAGGACAATGGAGCATCTGCTGTCTATAAGGCTAAAATTACAGGTTATGAAAAGAGCCCCATGGACTTTTCTGGGGGGGGGGGGGATAAAAGCATTCCCTGACAAAGCCTGTAACCTCCCACATAATAATATTTACTTGTGTTGTTTGCTCTGTCTCTATACCTTTCACTTTATTGTTGCTTTTTCTTTGTTAGACAATCCATGAGGATATAGAAAAATAGAAAAATTTGTTTTTCTATATATTTACTTTTATGCATATCAGAAATCCGCCTGTTCCTTACACTGTATTTTTACACCCAATTATATAGTTAAAACTTCAGTCAGTGGTGTACTTACAGTTACTTGACTTTGTCACAGCTCACTGTCATGTCGTGTGCTCTACATTCCTTTCCTGGAGAAAACAAAAATAAAGGGATATTTATGAAGCACAAATTTTGGCTCTTATGTTTCTTAAAATATAATTACAGGTAAAAAAAAACAAAAGTGTACCATCTGTATAGCATGCAGTGTATTATTTTACTGGACTAGTGTAATTATGTGCTTATATATTATACAAAATATTTAAATGAATGCAGCATAATCTAGTTTGAAGATAAATTCTTACGTGTCATGGTTTGTGACTCTCTCTCTCTCTCTCTCTCTCTGTGTGTGTGTGTGTGTGTGTGTGTGTAATTTCTACCATCCCCAACAAATAACATCGGAACACCACCAAGGCTATGAAGCACAAAATCTGTGGTTTAATTATATATACACACACACATATATAGTGTGTGTGTGTGTGTGTGTGTGTGTGTGTGTGTGTGTGTGTGTGTGTGTGTGTGTGTGTGTGTGTGTGTGTGTAAACAACACGCGTCTCCATTAGAAATACAAAGGATATCTAAACTAAAGGATAAATGTCACAAAGTTTTAATAATGCACACAAAAAATATAAATGTAAAACTTGTTCTAATACTGGCACACTTTTTGAAAAACTAGCTAACTTTTACAGGATATCTTGAAAGCACACAGATGTTCAAGCAATGTAACAAAAAACACATATCATCATTTCGGCCTAATTACTGAGGAACATCAACAACTAAAAATTAGGTCCCACTTTATATTAAGTGGCTTTAAGTAACTATGTATTTACATTGAAATTAAGAATTTGATACAATGGACTTATTGTGTACATACATGTTTTTACATTGTACTTATATTTTAAAAATACCAGCATGTAATTAATTAATGTAATTACATTTGTAATTACACAGTTGACCCTTCCCTTACACCTTAACTCACCCTTAAACCTACCCACACCACCACACCTGTCCCTAACCTTACCCGTATCACACCTCAATAGCAGCAAAAGTGTTTTACAATACAACATCAACACAATAAGTACATTGTACTTATTTTTGGATGCAAGTACATAGTACTTAAAGTCACTTAACATAAAGTGGGACCAAAAATGATTTTACACTAACAAATAATTATTTATTTATTTTTTTTAAACTGTAACTTACTAATGAGAAGAACTATACCAATAGCACATTCATAAAGGCATAAAGCTCAATGATGGTTTTCATGAAATTGTCTCAATATTAACTGACTCACAGTGACTGAATATGTAGGGTAATAAAACCTAGAAGCCCATCCGAATAAAGTTCATTTATTTTATACATTCAAGTAATTTATATTGACTGTTACATTACAATGTACATGTGTACCTAGATTACACAAAATAACGCATACTCAACCAAGAAACAAAATCATTTTTTGATAACCAAAACGACATACCCAGGTGACGTAAAGGGGTTAGTCTGATTAGTGTATTTTTACGAGGCTGCAGCTAGATGCGTTGTTCCCTGTAACTTCGTATGCCAGAAGTTAGCAGAGAAACATTCACTTCCTACCACAGAAAGGGGAAGCTGCTCCCATAATTTCATTTGCTTTTACAAGAGTAACAGGCAAAGGGGGCAAAGCAGCACATAAGTGTGTGTGTGTGTGTGTGTGTGTGTGTGTGTGTGTGTGTGTGTGTGTGTGTGTGTGTGTGTGAAAGCACACTTCTACACACAAGATCTGCCCAATGGGATAGAAGAAAACAATCTGACATTTAGTTTTCATCTTTGTGCATGTGCACTGAGTGTACTCCTGAAAGCATCTATGCTTGAAATACTACAAAATACAATATTTCAAGAAAATTCATTCAAAATAGTGTAAGTAATTGTACTTGTCACTATATTTCAAAATAAAGTACAGGACGCTTGAATATGCAACCAATATACAATATTAACTAAACTACACATTTTTTCTCGCACAATTTACAATTCATAAGATGTTACTATTTTATTATTTGGTCAGTCTTAAAGGCTGAATGTCTGACTCCTAATTGGCACTAAAGATGACATTTTTTACAAAGTGTGCTTCGACGTGCAGTACAGCTTTAGATTGTTACATTGCATTTGTGCATGAAACATTACAGCACAAAAGCAATATCCAAATCATCTCATAGCATATGAATTTAGCAAAAAAAATAAAAATAAAAAAATACATCAAGCACTTTAAATGTTGGTATACAGAGCCAGTCCCCATAACAAGTGCATTTGCCCTGGTAACGTCAGATAGGAGCAGGCCTGGCAGCACATGTAGTACTAAGAAGAGCTTACAATGAAGAGCTCTGGCTGTTTGGCATCAGAAAGCTCGGCTGGCGCCGTGTTCCTCTTAGCAGATAGCTTTGTAATTGACACTCAGATCAAGATTTTCATTTCTGTGTTTCGCATCTAAATGATCGTTTACAAAAGGACACACACAGATACACACCCACCAAGAATCGAGAGTCCTCTGCCTCTGATCTCGCTGAGCAAACAAACACACAAACTGAGGCCTGAGTTAGGCCCGAAAATCTTTTTTCATACCCATCGGTTTACCACCAGCAAGTGAAGCTATGAAATCAAAAGCAAACGCCCCAACATTCAGGCTTCTTGATAATAAAACAGCCAAGTGACTCGTCTTGTTTTGCCTTCAAGCTACTACTTGAAAGAAACTACATCAACCAACTTCTTTGAATCTTGGAGGCCCTTCGATAACTTTGTGGCCTGGGCACATTGAAATGAGCTAACAACACAAAGAGTGTGTGTGTGTGGGGGGGGGGGGGGGGGGGGGGGGGGCACACAACTGAAACCTCAAACTCATTTTGGGACCAGTTCTGCTATTGCATTTGCAGTACTTCAAAGAGTCACTATACAATGTTTACAGGCATATTCAGAGCAAAGGGACATCGATGTAAAAAAATAGGTTATATTATCGACATGATAATACTGCTGCACATGATCTCGCTTTGAAATAAATAATACATCACTTAAAAACCAAAAGATTACACAATGTGAAAACTATTATAATCAACAAAAGTAATATAACCGGTGATGATGCCTCTCAAATGAATTTAAATAGCACAAAAAATATCATACAGTATACTTAATGCTATGGGCTTAACCTATTGTAATATGGCTAACTGGGGGAAATATTTACCTCCATTTTAGTTGAGGCCATTGGACAAAGCTGTTCCATTTTCAAGGGATCCAAATTAAAAGAAACTAATAAAAACTATAGAAAAAGCATGAAGACAACTCACATGCCCTGCACCTACTAGTTTTCAATATGGTGTGGGATGGGTCTGAGTCAAATGCAATATTACATAACCATTAATATAAGGCAAAAAAGGCATTAAACACTTTGGGCAAATCACAGGGACCAACAGGATCACTGGTCTAGCTGTATGTGACACACTGCTACCTCCAAATACACATGAGGATTTCCATTTGGACTTGGGTCAAAAGGTTATAAGTCTACAATCCTGTAATAATTGTGAGAAAGACACATCATAATGAACTAGTACAAGTCAAAATGAACTATCATGGTTTTGACTAATATGTCACGGTCACAGAGACACAAGAGGGAACAAGCTAACGCCCACTAAGATCAAAGTTTATCACGGCGAAATTGGGAGAATTTCTACTTTGTGACAAATTTGTTGCAACTGGGTGAAAATACTGCAAACGGACCTTGAAAGGACAGATAAGCATTTAACAAAATATAACACTGTTAATAATACATAGCCTGCCCTTAATAAAAATGCCTTACAGGCCTGACTAATAATATCAAATACAATCTTTGGCCTTGAGGAATTTTTCTACTAGCAAATGCAAAATTCTAATCAAAAACAGGATTTAAAGGTGCTAAAGAGATTATTGTTTTTAAAATCCCCTCTAATTATTGTATACTTTATTATCTAATGTCAAACACCTATAACTTGACCTATAACGTCATTTTAATGTCATTATCCAAGGTAGTTTAACACACATCAGCCAACATCTTGAGTCTATAACAGGCTGGCTGATATCAAAGAAATGCAAGTCCTGTATAATGCTGTAAGCTTTAGCCCTAAACTGAAGACAAACTCAATGTAAAGTGGTCTAAGTGGGTCATCGTCATAATGTCCATGTCCATAGACCACTGAGGGATCACCTCATGACCACAATTGCACACTGACATGAAATAATAAACACACACATTTTCAATCCTCACACTAACATGTTACTAGTGTGACATTCAAATATCTGTGGAAAATGTACTCAAATGTAAGTTATTGTTTTGTTTGTTTGCATTTATAAATAATTGGTTGCATTTATTTGTTTGTATAGGCCGTGAATGAAGAGACTGGGAGGGTTCATACAGGCGCAGTGTTCAGTCGTGAAAGAATAGTTGTTGTTGTTGTTGTGGCAGGACAAGCAGTAACTGAGACATGCCGCCATGACAATATCTGTTTTATACATTCCTCATATTCTTTATCTAGTTCACTGGAAGCCATATTACAACATAAAGATTGTACTGTGACTTGTTATAAAAATATATATACTTAATTGTCTTATTTTGGGTTCATGTTTTAATGAATTTAAGTTTCATGTGAATGTGTGTACAGTGTGTGTTGAATAGGCAGCCCAAGTAGCAAACTTTAATAATTATTGGTAATAATTATTACCAATTTTACAATAAATCCACTACAGAAACATACTATAATTATTAAGTATTGTACAGTAATCATATGGTTATATAATTAAGTAGATATTTATAAAGACATATATAAAGAATTCCTTTTTTTTTTGGCAAAAAAACAACATTGGTGACCGAGCTATTGCACTGCAACATGGAATGACTAGGCCTACATTAAACCATGGATTTGTTTTTGTGTTTTTTTTTTGCAATAAAAACACTACTGCTAACGCTACTGGTCAACCTCAACAAATATATATATATATATATATATATATATATATATATATATATATATATATATATATATATATATAATTGCTTAAGTGCTCAATGTTTCTCCTTAAAACTATCAGAAATATTAATGTCTTTCAATAATTCATATGAACAGCAATACAATGCAGTGAGTGAAGAAAAAAGTTATTCAAGTCAACTATATTGTCACTCTGACACAATGTAAAACTCAAAAATATTGTTACAGTGGGTGGATATGGACAACTTACACTGTATTAAAGTCAGACAAAACAAAAAGTCTTGCTCATAATAATATTTTTGACAAAGTCTATAGCTGCTGGAAAAATAATGGCAAGCTTTTTTAATCTGTTTGACTTAAAAATATATAGCCTATATTCAAAACAATTATCTCTTGTATAAAGTACAGTTTAATGGCTTGTTTGCCTATATGGCATGACTGTATCAAAAATTACCAATATTATCAACCACGCGTGAAAAAAGTCGGATAATTTTGGCTCATTTGAATCTCCAGGTGCGGCACACCCTCCAAGAGACACCCAACACACACACACACAAAATGAATGTGAGGAGAGGAACACAAACCTCAGCAATTCTGCAACTGACATAGGCTTTTTCTCAACAGGCCTGCATTTTCAATTCCACCCCCACAGTAGTTCAATGCTTCCTTTTCCATCCAGTTCAGTAAAAAAAAATGCAAAAAGTTACTTATTGTTTCAAACTGGAAACAAATACCCTGACACTCAATAGAGAAGTTGAAAAATATATATTTTTATAAAAGTGGTGCTACTGAAAACTGACAATAAACATAGCAATGCAGATTTCTGTTGTAGGTCAGGAAAGAATAAACGTGGGTAATAATAATAATAAGCCAGACCCGTGCGTAATTCTACCAACTTACATAAGGTGAAGTTGCCGTGCTTGCAACCACACTGCTGAACTCTAATTCACATTTCATAAAAAAGAGAGGAAAAAAAGCTGAAAAGCAAGAATCTCTTTCTCTTGCAGACAAATCGCGTCCTTTGCTCTCCCAGCTCCTTAGCCAGATGCACACAAAACACCAAAATACCTTATTACCCACAACGACACTTGACGTTTTATAATATCCACGTAGTAACGCAAGTCAGCACGAGACTCTACATCATAAGTCATGTAAAAAATTTTTAATAAAAGTCACATACCACCATAGTTGTCCATTAAGTCTAGATGTAACATTAATTCCATTGCGACGTCTCAATCGAGCGTTACATTATGACAGCGTCTGATCACGATAAAAAAAACTCACGAGTAACTTTTTTTATTATTAATCAACACGGGCTTTCGTGTCTTGACGTATAAAATGGCGCAAAGTACCCCCCCCCCCCCCCCCCCCCCAAAAAAACAACATGCATCGAGATAGTTTCACAACAATTAAAAAAAAAGAAAGAAAAAAAAAAGAATTTATAATCAAAGTCTTTTTATGGCAAGCTCGATAAATAAACCGTTTTAAACATCTTACCGGATCAGATGGCTGATGTCTCTTTATAATCTGAGTTGAGGGTTTGATGCATCATCATCAGACTCGGACTGAACAGTGTGTATCTGCGCAAGCAGCAGCTCGTCCGTTACTCCCGCTCAAAAAGCGTCATGAAAAAACACCAAAATGACACAATCTTCATCACCAGCGCGCTGAATCCCAATCCTAAGACCCTCTGGTATTTTCCAGAATTTTTCTATATTTTTCCCCGCATCCAGCGTTATTTTTATGTATTTTTTTTTTAAATCGCAGGTTTTCCATATACGCAGCTGAAAGATAGCCCCCCTTTTTCTCCTTCGGCTCCTTCACAATCGGTTATTGGTCACTTCAGTGATCGTCGGCATCAGATCGTAGGCGATTTTGCTCTCTAAACGTGGTCCGATTGTGCTGTTTTTCTGCATTCAGATAACAATTCTTGAATTTTAAGACGAATCGTCGCGCGCTGCCTCTCTATGCGCGCGCTCAGTGTTGATGTTATCGCCGCTCACTCGAAAATGGCGCCGAAAGTGACTCTCCTCATTCAAATCGGTAAGAGCCGCCCCCAGCTCGCATGTGCATGCCGGGAACATGGACTTGGAGAGCGGTTTTGAAGGTGGGAGATAGAGAGATTTTACTGGAAAAAATCATCCCCCGTCAACGACAACAATCTTGTAGCTGTTCTCTGTTACTGCACGATATAAGACGTGTATGCATTTAGAGGATAGAAACCCCGTGTGCCTCTGCCAATTGAGGGGAAGCACCCAAATCTGGACAGATAAGAACATCAGAAGCCTGGAAAAATAAAAAGTAGCCCTTGGCTATAATGCATGTCATTTAAGCTATTTCATCCAGTAGCCTACTTCCCTGCCAGCTCCCTATAGAGAAACTTATGTAAGGTGTTCCTCTGTATACGCCCTATGCAAACTGATAGTTCAGTCTCAGTGGTGTTGAAAAATATCCATTCTACTCAGAGAGGGAGATATGACCTGGTTTTTCCTCAGCAACTGCTTTGACACACACTTGAACACCCAAATCTTAATGCTGCCCTCTTATATCCACACACAGATACTCTGTAGTTGGAGATCACAAAAGTTACCCCATTTCTTGTAGCTTGTGTGAACTAAAATTCAAGTCTCAAATAAGCAGACTGAATCTACATTAGCCTATCCCCATGGCATCCTGCTGCCAAAAATTACTGATCATTTTCCCCTCAAAGTTTCACAAAGGCTTGTTTTATAGCTTGAACACATATTAATAATCCACTTTTTAATTAATAGGTGTCAAAAATCAAGTTTGTCATGGACCTCAACTTTGTTAATGTTACATAGATTGTATCTAAATATTACAGGGCTGTTTAATTAGCTATATTAAAAGACTATTGAGCTAATACAGCATGGATTACAGCCAAATACAGCAAATACTTTTGGAAGTTTAAGGCCCTGTCTCAACGCACATTTTATATAGCTAGTTCACTGCTGACTCATTTCTGAATTCAGGACTCCTGTCATGGGTCTGGTTTCATATTGTGAATTTTCTCATAACGCAAGTATACATTTTGACAAAAAGAGATTGCTACTGAAGTTTAACACACCCTCTATTCATTGTTTGAAACTGAAACAAATTAAACCCTCTGCCTTCACATTTCACCCCTAACAACTCTTGAAATAGACACACCACAGGGCTGCAAATTACATTCTATACTTTCAATGAAAAGATGCAGAATTTTTATTTGATGAACTCATTCGGTGAGTTATCTTTTGGTGTGAGGAGCATATCTGTATTGCCTTTAACAGGAATATATACAGTATATTGCAGATTAGAATTAGAATAGATTTCTTTTTCAGTTTGATGGCAATCAATGTTACAAGTGGAAGAGGATATCAGTGTAAAAGATTAAATAACCTTGTTGAAAATTTGCTGAGTCAGCATAGTAGGCTATAGGGCCCACTACAGTTGTTGTATCACTGAAAGGAGACATTTTGTGGAGTTTGTTTTGTTTTTTGTATACAATATCTGATTTATACAGTCTCATT
The DNA here is from genome assembly GCA_030578255.1 of Tiaroga cobitis. Classification (NCBI taxonomy): domain Eukaryota; kingdom Metazoa; phylum Chordata; class Actinopteri; order Cypriniformes; family Leuciscidae; genus Tiaroga; species Tiaroga cobitis. Next base: position 47,875,139 of record CM060591.1, read on the forward strand.
AAATCATTGACCTGGTTATTCATTCATGTGTAATATTTGGATAATCTCTGACTGTTAAGAAATTAATCCCAAATAAAGCTGATGCAGTAAAATACAAAAAGGCAAGAAAACTTGCCTTTCGGTTTATTCATGATCCTAACATTTCGGTAATTAGCAGTGTTTAAGTACGTCTGCTGTGCACTCCTGCACCCTCCACTTGTCAAAATTTTTTTTAGGGGTGTGAAAATAGGGGCAGTTGTAAAGGGTGAACTTGAGTGTGTGTGTTTATGAAAGGGTTTTGTTCTCTCATTGAAGGGTCTCAGACCCCCACCCCACCCCAAAGCTGTCTGAAGCAGCTGCACCCCTGTGATCTTAGTATGAGGGAGGGGGTGGGAGCATGTGAGGGGACAGCCCCCCACCCCCTCAACCCCCCTTTTTACAGAGGCCAGAGACTACACACTTAAGTAACAACATCCATCAAAAGTCAATAGATGCCTGCAAGTCAAGTCTGAGAATACAACAGCAACCTTTGACCCCTGTTAAGTGGGCCGGCCTAACAAGACACAGCCACTGACTCATTGTTTGGTTTAACTTCATTTATTAGAGACCCAAACTGGAAGATTTCTTACCAAACTTAATGGTCTCTGATCACATGGCTTTACAATACAATACAATACAATGCAATACAAAAAAACTCTGTAATTAAAGACTTTTTACAATATAGAAAGCATGCACACCAAATAGGTCAGGTATATTCCTCACAACCTGCTAACAGAACAAACAATTCATTCTGCACATACACACTTTATCATAATTTTTGTTTTTGGCATTATATTTGGAAAATTTCGTATCAGTCGTAAAATATAAATGTATGCTCTTTGTATAGCCTACCATGTAGGCTAGTTGTGTGCACTAGCAACACAATTTCAGTAAATTTAACATTTTGTTTATCGTGTCTATTTAATGTCGTATGACATAAGATTGATTTTCATTCAGTGATTTTTTAGTTTTGTATTAGTGAACTGTCTTAACTTTGTAGCAAGTCATTACATGGTATTTCATCAACCCTATCTAATGCATGCCACTATCTGTCATTATGGGGTTTTATGAAGAGTACCGGCACAAAACTAAACGTTTTGACAAAGATAATGCACAGATCAATGCAAAAAAAACTACTGAAGTCGTATATATGAGTTCATTACTTATTTTAAGTTAGCTTAAAGGCTGCGGTAACGTTTTCATCATTTGAATGTGGTGAGTTTGGTCCACACAATACATACACGACATTATTATAAGCCATTAACAAGCATCTCGAAACATTTTTGTACACTCGTCAGCAGAGCAACTGGACTCAATTTTAACCATTACTCTGCTTGTGGCAGTGAAAGGGAGGCGATTGTGAAGACACCGATAGATACAAAGACGCGACAGAAAGAGCAGCCACTTCAGCGGTACGAACTCAAATCTAGCCGGAAGTCCCGCCCCCCAGCAGCTTTAACTTCGATGATGTAACCCCTGTCCAAATTTAGAATGTTGTTGATGCCTCAGAAGTTTTTTCTCTGGCTGAGAGCGCTGTCTATCACTCGACGTCACGGCTATCCTGTTATTATTGTAAACAGTCTACCCGTTCTTCTACTGTCGTCCTCCACCTCACGAAATTCTCCCCCGGTCCTTTGTTCGCAAAGTATCGGATCGGCATTACACCAACAGCACAGGCATCGTTTGGCCGCTGAAATAAAGCGCGCCTGTTCATGCTCAGCTGTACGAATGAGCAACATGTGAGAATATATTGGTTTTGAGACACACAACACATCCTCGTATAATTTTGGAGCGGCGGAATGGAAGCGGTATGCAGTTGCATATAATAACCCGGCACTTCACAGCTTGGCTTTCACTACAGCTTTTTGTGTTCGATGATGTATGCATAGGCTACGCGCTCCAATCGCTCTTTTGATATGCTATTCAACCATTCCGCGAAATTAATCGTGGAAAGTGTCATTGGCATTAGCGAGTTACTTCAACCCCCCTCCCTCACCCCCCAACGAGAGCGCATCCAACGCCTTTTGTTGAAACCCTTCGCGAAACACAAATAAACATTCATTCAAAAAACTAGCGCCTTTCTTTTCACACCTAATAATAACTATGCGTCCCGCGCTTTGGTTGCTTACTACCTCCGCTTATACATACATGAATTTTAGATAAGCCCGATAATGCCGTAAACAACACGGCAACTTTCGTCCTCAAACATTTAAATCGCACAGACAACACGAGAGAAAACACACTGTGAATGGCAACTCAACAACAAAGCTTCGGTCCGTCGTATTTCCTCTTATGAAGCATGGTAGCGCGAGCGGAGCTGGGGAGATTGGATATGGAAAAGAAAAGGCTTGCTTGTGATACTTACAGGCTTGGAATAACCTGGAAAGTGCAATTCCATTTTAACGTGTACGTCGAGTCAAAGAAGCCGTGGTAAAGATATTCCGGTAGAACGCCGGACTCCCATCACTCTGTCACTGAAGCCCTTCTCTATCTCTATAATTGCAATTACGCCAAGCTTCAAGGAAGTTGTCCTTTTGTTCCAGCATTTATACATTGCGTCAATGTTGCGAAAAGAGGAGGCGGAGCGGTGGCACTTGGAGTAAGAGAGAGAGAAGAGAGAGAGAGAGAGAGAGAGAGAGAGAGAGAGAGAGAGAGAGAGAGAGAGAGAGAGAGAGAGAGAGAGAAATAAGCGAGCAGCACACGACCTTATGTACACAAAACCCAGACCCTCCACCCTATAACAAAATCGACGGGATCAGATGAGATCACGTGTCCCCACTCACTGTACAGCTCAACTCATACGGGGCAAGATATGCGCGCGCTGGGGTCGGAAGCGCGAAGTGCCAGGCAAGTCTTCATCAAAGCGCTGCGATGAGTAACAGTGATAGAGAAAACGGATATCTTTGTTATGTGTGTATATGTGCATATACATCTTTTTACAATATATGTATTCATGTTTTAATCACGTAAATATTTTTTACCATGCCTTTGCAGTTTAAAAATATATTTATATTTAGACTGTCAGGCTGTCAGTGCACGGTGACCATCCAGTTGAAGGTGACAAAGTTCTGGTGGAACGCCTTGATCTTGTCATGGTGTATTCACAAAGATAGGCTATTCAAAGATAGTTTCAATATATACATGCATGTATACAGTATAGTTTGCTGTAAATTTAATTACTTTATGTAGTGATGCATGTGTGTCCAACTGAATCAACCGGACCATTGCTCCAGTTACAACAGAGTTGCATCACGGAGTTTGCTTGTCGCTTTTCTGCTTCGCTCCGCGACCAATAAAGAGTCCGGTAGATACTCGACAAATTACTGGCCTATATATGTAATTAAACCCAACAAAGCCATCTTCATGATTTAATTCAGATTAGCTATTTAAAATCCGCGTATGAGTGTTCATAGGCTATTGCGCAAAGACAAATGTCCTCGTGACATTTTCATTGTGAGGAGTTGTTGATAGTTAAACAAAGCATTGTGCTGATGGATCAAATATTTTTTACAAATAGCCTATTTTGTCAGCTTTTATTTTTTTAAGAGTGATTTTAAACATATTTAAGGAGGGACCATCAGCCGTGACAGTGTACAGGGCCTGTTGAGTTTAGCTGAGTTGACCTTGGCCCAAAACTTATGCGCCACCGGGTCTTTTTAATAAATGTTACAACTCAAGAAGTAAGCTCATAAACATAAATCTGCAACTGAACAGCGACTGAACTTTTTTTTTAACCCAGACTTTTAAGGTGTCCATCATGTTAGAAAACTACAGTTAGAAACGTGAAAGAAAGTTCGGGTATTTATAACCTATTAGTACAATGTTTAACAACTATTTATTTGTATAGGCCTACAACAATGAGGTGTAATTTACGGCGCAAGGTAATTTCACACATTTTCTTAATGGAGACCATATAAGCTGTATAGGCTACTTGTCTACTTATTTGAAAACAATAACACACGCACTTTGAAATGAAGTGTGACAGTTCATACTGGAGTGCAACAATTAAATGTCTTTCATTTAATAAAGATTGTTCTCTGATAAATTATGCATTAGCCAACTTTTTAGTGAGCTGTCTCGATATGGACGCAAATGTCCATCTGGGCGAAACCAAGGACCAAACGTGTTCCTTTATGCAGATTATACTTTTGACAATATTTTTGGTGGTAAAGACCTAAAGACAACAATAATTGAATTGATGCGACCGCTAGAAAACTTATTGAGGAGAACCAAAGAAGCTGACATAAAACTGACTGTATTTGCATTTGCTTCACAACAGGATCGAGGATCTCAGCAGAAGAATGTTTATGTGCTATTCAATAATAGCTGGTCGTTTACATTCTAATGCAACAAGTAAAAAAAAATTGAAAATTAAATATTATTTGCGATCATCCAATGTTTAGGATGATAATTTAGATCGTATGTTCTTCCAGCTGCAATCTCTAAAGTTTAACACGAGTTTATCATAACTCATATGTGATAATTTCCCCCTATGTTTTTGGAATAAATAAAAATGTTGAAAACGTGTTTGACCGTAAACTGACAAATGAGACACATCGGATCTTAAAAATGCGCATCAATGTAAAATATGAAATCTTAGAAATGACACGCATCGATGTAGAGACTTCAGCATTGCTCTGGAAGAGATCAAAGCGGTTTATATAAAATTTAGTAAAATAATTGGACAGATAGCTATCTGTGAGAAATCTGCGTGTGAAAAATACCAACAGTAATCTCAGGCAAATAAGATCATTTTTCTTGTCATAATTGAACGAACTAAAGTGAATTCGTTTTGCGGAAGGACACTGTGACGTCAAAATGCTTTGTATTTCTATGAAACAGAAACATTTCTCTGCTACACGAACACCATGTTGCAACAATAACTGTTACTTATAACGGACTTTTCAGTGGATTAAAACAATAACATGTTTTTTAAGAGAATGTTTTTTTAACAAAATGAATGGCTTTTTAGTTATAGTTTTCACTTGGTTATTAGTTATAATTGAACTTAAGTGATTGAGTTTTGCCCGCTAAAATAAATATGAGTTTAGTTTTAAAGGGAATTGTATTAAAATGTATTGCCATGAATATGATATTGTGTCTGTCTCTGTGCTATTGCATTATTTGGCGCTGAATCATGAAGACACTGTTAGCTACGTTTGAGGGTAGCCTATTTAAGACAGGTATTTTAGAAGTGTCGTAAAGATTTGGATGTGATAGCTATACCAACGAGCAATCGAAAGATATTAAGCTTTATATACTACTTTTTCGTCTCCGGCGATTTAACAGTGACTGCAATTAATACAAAGTGTAAATAGCCTACACCTATAGACAATGCGTCTCTTCGTGTAATGTAAAATCCGTGTGATATTTTACGCTATATTATGTTGTTATATTCGTTATAAGCACGAAACATGCTTGAGGCAGTGGTATCGAGAAGCATTTACATTTTGAACCAAACATAAAATAACACTTAAATAATTTCTGGCATAGTATACCTAGCCTATGGATCAGTGTAATTATATGAAGGCTAATTATATGTCCTCAAATCGAGTCAAAATTGATTTATAAGCTGGACAGTTAAACCTAAACTTATGCAGATGTGGCTTTAAATAAAAAGCAACAAAAATTTTGAAACAAAATATATTTTTTTACCGCTTGTTCAAATGGAAGACCCTGAAATTACAACAAAAAAAAAAACTTAAAACATTGACTGTTTTGTGTCCAATGTCATATGTGCAGTGTCATGCGACCTATAAAAAAACGTTGCGCAATATGCATAATTAAGGTAATTAAATAAGGCAATTTATCCAAAGTGATTCCCGCTTTGAATTTGGATTGATGAAACTGTAATTCATTTCTGTACTGATCTAGACCTATCTGCTTTTAGGTTCTTTACTCATCCTTTAAGTTCAAACTATACTAATTAAAGTACAGGCTTGACATACCTTTTCAATGTGATAATCCAAAAAGTTTTGCACCACCCTCTCTTCTCACACCTGTCATAGAAGAACATTTAAAAGAAGTGAGGCTGTCCCTCACCCACAGATTGTCTATCTATAACCTCATATCCATCCCTCATGCTCCCTGTCTCTCTCTACGGTTGTCTGCACCTCTGGGTTCATCCTGGGTGTGCCCATGTTCATGAAAGTCATGGGCAAACTGATCTAGGATCAGATTCCTCCTCACTTTACAATGATAGTGACCCAAGCCTATTTATAAAGAGTTGCTGCCCTCTTCGATTACATATCCCTCTGCCTCTTCTCACAGATCCTCACTGTATCCAGGCTCTCTCGACTGCCCTGTGAAACCAAACAAGAAAATGGCCACAGAGGGGAATTCAGAAGGGTGTGTGTGTGTGTGTGTGTGTGTGCGTGTACTAAATACTATGGCCAAAAATATATTCTGACTCATTTGGCTGAATACTCCTCTTTTACTTTTAAATATACATTAACAAATAAAAAAAAGTGAAAAATGTAAATGCTAACACACTGCAAATGTACTGATCCCAATTCTGCATTCAATGACCATGCCTTTAATTGGATTTAATCCTTAATTTAACTTGAATCTATAGTTTCTCAGAGCAGACGGGTCAGGAGAGGCCTTGAGGTGTCAGCAGGTCGTGTGTTTGAAGGCCCATGAAAGTACATCTTGAGTTTGTGAATTTGACATTATGTAAAATTTCGGAGTAATTTAATGGGCCTATTACTCCATAATTCCAAACCTGCCTCCTGTTTTCTGGGCCTGAAATAGATATTAATAATTATATTTAATAATATTAATCTGGTAAATGGTCACTGATAACTTTTCACTGAACAGAGCTTATTTGGGTAAATAAATAAATAAATGTAAACAGTTTAAAAACAAAATATCTGAATAATTTTATGCTCAGATAAGGTAGAAATAGCAAACGGCAGGAAACAGTGGAACAATTTCGTGTTTTTTTTGTTTGTTTGCCTGACAAAAAGGAAAGAAATAAAAAGAGGGGAAGAGGAGAACAAAAATAATTTGTTGCAAAAATAATAGTGAAATAGAGACTGTCCTAAAGTGAAATCTGCTTGACATCTGAAGTAAGAGCAGGTGTTTACAGACCAGGCTTCAGGTACTGCTGTATCAACACGAGTTTATGGAGAAAGTGAGTGTGTTTGCACTCAGACATCTTATGGCCTAGCACTAATGCAAACAAAATTTGTAACAGTAAAAAGTAAAAGACATCAACTTACTCTTCTGCAAGGTTCTGCAAGAAAATTCTGGAGGAATTGCAGGTTCTGAAAGAAATTTTAGTACACATGTACTAAAAGGGATAGTTCACCCAAAAATAAATTCTGTCATCATGTATTTTTTCCCCGTCAACAGTTTGATTACCAACATTCTTCAAAATATCTTCTTTTGTGTTCAGCAGAAGAAAGAAACTCATACAGGTTTTGAACAACTTGAGGGTGAATAAATGATGACAGAATTTTCATTTTTGGGTGAACTATCCTCCTTTTCTCTTTCATAGTAGAGGTAGGTCAATCGAGTAACAAGTCCTACTTGTGTCCAATGCCCTAGCTATATTGTGAATTCTGAACTCAGAATTGTGTCTATACTGAACTGGCCAAATTAAAACTGAACTCACAGCAGTCCTGTTTAAATCATACACACACACATGCTGTCTGTAACCTCATGCCCAGCTGCTGTCTGACTGCATGACAAAGCTTCCAAGCGAATGAGAGTGAATACCGGAGACTTACACTCCTCACATATTGCCTCTCTCTCCTCCTCTGATCCACTGGCCCATTGGACCCAGTCTCTTGCGCACCTGCTGTGTGAACGCATGTTTGTGCATGTTTATGTATCAGAGTTTATGCGCAGGTATGTTTGTTTGTAGTGTGCGTAGTTTGTGTCTGCGTGTCTGATCCAGATCAGGGCATGCTTTCCTGGCATCTGAATCATTTGCACTTGATGGTGAGGCTTGCCAACCACACAACGCTTCAGTCTGCGAACATGTTTTCAACCCAGACATGATAACACTTTACTAGCTGCAGACACTCTGGCAGAGCCATTGAACTGGACAGAAGCGCATAGGTGGCGGTAACAAATGAAAGATGAATTATGAATGAATCCAGAGACTCTTTGTACATGCCAGCTCTAACTAAGCTTCTGCTTGGAATAGTACATGTGTACATCTAATATATGAATATATGAATTATGAAACAGAAATGACCACCTAGTAAAAGATGCTATAATTAGAACTTGATCTCTAATATGCCTTTTTAATCTCCTCTTCTGATACTCAATGCATGATTGTCCCATTTGCATGTTAACGGGTTAGTTCACCCAAAACTCTTTCATTAATTAGTCACCCTCATGTCGTTCCAAACCCATAATACTTTTGTTCATGTTCGAAACACAAATGAAGATTTTTTGATGCAATCTGAGAGATTTCTGTCCCTCCATTAACAGCTACGCAACTGAAACTTTGACTCTTCAAATAGTTCATAAACAGATCGTAAAACTAATCCATATGAATCGAGCGGTTTAGTCCAAACTTTCTGAAGAGACTCAATAGCTTTATATGATGAACAGATTGAATTTAGGCTTTTATTCACATATAAACATAGATCAGTGAACATAAAAAGAGGCTAAACCAACTTGGCTGCGTAACACACGAGAATTCATCTCATTGGTTCTTGCTGAAGCTCAAATGTGCTGCGTAACACAAGATTGACCCTTATTGGTTCTTGCTGAAGCTCAAACGTGCTGGGTAACACAAGAATGACCCTTATTGGTTCTTGCTGAACCTCAAATGTGCTGCGTAACACTAAAATGACCCTTATTGGTTCTTGCTGAAGCTCAAACCTGCTGCATAACACAAGAATGACCCTTATTGGTTCTTGCGAAAGCTCAATTGTGCTGCGTAAAACACGAGAATTAATCTCATTGGTTCTTGCTGAAGCTCAAATGTGCTGCGTAACACTAGAATTACCCTTATTGGTTCTTGCTGAAGCTCAGATGTGCTGCGTAACACTAGAATGACCCTCATTGGTTCTTGCTGAAGCTCAAACGTGCTGCGTAACACAAGAATGAACCTTATTGGTTCTTGCGAAAGCTCAAACATGCTGCGTAAAACACGAGAATAAATCTCATTGGTTCTTGCTGAAGCTCAAACGTGCTGCGTAACACATGAATGAACCTCATTGGTTCTTGCTGAAGCTCAAACGTGCTGCATAACACAAGAATGAATCTCATTGGTTCTTGCTGAAACTCAAACGTGCTGCATAACACGAAAATGAACCTCATTGGTTCTTGCGAAAGCTCAAGCATGCTGCGTAAAACACGAGAATAAATCTCATTGGTTCTTGCTGAAGCTCAAATGTGCTGCGTAACACGAGAATGAACCTCATTGGTTCTTGCTGAAGCTCAAACGTGCAGCGTAACACGAGAATGAACCTCATTGGTTCTTACACATCAAGCAAACATGATTGATCTTACGTTTACCACAACTGATGTGTGTTGATGAATGTTTATATGTGAATAAAAGCCTAAATTCAATCTTTTCATCATGTAAAGCGATTGTGTCTCTTCGGACTAAACCGCTCGATTCATATGGATTAGTTTTACGATCTCTTTATGAACTTTTTGAAGCGTCAAAATGGTAGTTGCGCAACTGTCAATAGAGGGACAGAAATCTCTCAGACTTCATCAAGAAGATCTTAATTGTGTCACGATATGAGAAATCAGGAAGCGTAGATGCAATTGCAGGTGAAGGTGAATTTAATGAAACAACAAAACAAACACAAGCTACAAATCAAAACTCCCTCAAGGGGGAAAACGGAAAAAACACAGACCATGAACATAAACTCTAGGAACCAGGTACTTGGACAAACGAACCAACACTGAACTGCAAACACAACAGAGACTAAATAGGGAACAAACACAGAAGGCTAATGAACAGGACAGGTTGGACAAATGAACCAATAATCAAATAACAAGGGGGAGGAACCAGACAATGACAAGAGCACATGGCCCAAAATAACAAAACACCCATGTGCATCACAAGACAGGACAGGCATGTAACATTACCCCCTCCCTACGAAGCGGCTACCAGACGCTCCATAAGACCAGGGAGGGACAGGAAGGAAACACCAGGGCGGAACAGAAGGGACACTGGCTCCGGCTCTGGAACAGACACTGGCTCCGGCTCTGGAACAGACACTGGCTCCGGCTCTGGAACAGACACTGGCTCCGGCTCTGGAACAGACACTGGCTCCGGCTCTGGAACAGACACTGGCACTGGCACAGGAACAGGCTCTGGCTCAGTAACAGCCACCAGAACAGCAACGGCCACTAGGACAGACACAAACACAGAAACAGACGCTAACGATTCAGGAACAGACACTGGCTCCGGCTCTGGAACAGGCACTGGCTCCCGTTCTGGAACAGGCACTGGCTCCGGCTCAGGAACAAACACTGGCTCCGGCTCTGGAACAGGTACTGGCTCTAGCTCTTGAACAGGCACTGGCTCTGGAACAGGCACTGGCTCCGGCTCTGGAACAGGCACTGGCTCAGGCTCCGGCTCTGGAACAAAATATACTGGCTCCGGCTCTGGAACAGCAGGCTCTGGAACAGACACTGGCACTGGCTCCGGGTCTGGAACAGCCACTGGCACTGGCTCCGGCTCTGGAACAGACACTGGCACTGGCTCCGGCTCTGGAACAGACACTGGCTCCGGCTCTGGAACAGACACTGGCTCCGGCTCCGGCTCTGGATCAGACACTGGCTCCGGCTCCGGCTCTGGAACAGACACTGGCTCCGGCTCTGGAACAGACACTGGCTCCGGCTCCGGCTCTGGAACAGACACTGGCTCCGGCTCTGGAACAGACACTGGCTCCGGCTCTGGAACAGACACTGGCTCCGGCTCTGGAACAGACACTGGCTCCGGCTCTGGAACAGACACTGGCTCCGGCTCTGGAACAGACACTGGCTCCGGCTCTGGAAGAGACACTGGAACAGACACTGCCTCCGGCTCTGGAACAGACACTGCCTCCGGCTCTGGAACAGACACTGCCTCCGGCTCTGGAACAGACACTGCCTCCGGCTCTGGAACAGACACTGGCTCCGGCTCTGGAACAGACACTGGCTCCGGCTCTGGAACAGACACTGGCTCCGGCTCTGGAACAGACACTGGCTCCGGCTCTGGAACAGACACTGGCTCCGGCTCTGGAACAGACACTGGCTCCGGCTCTGGAACAGACACTGGCACAGGAACAGGCTCTGGCTCAGTAACAGCCACCAGAACAGCAACGGCCACTAGGACAGACACAAACACAGAAACAGACGCTAACGATTCAGGAACAGACACTGGCTCCGGCTCTGGAACAGGCAATGGCTCCCGTTCTGGAACAGGCACTGGCTCCGGCTCAGGAACAAACACTGGCTCCGGCTCTGGAACAGGTACTGGCTCTAGCTCTTGAACAGGCACTGGCTCTGGAACAGGCACTGGCTCCGGCTCTGGAACAGGCACTGGCTCAGGCTCCGGCTCTGGAACAAAATATACTGGCTCCGGCTCTGGAACAGCAGGCTCTGGAACAGACACTGGCACAGACTCTGGAATAGCGAACACAGGCATGTCCAGGTTACGAGCCAAACGCTCCAAATAGTCGCTCAGTATACCCCCGGCTGTGAGAATGGGCATCTCCTGATTCGTCTCTGACTGGGCAGACGGGAGTGAACAGTCTCTGGCTGGGCAGACGGAACGTGAACAGTCTCTGACTGGGCAGACGCGATGTGAACAGTCTCTGACTGGGCAAACGGGACGTGAACAGTCTTTGGCTGGGCAAACGAAACGTGAACAGTCTCTGGCTGGGCAGGCGTGACGTGATCAGTCTCTAGCTGGGCAGACGAGACGTGAACAGTCTCTGGCTGAGCAGACGGAACGTGAACAGTCTCAGACTGGGCAGACGTGACGTGAAGCTCAGGCTTGGCAGGGCTGGACGAGACCAGCGGCGAAGGTCTTGTGCTGGGCGGAACCAGCGGTGAAGGCCTTGAGCTGGGCGGAACCAACGGCGAAGGCCTTGAGCTGGCTGGAAACCGCGGCGAGGGCTTCTTGCTGGGCGAGACCCACGGTGATGGTTTTGTGCTGGATGGAACCACGTGCACAGGAACCTGATTGAAAGGTGACTGGACGGCAGTCCGATGTTGATGTCCGCGACGATCCTGTCCCCCTCCATGGCCTCCACGGGTCCCTGAGAATTTCACCAAGCGGGTTCCCCTGAAAGATTGCGACCCAGCTGGAGTTGGGGACGAGCTGCCAGTAGCAGTTCGGTGGTCTCCTCCTCTCCACTGACCGCAGACTGCCATGTGCTCCTCAGTCCTTTGAGCGGCTATCGCAAAATATTCGAACAGAGATCTTGGAGGTACTCTGTCTCTTCCCAAAGGAACCCTCTCACTCTGCTGCTTCCACATTCTTTCGGTTGGTTCGTTCTGTCACGATATGAGAAATCAGGAAGTGTAGATGCAATTGCAGGTGAAGGTGAATTTAATGAAACAACAAAACAAACACAAGCTACAAATCAAAACTCCCTTAAGGGGGGAAACGGAAAGAACACAGACCATGAACATAAACTCTAGGAACCGGGTACTTGGACAAACGAACCAACACTGAACTGCAAACACAACAGAGACTAAATAGGGAACAAACACAGAAGGCTAATGAACAGGACAGGTTGGACAAATGAACCAATTATCAGATAACAAGGGGGAGGGACCAGACAATGACAAGAGCACATGGCCCAAAATAACAAAACACCCATGTGCATCACAAGACAGGACAGGCATGTGACAAATTTGTGTTCCTTACAGGTTTGGAAAGACATGAGGGTGAGTAAATGATGACAGAATTAAAATTTTTGGGTGAACTGTCCCTTTAACATTAGATGTAGAACCCCTATTGTTCAGAGTAAAATCCAGTTCTGTCATTATTTACTCACCCTCATGTTGTTCTAAACTCATATGCTTTAATATCTATCTATAGAAAACAAAAGTTGAAATCTAAAGACAATTCTCAGTGCCAGTGGTATTTTCGACCGTCCAATTTGACCACAGATTGACAAAAAGAACAAAATATCATCATACCGGACCATAAAAGCATTCAACATTTAACAAGTCATCTGAACCAGGATCTCTCTCAAGAGCTCCCGCTATAATAAATGAAGCTGTCTACACTCCCAAACGAATCTCTTATTTACATCGTATCTGCACTTATGATGTTTATGATGACATAATTTGCGAAACTGCAGAACTCAGTCTGAACGCTGAAAAAACCATAGACAGTAAAAGAAATGGACACAGCGACCCCATAGACTTCAATGGAGAAAAGTGAAGTCAATTAGAAGCACTCACTTCCTGATTGCCAAGCGAACTGCGCAGGCTCACACTGAGCTTGACGACGTAGATGTGACGTGAGCAACCTGTCTGACAGTTGTACGTATTCTAGTAGCCGTGCCAAGAGGAATCTGAATCATTCCCTTCCGAATCTTGCCGAGACGGAGAGCGTGAGTAGGAGCTTTCCATGAGCTAGCAGCAGGAGCAACTTTACGACTCTCTATGGGCTTCTCCCTTGACTTTATCCCTCCATGTCCCCCCGATTGCGCGCAAGCTTCTCCTTCTGTCTATACGGTAATTTCTGTACTGTGCGACAGAGTCGCGTGTTATGACGCAATCTTTAGCCTATTTTTACAAAAACTGCTTCTACAGGGCCATAACGTAAGATACAAGGTAATGGAGCCTTTTATACATTGTCGTGTTTCTTTATAAATAAACAATGGACAAATGGAGTCTTTAAACGCCTCAGATGTAAAGTTATTCGCTTTCAAAGTGACGCTAAAATGAATGGGAGTCAATGGAATGCTAACAGCAGGTGAAGGCTTGTTAGCCAATGGCGGCCCCCGGGGAGACTTCAGTTTCCGGCTGATGGATTAGCCCCTTGGAAAAAACCTTCAGAAGTTTTAAGTGTTTTTTTCTTCACCGTTAGGTAATCTAAACGTCTCTGATTGGCCATTTCAGTCACGTGTTCAACAGATACCTGTGTGATTGGTTATAATGATTTCCATTACACGAGCGTAGATGTGAAAACTTCATGCTAATTTGTACTCGGCTTTCGCCAAGATAAGCAACACTAAGACGTAGCTTTACAGTAAACTATGCTTCACCCATTTAAGCTTCTTTCCATATGGTGGTGTGACTACCCTTCTGTCTGGCGTGAACGACTGCAGTGTACTTGGCGCGTCAGCACACACGACGGCTGCCACTACAGTGTGGTCTCCCTAGTGGACACAACTGTCCAGCACGACAAACAGCACGGCAACCGTCTGGATTGAGCCAAGTAGGGGACATCTCAAGTGGGCACCTTCCATCCTCAGTGTTTCGTTGACTAGCCCACGACACCTCAAGAGGGCTCGACAGTGACTCTGGCGTCCCAGAGTCACCCCCCTCCGTCCCCCACTCAACTCAGCCCAGCTTACTGACCTCTACATCCCTCCTGCTGCTGAGACCTAACCACAATCTCACAATCTCTCCGCAACCCAACCATACGTGCCAAGCCGTTTGACTAAGACTGTCGAGCCCCACTGGTGCGTTAATATGCAGTTTCAGTGGCAACGGTTCCGTATGGCATACCACCTACCGCAAAAACACAATATCTGCCCAACCACCCGTCATTCACGCAATATACACAGGAACGTAATGACTGTAAATACTATACAACCTATACAAATAAACCAACAGACTCTTCAAGTTTTCAAGAATTCAACAAAACTGTAGCGTGGCGGCCTGTACACAGCCAGCTAGAATCTTTCCATCTCAACCACAGCCAGTTGCTACTCCTTTCTGCTGCTTCAGATATGTTCTTTACTGTGCGACGCAACTCTTGGCCACTGAATCCGACGTCTCTGAGGAACACTGGTGCTGGTTGAGGAGAGAACCCCTGATATGATTGTAAAGCGCTTTGGGTGTACAGTAGTACATATGAAACCGCTATATAAATGCCTCATTCACTCATTCAACCGGGTTGTAGAGTGTGCCACAAAACCTCGACAACCCACTTCCACTGGATAAACCTGGACTCTCCATCCCCGCTGTTCTGCTTCAGTGGCCAGATGAGCATACCGCAGTTTCTTCCTCTCATATGCTTCATCTACCGCATCTTCCCATGGCACTGTTAACTCTATCAGTTGAACAATGCGTGCTGATCCAGACCACAAAACAATATCTGGTCGTAGGTTAGTGGTGGCAATCTCAGGTGGAAAAATAAGCCGTTGATCAAGATCAGCCAGCATCTTCCAGTCCCCAGCAGCTTCCAGTTGTCCTGGGCGAGAATTGGTGTTAGCACCTTTTCTTGGTGGTTGCTCGCCTGGGCGGAGGAATATTGTCTTCTGTGTGTAATGTTTTGCTAGAACAGGCGGCAACTTATGTTGTACAATACTGCAAAAAAACATTACGTAAATAGAAATCGCTGCAATTAACTCTTTTGATTAATTTCACATTTCGGTATAATTGGGACAGTTGTAATCGTTTTAGTTTAATTGTGCAGGGCTTTTTTTTTTTACTTTATGAACATTTTGATGGTGGCATTTTTGCTCTAAGCCCTCGTTAATTTTAGAACCCGATTTCAAATCATATTAGCTTATAGCTGAGTGTACGGAACAGACTGAAATTTGTCTGATTAAAATTATCTTAATCAAATACATTACCTGTGGCTTGATACCACGCATTTCTTTACGAGATGTGCAAAAACCATTGGTATTTTCTCTTATTATGTTACATGTGTACATTACTATACATTATTATGTGTATTTGTAGGATTTTATGCTAGTGTATAACCATTTGTTTTTGCTCTTGCACATTTATCTAAGTGTGTGTATGTGCTTGCCTTCAAGGGAGAGAGAAAATATAGTGTGTAAGCATGTGTTTTTCTTCTTGCTCATGTACATGAGCTCACACGTTTATAGCACACTGTGTGTTTGTGTAAGAGTGTGTGTGAGCATGCATGCTTTCAAGAGAGAGGTGGATGTGTGTGTGTGTGTGTGTGTGATAGAGAGGATCACACTACCAGATGGCCACAGGGTGAGATGATGATGCTTCCATAAGGTCACTGGTGCCGTTCTGTTAGAGCAGTCATTTAGTTCAGACTGAATCACCCTCCATCAGCCTGCAACCCACTATAGCACACAACAAAAGAGAGAGATAATTATAGTGGCAGACTTTTGAGTTCGCCTGGTTGCCATTAAAACAAAACAACCACTGTTTAGGAATAAGGTCAAAGGTCATATATTCTATAACCTGTCTTTTATAATGGTACTTGAAGGGCCTCTGTGGGCTAGTTATGGCCACTGTAACTGTACAGAGAGGTCACACTGTATTGCACTAAGAATTGCCTTAAAACTCATCAAATAAAACCACTTTATTGTCACAGCATGATACAGTCCAATATTGCTTTATTAATATTTAATAAAGTATACACAATTTAAAACAAAAGTCAAGTCACCTTTATTTATATAGAGCTTATACAGATTGTTTCACAGCTTTACAGTGATAACAGGAAAATTATGCATTTCGGCTGTCGCTCAGCTGAAGTCGGTTCAGTGTTGATTCAGTTCCGTTGTAAAGATCATTAATTATTAAATAAGTTCGTTTCATCTATAAAGCAGTTCTGCAAAAAATGATGTCATCGTCCAGCTCAGTTCAGTTCTCATACAACAGCGTCAGTACATTCAGATCAATAATATTGTTGATTAATATGAAGTGAACAAAACATCAAACATATACAATATAGGCTATAGATATAATCAAATATATAGAAAAATATATACACAATATTCAGAATACACATAAACAACACTATATCTCTATCTATCTATCTATCTATCTATCTATCTATCTATCTATCTATCTATCTATCTATCTATCTATCTATCTATCTATCTATCTATCTATAGTGCTTCTTAGAAGAAAGTAAGTTATAAAGATCCAAATGATGAGAGAATTTGCATTTAGGGTGAACTATCCATTTCACCCTGTGTGTTATAGGCCTTAAATACACCTCACTTTTAATCTCGATTACAAATTTCCAAATGTGCCATTCGATCAGAATTGGAGTGTAAGTCCTGTTGCTGCAAAATGTATGGAGAACCGCTGAGTTTTTCATACTCACTCAGTGACCAGCGTTGATTAGTATCTCCTGATCAGGAAGGACAGTCACATGCAGGTCCAGGCTAATCCAGGGTCAGCATGTGTGGCTCCAGAACCACAATACTGATGTTAACCGCAGCCCACAGCACAGCCATGTGGAGGACAGTGGGTAAAATCAGTGAGACCACCTCTGACAAACACGAAGCTGACTCAGGGTTTGGTTATATCTTTCACACCTGCATAAATGACTAGCAGATTCCAGATCAGATTCCCTTGATATACCATAGTACTGGCTTAGTTCTCCTCTGTCTGTCTGAATTTTTTATTTATTTATTTTTTATCCATGCACTCAAAATTATTTTATTATTTTTTCTTGATCTTTTTAAAAGTGAATGGGGCCAAATATTGGATCATTTAAAAGCATACATGTGAAGCTTACAATTTCATAAAAGCACTTACATTTATTCTTTTGTTAAAAATGATTTGAGCTGTAAAGTTTTTTAAATAATTTTGGCGTACCATTGTCATGTCAACGAAGTTGTAAAACCGTATACCATTTTACAGAGAAAGTCGACTGAAGTTGCGATAGTCTTTTTTATCCCTATTGTGACGAGAAACGGCTTCTGAACAAAAATGTAGGGCGGGACTTGATTTTCTCCATGGGGAATTGATTGGATGGTTGTGATTTGCAATTGCTGTGATGTCATGTGAGTGACAGGTTGCCCCGCCCTCGCACCAGTGAACACATCATCAGAGAAGAGATGTTGCAGCAAGGGGGAGCAGAAGTTATTTTAATTAAAGATTCTAAGGAACATGCATTTAAAAAAAAATGTATGCACACGGCTAAATCATTTATAATAAATACTGTATTCCATTAAAAAAGAATAGTCAATTTTGATTTCATGGTGACTTTAAACCAGAATATATGTTTTGTCAAGACAACATTATCCGGATGAACTTTTCTAGTTTCACTTCATTGTCTCGTTGTGTGGCTGCCGCTCACAGTGTACAATGTCCACAACTGCTTTGTGTTGTCAGTCAGAGGGATTGGGGAATGAGGGTGAGTGTGTGTGTGTGTATATGTGGCGAATGCACGGATGGACCAGAACCAACATTAGGGATTAAAGCGTAAGAAACAGTGAGAACGAGAGAGGTGTGGATGATGTGCTGAGTCTGAGAGTAGGAGGGGGTGAGTTCTCTCCAGCATGCAGACTGAAGGCTCTGCTTTGTGTTCAGTGGACACAGGCGTAAATGTCCCTTTGTACTCGCCCAGCAGCACTTCAGATACACACTCTTCTGCTGGTCACATGCACGGTTGCCTTTCCTCCCACATTCATCCAACACATCAAAACATGAGGAGAGACCAGACAGTGTGTGAACCTGCGGATATGGTTATTCACGGGACCGGGGCTGGTTGAAATGCTGATATGACACAAACGGAGAGATAAGCAGTGATTGGTGTCGTAAAAATGAATCAGTCACAAGTTTATGAGTGAACAATTACAGAAGCAAAAGTAATGACGGTCTAACATCAGTCATGATGCAAGATGTAGATTAATGACTCTTGCAACCTGACTGTAAATTATGTCTGAGTGATAAAAGATAGAAATGCATCGACATGCGGAATGATTGCATTGTTAACTGTGACATGGATTGTGCACTGTGTACGTGTATTTTTGAAAGCTCTTCATCCAAAAGTACTGCACCCATGAGTCACAATCAATAATGAGTCACACACACACACACACACACACACACACACACACACACACACACACACACACACACACACAATTTGTTCCCTATTTCTGTTTCTAAGAATTTTCAAATGCAAGCTTTTCCCATGACCTTCCATTTGACAAAACATTAGTGTAAATAAATTAGGTGCTATTATGCTACATTATTGATT
This sequence comes from Tiaroga cobitis, assembly GCA_030578255.1. NCBI lineage: Eukaryota > Metazoa > Chordata > Actinopteri > Cypriniformes > Leuciscidae > Tiaroga > Tiaroga cobitis. Next base: position 47,894,235 of record CM060591.1, read on the forward strand.
CATCCAAATTTATGTAAAAATACAAGATATGTTTTAGCCGTGACTTTTTTGCTCTTGTGTATACACATATCTTTTCTGACTCACCATCAGGAATGAATCACATCAAGTTCAAATGTGAACTAGTAATACACTAAACGACTAATGCATAATATTTGATATTATTATTACCATTATTAAAATACAGATTATTTTAATATTATTATACATAATTACATTTTAGTGTATTACAATATACAATATACTTCAATTAATTATTATATATAACTTAATTTTTATACTAATATTTTAAAGGTTTTATGTAATATCTTAAAATCTTCATGTCTGCATTAATTTGTAAATGCTCTCTGTTTTGTGTGCATAAGCACATCTGGGTTTTCGTCTTGCGTAATCCTGTCCCATAACCGTCTCATTACTGCGGTTCTGTGTGCAGAATTTGACTTACTTGATGCTTCAGAGCAGTTAACAAGAGCTTTATTGATGAGCTCTGTGTTCGAGCCTGTTTCCTCCCATGTGATCTTAGTCAGATCTTGGCTCTACTTTTTAAACACGACACATTGAGCACATTCTCTCTTTCTCTCTATCATTATATGTGCAGAAACCAGCCGGACATTTCGAAATGAAATTACAGGTTTGTGAGAGTTTGTCCCGTAGCGCCTAACCAGGTTCACTTTCTAAGCAAAAGGCCCAAATGCAAGAACTACAAAATGTTCATCTTCATGTAAGTAACGTGAAAACAAAGCATTAAACAAGGAGCACTGACAAACGTGTTTACTTTTTTTTAGCCCGCAACATAAGAAACCACTACAACACTTGCATCGAAACTAAAAAATAAATGTTCTTTTTTGGCATCTGTGGTTTCATGAAGAGCCTTTGACATCCATGGAAACTTTTCAATGCACATAAGATTCTTTATATAGCCTAGTGGAAAAGGGTTCTTTAGATTATAACAGGTTCTTTTAAGAACTGTTCACTAAAGTCACTGTGAAAAAAAACAAAACCTTTTGGAATCTTGTGACACAAATGATCACATAAAGGCAGCACAAACTGTGCTTGGTGACTCTATTGCTATAGAGAGAGACCTTCGTCATAGCAGGTCTCTGTGGAAGTGCCCTTGGTGATCTGGTTCTGCCAGTTCATTCTGAGGAACAGGTTTGACAACATGATCCCTGTGCTGATATTGTGAACATGCTACTCATTATGTCAAATTGACATAACCAAGAGGTGGGTCATAGAAACGAAAACAAACTTTGAAGGAACCGTAAGCTTGATATCATGCATAAAATGAAACATCATACTATCCTATCCCGACTGTGTGTTGTCTGCCCTGATCCATCTTTGTCCTTTCATACAACGCATAATAAATGTACATTCCCACAGGTTATAAAGGGCAGTATGCGCCTGTAATTCACAACGACGGTAACCACTTTTAAAATGAAAAACCTTTTTACCGTACGTTATAGATCGTTGTGTATACATGTTTACATAAACGTTTTAAACGAATTCGTTTGGATGGATGAATGCTTGATTTATGTTTTTAAAAGTAGTTTTTGCGATAGGCCTATTCTATTTCACAAAATGGCGACCGAGACCGGAAAAAGGGTAGCGATACTTCCGGTCGCGCCGCCGCCCGCTGCGATCGCCATTCATTCTCAAAATGGACTGTGAACAGCTTGTTTTCTTTTACTGTCTACATGGTTTTCTCTCTCAGTCATTCATATATCTGACAAAAGTAAGAATAGCAGATGTTGTCCGTTTTGTTGCTAGTTTTCAGGTAGCTGTGAAAAGATCGAAATTGGACAAAGGTCATAATTTAAATGCCATTAAACTTGATGACTAAGCTCACACTTACTATATCTAAACCAAATAAATAAATAAAATAAAACGATGCCTAAGTGAGTGAAACGTAGCCTAGTGGCTTTTGTTAAAACCTCATGTTATTAAGTGTTAGTTTGTCTAGGAGATTGCACCAATCTTCCAGCAGATTATGGCTCGTTTTTCGTGTCAACACCACGAATGAAACTAAGAATTGTTACATCTTTACAGTGAATTCGACCTAACGTTGCTAGTAGGTCTAGTAATGAAATTAAGGCAAATAATAATAGTTTTTTAAAAAAATGGTTAGACTGAGTGGGTAATATTACGTTTTTAAAAAATCATGACGTTACAAAATCACATTTTACTGTCTGGGGTCCTCTTATGAAAAGAAAATATATTTCCCTATATATGAATGGTTTCACAGCATATTTGAAAATATTCCGTCAATATCAGGGTTCCCCACCGTCCTCGTGTCTTAAATTTACTTTTCATAATTTTAAGGCCGTATATATGCTCACATTTCTCAAAAAGTGTAATAAATGTGTCAATTTTAAAACGGAGTAGTTTTGAGTTTGAGTTCTGCATCATGCACTATGTGCAAAAAATGTGGTGATAACATAATGAAAAAAGGGTTGATTGAGTAGCCACGAAAGACGTTCACTTCGTGATGCCACGAAGTGCGTGGCATACCTCTAACCTGATTGAAATAGGTGTCATGAGAAATGACACATGTAACAGTTCAAGACAGTGTAAGTTTGTTGCTCTCTGAATGTTCATGTGTGTTGACATGTCTTCGGAGGACGGGACAGCATCCTTCTAAACTATAAAAGTAGGCTATCTAATTATTCTAAATCATTATTTTTATGCAAAGTATAAGTAACAACTTTTTTAGTCAAGAAATTAAATTTTATACTCTGAAAATATACATTTCCAAACTTTTGAATCACAAAAACTATAATACCCAACATAGAGAAAAGAGAGGATTTCACTGGCATTTATCAGTAAATCAATTAAATCAATTATTCATTTATTTGATCAAATAACTTACATTTTTACAACTTACAACATTATAGTGTAAATGTAACAGTAACCCTACCTTACTTTCAATGATTTCATGATCTCTTCATTTACATCTCCTGGTAATCAAGCAGACAAAAGGGCACAACATGTGGACAAATGACCACAGAAGAATCAATGCAATCAATAAACATGACACACAAAACCCACTGAATTACATGATATATGAAAAAATATATATATATTGACCATATACAGTATGTTGATCTATATGTCTTTGTGTGCACACGTGCAGAGTCAGAGGTCTAACAGATCTATTGTTTTATATACAACGGCAATAATAATTATTAGGCACGTATACATCACCACTAAAGATGCCCTGGATCGAGCCAAGTGGCGAAAAGCATGCAAGCAAGCGGACCCTATATAAATATGGGATACACGCCAGGACAGAGAGAGAGGCACGTATACATCACTCTTTCTCATATTTAGGGTTTTAACAAAACTATAGACCGAGGTTTAAGCTTATGTGTGTAACTCACCCATACCATTTGTGCTGTGGAGCTTATGATCACATTTCTAAGCGACCATGCAGATATTCAATTTTTGCCTGAAAAAAACCCTAATCGAGGTGAACTCATATTTCTTGGGCATTTGATTGCAAGTGTATTCCGTGTGGCTGAATATGGTCCTAGCAAGCACTCAGAACCCTTTGGCAATGCCCTCGTAAACACCCTGGCATTGTGGCGGCAGCTTTTGCACCGGCCAGCTTCGCTCACATTATCTCCCGAAAACCGAGGCAGGAAACTTAAACATTAATCACAGACATTTCATTTACAAATAGAGTGTGTGTGCAAGAACTTCAGCACTTCACAAAATGCTTAGCTAAAAACCACATGTTGCATAAAAGCGAGTATAATGAACTGAGTGTCTGTATGTAGACAGAGGGAAACCAGGGACACACAACTTGCCGTGTTCGTATCGATCGTGCTGCAGCCAGGACTCATCTACAAGCACAAGCCCTGAGGCTCTACAAGAGACGGACGGACAGACAGACAGACCGGGAGACAGAGACGGAGGGGGCTGCTGTTTGTGCTGGGGGATTGGGGGAACAAAAGACTCCTAGAGTTTTACTCCAGCTCCTTCTGAAAGAGCATGTAAAGAGAGAGAGAGAGAGAGAGAGAGAGAGAGAGAGAGAGAGAGAGAGAGACTGCTGGCTCTCCTGGCTCTGCTCCAGAGGATGATGTCATGGAGTATGACTTCACCATGCAGTGTCATCACTGCCCCCCTCTCCTCCTCCTGCTCCCTCCTTCCCTGCATCCCTCTCTTTCTCTCTCCACACACCCTAAACAGAGAAGGTGCTGCTTCACTCATCCGTGCAAGAGTGATAGATAAAGAGAGCGAGGAATAGAGAAAGAGGGGTGGAAGAAATGGACAAAGAAGACAACAATGGAAGCGAACTAGTCCTTGCCTGTGTAGAAGTCACTGTCACAGTGCTCAGGTGTTGTGGATGGTTGCCAGGGCATTGCTATGTTGTTACAAAGGTGTTCTGACTGTTTTCTAGTGTGTTGGGTGTTCTGGGTGGTAGTTTACGGGCCAAGTTAAAGGAGTCCATTGTCTAGTCCTTAGATACGGCTCCTGTCCATCCTTCATTGTAAGTCTATGGCTCTCTTTCTCCTGTGAAACAGAAAATAAGATATTTTGAAGACATACATAATGAAAGTCAATGGGGTCCAAAACAACAATGAACATAAAAAAAGGAAAAGATTCTTCAAAATATCTTTGGAACAACATAAGGGTGAGTAAAACACAAAAGAATAGCGTTTCAACGGGTTTTGACCATATAATGAAAGTCATTGGGGTCTAAAACAACATTGGATGGCACTGAATTTCAATGTATGGAATGGATATAAAAAAACAAAACATTTTTTTTAAATATCTTTGGAACAACATCAGGCTGAGTAAAACACACACAAAAGATATATATTTAAAGAACGTTTTAACAGTGTTTGCCTATATAATCAAAGTCAATGGGGTCCAAAACAACAGTGAACTCCATTGACTTTCAATGTATGGACATAGAAAACAAAACATTTTCAAAATATCTTTAGAACAACATGAGGGTGAGTAAATGATGGCGGAATTTAAATTTTTAAATAAACTATCCCTTTAAGGATTTTAAAAGTCCCCTAACCCCAAGTTTGATCAGAACCATCTAATGATAAGATAATGAGGCCAGTATTCCAAAGATGACAGGAAAGCGGGAAGACTCTGAGAGACACTGGACATTAGGAGAAAGAGAGAGCAAGAAGGATACATAGATATAGAGATAGTGATGGGGAGGGGGTGGGTTGGTTTAATTACATTTCTCAGTGCCACTCATCTGCCATACGGACTAACAGTCAACACACACACACACACACGCGCGCGCGCGCGCACACACACACACACACACACACACACACACACACACACACACACACACACACACACACACACACACACACACACACACATAGCAAGGCACAGGGAGGGGTGGTACTGTCTCTCGCTAACCATTTCCTCAGTTTTGTACAAACAGACAGAAACAAAAAATAAAAATACAAGACAGCTAAAGTCCTATTACACTGTCAATGAAACATCGTAAAAAAAGGATTGATACAAAAAATATAAAGATGATTATCATCTGTACTGTAATTGTTGTCATTGTCATCATCATGAGATTTGATAAAATAACCTAGAGGCATTTGTTTTTTAAACATTGCCAGAGTTTATGAAACTATATGGAGAATACACACTGTCTTCTGAAACAGTTCTATAATAATATTTTTTTTTTAAAAGAATACAATTGTACAATTTATTTAAAAGTTATTTTAAAAAAAGAGAAATTCCAAAAATTGACTTCTGTGCAAATAAAGAAAATATTTTGAAGGATGTTGGTAACCAAACCACTTTGGTTACCAGTGACTTCTATTTTATGGACCAAAAAAAAACCCAAAAACATCTGTTACACAGAGGAGAGTTAACAACATGAAGTAAATGATGACATAATTTCATTATGTGATCTATCCCTTTAAATTCTGTTTCTCTTTTCTGCAATGAAACCGAATGGGGCTGGTGTCAAACTCCAAAAAAAAAACCAATAAAAAGTACAACACAAGCAGTTTATACAACGTGTGTTACTGAAGCTGTGTGTGAGAAATATTTCGCCATTATTATTGAAAAACTTTCCCCTTCTCAGCACATTTTCGAAAATAAACTAAAAAATAAACATACACTTAAATTTCACTCTGTTCCTCACATAAAGTGTAAATATAATCTTCCCAAGACTTGGAAAATAGTGCTTGAATAATATAGATTATTATTTGTTATGTCTGGAGCTTCTGTGTCCATTGAATATGAGAGCAGTGGGAACATTTTGCTTAATGGCTCCTTTTGTGTTCCATGAAACCACGATAATGAGAGTAAATGATAACAGATTTGTCATTTTGGGTGAACTATTCCCATAAGTTACTAAATCAAGCAGTACACTGAGTATAAAGCAATAAAAACCCGAGTCCGTTTTGTCCTCCTCAGTGTGAGACTGAGACACTGCGAACAACGGCTGATCCATGACGGAGATTTGCTTGAAACCGTTTTGTGATCAGTCTTGTGGCCTCTCTTCAAGTCTGTGAGGTGAGGATTGGGATAAACACAGCTGATCCTAGACCAGCACAAAAGAGCTGCTTGACCCGGTCCATTGGGATGGCACTAACTCTCTCCAGATTGGGCCAAGCAGGGGAGCAGGAGGTTTTGGACTGACGGGGGGAAAAGGGAAAAAGAGAGGGAGACAAAGAGAGCAATACAGTGAGCGGACGAAAGGGAGATGTATCGCTGCCAGGACTCCTGATTCTACAGCATCTGTCACCCTGAGTCAAAGGAACCAATATTAAATCTGCTATCAAAAATGAATGTAAATGAAAGCAAAGCTGCTCTGAAAATGTCCATACTGCTTTGAGCAAATGTTGGCATAATAAAATCTTTTAACACCTATATATAGGTCTATTACAGGCATATATATATATATATATATATATATATATATATAATAGATGATAGATAGATAGATATATGATGTATAGAGAGATGATAGATAGGGAGGGAGAAAGAGAGAGAGAGAGAGAGAGAGAGAGAGAGAGAGCTGCAGGGATGACGTATTTTTGTAGGCCATAACCCAAAAAACGAATTAGCATTTTAGCACTTCCTGAAATCGATGGGGTTTTTTAATGGGTTTTTGGTTAAATGACTGAAATAAGGTCTGTGGTGAACACAAGCTCAAGATATTTGCATGCTTATTCTATGATATAAAATACAGTAGTCAACATTTGAAGTGGTTCAAAACCTTTCATCAAAGTTATGAATTTTGAACAATACCCGGTCTTGTTTTAGGACAACTTTGATGAACTTTTTTGATCCACTTCAAATGTTGATTACATCAGTAATACCCTCTTGTGATTTCTGAAAAGTTCTTTCTTGTCTTGTAAAAGGCGGTTGCTAACAAAGTGTCTAAATGGGACTAGAGAGATTGTAAGAATCAAAACATGTTTTGTTGAGTCACAGACCTTATTATCTGCAATAATCCAAAAGCCAATGGAAAAATCCTATTGGGTTTTTGTCGAGGGAACCAGGATGATTCTAACTTCCTGCTTTGGCCAACAAAAATATGTCATCTAGCACCATTCTCTCTCTCTCTCTCTCTCTCTCTCTCTCTCTCTCTCTCTCTCTCTCTCTCTCTCTCTATTATACTATATATATATATATATATATATATATATATATATATATATATATATATATATATATATAATCCTGATGAACGATATAATTTTGACAAGATCAGAATGTTGGGTGTGTGTCACTGTTCATTCAATTTAAGAAAGAGTCCAGGAATTTCCATAGAAAAGACCCAAATTCCACCTTGCATTGTAATTGTTCTGTGAAAAATACAACGTTGTCTGAAAACCAGGACAACCATGTCTAAACTTTACTATACAGTATCTGACCTTCTCTCTCAGTCTCCACAACTTCTGCACATGGTTCAAATGAACGAATCCACACGCCTGTTAGTGATTAGATTGGGCCAATGTGTAAAACCTCACTATCTAAAAGGCTCTAATCGCACGGACCATTAACGGCATGCTAATTACACAGAATTCCAGCCGGGAGGAGAAGAGAGAGGGAAGTCGAGGGGAGGGAAGGAGAACGGAGTGAGGAGGAGAACGTATTCCAGACTGCTTTGAAGTTCAGTAACACAAGCTGCTAGTAAACTAAAGCATTTATCATTAATATGCAGTGCTCCAAATACATTTAAACTCTTCAAGGTATAAATGACTCTGACCACAGAGTTACTGTCGAGGCTTTGAAGAGTTCAGGGAATTTCTGCTGGAATGCTTTGGTCTCGCCTGTGGATGGAAATGAGACATCTGTGGAAATATAATAAAGGATGGACTATAGATCTTTTTCATTATAATTTCTTTGGAAAATCCCCTTCTTCATTCTTAGTTTGGTCATTGTAGATCACATATTGCTAAGTTCATACAAACACCGAAACAATCACATGCGTAGACACATTGCTGTTCAGAAGCTTGGGGTCAGTAAGATTGTTTGTTTTTTTTGTTTTTTTTTAAAGAAATTCATACTTTAATTTAGCAATGATGCCTTAAATTGTTCAAAATTGGCAAGAAACACTTTTATATTGTCAGAATAAAAAATATATTTAAAAAAATGCTGTTCTTTTCCAACTTTCCATTCATCAAACAATTGTGTCAATGTATTTTTCCAGCATTATTAATGAAAAAGGTTTCTCGGGCAGCAAATCAGCATATTATAATGATTTCTGAAGCATCATGTGACACTGAAGACTGGAGTAATGGCTGACATGGAAAGCAGTTGTTTCAAATTGTAATAATATTTCACAGTTTTACTGTGTTTGTCCAGTATTTTTGATCAGATAAATGAAGTGTTGGTAGAAGAGACTTCTTTCAAAAACATTTAAAAAAAATGATTTAAAAATCTTACAGACCCCAGACTTTTCAACGGAGGTATATACAGTATTGTTTAAAAAATAAAGCTATTTATGATTAGTTCCAACCCAAACCCTGATATGTAATAGAAATAACATTTTTAGAAAAAAGAAAAAACTTAAAACAAACAAAAATACTTTTTTCCACACTTTTTTCAGTTTTTTACAGATTTAGTTAACCTCGAACGACATTTCTTCTCAAGGCAACTTATGACTTGGTTGAAAACATACATAAACACACACACACACACACACACACACACACACACACAGAATAAATAGTCCCATCAAAAAACAATGTATACTTTCCACAGACTCTTGTAAAAATATCTCTCTCGTTTAGACTGTTTCTGAGCTACAATGCTAATGCTAATCCATACAGATCCATACACTCTGATATGAAAATGTTTGCTCTTGTTAACAAGGAGGATTGATAAGAAAGAAAGTGAGAAAGATGGAAGAAGGGATAGCGCTCGAACATGAACACTAAGGACCTCTTATGCCCCAAAAAGATGCAGCGTTTTCTCTCTCGGTGTCAGAACAAAGGCGGTCATTCTTCGCTATGCTAAAATCGTGGTGACAGTGTTCCCCGACAGAGCTCATCTCGTTTGCAAGTGGCTATAGATGGAGGCCTGAGTTTGACCTCTGACCTCTCCATTCATTGTGAGGCCAGCGAGCCTTGTGTCAATCAAACACAAAGCGTTTTCTTGTCACTCTGTCCCAATAGTTCTTAAAGAGAGGCCCGTGTCTGTCAGATGAACTGGATTGATTCATTTGTCTGCTGAACAGAGCTTGACTTCAACAGCTTTTAGCCTCATTGATGTAGTTAATGCATATCGTGTACGTTTGACGAAAGCTTGACACTGGCCAGCTTGATCCCGAGCCTAACATGGGCCAGGGGAGTTGCTGAAAAGCCCAGCAGGAATGACATCACTCTGAAGAGTGTGCGTATGTGAAAGATAAGACTTAAACCAATTCCTACCAGATCTGGGAAAAACAGACTAAATATGATTCAGCTTCATTCTCGGCTAGCATGTGCCTTTAGCTAAAGGCACAGTTGACCTAAAAATGAAAATTATGTCATTATTTACTTGGCCTCGTGTTGTTTCAAAACAATTACTTTCTTTCTTCTGTGGAACACACTTTGAAGAATGTTAGTAACCAAATAGTTTCGGATCCCATTGACTTCAGTTGTTTTTAAGAAAAAAATACAAAGGAAGTCAATTGGATCCGAAACGGTTTTGTTTCCCAACATTATTTAAAATATCTTCCTTCATGTTTTGCAGAGGGGAAAAAAAGTCATACAGGTTTGGAATGACATGAGGCTGAGTAAATAATGACAGAATTTTCATTTTTGGTAGAACCCACTTTACCCATAACAAGTTACTTTTTCCAATAGCCGTGTTTCCATTAAAGGAGAGCGTGCTAGTGCGTGCCAGGGCCAGTCACGTGTCCACTGTCACTTCTGAGGCTTGATTGGGCTTCCTCAAGGCTTCCTCTGGGCCAACGGCAAGGGGTTTTTGGCCTGACAAATACCGTGGTCCAAAGCGGGCCAACTGCGGCTTGAGGAGTGGTCATGAACTAAGTTTATCTGAGTCTAAAGGGTCAACATGCACCGCTGCTCATTTTCCATGTTTTCACATCAGGCTACCAGCTAACTTACACATTAGAGACATTTAAAAGAGTTTTCAGCTCAAAGCTCACTTTCAGACACCAGCGAGTATTTGAAACAACTTCCGACTGCAATCAGACGGGGATTCTGATCACAGTATGAAATACTTATATGCGATGCAAAAGGTTATTTATGCTAACCATTGCGATAATAAATACACATATGATAATGGAAATAACAGAGACCGCTTGAAGACAAATCATATATGATTATTATCGTGTATTCATCTGGTTTCATGTTTCATCTGTCTCTTCCCTGTGCCTTTGTGGATACTGGACTTCTGCATCCGTATATGTCATAAATTACGTATACTCAGATGAACTCATATATCTTATAACTCTTGTTTAAGCTCCCTCTGTTGCTCTGACTGAAAGGATAACGGTAGGCGGGAGAGATACCTCAAACATCCTCAGATTGCATTATTTCGTGGGAAATTGATCGAAATGCTCATTCTTTCTATAGAAATGTGACGTAAACATATATTATATCAATGTTTTTCTAGATGTGTAAGCCTTTGGACTTAAAAGCCTTAATGGAGTTATTGTATGAATTCCTGTGATCACAAATAAATGGAAGCAGGTGCGATTGAATAAGTATGTGTGTTCTCTTTTTTATGTGAGATTATTTCAGAATTATTGATGTACACTCCTGACACAAATTATTAAATTACTGTTTAATTAATAAATTACATTCGTCACATATCGATTCTGGAGTCTTAAATATTTAAGTAAAGAGTAACTAATGAATAGAGGTGTGCTCACCCTCATGTCGTTCTAAACCTGAGGGACTTTTTCCTTCTGTGGAACATAAAAGAAGATGTTTTTAAGAATGATGCTAACCAAACGGTTTTGCTTCCAATTGACTTCCATTGTATGGTCAAAAAATTTAACAGTCAATGGGAACCAAAACGGTTTGGCTGGACTATCCCTTTAAGGTTAGGGTGTAGATGAGGGTTAGGGGTTGGTATTTGTTTTAGCATTGTCTAGACAATCAGCACTGTGACTTACATGAGTTTGGCAAAAAAAAAAGTCATGATCCTCATATGAAACTTTGAGAAGTCGGATTCATTTTAGTGAATCTATTTGTTCCAACAAATGAACCAGTTCAACACAAAGATTCACTAATTCATTTGATACAAGATTTTGTAACCAAGTAATATTTTGCACTCTGTTCTAGGTTACACTTTATTTAAGGTGTCCATGTTACAGTGTAATTACATATTTAAGTATACCGAGTAATATTAATGAACAACATTTACTTACTATAGGGTCAGGGTTATGATTAGGGTTTGGTTTATGGGGAGTTCCGTATAATTATACATAATTTACTGTTATTACTATAGTAAGTAAATGTAACATACATGTGCACTAAAATAATGCGTTAGCGGCCACTCTTTCAGCTCTTTGGGGCCGGAAATGCTAGAATATGCTGTGATTCTTTGTTTAAAGTTCAAACACAGCTGCACTTATGTGAGAACCGAATCATAATTACATTTTAAACTGGGAACCACTAAAAACAATCTGAACCCGACAATGCGTGCACTGACTTTCACCGTGAACTTTGCTGAATCAAACGAACTGCAGCCAAACTGAGTGTTTTTCTTTTCTCCTGCATTTAGTCAGCTTTGGCAGAGCAGTGCTTCATCTCTCTCTCTCTCTCTCTCTGAGCAGGAGTTAATTAGAGAACAGTTGTGAGTTGCGTTCACACAGCCCAGCCCAACGGGCGTCTGGTAAATGACAGGGCTCCGTTTGCACACTCTTTCAAAACCCAGCGGCGTGGCTGCAACCCCTCCAAACTTACACCAATTACGACAACTTCTGCCACTCCCTCCGTTGCCTCCTCCGTCCTCTGTTTATGCTTTTGGCTGGGGCAATTTTACACTGGTCTCTGGTCAGGATTTGTGCATGCAGTTTGACACAATACAAACTCAAAGTGAGCTTTGTTGTGGTTTAATATTCATCCAATCCTAAGGCTGATCTTATATGTGATCTCTAATTTACAACCAGACTTTGTCATAAAATCTAAAGAGCAGATCTGTACTACGAAAATTCGCTTCAAAGAAAAGAGAGAAATCTGCACTCTCTCCAGAAACACCAACCACCTCCTCTGTCCTTTTCTCCCCATCACGACAGCCACTACACCCATCTGGAGCCCCAAGGGCTTCTGGGATGAAGAGTGGGGGTGGAGAGCTGGGCCTCCAAATTAGCGGTGATTGCAATCGTTAACATTGCTTGTTTGTTTGTGTTTCAATCCACTATGGTTAACAGTGGAAGAAGTGAAGTGTGGAAAATGAGAGAGAGAGGCAGAATGAAATAGAGAGAGAGAGAAAAAAAGAGTATTCTGGAGGATTGTACTTACCTTCTGTCGCTGTCGTATAATTTATTTTTTAGGGCTGGAAAGGACAGAATATATGACTCTGTTATTGATATCATGTTCACAAATAAAAAGCCTCTGGAGATATTTGCTCCTGAAGTGAACACTGTGCACTAATGCAGACAACTGTAAACTAAAAGTCAAACTGGCAATGTTTTCTATGCATCATTTATTTCTATATGTATGGGGGAAAAACACTTTAGCACTTTAGTAATATAAAATATAAAGTTTTGGGGTCAGTAAGGCTTTTTTTTTAAAGAAATTAATGCTTTTATTTAGCAAGGATGCATAAAATGATTTATAATGTTGCAAAAAAGTCTTCTTTTGAACTTTCTATTCTTCAAAGAATCCTGAAAAAAAAGTATCTCGGTTTCCACAAAAATATTAAGCAGGACAACTGTTTTCAACACTGATGATGATAAGTTTCTTGAGCATCAAATCAGCATATTAGAATGATTTCTGAAGGGTCATGTGACCCTGAAGACTAGAGTAATGATGCTGAAATTTGGATTCATTTTAAAATATATTAAAGTAGAAAATAGTTCACAATATTATTTCACAATTTCACAATATTACAGTTTTGACTGTATTATTGATCAAATAAATGCAGCCTTTGGTGAGCATAACTTTTGAACGCCATAGAGTATATATGTATCATTTTTATTTCTATACTAATTCAATATAATTTTAATTCTATAAAACATATGATTATATAGTATACACACTAAAATGTTTTTTTTAACTTATAAACTAATAGTATTATTTACATAGGTTTTTTATTTATACTATGCATCATATTACTTCATAAAGAGTTTTTATTTATATAGTAGATGGTATTATGTACTATAGTATATAGATATGATTTTTAATATGTGACTGAGTATTATATAATATACAGTTATAGTGCTTATACAGTTATAATATAAAGATAAATCTTACATTTACATACTAGATTCGTACTAGATATACTTGACATTTACTGGACCCTGCTGTATTCTGCCAACAAAGCAACAGAATCAAGTTTTGCCGTAGCAAGCAGTCACCGTCTAAAAATGCACACAAAAATGCTCCTTCTTTATGACTTAGCATGGAGTTTGCTTCAATTCACAAATGAACAAGTCATGTTCTGTTCGTTCCATCCAGTGAATTCCCCTTACAGTCAGAGAAACTCGATGAGTCATCGCGAGGGATTCCCTACCCCTCTCTCCCAAACATGGGCAGGAAGAATGGAGTGTTTTTAGCAAGGAATGCTGATTGGGGCCCTTGGCGAGGGGGTGTGCTAATGCATTTGTAACACTGTGGCCTCGTGTTTGTGGCGCGCTTCACACTGTGCAGCCAGGAAATCATCAGGACAATTTGACAAAGAATGTCTAGTATTTTAGACTAATCATCTGTGAGTTAAGCCAATCTGAACCACATGGTTGACCTCTATACAGATACTCTTACAGTCACCTCACATTTCCAGTAAGGCTTAGTCGCTTTTCAAGTGTCACAGCAATAAACTAATGTTCATTTTGAGTGGATACTTACAGTGTAAAGCCTTTGCTTGAATACAAAATGTATATATAATGACATAAACAGTCCAGTAGTTAAATCAGTAGTCATTTAGCAGACACTTTTATCTAAAGTGACGCACAGCAGACTTATTAAAGGAGAAACCTGGGGTTTACTGCCCTGCTAATGCACAATGATGACAGCTCACGAATTGCCCCTAGCAGAGTTCAAACCTACAAAAAGCCCAGATCTTTAACTACACCACAACACCTTCACAAAATACCAGGCTGCCCACACCATTAACTAAAACATTTTGTCTTTTTAAAATCCTGCAGCTGAAATACTCATCACAAACACACCAAGCTGTGGCAGTAGTAAGAATGGCTGATCTGAAGTCAGTCTTTTTGTTTTTCTAACAGTGTTTAACATCAGACGAGCTGGACTGAATGATTATGATGTTAAGGTGAAATCAAAGAAGCAACACTTCTCTGGAAACCTTGATAATTTTTTTTTCAGGATTCTTTGATGAATAGAAAGTTCGAAAGAGCAGCATTTATTTGAAATAGAAATCTTTTGTAACATTATTAAAGTTTATACTATCACTTTGTATCAATTTAATGCATCCTGGCTGAATAAAAGTAAGAACTTCTTCAACAAAAAAAAAAAATATATATATCGTACTGATCCCAAACTAATGAGCTGTACTATATATCAATATGATGACATTTGAATTGGACTTGGCAAATGTTACTGTTTGAGACATATATTGCATTCACTTATGACTTACCTTGGACTGCAGATTGGAGATGAGTCATGTCTTCACAGACTTCAGTTCGCTGCTCTTCTGGACGGATACAGCAGGGAGCAATTTCCATCTGATGTGTGTAAACGAAACAAAGAACAATAATGTTCAAAAAATGATCTAAGACTGCAAAATTATTCCATCCAATTTGCACCTCATCTACTGAATTCAAAGTTAATCATAGACAACAATACTACAAACAAGTTAATCAAGTTTAGACCAGTATTATTCATCCAAAAATAGCTTTATTATATGAGGGAATGAACAGTGATGCCAAGAGTGAATATTTTGGAATATGGATTTTTTACATGATCACACTTAATTCTTCTCTTAGGCGAAAAGGTTCTATATAGAACCTTAAAGGGTTCTGTCATATTTAGAACCTCTTAAGGGTTCCCATCATTGGATCATTTATGGATTTAGTGTTCATTAAAGGTACACTATATAACTTTTGTCCCTTTAGCGGTAAAAACAAAACATAGTTATGGTTGTGCTTTGGCTCTGAGTGAGTAATTTTTTTTAATTAACGTCATTACAAAAGTTATTATCATGATAATTGCCAGTCTGATATGGTCAAATGTTGATTTTTTTTTTTAAAAATAACTGATATTCTGGCTACAGAGAGATAGAGATTATCCAACTGCTTATAAAACAATCACTATTATACTGTAAAAAAAGTTGTAAAAAATAAGCGGAATAATTTATAAGAAAAAAGTTGAAAATTGCTGAACTTATTATGAGTTAAAGCAATGTAAAAACATATGTTGTCATAACATTTTGATCATATAATTTTCTACAGTGTATAGGCTTGAGATAGAACAATGGAAAGGATCTCAAGCTAGCTGACTAGCTGAAGATTACTGTAGCTGTAGCCTACCCATTAATAGACACGGTACTTCTTTGAAAATAAATTCCTGCACAGCGCTACAACAAACATAATGAAATTGCCCTTCAGAATTGATTATGATTTACAATGAACTTTGTTATAGAGCTATATGGCAATTTTCTGTTAAATAAAATACCTCACTCAACCGTTGAGTAAATAAAAAACTGCATCTCCACGTCACTTCTATACGACATTTCCAATCCCTGTTCTCGCCATCTCCGAAAATCCAAGCCAGTGTTGATTCTCATTTTATTACTCTGTCACGTTCTCTTTTTGCCAGCAGACTCTCCTCTGGCATTATTCCCCGGAGTTTCGAGATTTAGCGTGCTTAATGTCAACCTTTCTCTCTCTCTTTCTAAGAGTGTAAAGAGTATTCCAATGTCTGTAACTTCATGGAAAGCTTGTATGGCCTACCTATTAGAAGCCTCATGTAAAGATTTATTTATGTTTTTTTAGTAAGACCTAGTTACTGACTTTTGTAGTTACTAGATTAAAAAAAAAATATTTACTGGATTTTCCTTCTTGATTAAAATGTTTGAGGCTTGAGACTGGCTGACTGACTGACTGAACGACCAATGTACTGTAGCACACGTCTGCACATCTAGCATCTGCATATGACATAAAGATGTTGTCCACAATGACTTGAAGTCTTAACTGGCTCTCTGCCATCTCGAACTCTAATTACTGTTTTTCTAAATCTCTCGTGTCTACTGTTGACGCAAGTTTTTTTCTCTTTCTCTCTCTTTCACCACTGCAATTATGAGTGCTAGCAAACAGACCCAAATGCCCCACGGGAGACGCAAAGAGGACCACGTACTGCAAAAATTAGAGAGCAGCGAGACTCTGGTGCTGTCATTAAACATGCTATCAACGCAAATCATTTCAAGAGTGTTGTTTGTTTCTTTATCCAACTCTGAAAATGGCGTTTACAGTCTTTTACATCTTAAAGACCAGCTGAATGTGCATAAATTGTTGTTTCTTATCGTAACAATGAGTTTCAGTGTGGAAAAAAGTGAAGGATTAACCTGCATAAGCATAAATATTTTCTTGGCGTATGACAATACTGAAGCAATGCGCATTGAAAGATCTGAGCAAAGTATACAGTGATTAAGGTTACAGAAATTATGCTGAAAATTTGTTTCATAAAAACATTTATAAAAATATCAGTAGTTATCTAAATAATAAAATATATGAATTAGAGTTTCAGGACATTTCTATTCATGTACATTAATGATATGTTAAGCACTATACAATGTGATTTGTGCTTGCACATGCAAAACACTGTGCTATATTTTCCCAAGACTTCTTGTCTATTACATTGCAAAGTTTAACTGTAACCAAAAAAAAAAAAAAAAAAAAAAAAACAGAAGGCACGTCCTCGCGTGGCAAAAAGTCCAACAGAGGAGGGAGGGAGGGCTATGTCTGCAGGAGGACGCAGAGCAGGCGAAGGGCAGGAAACCACGGGAAATAACAGGGAGAGACCAGAGCAGCAATGATGGTGGGAGGAGCCAGGACCAGGAGTAGCCAGGCAGGCACCCAAAGCGCAGCCAGGACGATGGCCCACGACAGAGTCGAGGTGGAGCCAGTGGGACTGAGGACCAAGGTGGAGTCAGAGGGATGGCGGAGCAAGACAGAGCAAAAGGGGTGGAGGGTCGAGGTGTAGCCGGAGACCCAGAAGTCCGTGGCATATGCAGAGTGACATCTGACCAAGGCGGAGCCGGAGAGACGAGGGAGCCCAGTGGAGCCGTAAGGGTGGTGGTCCCAGGTGGAGCCGAGGGAGAAAGGAGCCAACTGGACGCAGAGCCAAGGTGGAGTGATGAGCCAAGGGATCCTTCTTCTGAGGCGGAGCTGGAGACTGGAAGGCCTGAGGCGGATCCACGGAGCACAGTGTCACACATTAGCATTAGTCTTACAACTTATTTTTCCTTTAAGACTGTTCATAACTGTTTCAATCAGTAATATATAAACATACTGTAGATTGGTTTAATTTGATAATAGAAACTAAGACTGATTGCCCCTTGACTCAACGCTAGTTGGTCATACTAATACTTAAGACAGTCTTAACATAAGAGCTATGTTTATGTAACCGGCTGGAGCTGGGCGGGACCAGCGGTGACGGGAGATTCAAGGAAATAACCTCTTCCATTTCCTCACAATGATAAACTCCTTCAAAGGCCAGCTGCAGCTCACCCTCAGTGGCAGTACAGTGTAGGCTTTCCTCCATTCCCTCATCCACCATGAGCAGCCCCATGGGGAAGGACAACGTTGCTGGCTCACACACCTGCTCAGAATCACTGTGGTGCTTGGGGTCCAGGGTAATGGTGGGCTCAGTCCTATTGTCTGGCTTGTACATCGTAGCAGGTTCTCTGTCTGCAGTGGCCTCTGGCATTTACTCTGTGCAGAGTGGGGAAGGTTTCTGGCTGGGCTCTGGGTCTGGAGTGGGGATGGTCACGTCCTCCTCGGGCAGATGTCTGAAAGACGATCCATTGTTCACCAAAACACACTCCACAAACGTTGTTAAATCCTCTTGAGGAATGAGATGAGGATTACAGCATGCCAGGGAGGCATGCTATGCACCACTAGCATGAACGCCATAGCATGCCAGGGAGGCATGCTATGCACCACTCATTTAGTAAAAAAAACAGACATAGAGAGCGGTCGGAGAAGGTGGTAAGGCACACCAGGTCTAGAAAGAAACAGAGCAACTGGAAAGCCTTAAGTCCATCTTTTTTCACTTTTAGGGTTGCGTCACATAAGGTGGCCGTAATGAAGCGCACAATCATGAGGAATAGAACAGAACAATCTTTTCAATCAATCAATCAATTGGCCTGTATTTCGGTTTTTCAACAACTTCTCCAGGCTTTTCTGTCCCTGGCCAGACCCATCCAGTCTCTGCCAATGTCTTTTCTGAGCGAGTCCCGCCATCAGGTTGCGGCACGGCCGAGCTGCCTTTTAATGTCGAGTGGCAGCCATTCGGTCACGGCCCGCATCCATCGCCCGTCCGAACTTCTGACCACGTGTCCGGCCCAGCGCGTCTTGGCCTATTCGGCCTGGTTGATGGCGCCTTTGACCTTGCTCTTCTTCCTCAATAGCTCATTGCTGATGTGGTCCGTCCTCTTGACGCCGACCATCCGCCGCTCAAGGGCGCGTTCAGTCACTGCCAGCTTCTGCCTGTTGGTCGCGGTCAGCGACCAGGTCTCGGCCCCGTAGAGCATGGCCGGTAGGACGGTGCTGTTGAATAGGTGGCCGCGCAGGGGGGCGTCGGCTGTGTTGGTGACCACCTCTGCTATGGACGCATAGCTGACCCAGGCGGCCCTCCGTCGGCCTGCCAGCTCGCGGTTGTTCTTGTGCCCAGCAGTCAGCTCCTGGCCGAGGTAGACGTAGCTGTCGACCTACTCAATCTCCTTCTGGCCAATCTCTTAAATTCCGGCCAGTTGATAATACGTAGAATATCTAAATCGACTGCTGGCGGTAGATCCTTTTCCTATTTAGCACCAAAACTTTGGAACAGTCTTCTTACCATTGTACGGGAAGCAGACACACTCTGTCAGTTCAAAGCTAGACTAAAAACACATCTCTTTGACCTAGCATACACATAATACACTATAGACTTCTATAATTCAATGTTAGGCTGCATAGATTAGGTCAGCCGGAACTGGGAACACTTCCCTTAAATCTTGATGTACTCGTTACATCATAAGAATGGCATCTACGCTAATATTAGTGTCTTTGTTTATCCCGAGGTTTTCCCGCAGCCTGCCAGATCCAGATCTGACGAGGGAGCTTTGCCTGGACCCGATGACAATGCAGTGCTGATCCTATCCTCTCCCTATGGAAGATCCCTTTCCCACTCTACAGATAAAGCGTTGTTGAAAATCCGGCTCGCGTACCCCGAAGTGATAAAATAAAACAAAATTCTGTATCAAAATTTATAGGCAAGACAAGTAGTTTGTTTAGGCATAGGTTGTATGGAATTGCAAACCTGTGCACATATTTTCAAAAGTACATAACTATAGAATCAATTCTTAATGCGCATGTGAACGCATGTGAACGCCGTCAGCGTCAATCACAGGTTCGCGTTTAAAGTCTGTTTAGAGAGAATGGCGTCGTCTTAGTGGCTCCTAATCTAATAACAAATGATCATTTCAATGGAGGTGAATCAATCAAAACTAACTTTAGCTGGAAATAACATTATTCAAGAACCGCTATAAAGCCAAAACAATCTCTGTTACCTTAAATTATATGTTTATCTCTGTAAAGCTGCTTTGGAACAATCCATTGTTAAAAGCGCTATATAAATGAAGATGACTTGACTTGACTTGACTGGCCGATGTGGATGTTGTTGTTGGCGGCCTGGGGGTTGCGCATCCACTTTGTCTTGGCCAGGTTCATCTTCAGGCTGACCGCTGCGACGGCCTGATCGAGCTGGTTGAGTCGCAGCTGCACGTCGGCTGCTGACTCGCCGATTACGACGATGTCGTCGGCGAAGCGCAGATGCCTGAGCCACTGGCCGTTATCTCTAATGCCCTTGTTGTCCCAGTCGAGTTGTTGAAAGACGTGCTCCAGACACACCGTGAACAGCTTGGGCGAGATTGGGTCGCCCTGCTTGACACCTCTGGCGACGAGGATGTACAGTGCCTGGTCGAACAGGGTGATGTTGGAGGCGCATCCACTGTTCAGCTCCTGCAAAAGGGCCACGTACTCGTCGGCGACGCCCTGTTGTTGGAGGGCGAACAGTACGGTGTTGATCTCCACGCTGTCGAAGGCCTTCTCTTAATCTACGAAGGCCAGCACCAAGGGGATCTTGTACTCCTGGCAGCGTTCGAGCAGTTGATTCAGCACCTGTATGTGGCCCATTGTGCTGTAGCCAGACT
This sequence comes from Tiaroga cobitis, assembly GCA_030578255.1. Lineage (NCBI taxonomy): Eukaryota > Metazoa > Chordata > Actinopteri > Cypriniformes > Leuciscidae > Tiaroga > Tiaroga cobitis. Next base: position 47,915,229 of record CM060591.1, read on the forward strand.
GGAAGCCGGCTTGTTCGGGTGGCTGTTGTGTCGTCCAACTGCCTGGCTAGTCGGTTGTACAGCACCCTGGTGAAGACCTTGTACGCGGTCGGCAGGAGCCAGATGGGCCGATAATTGCTCAGCTGTTCGCGGTCACCCCTCTTGTACAGCAGCACTGCCTTAGCCGTCTTCCATTGATCCGGTGTTCGTCTCAGCGCCATGTAGCGGCTGAACATGGCATCCAGCCCTGGCGCCCAGTCTTTCTGGATGTTCTGGATCGTGTGCCTGACCTCACTGGTCAGCACTGACAGGGATGGCTGGTATGGCGTCGTGCTGCATTTCGGGCGGGTCGACTGGGGTCTTGCTGGCAAATAGGTCCGTGTAGAAACGGCTGCACTCAGCCTTGATGGCATCGGGCATCGAACAAACTTAACTAATAAATCCTCTACAGGAAAAAAACGGAGAATAACAGGGAGTAAAAATAGCACAACCACACTAAACATTAACAACATGGAACAATGAACTGTGGAAACTTATTTACACAGGGAGTAATGAGGTAATTAAATGAACAACAGGTGAATGTAATCAGTAACTAAGGGAACAAACTGGCACACACTAGGAAACTAGGTCAACTAACAATGACATGGAACACAGGCAAACAGGAACCGGGAAAACAGAACCAAAATACAATAGAAATAAACCAAAACAGAGCATAATTGTTACAGGTGAGCACAAGAGACTTTTTTTCATAATTTTATTTTTTCATTAAATATTCCAAACTATTGAGCAGTGCTATTAGATATGTATTATTATAAAATGTTAGACATTAAAAGAACACAATAATTTTTTTTAAATAAAAAGTAGATTTAAAATGGAAAAATATCTAACATTTTGACTTGACGGTCTATAGATATGTGTTAGTGTTTTTTAACCTCTACTGCCACTTTTAATCCAGTTTACAACTTTAAAAAAGAACAAAGTCTATCACACAACATAACTGAACACATATGAATCAACATAACCTCTGCCGTATAAGAAAGGCAACATCTGGGCCTTACGCTGACCTGCTGATTGCTGTGGTCTTAAAAGAGCCAGCAGTCAGGGATAATGGAATTGCAGTTGTGGTTTCAAAAGTGGGGAGTCCCCCTTGCTTTTCCAAGCCTGACTAAGAGCTTTCTCCGTGGGCTGAAGAACAGGACTCTGCCCTTGTCTGCCATACTGGATGTCTAGCAGCGTCTCGTTACCTTACAGTCCCCAGTCTCTGATTCACAGCTATGTTGAATGGAAATGTGATGAAAGTAGTTTATCACTCAAATATGCAGACATGAAACGACTCAATATACTACTGTTAGGTCTCTCTCTGTGAGGTCTTAGCCGGCGTTTATGACTAACCGTCTAAATACTCCAAACAGGAACCACACACACACCTTTCAAACTCTGGTATCTCTCACGTCCTAAACGACATAAAAAAAACATAATTTCCTTAATAACATTCCACTGAGGTCATCCCAAACAATGCAACCGGCCGGGCACCATCCTCTTGTGAAACAGCGCCAGCGAAACTATCCCAAGTATTTCCAGACTAACACTCGAGACATTCTTCCCGTTAGTCCTACACAAAGGTTCCCATCTCACCTTTGCAGGGGTTGAGTGATGTCATAACACACTCTGAGAACTTGCGCGAGGGATGTTTCCCTGACATTATGCTTTCCAGACCCGTGTTAAATAAAGCAGTATGAATGAGAGCCAGAGACGATGACTGGATTCGAAAGGAATACTCACCAATAAGAGCTGTAGATTTTCCTATTACTCTCTCAGGCAAAATGTAGACATATACCCACATTTATCTATACAAATCAAAAGTTTGGGGTCAGTATTATTTTTTAAATGTTTTTAAAAGGAGTCTCTTATGCTCACCAAGGCTGCATTTATTTGATCAAAAATACAGTGAAAACATTAATATTGTCAAATATTATTACACTTTAAAATAACAGTTTTAAATGTATTATTATTCCGATAATTTATTATTATCAATGCTGAAAACAGTTGTGCTGTTTAATAGTTTTGTGGAAACTGTGTATATGTACCCCAGTCAACATAGCCCATCTAAAAATCTCCATGCTATTCATGTCTCTATGATATATATACTGTATATATATATATATATATTAGCTGATTTGATCTTCTGGAAGGCAAAAAGAGTAAGTCTGATCATGCAAAACAATAACAGTATACTTCTCCATAACAAGATTAATTTGAGGTATCAAAGATGTCTGTAACACAACCGGTGTGGGATAAGTTACACCCTATATTTAATATTTACGATTAAGCGTTTGGTTCAAATCCCTTAACCCAAGTATGGCCAAGTGCTAGAGATGTTTGCCTTAGAGCAGTGGTTTTCAAACAGGAGGCCGGGGGCCCACTAGAGGGCCTCAACACAGGGGGCCTCAAGATGACTTAAAATTATTTAAAATTAGACAAAACAAGTATGAAAACAAGCTAAAACAACTACAAAAATCTAAATATTTCTCATTATTTCGTTATTTTTTATAATGAATATATATCTTTCTAGTTATGCCAAGCTCTACAATATTTTATGGGGTAGAAATTGTGAGTGTGTGTCATGAACAATGGATGGGGCCTTGAAGTCAAAAAAGTTGAGATCCACTAGAATTTTAGCTGAAACTATGTCTATCATGGTAAAATCTCTTTTTTTCTGTTCCCCTCTTCCGAATCACTCCTGTGAGTAGGCGATGACGTCACCCTGTAACGGGCCCCATTGTGATAAAATTGATTGTCTCAACGCCTTGCTCTTAATTCACTGAATGAGCCACTCAGGGGGATTGAAAAGACACGTCTAAATCACTATGATTCATACGTGGGACTGACACATCTGCGGCCACCCTACAGCATTCAAGTGTTAGACAGGGAACCTCTGCCCACCCCTGCCAAACATGAACTCACAACAGAGGAAAGGACCCTGACTCCGTTTGAATCCACTGAGTATGTGTGTCTGTATTAGATATGTTAAATATATAGATACATAACAGCAACCAAAAAAGTAAAACTCTTACCTCTTACGTGAGGTAGTTTGTGCCCAACGTTCATGCCCATAGAAGACATGCCCTAATCTGTAGGCAGTTGCGACAACAATAGCACAGGAGACTGTTAAAATAACCCCCACAATGCCGGCAAGGGGAGGATGATGTCATCATTACACACCTCTGAATACAAAGACATGCAGCACAGCCAGACGCACTGATCACACATGCACAAATACTACCCTGCACAATGTGAATGTCTTGGTAAATGAAACGTACTAATCCAATTTCTATTTGTGCATAAAATATGAGAGTGTTTGCATGCTTGTTGTCTCGTTTTCAGTCATACAGTAGACTAAACATACAGCGAGTCCAACTCCCACTGGAGTAGTTATGTGGACTCTCAAGTGCAGTTACATTTTTTTTCAAGTGTTGCTGGGAAAAAAAAATAGAATGAGGACGACAGAGAGAATTTGAAATATTGCAATTTTCAACTGATATTTTACAGAAATACTTTACAACAACATTTCAACTGAAGCACATTTACCAGCTTTAATTATAGACGTAATATATAAAAACATAAACGTAGGGGGAAATTGTAATGCTCAATAAATGTTGAATAATAAGCACAAAGCACTCACTGTAACCATATCCAGTATGTCCATGCATAATTCCTCTTTTCAGATTAACAGAAAGTTGCAGTAACATGGATTTTGTTTTCAATTGTTGCTGCATAGAAATAAAAAAAGAATGAGAGAACTTGAAATATTAGCACATCCAATGATATATTACAGAAATAATTTACAACAACATTTTAAATAAAGCATGTTTACCAGCTTCAATTATTAACGTAATATAATAGAGAAAATATACAATAGACATTTGCACTGCTTTTACGAAATTATACATTATTTTCTAAATTTATTTAAATGTACACTATGTAACTTTTGGCCCTCTAGCAGTTAAAAAAAATGCATGCATTTTGCGAAAGAACATTGTTTTGGTTGTGCTTCGGCTCTGCTCAAAACATTTACTAGGATTGAGAGATATAACCAGTTTAGTTTAGGTGGAAAGGATCTCAAGCTGACTGAAGATTACTGTAGCTGTACCCATTAATAGACACAGTACTCCCTTGAAAATAAATTCCAGCACAGCGCTACAACAACCATAATGAAACGACCCTTCACAAATAGGCCTATAATGCTTTACAATTAACTCTGTTAGAGAGTTACATATTTATCTGTTCAATAAAATACCTTACTCACCCATCGAGTAATAAAAACGGCATCTCTGTGTCGCTTTTACAACAATTCAAATCCCTCAGTTCTCGCCATCTCCAAAAAGCTAAGCCAATGTTGATTCTGTTTTTTTTTACGAGCTGTCACGTTCTCTTTTTCGCCAGCAGACTCTCCTCTGTTCTGCGTTTTTTTAAGCGGGTGATTCCCAGAGGTTCGAGATTTATCTGCTCCATGTCAACCTTTCTTGCTAGTTGTGACATCAACTAACCTATGCTACTACTTTCCGCAATTTTCCGCAAAAACCATCCCTTTTGGTCAAAATATAAACACTTAAAATATAGTGAATCAGGGTAAGACATAAACACGTTTTGGAGGAAGGGTTGATGATGTATATTGACTCATTTTAATGTTATTAATTTTGAACAAAAAAAGTTACATGGTGTACATTTAAAGGAATAGTTCACTTAAAAATGAAAATTCTGTCATCATTTACTCAACCTTAAGTGAGTATGAGTTTCTTCCTTCTGCTGAACACAAAGGAAGATATTTTGAAGAATGTCGGTAATCAAACCGTTGATGGACCCCATTGACTTCCATAGTAGGAAAAAAATACTATGGAAGTCAATGGAGTACATCAACGGTTTGATTACCGACATTCTTCAAAATATCTTCTTTCGAATGATATCTATCTTCTGTATGAAGAATTGTATACAGGTTTGAAACAACTTGAGGGTGAGTAAATGATGACTGAACTATTCCTTTAAGTGCAGCTCAAACATTCTGATAAAAATCTCTTTTTGTGTTCCACACAAGTAAAAAAAAGTCAAATACATAAGAAACAACATAACGATGAGTAAATGATGACAGAATTGTCATTTTTGGGTAACTTATCCCTTTAAATGAAATGGTGTGTGTTTTGTCTAAATTAAGAAATGGTAAACGGAGAAAACCTCTCAGGAATAATTTTGTTTTTTGGTCATTACGTGATTGTCTGGTCTAAAATACTCCACCACTAATGTGCTTTAAACACTTTGGTTAGTCTAAACCAGGAATTAACTTCAGTGTCTAGGAAGCAAGCACAATACGTGCACCAATGAAACAAATGCCACATGATTTGGTAAGACAGCATAAATGTACATTAAATATGCAAGGCTGTAGAAAGAAATATTGTTTGGGGTTTGTGTAATGGATCTGGGCTGGTAACTCAAAGATAGGTTCAAATCCTCAAGAAGGACAATCCATTGTACTGCCCTTGAGTAAGACTACTACATCAAAACCGTGGGGAAGAGCAGGATAACTGTAATGCTAAATAAATGTTGAGCAATAATTTAATTCACTCACTGTAACCGTATTGGTATATGCATGCATAATTCTTCCTCGCAGAACTGCAGAAAGTTGCAGTAAAAGTTTATATTTTTCTAATTATTTGATCGAGTAAAAGTATCTTAAGCAATTTTCTTTTTTATGGTCACAACTTTATTTATACGTTTTTGGTTCTGATCTGCTAGGAATTTGCTAAAAAAAAAAAATGATCCTGTATGATTGTTAGTCTCCTTTAGACCATTAAAAATTAAATATATATGTTTACAGAGCTATTTCATTTACTGTTAAAATAAAGTAGCCTTTGTCTACTTCTAGTTTAATTACAATTTATTTGACACAGGTAATGAATACTCAAATGTTTGGAGAAAAATGTTAGCTTAAGGCTAAAGAGTTAAAAAAAAGTTTTATAATTATCCCTGTGGTCTCTGACCACCTTCCAAAATAATCAACTGTCTAGTACAAAGACATAGCTTGAACATACTTATTTTCACAAATCTTCTTAAAACAATTTCAAAAGGCCGCCTTTCCACTAAACTGCATGCCATATAGCTATAAGTTCTAAACGGTATAGTTATATGTGTATGTGTGTGTGTGTGTGTGTGTGTGTGTGTGTGTGTGTGTTCTTGTCTGCTTAAGTCAGCATACATTAGAGCAAAGACTCAGAATAAGCACAGTGACATCACTGCATGTGGCTTGATCCCAAAAAAACACCTCAATGGTATTGTGTGTTTGGCTTTCATGATAGCTTGTGTGTGTGTGTACAATAGAGACAGAAAGAAAGATAACTGGACGATAAATCAAATCAGTAAGCAAAACCCTGTTCTGATGAAAAGAAACGTTTTTAAATTTATTACCTTCACTACTTCATTTGATTTATGCCATTTATACTCGGAGTGTTTGCTGTTGTCTTTTCACTACTGCTGATATCCTTGAAAACTTTTATGAAAAAAATATTAGATGGAAAGTAATAAAAATTGCGTTATCATTTACTCACCCTCATGTTGTTCCGAATCTGCATGACTTACTTTCTTCCATGGAACACAAAAGGAGAGGTTAGGCACAATGTCAAGTCCAGTCAACGTTATTTCTATAGCACTTTATACAACACAGATTGATTCAAAGCAGCTTCACAGTGATATACAGGAAAATAATGATTCACTGATACAAACAGAATTCAATTCTGATGTAAAGCAGCTTGAACAAGAGAAAAGTGTCATTTACATGTCCACTGTATACAATGTCCAACTGTAAAAAAATGTTTTTCAAAGTATGTTTACAAGAAAACAAGATTTCAGCCAATTTTCCATTTAATTCAATGCGTTTTCTTTGTCAATAATTGTGCAATTTACTAGCAATTTTTTCTACACCTTTTTTCAGCGAAGCTGCTCTTTTCTACACAAACAAAATGGGGACAAACTAAACTGAGGTCTCTATTAATTTTCATTGTATGGAATCCAAATTCTGTTAAAGCTGAAACATGCCAGTTTTCAATCTATGTACAAACGTAGACAATGTGAAAATGGATATGGGGTGGTCTCCTGGAAAATCAACAGATATGTCAATCATTTCAGTTTAAACTGACACTGAATTTACCACATGCACAATGACCAATCATCATGATTTTAATATCCAGTAAGCACTCACCAATACAAACAATGCCACGCTCCACGACCTATTAATTAGAACATAAAACAGGTCCCATAAAGCGCCCGTGCCTCACCCAATATAAGCCAGGAAGTTTGATTGAACACGGGCCCGAACCGATCCCGCGCACACTTCATCTATCACAGGGCCTCACTGAGAACGCACGTCTCGAGGGAGAGAGCCAGTTCATCTCGCGGAGCCATCTCTATTGACCTCTGCTGTCGCTGTAAAACAAACAGCCATCTGTAAAAAGCATCCTGACAAAATATTTACTGTGAATGACAAATGACCAAATGGGGCGGGGGGGGGTTTGGCTGGCCAAAGGAAAGCCTGTGCACAGTTAACTGCCACTAACTGGCCATGACAAAACTAAAATGGGAGCTTTCTAGACGTCTGTGGATTGAGATTGATTTATAACAGGGAGATAAGAGGTTCGGTGGCCAAAAAAAGAAAGATCTGATGACTGTTAGAACAGAGGTTCTCAACCTTGAGGTCACAACCCTATGTGTGGTAACCAGACGTTCTCTTTTATGGCATATTTATTTCAAGTTTCATTTTGCTCTATATTTTGAAGACCCTTTGAAAATAATTTTTCCAAAAGGTATGTCTTTTAGTCCATGTATGTTTTTAGGCCATCTATGCTAGTGTACAAAAACACAGATGACTCATTCTGCACTGCACTGATCTTTATCCAATCAAATGCTCTCTAGAATGTGCCTTTTCCCATACCATTCATGTTGTCTTTAAATATGCCAACCCGATCTCAACGTAACTATTTTACAAGGTGGCGATTTTGTATGAATTTGTGATTCATGTGAAGTAAGCCGATCACAATAAAATGAATGAATTAGATTCATACATACAGATCCATAATTATCCACCAATATGGTGCCAAATCACCAAAACATAGCCTACAAATTGCCATGAGTGTGTTGAATATGCAGCTTAAAATTTTTTTAATATAAAAATATTCTTTTGACATTAAACACATTTCTTCAAAGCTACACTACTTCTAACTGAATGCTCATGTTGCGCAAGATGCTTAAAATAATAATAAAAACTGCTAAATTGTCAAATATAAAATCTGTTGTTTTTCTTAAAACAGGTTGTCACCCTAAAGTGTATAACTTAAAATTATTTTACATGGATGGGGTTAACCAGAATTTTTCCCTGGGTTAAAAAGACAGATGGAGAGGGAAATTTTGAAGCAGAACATTTTTATGGTCTCTTAATGGAAGGATACGCAAATACAGAAGGTGTACTTTGATTGCTTAAAGGGTTAGTTCACCCAAAAATGAAAATTAAGTAATTAATTACTCACCCCCATGCTGTACCAACCCCGTAAGGCCTTCGTTCGTCTTCGGAACACAAATGAAGATATTTATGATTAAATCTGAGAGGTTTATGACTGCTACATAGGCTCCCTAAGGGAATGGCACCGGACGGCCCAGAAAGTCATTAAAGAAAATGTTTAAATATTCCATGTCACAACAGTGGCTCAACTATAAGTTTATCAAGCGACGAGAATACTTTTTGTGCGAAAAAACAAACAAAAATAACGACTTTATTCGACTATTCCTTTTCTTCCTTGTAGGCCTGAAACGAGACTTCAAGAGATTTCCACGACGCGCACGCGCGAGAACTTAACTGAAGTAGTTGAAGGAGATCGCAATTCTCGCGCATGCGTCGTGGAAATCTCTTGAAGTCTCGTTTCAGGCCTACAAGGAAGAAAAGGAATAGTCGAATAAAGTTGTTATTTTTGTTTGTTTTTTCGCACAAAAAGTATTCTCGTCGCTTGATAAACTTATAGTTGAGCCACTGTTGTGACATGGAATATTTAAACATTTTCTTTAATGACTTTCTGGGCCGTCCGGTGTCATTCCCTTAGGGAGCCTATGTAGCAGTCATAAACCTCTCAGATTTAATCATAAATATCTTCATTTGTGTTCCGAAGACGAACGAAGGCCTTACTGGGTTGGTACAGCATGGGGGTGAGTAATTAATGACTTAATTTTCATTTTTGGGTGAACTAACCCTTTAAGACACGTGAAGACTTGCATTTGAACTTGACATGCATATGCAAATTACTCACCCAACCCAAACACCTGTTGAAAACTGCTGTAGCCTAGGCTATGTTTCAAGTTTGAAGACGGACCATTTCCTTCCCAGTTTACTAGAGTAATTTGTCAAGTAGCCGGACCGGCTAAAAAAGCGACGGGATCATTACAAACATACGGCAGCGCGCAGGCTCGGCGGAGACCGGAGAAGGACTGACTGGGTGTGATGTGATCTGTATGAGGTAATGGCGGGAAAAGGTAGTGAGGTAGTTTTTATGGCCCTGGCTCGTGCCTCCCCTGCCTCCAGCTGACACTATCGCGGTGTAATGAGAATAAATGTGATTCCAGCTCCGAGATGTCCAGCAGCCTGCACCTTCTGCGAGTTTCTCTGGGAGGAGTGTGTGTGTGTGTGTTTAGGGAGTGGAGCGCGCGCTGTTGATCAAATGACCGCCAGTAAATCAAATCATTACGATGTCCCCCAAGAGAAAAACGCAGGCTTACAATGGCTGCTTTTTTTTGCCATTTGATTTTTCAAAAACGAAGACGTCATCCTCTTCTCGACCGTCCCCTTGAAGAGACAGGTAATGAAAGGAAAGGAGAGTGGATGGGGGTTAACAGTTGCCCGTACTGATTCGCCCTGAGGCTCCGTTTTTAAATGATTTGCACTGGGCAGCGAGAGCAAAAATTCTGCCTGACTTCACCCGTTCGGTAACGTGCCAAAGTCACCCAATGATGATGACATCATAAAGGATGATGTAATCCAAGAATTCCAGACTAGCTTACCCCTCATGCCTATTTTCAGAGTCAGAAAACTTTTCCAAACGAATAGCACTAGGGTAAAAAAAAAAACGAATCCCTCAATTACATTTAATCTAGATGCCAAACGCGTTTGCAAATCTCATGGAAAACAAAGGATAGGTTTGGATTTACAAACTAGGCTACAACATGGGGTGGCTTAACAATCATTACAGCAACTTTTTAACGATATAGCATTATGCACTGGAAATTATTGTTTATCATTTTTATTCTATCATATCTTTTAATATAAATTGCATTTGAACTTTGGAACGGCAGCTAGGGGAAAAAAAAGCTTTATATAAAGCTTTTATATTTAATACCACTAGATTCATATTGGTCTGTCATTACAACTGTTCAACACAATTTTACACCCTTATTGGATATTCTATCAAATTGTATATTGAATACAGCATTGCATGTAACATACATAGCTAACTGATTTTTGGAGCAACTTACCAAGTCAAAATAGTGCAGCTTACACTGACAATAATGCTACATATCCTCCTGGGACCCAGGAATAGACTTTTAATCACTGTAGTGGACATTATATTTTATATTTTAGTGTCGTGTAAAGAGCACGTTTAGGGCTTTTCAGAGATACCAAATGTTTGGAGGTTTCACCATAAAAACAACTTAATGACTGAGATTACTGACATGTAGCTGGTCAAGTTTACACTCTTATGGAAATATGATCATATTTTGTTATTATCATTTAAAACTGACATATTTTCAAATTGTTTGTCATAAATCAACATCTCAGGAAAATGTTATATGGTTTCTAATCAAAATATGACTTTCTGTTACAAAACAGGGCATTGATTTCTTGTTCGCTGTAGTGGACACCAGTACTTAAAGCATGTTTATCAGGCATTTTTGGTGACACGAATAGGGAAATATTCCTATGAAATATTAGATATTATTAATACAATGTTGCCAATTATAACTCCCATATTACACTTATTTTTTCATTACATGTTGCCCCAAGAAACACATTATATGCAAATTAGCTACGGTGTATACATTGTATTGAATGGGAATGGCATTTATGGCCATTTTACCCACATATTGCATAAAGTAAAATGGTATTTCAATTCATTCCATTATATCTTTCATAAAAAAAGAGATTTAAAAAAATCCAGAAACCAAAAAATTGATTGGTGAATGAAGAAAAATTGCTACACTACAGTGGACATAGCATAACACATGAATGAAATATCTTTTTTTTTTTTTAAATCCATTTGTTTCTTATGCTCTTAACAATGTAATTACATGAAAAATATACTTTTGAATTGACTAAATTGAATAAACTTTTTCAAAACTATTTTTTTCTGGGTCTCAGTAATCAGTTTTCAAATCATCTACTTTTCAAATCCGTGCTAAACAAATAAAATCTATATCGTATTGTGTTCGCCCCAAAATGAACATTCAGTCACCATTTACTTGTCCTTGTGTCGTTCAGTGGGGTTTTTCACTGACAAAACATTTTTTAAAGTAACTTCTTTTGTGTTTTCCGAAGAAGAAAATAAGTCATACAGGTTTGGAGCGACATGAGGGCGAGTAAATGATGACAGAATTTAGATTTTTGTGTGAACTATTCCTTGAAGTTAGCTGCACTATTGAATTAAATCAATAACCATGCACCTTGAATCCAAAAGTCCCTAAAAACTGAAACAAAGCTGATAGTTAAAGTGTAGAAGTGGGTGTGGTTTTCTGTGGGTGTATAGGAAGCTCTCGCTCACCTCTGTCCCGAGGCTAACCCTCCCACTCACCCACCTCAGTAAGCATGACCCTAATTCAAACCATGTGCCTCCAAATTGAAAACATGGTTTCAAAATGGGGTATTTGCTTTTTCACTGACTAATGTCTCCCAGGAGACACCTTCAGCCGGTCCAATTGTGTCAGAAAGAGGGGCAAGGGGCAATGTTGAGTGTTCATAAGCCTTCAGTTAAATGCTCTTGCATGAGGTTAAGTGAACACAGCACTGCACATACATGGAGTGTGTTAGAATCCCATCCGGAATGATTTCTGACACCAAGGCTTTATTTCAGAGCAGACACCTGAACGCTGGTGTGTACGCAATATAAACTGTGAGATAAATTATCCTCTAACGTTTGTTGAGCCTGCGGGTGTGTGTGTGTGTGCGTGTGTGTGAAAGAGAGAGGCTGGGAGTGATTTGAGTTATAACACCCAAACCCTAAGAAAATAATCCAAAAAGAGGATTGCTGTAACCTGATTTGCTTTCTTTACACGGCAATGGTCGGGAGAGGTGGAAAAATAAGTCACGGTTGTAAAAGCAGAACTTTGAACGGCACATGATAAACTTTACATTTGTAGGACGGGTGTTCCTACAGGCCTCGTATTGCTGAAACTTAATGCAACGGAGTATTTATCAGACTCTGACTTAGACAAAGCACTGATGACAAGAAGTAGAAGATGTTATAGGTCCAGTCCACATCGTCATTTAGGGATTCCGCAAACAAAACACAAATTTTTTTCTTGAATTAGATGCCTGGAAACTTTTCAAGCCCTTCACAGGTGCTGAGCTCAATTTTAGTCTGTGGTTCAAAACAAGAGTTTTCAGTCACAACCTCAGGATTGTGGTCAGATTAGTCAGACAATGATACATCTTGTAACCAGAATGAGGTTTCTTGATGTTGTGAAGGCTCAATTTAAAGTAAGACTCATGAACAATAAGAAATAAAGAGATTCTGAGAAGGTTAATGTGATTGAAACTGATTGAAAGTTTGATTTGATACCCCAAATTCACCTTCCCAAGGTGATGTCATGGCAACCACGGAATGACCTCAGAATTGGATTACATCATATTCTCGAGCAAAGAAAAGGGTTCTTCCCTACGCTTGACTCACGCCGATAATGAATCTCAATTGTGCGACTATGACCGTGTGTCGTTCTTTTTGCATTTTTAGTGCACCGCTTTTATAATGCAAATATGAAACCAATCACACACAGACAAGATAAACTGTTGTTAATGTGAGACCCTCGCAGACGGAGTCGAGTCAGGGGCAAATAACTCGGAAAGCAGTTTACGGCTGCAGTTTAGACCCGGTTTCTCCTAATCCCAATTGGAAAAAAAGAATATCCATTCAAAAAGCTATTAAGCCCAAAAATAAAAATTTGTTTGAATTTCAAAAAGTGGCTCCTAACCAGACAGATGATACAGGAACCCTCAGTATATTTTATAATAACTTTAACAATATAATCATACATTATACAAGCATTATAGAACATTAAAGATTAGTCAATAGCTAGAAATGACATGAGAATTAAAGTTATATTTAATTTAGTTTGTATTTTATAGGCCTACATATATTCCACTTGGACTAGCAGTTGAAAACTCCGACTTTAGTCATTTTTAATTGTTCTTAAAAAAACAACAACAAAGAAATCACTGTAGCCACAAATTCTGTAAAAAAAAAAACATTTACAGAAGTGTTTTGATGACCCTCCTTGAGTCCAAGCACAATAGTGGCCATCAGCTTCCTGTTTTCTCGTAATGACGGACTTACTCACAAAAGAGTCAGAGCCCATTCTGTTGGGAAATGAGTCTATAGCATATAGGGAACTTTACTATCTCATAACTTTCACAGAGGAATGAATGTGCTTTGGATTCAAGGAAACACTTAAATCCACAATGCAAGTATTGATAGCTAGTCTAAAACAACAACAACAAGAAAGGGTCTGACGTCAAAGGAGAAACTTACACAGAGTGCTTTAAAGACCCTAGAAACAAATATATAGATCTGAAGAGCCTATAATGTAATTTAACAACTTTAAGAACCAGCCAACTCAAGCCATAATGAGTTTAAATCAAGGGCTAGCGAGTTTAATTCCAAAATTGGTTTGCGGGTCACTGATAATCTTCACATAAATTGGATGAAAATATTTGTTTGATTATTTTTTTTCTTCCAATGCGGTCTTAAAAAATAAGGTTCTTTATTGGCATTGATTGTTTCATGAAGAATCTTTAACATCCATGGAACCTTTCCACGGCACAAATGGTTCTTTATAGTGAAAAAAGTTTCTTCACACATGGTTCTTTTAAGAACTGTTTGCTGAAGGTTCTTTATGGAACCGGAAATGGTTCTTCACTGTGAAAAAAACCCTTTTGGAACCTTTATTTTTAAAAGTGTAACTTGGTTTAACATGATTAAATAGTTAATTTGTGTAAAAACTGGAGAGAAAAAAATGGGACATGTGTCCAAATGATGACATTAATACTTAGGAGTAACAACTTTATGGAATTTTGTATTTTTTTGTAACTGTGTTACACACACACACCATCTAAATATTACAATACACAAATAGTCAATAATTCAAAACAATCTCTCTTATAGATCTCACAACAAAAAAATATATGGTTCTTCACAGCAAGAGAACCATTGAAAAGTGTTTATTCTTCACAGTGCCCAAGAGACTGGCTGTAATTATGTACTGAAACTTATGTGACGCACAGCTAACAAAATAGTTATGGATGATAAAAGGCATCAACTGTACCTGTGCTGTGCCGTTTTGTTGCTTAGGAACACAAAATCCCCAAAACTGAATATTTGGCTCTCCTAAACTCTAAGGGTATTTTCAGAGTACAATGTGAAAACATTACGTTTTAGGTAAAAGATCATTGTACAGTTGTTGACTGATGATAAAGTATTAATTATACTGAGAATCTGAACATCTAAAATGAAAGTGATTAGCATGAAATGCCATTCTATGGACCTGAAGTGTAATGAACTCTTTCCATGCCATTATGGAATTTTGGACACCATGCTTCATCGCCATTGATGTTATTTATAACTGAAGCATTGCTTACGCACATGTAAGCTATCGCGATCATCAACATTAAACAGCATATAAATCAAAACTGCCTAATGTTACCAAATAAAATATCAAACTCATGAAGAGGTACAGGAATGTAAGCTGTGGGGGTGTTGATGGACTCAATCTACTCCATCTATGTTTTGATCATAATTCTGAATCCAATCCAGATAGTGTTTGAAAAATGTGTTGCTTTTTTTAAATGAAACTTACCCACAATAAAGTGTTGATAAAAAAAGAATGCATGAAGCTAGAATAAAATATTCTGGGGGCCATGAAAGTTTTGTGAAAATTATCATAAATGCTGGTGCTTGCTGGCAACTTTTAAAAAAAAAGTGGGGGGGAAGGAGTTAAGTAGAGTAAATATCTAAAAGATTAAGATTCACTGTTATGGAATGTACTTAAACACTAATAGAGATCACTTTTTCTTTTCTAAAAAATGAAACGCACTGCAAAAACATTACAAATCTCAAACCACCACAAGTCACGAAGATTCTCGTGACTTCCTTCAAGCCCATTTCAGCTACAGGCCGTGATCGTGAGAGGTCCCACCACACCCTTCTGAGTCTATTTTTAAGGTTCTCAGAACTAAAAATAACTCCATTAATTCGGTTTCTTTAGTAGAGGGAGCATCTGGAAGGCTGAGCGTGGGCACCAGGGTTCGATAAGATCACTCACGGATGCGTCACCCTCCCTCTGATTGGATAATGAATCATACATTGAGACCGAAGCGTGCGGGAAAGCCCCGCAGTGAAACACAGTGGAGGTTCTATTCAGTGTGAGATTGAGCCCCGGAGATAGTCGTCTAGGGGCCGAACCCACCACACACACACACAGAGCTGGAGAGTAAGGGGTCATCACCCACCACCCACTCGCAGGGTGAGATTTCTCTCTCTCACACACACACACACACACACACACACACACACTTCCAGTCAGCCCCACTGCTCTCACAACAACCCAGAGTCCTCATCTGGCCTCATCAGGGAAAAGAAAGAGGGGAGAGATGAATAGAAAGAAAAAGTCGAGGGAACAGCGTGACCCCGCAGGAATATACACATCATGTCCATGCAAAACAGAGGAAGATGAGAGTGGAAAGAAAAAAATTAAGTGTAGATCAAGAGTATAAGATGCTACGGGAGACCGAAGGCATGTTGATGTTGCTCAAGATGGAAGTTGTCACAATGACTGTATCTTACTATAACTGCAGCCTATAAAGCCGATTTAAATCACAGATGAAATCATACATTGCAGTGGTTTTGTATGCTGGTTCGAAACACCCATTAAAAACTGTTGCAAATTTGGAGCATTTATAAATTATGAATAATTTGTGAAAATTCTAACATCATATTTTGTCATATAGTTGCTTGTGAACATAATAAAGTATATTTTAAACAAAAGTCAAATTTAATTTAATTATAAATGAATTCATTTCTGTAATGATGCAATATTTTTGAATGATACTTTTTACATTGTTGATGTTTCATAAATGGGTCACATTATTTTGAAAAACCTGTAATATGCTATTTCATGGCAGCTTTCCATTGGGACAACTTGCCCAGTTACATTTCTTTATTTTCTGCCCAATAAAGATAGAAATGTTCAATAGATTTTTTTATTTATATATTTAGCGAAGATTTGAAAATGCATACTGTCTGAAAGATTTTTTTTAATGTTTTTGAAAGAAGTCACTTATATGCTCACATTTATCTGACCAAGAATACAGTAAAATATATAGCCTGCATATATTATTACAATTTAAAATAACTGTTTTCTATTTTAATATATTTTATAATATAATTTATTCCTGTGATGTCAGAGCTGAATTTTCAGCATCATTACTCCATTCTTCAGTGTCACATGATCCTTCAGAAATCATAATATGTTGATTTGCTGCTCAAGAAACACTTATTATTATTCTCAATGTTAAAAACAGTTGTGCTGCTTAATATTTTTATTGACTCTATTGATATTTTCAGGATTATTTGATGAATATAAAGGTCAAAAGAACAGCCTTTATTCAATTTAGATTTTTTTAGTATAAAATTATTTACTGTCGAATACTGACTCCAATATTTTGCATCATTACTTTTTTGCTGTGGTTTCATATCTTATCCTTTATTTAACCAGGTGAAAACTCATTGAGATTAAAAATCTCTTTTACAAGAGAGACCTGGTTATAGATATATTTTTTTTAAATCAGAAAAACCTATAAGCTTTACATTGGGAAAACTTACCCAGCGGTATCTTATTTTGTGGGCAATAATGGTAGAAATGTTCTGTATTTTTAATTTTAAGTATTTTCTAGCCAAACCTAAACAACAGAAATAGATTAAAAAGTGTGTCAGCTTGCCCCAGTCTCATCTATACAATATATATATATATATATATATATATATATGTATATATATATATAAAAAAAAGAATAGTATGAACTCGCATCAGGTGGAGATAAAAAAGAAAAAACACAAGAGATAAAGGGACGAGGGAAAAAATGTAAATACAAGAGGAGAAGATTGAGACACTCAAACACAAGTAACACAAGAAAGTCATTAGAATTAAGTGTCGACAATGTCTAAAAAGACAGTGTTTTGGCGAAAGAGAGACAAAGACAGACAGTTACGGACCCCCAACAGCGCCTGGCCTTCTCCTCTGATCCTCCTCTCACACAACACTCATCCTTTTACTCATCTGTCTGGGTCTGCTCTGCCATGTCCCAGGAAGTGACATAATAGCCCAGCTATCCAACTGTCTATAGTCACAGCGCTGGCTTCTCATTGGCCTGTCAGGAGCCCACAGTGGTTCAACCCAGACCTCCATGAGCCTGGGGTTGCCGAGTTCAATCGGTCTTGTGGATGTGGATGCTAAATAACAGCAAACAACAACGTCATGAGACACCAGCCTCAGACAGGGCACAAAAGACAAGTTTTCTCCTCAGAAAGTTTGTGATTGGTCTGATGATGTTTGAGGGGGAAAAAAATTGTTAAAGAAAATTAAACTTTTGACTTGGAACTTGGAACTAGGATGTGTATTTATAAACACTTATGGTTAAAATGGTTAGAGCACTCTTGGAAAAAAAAGATCTTTATAGACCCTTAAATGGTGATACTAGCAGGCGCTTTATAAAACCTTTTAGGGGTTCACATCATAGGGTCATATTATATGTTTAAATTTTTTTTTTAAATAATTAATTAAGCAGCCTGTAAACATACTTTATCACTAGAAAAATAACTTGTTAAACATTATGCAATAATTTAAGACATTTCTCCTATACCTTTTTGGTATAAAGGGTTCTTTAAAATTGAGTTAAGAACCCTATATATTGGGTTCTTTATATAGAACCCCATTTAAACTTTTTTTTTCTAAGAGTGGTACTTGAATCAGATGAGAAGATCTTTAGTAGAAAACGGTCTTCAATGGGTTTCCAAAACTGAAGGATATTAGCCTACAAGGTAAAATTAGACGTTTGCCCGTTTTAACTGACTCAGCTGTTTTTAATTCAGTTTTAAGTGGTCATCAACACTTCCTCTGTTGGATGGTAAATCTTTGTCATTACTCACCATTAGGACAATCTTTACAGCTCCACGCACAATTTCAGATGTGGAACAGATGACACATGATTCCCTCTAATAATGAATTCCCAAACCTGAGAGATTTTGAATTTGAGTCGTATTCAGTGAAACCACAAAACCCATAACACGTGTGAATGGCGCCCTCTATTGATCAGACTTGATACTGACAATCTCACAAAATATTCATCATCCTAGACTAAGTGGTTCTCAACCTTTTGGACTGAATTATATATATATACACATTTCAGTTTACATTAGTTTCAGTTTTAGTTTAGGTTGAGTTTACGCTAGTTTATTTTAATATAATAATAATGTATTAATGAATATACTTTTAAGTCATCTTGAGGCTTCCGTGCAGTTTTCTGAGGACCCCCGGTTGAGAAACACTGTTCTAGACCTTTAATACATTCACTAGCTTGTCCTTTTGAAATGTAGGCCTACACTACATAAGATTATCAAATAGATGTTTTCTTTAACAGTATTTTACATCATTCGCCATATTTCTTTGAAGTAATTCCCCCATGATTTGATATTTTATTATTTGAATGTGTACATAGGCCTACATAAGTGTAACATAATTGATCAGCACTAGTAAAAATTGAATACTTGAAAAATCTTCAGACATAGGGCTCAAGGCAGCTTAAATTAGTATAAAGATGGTTTTGGGCACCATCTAGTGACAAGAGATGATTCAATACATGTTTAAATTCCTCTAATTGATTCACACAGCAAAATGATATACAGATGAGCCAAAACATTATGTATATACTCTGGTATATCACAGGGGGAGCGAATATCATTGATCATCTCCTACCAAAGCCAAATATTACGGTCTGGGAAAGTTAGATGGTAAATCAGTTCTCATAATCAACGTGTTTGGATGCAGGAGAAATCGGCAGGAATAAAAATCTAGGGGACTTTGACAGGGGTGAAATTGTTATGGCAAGGCCACAGTAGAAGGTCTACTGTGGCAAGTCACACAAAATTTCAATGATGTTATGGGAGGAAATGTGTGCGCTGTTTACCTGGGGAAGTGATGGCACCAGGATGCACGGTGGGGCGACGACAAGCCGGTGGAGGGAGTGTGATTCTCTGGGCAATTGTTCTGTTGGGAAACTCCGGGTCTGGTCATTTATGTGGATGTGAATTTCACACGGGCCACCTACCTAAACATTGTTGTAGATCAGGTACACCCCTTCATGACAATGGTGTTCCCTGGTGGAAGTGCCCTCTTTCAGCAGGATAACGCAGCGGGCCACAGTGCACATATTGTTCAGGAATGCTTTGAGGAACATGAAGAGTTCAAGGTGTTGCCCTGGACTCCAAATTCCCCAGATCTCTACATTTGAGCATCTGTGGGATGTGCTGGACCAACAAGTTCATCGGCTTCACTTCGCAACCTACAGGACTGGTATGATCTACTAACGTCTTGGTGCCAGATCCCACAGAACACCTTTAGAGGTCTTGTAGAGTCCATGTCTCAGTGTGTTGGCGCTGTTTGACAGCACGCAGTGGACCAACAGCATACTGGGTGCTAATAATGTTTTGGCTAATAGTGATTCTGATTGAATTGGAATGATCAAACAAACAAAAAAAAGTAAAACCTGGAATTCATAATCAAATATTTAAGACTAACAAGGTGAGTTGTAACACTGAAAATGATTTTATTTGGAACATAATTACACTGTAATGTCATAATCCTTTAATTTCACAAATACACAAACACAACATGCATTTATATACTCCCCTCCCCCACCCAAAACACTCCTTAACTCTTTTTTTAGCAGATGACAAAGGCGGCCACACCAGACCATCCCGAGGTGTGACAGCCATCCCATCCGCTGAGTTGAGAGTCGATTCAGCACTAGCAGCAATTAGACTTGATTTACCTGTACAGTCAGCGGAGTACAGACTCATGATACTGGCATGCGTTGAGAGAATGTTGTTCTGTCATCCTTAGGCTTGAGTACTGACTGGCGCAAAACAATAAATATGAAGACAACTCTCAAAAAGCTGGAGATATAGACAGCTTTCATCGCAAAACACTTCTTGTGAAGATCAACACCATCAATCAGAATCGGATTTCACATTTATTGATGATTCACGGATAGTTCTTGGCTTGTTTCTTTTCTAAGAAAAGGTGTTATTATTTATGAGCTAGAGGTAGTTCCTTAGAATTCACAAATCTCTCCATCTTCAGATATCAGGGAAGGAGTTAGATAGCTCCCTCAGTCTGCGAGTGGTCACCGTGGACGAGAGATTGTTTTCATCTCGCACACATGCGAGCAGGTTACCGACAATATGTCGAAGACAGTCCCGAAGTTCCCTCAAATCTCTATTAGAGCAAGAACCTTCTGCAATAGCCATTCTCAAGCATATGTTTTTCAGCTCAACACTGTCCTGAAAGAAAAGACAAAAAATATGATTAATTCAAAAAAGAGGCTAGATATAAATCACATTCAAGTAAAGCCATGAGTTTAGCATCCACATACTATAAACAGTAGGCTATATGCAAACACTCTTACAAAATAAAGGCTCCAAACGGGGATTTTCACAGAGATGCTATAGAAGAACCATTTTGACTTGGTGTGAACATTTTAATAATCTGAACTACCCTTTTTTCTATAAAGAAGCTTTTGTGGAATGGAAAGGTTCTATGGATGATAAATATTCTTCATTCATGGAACCAACCGTAGATGCCAATATTGAACCATTATTAAGAGTGTATAGGCCTATACTTAATCACAATTCAACCCAAACACTGTATAATCAGCACGTGTGGAAACACATAGCCTACTGTTTAAAAAGCCTTTTTGAAATAAAATATTTTTCATTTGCTTCGAATGCATTTGATTCCAATACGTCCACTGCGTTATTTAATAGTTTAATGGCGTACTATTAGACCACAATAAATGAATAATCCAACATAGGTAGCCTGATAGACGTAATCATTTGACAACAACTGTGTCGTTATAACACAAAATTTACACTATATAGACTACAGCAGAAACACAAAAACATCTTACCTTACGCTTGAGCAAACTCTTCTCGTATGAAACCTCTTTTATAAAGTCTTCCTCGACAGATATGAGCTGTGTCAGTATCTCGAGCAGTCGTGTGAGGCAGCTCTCTCGAGCTCTCTCCGCGATGGTCTTCATCCTGCGGGGCTCCTTCATCACATCGCCCGGGCGAACCGCGACTTTACCGGCCGATAAAGCACCTGAACACTGGCCTTCGCCATCTGCATTACTGGCTGTGGCGTGAGCTCGCAGTTCATGAAGGATGTTTAAGGCATCGATCTGATGTGTTAAAGAGCAGAGCCCCATGTCTATCACCTGGTCACCGACAGATCGGCAGCATTGAGCACAGTCACACAATGATGCGAGAGATACGAGGCTCTGGTCGAAACAACGTGACAAATGACCGGTTTTAAGTGTTTTTTTCTTTTTCTGGAGAAGACGGTTTCTTCAACGACTTCCCCATTGTTTTGTGTCTGGAGTGGATAAGCACTTGCTTACATATGCAAATGCGACCTGATAGTCCTGCCTCCTTTATTTGAGTTGCTCAGAAAGCGGTTAACTGGGGGTGGGGATGGTTGTTTCACACACCTACACGGGCGATACAACCGTTTGTTTCCAATAAACACACAAACGCATGAATTTCAAACAACACATCAGGTAGCCTAATAAAACGAAACCTGGTACATTAATATTTTAGTTTCATGAACTTTGGTCTTTGACCGAAATTATAGCCTAAACATCTGCTACACTTGTGTCACGCAGATCTTATGAATTCCACATCTTCAAATCCCTACATGAATGTTGAGTGAAGGATGATTTGAGGACCAGCAAACCTGCACTATGTGAGAATCACAACCACACGGGACTGTCCAAGCACACACCACAGAAGATGCATGTTCTGTTCCGTTAAGGCTTGCATATAGTTTCCTTTTGTTACCGACATTCTTCAAAATATCTCCTTTTGTGTTCAGCAGAAGAAAGAAATTCATACAGGTTTGGAACATCTTGAGGGTGAGTAAATTATGACAGAATTTTCATTTGTGGGTGAACTATCCCTTTAAATGATAATATAGCCTACCCTACTCTTTTTCTGTTTCCCCCCACCCCACAGCATATTTGTTGAATACATTGACAACAATGGCTGTTGGTTCTGGCTCTACTGTTATTTATTTTTATTTTTTTTTCATTTAGCAAAAACAAAATAATGAAAAAGGAGAAGAAAGGCAGATTTGCAATACTTGATGAAACCAAAGTCATGCGATTCCAGTGATCACAGCTGACAATGTCTAAACAGACAGGGAGTGCTTGCATTTCACAACAAAGCCTCAAATCTAAGACTTCATCTGAAATGAAAGTCCCTAATCAGCATTTTTTTTTTCAGGCACTAAAGGGTCAAAAATATGGACAACACTCTTTATTACTACTATACACATTTTGATAAGTCATTACAAATTTTAAATAACACACTAATTAAATTGTCTACAAAACTTATTTTAGGCATGAAGCATAAGCTTTTGGATCAAAAGATTTCATAACATGCAGTCAAGCGTGTCAAACATTTTGATTGTTGGTTTATTTATACTTCTGCAGAGACATATTCCAGTAATCAATAAGCGAACCAAGACTTTTTTTTTTTTTTTGCAGTTCTATTCTTTACAAGGTGTAATCAGTTAATGCATCTTTCATTATATTATTATATTATATTCCTATAGACTACCTGGTTATTCATAGTATGAAATGAAACAAATCCAGTTCCAATCATACACTGAATGCTTTAATTAATCTGGAAGAAAATACAAAAAAAGATGGTGATTTTAACAGACTAAAATTCTAGTTCTACTCAGCCCCTGTTCACATACTGCATTTTTCAAGAAGGGATTTAACTTAAATGCAAGTCAGAAACACTCTCTATATTGTTTAGCAGTCTGCCATTTAGTCTGTACTTTACAAACTCAATCTCGTCAGTCCGACACTGCAGTATATAGTAGCAACATTTATTACAAGAGGTAATTCTGGCCTCAGATCAGGTAACACATTCATTAACAGCATTAGAGCACACGAACTGATCTTGGCTCAGAGTCCTACCCTGTCCGTAGTGGTCTTAACTGCAATCACTGATCAGCAAGCTTACTCTGAAATGTCAACCATTTATTACATGTTTTTTAACGCAAACCAATCAGATACATGAAAAGCATCATCTCCTAAAAATGTATAATTAATAGAATCCAAATTAATAGATTCAGTCTCTCAGCAATAACTGGTGAAAATAAAAATACGTCAACTCACTATTCCTCCAACCAGGTAAAAACTAAACCTGGTACATCCATATTTTAGTTTCATTAACTTTGGTCTTTGACCGAAATTATAAACCACATCTGCTACACTTGTGTCACGCAGATCTTATGAATTCCACATCTTCAGATCCCTACATGAATGTTGTGTATCTCACAGTGAAGGATGATTTGACGACCAGCAAACCTGCACAATATGTGAAAATCACAACCACACGGGACTGTCCAAGCACACACCACAGAAGATGCATGTTCTGTTCCGTTAAGGCTTGCATGGGTCGTTTCCTGTTTCGCCATGAAATTTGGGTGGGTGGGGGATGGGGGAGAAGAAACTTCTAAAGTTTATTTACAAACCATTAGTGTCATTAGATCACACTAAACAGGTTTCACAATCTTTGTTTATTGACAGAACTGATCGTTTTCTTCTTGGTCATTCAGCTCCTCTCAGCATCTCACTCTTTAACCCCTATATTTCATTAGTTACACATGACTAGAGATGGTGGGGAAATTAATCTCAGTCCACGGGCCTTTAATTATTTGGACAAAATTGACTAAAGAGGTGCCATAGGTCAGGGCTGTACAACCCTGCTCCTGGAGGGCCACTGTCCTGCAGGGTCCAGCTCAGCTAGCTGGAGCTTAAGTCTGCAGGACACCAGCCCTCCTGGACGGAGTCTGGACACCCCTGCTCTAGGTATATAGGAGTACATTGTTAGAAAACATGTATTGCTTATTCAGTTTAATCCAATAATGCAATGGTGATGGAGTGGGATAAGACACCATTGTGAAAAGGTAAAGTTACAGAAGACAGAAACCCTGCTCAATCCATTTCTATTAACGTCAAGTTGGTCATATAACAGTTTCCATCAATGTCACTCCAGCTGCAATAGACCCCGACAAAGATCTACAGCAGTTCAGTTGTCAGTTAGGGACTGTGACATGACCATATCATCTCTGATTGGCTGGGCTGTTTGTCTTCTTCAACTGCAGCATGCTCTGCCGGCCCGTAACGTGAAATTCTGAGCATAGAAAATCAGTTCGAGTGACTCGAGTGATCCAAAGAGAAACGTTGTGAAGAAACGGCTACTGATATGGAGGTGCTGATAGTGTAGATGCAGAGAAGGAAGTGTTACAAAGCACTTCCGGAGATGATACATATTAATAGAGAACTAGGACAGCAAGTGAGCTTGTTTGGGAAAATGGGTGGGGCTAAACAGGAGGGAAAAGTCACTGATGGGGTGACTAGAATCAGCGGTTGGTCTCTCTAGGTCATCTCATCTTTCTCCGCCAGAGGAGACAAGCATATCGGCATCGATCCGCAGCTGTTGAGCGCTTCTTCTCTTCTATTTCCCATTTAGTTGGTTCATAAAAATTATCATAATGTTTTTAGACTAGCGTGTTTAAGTTATATCTATAGTTATATCCCTATATACCTCCCAATGCTGCATTGAAGAGATTTTTAATATTTCATTCATTTTTATTTGATTTTTTATTAGATTTTTTTTGTAAAAAGAAGGATAACTGCACACAGGGCAGCTCTGTGCCTGAGGCTGGACCGTAGGGTGAGCGTTACAGTGGCCACATGGTGTTGACACGATGAAAATGTTTAGTTCTCCTTCTTGGCCTCTACGTTGCCATAGCTGGATCCGGTCTTGTTTACTTCGGTTACTCCAATGAGCCGGCGAACTGCTACAGAAGCTGCGAAGAGAGAAACAGTGACAGGGATAAAGAATTAACTAGTGCACTCAACTCTGTCCCTCATCCAGAACTCATTAACTGATGCCATACCACTGTGGATCTCAACTGGTTTGGCCATGGGACCCACATTTTCCTATGGTCATTAATCCACAACCCAAATTTTTAGGAATTTGAACCAAGCTAATACATTTCTCAAAAATGGTTAACACGCACACAAGTACCATCCCACTTTACTTAACATTCATACCTGCATGCCAAATCCTTCCCAGCTAATACA
Source organism: Tiaroga cobitis (assembly GCA_030578255.1). NCBI lineage: Eukaryota > Metazoa > Chordata > Actinopteri > Cypriniformes > Leuciscidae > Tiaroga > Tiaroga cobitis. The sequence continues at coordinate 47,940,997 of CM060591.1, forward strand.
CGATGTACCAGTTACGTAGTTTATTGGTACTTTTTGGTAATTTCATGACTTGCTAATTGACAACGTAACTACAACATTGTATCTTCGTAATTTTATTACCATCATATTACCAACTCACAACGTCTTCAGTACGATCTCCTAAGGTTATAAGAAGAAAGTTTTCACACAACATTTCTTTTCACCAAGTAAAAAGACGTGAAAAAAATACTTGGTCACACTTTAGATTAGGATTCAATTCTCAATATTAACTAACTATTAACTACTACTTTTGCCTCAATAAACTCTTAATTGCAGCTTATTAATAGTTAGTATGGTAGTTATTAAGTTTAGGAATTGGGTAGGATTAAGGGATGTAGAATATCGTCATGCAGAATAAGGCATTAACATGTGCTTTATAAGTACTAATAAACAGCCAATATCCTAGAAATATGTGTGCTAATAAGCAACTAGTTAATAGTGAGAATTGGACCCAAAACTAAAGCGTTACCAAATAGTCAATAGGTTTTAGTTCACGCCATTCTCAAACATGGCCGTGCCATGGCATATTTAAAATTTAGAGGAAAGGGACATTATCATTCTATATAACATTTCATTGGAAAAAATTGTGATGCACTGTTATTACGGCAAATGAAAATGTTTGGCTGAAACAGCATTTTTTTTTTTTAATGAATAAAAAAGTACAACAGGTAATCAGCATATTAGACTGATATCATATCATGTGACACTGAAGAATGGAGTAATGATGCTAAAAATTCAGCTTTAAAATCACAGGAATAAATTACATTTCATAATATATATTAAAATAGAAAACAGTTATTTTTAATTGTAATAATATTTAACAATTTTAAGGTTTTTGCTGAATTTTTCATCAAATAAATGCAGCCTTGATTAACATAAAAGACTTAAAAACTCAAGAACATTAAAAAAACGCCAGTGTATTGTAGTATATACACTAGGACTGATTCGAACAGTATAATTAACCCAATAATAATCCAATTATAATTACCCAAACTTTATTTTCGGTTTTAATGTTCAGCAAAATGAATAATTTCACTGTAAATTAAAAAAATATTTTGGTGCATTACTACTTTAAACAAAATCAGCAGATAGTTTAGTTTAAATATGAATTTGCACTGAAAGCTAATTTTGTCATCTAAGTTTACACCGGCACACAGATCTCTAAGCTATCAGATATGGATTATCATTTTAATTCATGGGGATTTTATAAATAAGCTACAATAATAATAATAGCTTTGTTTTAAATAGTGCCTATAAAAGTAGCTTTTTCAAACCGCTTTACAACAAAGACAAGGGGGGAAATTAAAATTAAACAACTGAATTAAACCAGTAATCAAGTAAACGCTATCCTGTAATAAAATGTTTTAAAACAACTCCGATATCACATTAAGAAAACAACAACTGACCGACAATGAGGAAGATCATGAAGCCAATGATGAGGAGGGGAGAGCCGCTGACAAAGACATCCCAGGCAAAGTTAATAAGCGGAGAAAGCAGGAGAGTAGCCCAGAACAGGAAGTTCAGCAGAGTCCAAATCCGACGTTTGGGTATGATGGTGGGGCCGGGGTAACTGCCCTCCTTCTCATAGTGCTCTTGTAACGCATCCTTGAAGGAGAGGGTTATGTTCATGTTCATTTAAAACTATATATTTGAACTAGGTTTTTAAAGATTTAGCTTTATACCTTCTCTTGATAGAGCTTGTGTAACCAATTGGCACACTCCTTTTCATCATCAGGAATCTCCTCCACAGGGAAGCGCCTGCAGATAGAACAGTGAGGGGTCAGAGCAGCACATAAAACACACCAATAGAGGGCGCTGTACATGCAGAACAACTCGGTTAAAGGAATAGTTCACTTCAAAATGAAAATTCTGTCATCATTTAGTCACCCTCAAGTTGCTTCAAAGCTGTATGAATTTCTTTCTTCTGCTGAACACAAAAGGAGATATTTTGAAGAATGTCGGTAACCAAACAGTTGATGGACCCCATTGACTTCCATTGTAGGAAAAACAACACTATGGAAGTCAATGGGGTCCATCAACTGTCTGGTTCAGCAGAAGAAAGAAATTCACACAGGTTTGGAACAACTTGAGGGTAAGTAAATGATGACAGAATTGTCATTTTGAAGTGAACTATTCCTTTAATAACAAGGCGCAGATCCTCTTAGTTACAACCTTTATCCAAATATTTAAGGAGATCTCAGGCCAGCAGTAAGATAAAAAACATTCCAAACGTTGTGAATAAAAATCTTATCCACCCTCAGTTAAAATCTCAGATTATGCAAGTAAAGAAGCTAATCTATTATACCCAATTAAAATGAACGAGTGAATGAACTCACCTGACGCTCAGGTCTGCTTTGTATTTCTTCCCGCTAACAATTCCCAGCAGGGTTGGGTTCTGCTTGTCTTTGAAGTTCAGCGTGACATCGTACACAGCTTTTACTGTTGAAACAGGACAATTACATTTTGATGTGATGTAATGGAATTTTTTTAACAAAAATGAAAATTGTCATTATTCACTCATTCTCACATGTTTTTGTTCATACAATAGAAGTCAATGGTCACCAAAACTGTTCGGTTACCAGCATTCTTCAAAAATATAATCTTTTGTGTTCCACAGAGGAAAACAGTTATATAGGTTTGGAAATGAAGATTTGGCAAATGGCAATTTTTTGCAACTCCTTTAAAGTAAATAACGTTTCTAATGTAATTAAAGATTGAGAGCACTGCATAGTATTCATGGCAGTACTCTCTTGAGCACAAATTGAGTAAAATTGGTACGAAAACCAGCGCAGCGTGGCTGCACATATTCATGATGCCCCATCTGCATTCAAAACAAGTTCACAAATACATTTCAGTCAACTCATTACAGGAAGAACAATATTGAAACAAGCAATTTGCAAGTGACGTCAAATAATAATTACTGAATAATTAGAATGCCTCATGGAACAAAATCCCAATATCACACATGCATCAAACATAAATAATTGTAATAAGCATCATATTATGATGTGTAGAGATGACATGACATTGCTTCATACCTAAAAAGAGGAGAAACACTTGCGTCAAAATAATACTGGACCCCAATGATTGCTTCTTATTTACACAACGTTCAAAAGTTGGGGGTCAGTTAGATTATTATTATTATTATTATTATCAAAGAAATTAAGATTTCTATTCAGCAAGGATGTATTAAATTGATCAAAAGAGTCTCAAGGTTTTCATAAAAATATTAAGCGGCTGTTTTCAACATTGATAATAATAATAATAATAAATGTTTCTCAGCAGCAAATTAGCACATTAGAATGATTTCTGAAGGATCATGTGACACTGAAGACTGGAGTAATGATGCAGAAAAAGTATATTACATTTTCACCGAATTTTTAATGAAATAAATGCAGCCTTAGTGAGCAACCTCTGAACGGCAATGTATAGCTAAAAATATAGTCTACACTCACAGCCTATATTTAGACCACATGTGACAGACATGAGAGTCTCTCGATCAATGAGGTGGAATTTTCTTATGGCAACGTGTCAAAGAGCTTTCTGGGAACATGTAAATTCTAGGAATACTTGATACTTGAACATTAGTATTAGACACCAGGGTGGTGAAAATCCAGAAAACACATTTGTTGAGCATATTTGTGGTTTAGAGCAATCTCAGTTGGGACACTTTAGGGACACTTGGATTTTCTTAACTCATGTCCTGGTGCCCATCACTCACCCAGGAAGCAATGAACTCTTTTAACAGGGTAACGCATAGAAGCTCTGTGTAAACAGTATCTCTATGACAGTGATGGAGTGTGTGGAAGCGTTCATTCATTCATATTTTTATTTCATTCATTTGAAAAGAAATGAAAAGGAGCAAAAAGACCTGTCTGACCTGTTCCCTTCAGGCATTGCAGTGTAGTGGTGAATCCTTTGGTGCGGGGCAGCAGGTGGTACTTCAGTTTTGGAAGACCCTTACTCTCAGCCACCTGCATGCTTATCTGATGCTTCTTTTCCGTAAACCTCGTTCCTTCACAGTACAGCAGGAACTGCCAAACACACACACACACACACACACACCAGAGGATTGTTACTCTTAGGTCAGTGTTAATCAGAGTAATCCTATCACTTCGTAATCTCTGCCGGAAACGGAAACTTCCAATCGGACCACGTCATAAGTGACCTCACCGCTGGAGATACACTGAGTAACACTGACGTATATATGCAAACATACACTGCCCAGCCATAAAAAAAAAACGCTGTTTGAATTTAAATAGGTAAATGCTTAAAGTCCCCCTGTGGTGTAAATCAAGATTTTAATGTTGTTTATATGTCTATGTGGTGTTTTTAATATGCTTTAAGACAAACCATGTGGAAATTCATGAGTCAACACCATTTTCATCTTAAAACGTCACTGAACAAAAGACAGTCTCAAAAACGCGGTTTGAAATCGCTGGTGTTTCTGACGTCACAAACTACCTTGTAACCAATCACGCCAACGTGTGATCGCCAACGAGTGGATCTCTGAGCTGGTGTGAGTGAGTGGAGGCGGGGCTAATTTGCATATTCATAGAACTTTAAGGCTTGAAGAATATTTTTTCAAGGAAAAAACGTTTAAATATGTAATTTTGGTGAACTAAGATGAGTTTTAGGGATACAATTATTGACTACAGGGGGACCTTAAGAGTCTATGATTGGATCATTATTGTACTGATTATTATGTTTCCTTCAATTTTTAAGTGGATGAATCTTGACATTGTCATCCTGGAATATGGATATGATATGTCTTCATGCACGGTTATTTAAGAAATCAAAAGATACACACTCCATCGATTAGGGTTAGAAGAACTGTTGCCAAACATACAACTTGCTAGAAACATTATAATCTCTGCAATAATGATCATCCAATCATAGACTCTTAAGCATGTATTGGCTATTTAAATCCAAACAGCAACTTTTTGCGCGTGTATGTGCAGTGTATATAATATTTGTAAGTACAGAAAATGTTTGCCTTTTATTTTGAGTATGCATTTCCGGGTAATTGGTCACAGGGGAATAGGTCGGCATTTACCTGGTAGTGTTTCCTGTATAATTGTTGGTATTTAATAGAATGAATGAATAAATACATAAACTCACTAAACTACATAATCCAAACAAGAATGCCAGGAATCATAAATGAAGAATTAAGACATGGCCATGTGCCTCTAATTAGGTTTTATATTTATAATATAGTGCTTTTTTTATAACCTTTAAAATAGAGAAAACCTTTTTCTTATGAACCGAGTAAGGGGAAAAGTTTTACTTTGCATTCACACTGCTTTGAGATTTTTGTTATTTATTTATTTATTTGCAATCTCCGAACCTTGGTTAAATGTGTCAATGCACCTTCACTGAGCAAAAGTAACACTAAGCTCCAAATGTGAATTGGGTTTGTCAAGTAATTTTATTAGAAACTGCGACATTGCATGGTTTAAAGGAAACTGTAAAAAGGATAACCAAAAATTCAAATTTTTTTAACAAAAACAATAAGTCTAAAGTGCAGGGTAATTAAAATATGCTTATCAAGGGTATTAAATTGTTCTGAACCATTAAAAAAATAAATTGGAGTGAGTGAGATTTGGTTAGCTTCAAATGTGATAAACAAATGAGCAAATAGTCTGAACACATCACTTTAGTGACTTGTCAAAGCTCTGCTTAATTATCATGTCATTAGAGCATCCTGATAGGTCAGTGTACTCACCCACATGTATTCTGGGTAATCTCGGAGACGGTTCAGCCCACTGAAGACAGTTTCCCTGTCCTCCTCCCACTTCCGCTTACAGAAGACTATTTCCAGGAAGTACCACGTCCAGCCAACCAGAGGCACTTTCAGCAGTTCGTGTTTAGCCAGAACCTTAGAACTCTGGATACGAAATATGAAAATAAAGGGCGGATAGAAAATGAAAAAGAAAAAAAAAGGATTCAGAGAGGTAGGAGGAGAGGATAGAGAAGTCAAATCACCCACTCAATCAAAACAACTAAATCCAACAAATTAATCTCTTGGGATTTAGCCTAAGATGACTAAATATAGAACAAAGCAGTGTTAAAACTAAAACTATTTAAAAACATTTAATTAATTGAAATAAATAAGTTATATATTTATTTATTTTATCTTTTGATGAAAAACTTAAATGAATATTAGAAAAGTTGCATGGGCAATAGTGTTCATTTTGTCAGCTCTTTTTGAATTTAGTCTTAGTCGTCCTGCTGTGTCAAATTTACTTTTCATCATATTTAGTCAACCTTGTCATGTTTTTGTTTAGTCAAGTTTTAGTTTCTAAATGCCATGGCATTTTAGTCTAGTTACAGTCAATGAAAACGCAGTCACATTTTCATCATGCTGCATACTGGTTAAATGATTATTCATGATTATTTCGCTTAAAATTATAATCGCACAACAGCAGCATAAAAGACTTTCTATCGTCAAACAGAAGTTGCTCAAGTGCATTTATTCAGCAACCAGATTCATGTTTGGATTTATTACAGCTCATCACTGAGAAGGTTTGATCGCAAATTTCGACACACTTTCATTTAAGCAGAATATCTCAATGGAGATTGCTAAACTCCAGCTTTTATTTTTGGATCATCAGCGGCACTTGAGCAGTGTAGAGAGAGCACGTGCACATGGTTGAAAATGTATCCTTTTTAAAGGAAAAGTTTGGATTGGGGGATTTAATCTTGTGATATTTGGCAACCGCAAGTAATAAAGCTCATAGTAAAGGTCTGTAATATTTTGTCTCCTCTTTTTTTTTTTTTACAAAAATAAACTTTTTGGTAAAGTTTTTTTTTTTAACTGCATTTTAGTAAAGTCTTTTTTGATATTGCATGTTAATATAATCAATATAGCCAAACCCCTACATAAGAGATGTCTTATACTGTATTTAGCATAATTATGCTCTTTCATGAATACATTTTCAGCCAAAATTTCATTACGATGCATTGTAAAACCCAATACTAGTTTTTTAATTTTTAATTTAAACCTTTATTTACTAATAGGAGTATCTCAGCCACATTATAACATCCAAATTAAAGTGTCGCGTGTGGAAAACTTTGCGCATCATGAGCACAATTTTCTCGCACATTGTGAGGTTGCATTTCAGTTGGGATGCATTTGAAGTCGACAGGTCTACACGACTATTACACCTCAAAGCTAACACCACCCTTCACAACCTCGTCGGGACTCACCCCCAGTACGCCGTATCTCTCACAAATGGTCCAGCCACACAAGAAATCAATCTCATAGTTGTGGTTTAGGATGATGATGACGTGCTCTTTACCGAACTTATCCACTGTGGCCTGATTGGTGTACAGAGTGCAATCTGTGCCAGACCACCACTCCAACAACATCACCAACTCTGTTAGGAAAGTAGAGTAAAGTCACGTCACCTTTGTACAATACAGATTGTTTCAAAATAGCTTTACAGAGATAAACAGGAAAATAACAGAATAAATGATGCAAGCTTCATCAAACAGGAGACAAATTCAAATTCTGCTGTAAAGCAGCTCTAAAAATGTCAGTTCAGTTCAATTCAGCTATAAGCAGCTCTACATAAGGCAAAAGTGTCATTATTCGACATATGTAATAGGTGTTATGATGCTAGATCAGGGGTCGGGAACATTTTTTGACCAAAGAGCCATTTTTTCATTTTTGGTTAATGCATTTTTCCAAAAGATCCACAGTAAAATAATTATATAATATTATTATTAAAGACGTGCTTTTTTTCAATAAAATTTCAACAGCATTAGGCTAAAAACAAACAAATATTTAGCAAAGTTTCAATATTAGTGAAGGGCTTTCACTGTGAGGTTGAGTTGTCAACTGATGAGCATAAATCCTCTCTGTCTGCATGAGAGAGATAGAGAGAAAACACAGTACTTACATTTACTGTGTTTACGTGAATACTCGACTTGCCATTTCTATGTATTTCTGTATTTATTTGGCCGTTTAGGTGCGCAACCGAAGACAAAGGCTATGCTTTTCCGTGTTGCGCTCGGCGCGCGCACACAGCATCCTGCCAGTAATTCCGTTCTCTTTCGCGACTTATCGCGCTTTTAATATTTCTTTTCAATATAAAGCACATCCTGCTCTTTTTTTCATTCCTTCAATTTTTGTTATTAATAAATTAAAACAGAATCTTTAACTGAAATCTGCGTGGATTATCAAAAATACGACCCATTTATCATGTGTCATAAAGGGTTTCAGCGGCAAAAGTGAAAGTATTAAAGTTTACAGCCTTCTTTTACATTTTTTGCTGCTTTTCGCCATTAGGCCTACCTTAAACAAGCTGCAGCTGCTTGAATCCCAGTGCAGGAGCTGTAGGTTATCACAGAGACAAGTTGATTGCTCTGGTGACTCGTAACACTCGCGAGCGCGACCAGCACTGAATACGCTCTTTTGCCGGTACAACATGAATATACTTATTATCATAAACGTTTAACTAACTTCGGTAGACTGTGCTACAAGGGAATTTTAACTGGCAGATTTTTCTGCAGAGAGCCGATCTGTATTGATGTGTCTTATTTTTTTGTTTCGCTCGTTTGTTGGTAAAGGGTGAGAGACCTCGCGAGCCACATGATTTTTGCCAAAGAGCCAGGTATGGCTCGCGAGCCATAGGTTCCCGACCGCTGTGCTAGATGAATTAGAATGATCTATATCGTGACAAGCAGCATGCAAATTGTTGCCTGCTTTGGATCAATTGCTTCGGGTTATATAATTCTCATTTGTAAGCTGCTCCGGATAAAAGCATCTGCTAAATGAATAAACATAAATGTAAATGCAAATACATTTGAATTGAGTGCTGGAAAACTTTGGACTAAATGTTTAAAATGCTGATCGGTGTGGTTTTATTTTCGAGCAATAAACGTTAAAACTTTTACCTATTAAACAAAAATAAATGGACAGGAATTTAAATCACCAATTACAAAAAAGTCATTTTAAAAAGACCTACTTTTCATCCTAGGTACTAGATATAGTAGGTAGATATTAGTTACTATTTTAGATATTGTTCTGACACCAAAAAGCACGGAATTTGTGTCTTTTAAATTAAATTCTACTAATTATATTTTACATTTAAAACAAAGTATCATCTCTTAATGGAAAGTGTGCTTAATGCATTACTGAAACACTGATCATACATGTAACATGCCAAACCAGTCCTGCTAAATGTACAAAAATCTGTGTGTTTGAAGTGTAGTACAAACACCATAATGCCACATAACTTTACATTAAATTTCTTAGCATAACACTAACGTGATATGACAAATCAAAAAAAAAAAAAAAAGAAAACACATTAAAGGGTTAGTTCACCCAAAAATGAAAATTCTGTCAGTAATTACTCACGCTCATGTTGTTCCAAGTTCAACCCCGTAAGACTTTCGTTCATCATCGGAACACAAATGAAGATATTTTTGATTAAATCTGAGAGCTGGATCACTCCTCCATAGGCTTCTTAAGGGATCGAAACTGGCCGGCCCAAAAGTTATGAAAGACATCGTTAAAATAGTCAGAGTGACTACAGTGGCTCAATCTTAAGTTTATCAAGCGACGAGAATACTTTTTGATCCAGCTCTCAGATTTAATCAAAAATATCTTAATTTGTGTTCCGAAGATGAACGAAAGTCTTACGGGGTTGAACTTGGAACAACATGAGCGTGAGTAATTACTGACAGAATTTTCATTTTTGGGTGAACTAACCCTTTAAGTGCTTTCCATCTGCAAATTCTTTATATACTACAGTAACAGGTCCATAAGATTTGGAAAAAATGCCCTTAAAAGCAACTATAACTTATCAACACATGCAAAATGTGTGCAGCGACAAAACCAACTCACGGCTCCATAGCGAGTAGGAGAGTCTGGTGTTGATCTTGCGGTACAGCTGTTTGTCGAAGGGCCACAGCACACAGGTGCAGAGCTGCGTGAAGTTGATAATGAGGCCGCTCACAACGAACACGAAGCCAATCAAGAGCTGCAGTACGAACAGGCTCTTCAGCCACGCCACCACACCCATGACTGAGAGCCCCTTCCACACACACACACACACACACACACTGCTGAAAAAGAACAAATCAAACTTAGATCATTAAGCAGCAGACACAGAAATGCACAAAATATTATCAAAATCACACTCACAATCATGCTGTTATGAACAACTGCATGCATATCAGCACTGATCAATATTATTACTAGCATTTGTATTAAAAATCGTGTACCAGTCAATCCAGGTACTCTCTCATGTTCATGTTTAATAAGACATTTAATCATCTCAGTTATCCAAGTCAATATAGTGAACGTATGTTTAACTCACCACAGTGGGTTCTTCTCTACAACCCTCTTTTACACGGCCCTTCACTTAGTACCACCGACCTGAGAGAGAAGGAGACAGAGCGCATTTAGAGATTTCATGACAGCCCCAGTCGTGAATACAACCGTCACCAATATCACATTTAGTCCTGTTTATTTTTACTTCCACATCCTGTCCCGATATACGAAGATACAGCGTAAAGTAGGCGAGAGTTCATGACCACAGACCCTTAGGCACCAAAAATTCCACATGCAGCAGCACAGTGCGCACATACAACTGCACTACACATGCCCCACGCAAACACACACCCTCTCACCCAATTGGAGGAGCTCCAGTCACCTCCTCCAATTTCTCTCTCTCGCATTGACACTGCCTGGTTTTTGCAGGTCCCCCCCCCAACCCCCCCCCCCCCCCCCCCCCAACTTTATCTCTCCCTCTTTCATAACACGACAGCATCTCAACATGATTTGTCACGTACAAAAATCTCACTCACAAACACTAGAACTGGATCTAAAGGTCTCCACTTTCAAATTGATTTTGAAAGCTTATCAAGCTTTATATTCCAGCACTGCTTAATCCGATAACAAGACAACAACTGCAAGAGAAAGCGCTGGATTAATATCAAATACTCCAACAAAATAAGCGTTTCAGCAAATGTATTTGCCAAATAATCTTTTAAAGCACTGCTTAACCAAATGAAAAGAGAGGATTGCAGCTTAATGCGGAAAACCAGTGACTCTGCTCATTCCCAAACTACTGTAACTGGCCGTCTCGTAACCTGCAGGTGGCCCGTCTGACCCGATTAATACTATCCTTTTCTCTGTTAGTAGGCCTATGTGTCTGGGTTACACTTTATTTTAAGGTGTCTGTGTTACAACATAGTTATACATTCAAGTACTGAGTAATGATAATTAACTACATCTACTTACTATAGGGTCAGGGTTAGGAATAGGGGTTGGTTTATGTACTTCGTTGTATCTAATTATGTATAATTTATAGTGTAACAAGGACACTAAAATAAAGTGTTATCTGTGTCTGCTCTGATAACAAAGTTCAGTTCAGTCAACCATCCTACTACAATAACTAATATCATTACAAAGTGCAATACTGTACTGTTGTGATGAAATTACATTCGTTTTGCCCGATGGCCCATACTTTCAGTCCAACATTATCTGACAAGCACAGTCTGTTTGATGGCGTTTTTGCGTGTGTAAAATAAAATCCCTGTTGTGAGCGAGCAGCAAGTAAAAAGGTTATGGTGGATTTGGAAAGTCATAAGATCTAGTTTGAATGATGCCTTACACTGATACAAATGATCTCCATGTGAAGCATTTTGTGGCCAGTAGGAACTTTTCACTTAGAGATAGAGCATCGAATTTTACACATTTCTGCCTGACCCAAACAACAATGCAATAAAAGATTATCTTTGTGCAAATATTAATAAAACAAGCATCATATGATAGCAGCAAAAACATCTGATACATTAGCAAGTAAAACATGGGGGAAGTGGTTGTGTGTTATTTATTATCTACCTCCATCCTGTACTACCTTTATGCACATATATTCCACAATGAATTTCCACCAAATGAATTGCAAATGCTTTGAAGAAACTGAATGTGTTAACTACTAAAAAAAAAAGAATAAGAATGATGGCAAACCACATTGACACTGACATTGAATTATTAAATCTATGGACAGCACTTGTTTCGTGTAATAAGCCAGGTCACTTGTTTATTACTTACGGTATTGATTTAGTATTGACACTAAATACCAGAGACTGTTCAATTGAAGAAAAAATTAAGACAAGATTTGGGTGTCATGGACCACCTAGCAACCATATAGCAATGCCCCAGGCAACCACCCAAAATACCTTAGTTTTGTGTCAAGTTTTGCACAGGCACGTAGCTCACAATTTCTTCAGAAAATGTAATAAATCCAGCTAATATCTCTAGTAAGCGGTCATCTCAATGTGAATTAGCATTTAGCATAATAGTAAATCTGCCAAATCTATGTGCTGCAATTTCAAACACAAAACAATCGTGTTACAACATGAGGGCAGAAATAGACCAGCGAGTTAAAGTTTAAACCGACAAAAATGCTTTGGTTCCTCTACCAGCATATCAGCCAAGACGAACACAACACAAACAGCACTAACCTTAGATGACGATCCACTGGCAGTGTGCTAAGTTAGCTGTGACTTTAGTATGGACAGAGAGACTGACTGAAAGACGGGAAAAGAGAGAGGGTGGGAAAGGAAAGAGTTGAACTCTGTCCTCCTGGCCAGCACTGCACGAACTGGAAGCAAACTTTGGAATCTCACCAAAGTGCGTGTGTGTGTGTGAGTTTGAGAACAAGGGAATGGCAGAGTGCTCTGAATGTCAAAAGCCCTCGTGCCAGTTAATGAGTTGCACTAGGTGTGTGAGTGGGAGTGTGTTCACGCTATCTGAGCGATCACCTGATCAACTTGTCGGAGCAGAGCCCTGGCTCAGCCAACAAGAAACCCCGCTTTCTCCACCACTGAGATCATTAACACTACAGACAACAGCCAGACTGAGTGTGCTGCTGAACCAAGGGATTTAACCGTGACCAAGGGGATGAAGAAAGTTATTTCGACACATACATTAGAAACAACTATTTGGTGAAACAAAGTGTGAATTACACAATTATAGTCTTTTGCAACAAGGTTAAACCCACTTAATGCATGTGTTCTGGTTCAAGATAACTTCAAGTGAATAATTAAAAAAAACGACATCATTTACTCACCCTCAAGCCCAAAGAAAAAAGATTTTTCTAGATGCAACACAAAATAGTTACTGTGCTCTGGTGCTTTACTTTTCAATATAATAAAAGTGAATGGGAACAGCAAAAAAGAGGGGTTCATACATACGTGGTCCATACAACTTGTTCTTTTCAGTCGTAGCTTTTAAACGTATCAAACCTGTTACAGAATGTCTTGATGCATTACGTTTGAATATGTAAATGTAGATACATCTGTTTTTCAAACAAAAGCATTGATTGAATCATGTCAGAAGGCTCCGAAAATGTGTATCGAAAGGTGCTTCAGTGTTCACCAGCCCCTATTCCAGATTCACTATCATTTTACTGAAAAAAAAAAATAGCATTAACATTCTGCCAAACATCTCCTTCTGTGTTCTTTGGAAGAAAGAACATAAATGGGAACATTTTTGGGTAAAATATTTATCTTACATGTTTTGTAATTACTGTAAAGATACCACTTAACTTAAGATGATTAAACTAAAATAAAACTAGATGCATCGTGATTTATATCTAGTTCCTCATTCCCTTTGTAGCAAGAGGACTACACAGCAATATAAAAAGAGATAGGGTGTAGGGATTAGAGATGGAGGGATCAACCAGCTTAGGAGGAAACAGCTGTCTGGCCTGCATGTGCCTGGGGCCATATTTTTCCAAGATGCCCAAAAATGTCCCTCTAAAAAGAAGGTTACAAAGCTTAAAAGTTTAAGGGGTCGGGTGCAAAAGAAAAATGAGAACGCAACGCACAGAGCAACACTGCCTCAAAATATACACAATAAGAAGTAAGTTTGTGCTTCAGCCTTCAGATGGCAAATAAACTTCCACAGTGGCCCAATTTTCAGATACATTTAACACAACAATTTGCAATCTGCCAAAATTTGCACCAAAGAATATAAAGATAAAAAGAATGAAACTCCACATGACCTTTCAGTTGTTCTAGATACAACTGAGCAACAGGTGGTCATCATAGTGCCCTAAACATCCACAAATATGACAGGCATGCAAGTAACTACAAACTAACAAATTAAAGACTTAGGCAAAAAGTATCTTACTTGACCTTTCCCTGTGCTCAATCCAATAACCCTTTACATAAGCAGCAGGTGGATAACTATTAGCTGGACTCACCAGTAGGCGTAGTAGGCCACTGCCATGACCACTAACGCCCCACAGACCCCTGTGAATATCATCACAGCCCCCTGGTTAAGCATCTCCACTTTTGGTGATGGGACCTTCAAAGCAGGTTAATTATGAAATGACCTCCTCTGGTTTGGTTCAAAAACGGACCGACAGTTCTGTTCTCGACAAGCTTGGAGACAGGTCAGTGAAACTGTAGAAAGTGCTCCTGGAAATATTAGCCCCAGAAATTCAAAAAGTTGAACAAGGTGCAAGAATTGGTTTGACTCTGGCTACAGCCACATGCCAATGCCAATCCCACAGAAGGACAAGCACTTTTATGATGATGCAAGCAGGAACAAAACTAGATCCCATAAACGAGGCGGCGGCACTCAAAACCGCACCATCAGCACACGTAAAAAAAGTGACAAAGTCTTCCGTTCCAGTGCTGAACTCCAACTGGATGTTATCAACTGCAATCCCGAATTCCAAACACAGTTGTAGTTAGCGAATCCTTAGCAAGACGCGACAATCTTGCAGCATAACATGGACATGCCGGCCGCCTTCTGTTAAGCCAAAGAGAGCCGTTCTCAGCATCTTGTGTTCCCTCCTCTTGTCTAATCTCCTCTGGATTAGATTACCAATGATTAGCACTCTGGACCAGCACCCTGGATATGTCGCATCGCATTTACATCAACCTCAAGCGAGGCTAGGATGAATGGGATTGAGCTAAGTGGGACAGGACAGTGGTGAGCCACAAGGAGGAGCCTTTAGGGACAAGCCCAACCTTCGGCATTTAAATGAGCTTGCACAAGGAGGCATGATACGCTTTGGTAGTGGTTCTGGTGTCTTGTGGTGGGTGTTATATCATGGTGGGTAAGCTTCTACTTGGCCTACTGTAGATCTGTGAACTTGCTCTTGGTATCCAAGGTTGAGCAGACCCTGAGTCCAGTTTAGATGAGATGGTGACAAAGATGATCAGGCAGGTTGTGGCCCAAAGCCATAGCTGCATAACTGCATTACTGGCAGAAACGGACAACACAATGTGCCACCGGCCTACACATCACACAGCAGAGCCCTTGGTGCTTCCTTTTTTATACGTTCTGCTACTCTTGCTTGCTTTATCTCATTATTTCCTCTGTCTGCTTTTATCTTTGTGTCCGTCTGTCTTTGATTATACTATCTCGGTATACCTGTATTAAACTCAGATTCCTCAATTCTTCCAATTTCAGAAAGGTCAGCATAACTGCATCCAAGAATTTGTAAAGGTTTCTCAAAAGAAAGACCTTGGCTTGGTCTCGGTTGAATACCTCAGTGCTTCGCCATCCGTATATAGGGGGAAAAGAGAACAAAGAATAAATCACCTTTCTGATGCGATGACCACCTGGGAAATATGAGGACAGAATGGAGAAAAAGAGCCGTACTTACTAGAGAAAGCCAGAGAGATAAATGAAGGCATTGGCTTTTTTTTTGGGAAGCAATGGATCAAAATGTGAAAATGGTGGTAATTATGGTTTGTCATAAGTTTGTGTGTAGTGAGTTGGTCTTTTGTTGCTGTACTGTAATCAATGAGAAAACCCTGGCAGAGAGTCCATGCATTCTTTAGTGTGCAACATCCTGTGGTAAAGAGCCTCCTTCGACATCTTTTACAGACTTTGTAGCATAAAACCTATACATTATGAGCCATATTGCACCAAAGCAGCTTACTGGACTGCAACTGAGGTCAAGTTGTCAAGTCATCTTCATTTATATAGCGCTTTTAACAATGTAGATTGTTCCAAAGCAGCTTTACAGAGATAAACATACAATTTACAGTAACAGAGATTGTTTTGGCTTTATAGCGATTTTTGAATAATGTTATTTCCAGCTAAAGTTAGTTTTGATTTATTCACTTCCAGCAAAATTATCATTTGTTATTACATTAGGGGCCACTAAGACGACGGCGTTCTCTCTAAACAGACGCGAACCTGTGACCTGATGGCGTTCACATGCGCATTAAAAATTGATTCTATAGTTATATTCGTTTGAATATATGTGCGCAGGTTTGTAATTTCCCTACGAACCATGCCTAAATAAACTACTTGTCTTGCCTATACATTTGATAAAGAATTTTGTTTTATTTTATCACTTTGGGGTACGCGAGCCGGATTTTCAACAACGCTTTATATGTAGAGATAAAGCGTTGTCTAAATCTAAGTTGTCTAAATCTATAATCTTATCGGTCTTACACATGCAAACAAACACTTCTAATAATTATTTAAACAACTGGTGAAATAGCAGGGGTGAGCAGGATAAGCTGTGACACTTTTTTATTAAAAGGGATAGTTGACCCAAAATTTCTATCATTATTTACTCACCCTCATGTTGTTTCAAAGAAGATATATTACGAAGATTATTATTATGAACCCAACAACATAGGGACACAATTTAATAATGCACGGTCCCATTCTAAAGTTTTTTTTTATCATTTACATATTCTCAAAACATTTATTAAATAGCCAAAAAGTTATAGAGCCATTTGCCATAGTAAAATATAGTTTTATAAATATTAGGGACACATTGTTGATTGAGCAATAAACAAGAGTTTCTAAAATGATTTCTGTATTGGACAAACTAAGACTATCATCATAACTATAAAAATTATAATTATAAACTTTATGAGGCTGAGTTTCTTCTGTACATACATGTATTTCTTAGTCATGACTCATGCAAGAATGCTAGAACAGACCACTTTTATGTAGCAAACTCAAAAGTTGTGTTTGGACATATTTTTTCTGTACTGCAAAATCCAGTTTTCCCTTCTCTCCCAACCTCAACTCACAGCACATTAAAGGGATAGTTCATCCAAAAATGAACAATTTGTCATCACCTACTCATCCTCAAGTTGTTCCAAACCTGTATGAGTTTTTTGGGTGAACTAGCCCTTTAACAACCTTAGCACTGGCCTGTCCAACATTGTGAACAATGCAGCAGCAATCCAACAACACTGGCAGGGGCGGAAACTCATTAGACAAATTCCCCCCTTAGGTGATTCTTATGGGGGAGATTATTGGGGGAGGTTAAATTACAATCATCTCACCTAAATGTTTGCTCACTCAAAGTATTTGTGTTTCTAAAATATATATTTTAAGTAGATTTACAGAATCCCTTAGAAGAATACACTTTTATGCTCCTTTTTATTCATGACATTTATTCAGTTATATGCTGAATCATAATTATACTGCTAGGAAGTACTGGTATACTGAAATGTAAAAGCATTCAATCTGGTCGCTAGTTTGTGCTTACCCTACATACAATGGCACAAGGAAGTTTGATTGCAAGCATTGAATTGAATTTTAACTAACAAATAAGGAAACTGAAAACAGTGTAGGACGCAGTACCGCTGATTCACTTGTGCTGTTTGTGAAATTGCAGATTGACAGAAAGACTTCAAATTATTGAATTGATCTGTTCATTTTTGTTTACTCATTCAACCCACACTGCGGACTTCACAAACAAACTCCCGTGGCTGAAACAAACAAAATCAAAGCCATTGTAATAGATGTCATTCAGGCCCTTTTCACTAGCAAGAAGACAAATACGCTGTGTTTGCTGTCCAAAGGAAGCAGAGAGCTGTTAAGAGGATAATGTCAAGGCTTCACTGCTAAAAACCTCTGACCCACATTTTAATCAAGATAAATGAAGTTTCCCTCCAACAATGCGAATACATGCCCCCAATCAAGACGGTGGATGAGGTTGCTGTTATCTACCTCAGGGGCAAAGTAATAGTGTTAGGTTTAATTAACAAGCTGTATCGGATTAAAGGTAAGGTTAAAACGCAGTAACAAAGCAGTGTCATGGATACACCCATTGGGACAAAAGAATAATGAATATATATTCTATTAAAAAATATGGTAGGTAACGGCACATTGTTCTGAAACAAACAAAATGTAGTAAAAAAAACAAACAAACATGATATATTATTGGAATTGGAAACAACTTTATACATGTACATTCTAACCGAACCTAATCAAAATTAGCATCATGCATAATTGATTCGATTACATCTCAGAGCCAATTCATTACTGCCGCACAGCTTTGGAGTGATTATTACTGCGGGATCTCACGCAGCAGCAATATTACAGACAAACCATCGGAGTACATGAATGCAAAGGGCAAACAATTATGCGTTTACCCACTTTACCAGATATTAAAGAAAGCCAAGGTCACAAGCTCATCAAGGGATGGCAAAAGCGCTGGTCATGGATTAGAAAATATTGTGCATGTTCCATATGGCTTGCAAGGAACGACACAGGTCTAGATTAAGACTTTAGTATAAATTAATTACACTCAGTAAAATATAATATAAATAGCCTATTCCATTAAACATTTTTTTTGTTGTAGTATTCAATAATTGGCCCTAACAACAAATTAAAATAAAATACTAAAAAAGGGAAACATTTCATTCATTCATTCACACATGTATTTTTTTAAATGCCACTGATTACAAACTCACGATGTGTGTATTTACATACACAATTGTCATTTGTGAAATACTAGTCAGTGTGTCACAAGAATTTCAAAATAACAGTAGTGATTTCATTTCAAATTAGACCTAATGAAAGCATTAATGTGAGATTCAGTAAATAATTCAAGAACATGCTCCGGGTGATTAATGTGTACTTTTGATTCACTGGAACCAACCTGGTTCGTAATGCTTCCCACACACTACAAGATTTTAGCCCTGATTTTCCACTTGCCCACAGTGGAGATCTCCCGCCAAATGCCCAAAATTGAAGTAAATTGGTGCTCGTTCCTAAAAGACGATTCTCCTGTGTCTATTAAACCTTTGACAAAATTACACCGAAACATTTGCCATTAGAGCAGTTAGGCTAGGTTTGAAACAGATACACAAATAGTTTTTTTTTTTCAATTACACAGTATGTTTTTTTCTGTTACACATAATAAAATGATCACAGAAGAACTAGGATAAAAGTTTATAGTTCAGATAAACACTGAAGTTTACGCCAGCAATCAAAATAGAGTAAAATCACCTTTTGAAAGTAACTTGACACTTCAAATAACGATTGTATCAATTACATCGTTACACCAGTAGGTGGCGACAAGTGACGTTAAAAAAGTTATTTGTCAATTAATCATTTTAGAGATTCATTAAAAAACGCTGATTCATCCATCAATGAAACAAGCTTTTATGAGCGAGTCATTGAATCATACATACAAACCGATTCAAATTAATTAATTTAAATGAGTTATTCATTTAACAATTTAAATATACTGCAGCAGTTAACATTTGGTCAGAAACAGTAAATTAGGCTACTTGTTATTTTGTTTAGTTCCCTACATATTTAGTTCGGAATCATGATGAAAAAATTTGAAAAATTTAAGATTATTTTTCTATTTGAAAAAAGAAAGAAAAAAAGATTATCAATTTATCCAGAACCGTGCAGCTCCCGTCAAGACAATTTCTTATATTTTTTAAACGGATTCTGAATTTAAAAATAAAGCCTTTAGAATGATATTACAGACAATAACAACCACCAATAAAATACTACGACATATTAAAGACCAAGCGCCAGAATCATATAAAAACATGACTAATGGTAATTACTGTGCAAAACCCAGTCAGCAACTAAACACAAGGCAAAAGCCCAGCACAGCATCTGAACTCTAGTAACCCCGATAATCGCACGACAATGACGTGTACGCAGGTCGGGAAAGAGAATGACACACGACAACCGAGTCATAAACACCACTTATCTTCAACGAATCTAACGCCATTCAAATGTAAATCATTGCTGAATGAACAAGATAGATGCCCTCTAATGCAAATGGGGAAAGATGCCTATCGGGTGTTCCCTGCGCGGTCAAACTGCCTCGCATTGGTTACTAAGCGGTGAGCTTAATAAACATGCGGTTCCTATAAACTGGCCACTGCAGCACAGGGAGCACCTCGAGCGCTCGCACGCGCACACATATCTAATGTCAAAAATGCATGTGCAATACACATGCAAAATAATAAAATAGTGTCAACATCAATAACAGCAGTGTCAGGATGGTTATTAACGAAGTTTAGAGAACAGTCATCATCATCATGCGCGTGCATTACCTGCTTAAATGTCATCGGTGGATCTGCGTGGAGGATTCGTGCTCTTCCGCTTAATGCGATGCGCTAGTGCGGTCAGAAACTGGTGTCTTCGCATCTGGTGCACTGCTCAGATGATCGCTACTCTTTGTGTCCGTGTGTGTCGTTATCCATCCACGCACAACACTCTCTACACATTGTACCTAGCCATGGGACTTCCTGTCCGATTACTCTGCTTTTCGACTGGAAACAATGGCGCTTTGTGGTTCCACCACTCCTCTCCCATCCTCAGCAGGCTGCTGTAAGTAGCTGACCTTATCAATAAAGTCAATTCTGGGAAATTAAATACATTTGTAAGTGTTTTAGACGTTTAATTAGTCTTCCTTAAATTAACTTTAAACTGCAAAGGCGACTAGAAGTTGCATATATTGCCTGCATGGACAAAAAGGTGCGTTTACTGCCTGCATATGCAGATTTAATAGCAGAAAATATATTTCGAAATTGAATCATGAAATTGTGAATATATATACAAATGAAAATAAATAAATAAATAAATAAATAAATAAATAAATAAATATATATATATATATATATATATATATATATATATATATATATATAAAAGCTGCTGTTATGACAACAACAAAGTTTTATAGCTGCATTTCATTTAGACAGAACCAAAGCAGCATGTGAGCTGCATAATTCATTTCTAATAATAAAATTGTGAATATATACACATGAAAACGAAATCTACACTGTTATGACAACCACCAAGTTTGAGGCTGCACTGATGCTGCATTTCATTTATATAGAACCAAAGCAGCATCAGAGCTGCAAAATTATTAATTTCGAATCATGAAATGGTGAATATATACTATAGTCATGGAAATTAAATCTACACACTCATTATGACAACAAAAAAGTTTGAGGCTGCATTTTATTTATATAGAACCAAAGGAGCATCAGAGCTGCAAAATTATTAATTACTAA
Source organism: Tiaroga cobitis (assembly GCA_030578255.1). NCBI lineage: Eukaryota > Metazoa > Chordata > Actinopteri > Cypriniformes > Leuciscidae > Tiaroga > Tiaroga cobitis. Next base: position 47,962,300 of record CM060591.1, read on the forward strand.
TCATGAAATTGTGAATATATACTATAGTCATGGAAATTAAATATACACACTCATTATGACAACAAAAAATGTTGATGCCGCACTTCATTTATATATCCAAGCTGCAAAATTTTAGTATGGCTTTTATGATGCATTGTGTCTTTACACAGCATTCTGAGCAGGCATTTCTCAGAGCAGCCTTAACTTGACGCAGATGGTGGAAAGCATTTGCTCTTCTATAACACCCCCTTCCCACCTAGACTCACACACAGACAGACAGCATTTAATATAATACTTTGTTTTTCTTTATTGCATTATAACATACATACATTATAAATGTGGATTTGTACACTACAATCTTTATTGTTACATATTATAAAATATTCCGAATTTGAAAACAAAGCTCTAAAAACTTTACCAAACATTTATTTTTATTGTCTTTTCTGACCCCATACAGAACGGAAAACCAAAGAAAGAACAAAACATTTTTTTTTTTCTACCAACCATGTCAACAGAAAGGGAATCAAAATGAATCGTGAAGCACTGACATGTCACTATTAGAACTGTTAAGAGAGACAGACATATTTACAGAGAAGTAAAATGGTGCATCCAATTGTTGCCCTGGCAACATGTCATACTGCCCATTATGATGTCATTGAAATTCATATTTGGCGTTCTGTGAGGAGGACACATTTTCAAGTGTATTCTCATGTACTCTTGCCGTAGCATCTTCTATCAAACAGAACAGTTGAGGACAAGAGTACATTACAGCAAGCACAGTGGTTTTAAACACTTATTTTACAGATGAAATGATTTCCAAGACTTAATGAATCATTTCTGTCGAATTCCATTATTTTCTAGAGATGTTTCATCCTACATCACAAACAGCCTCAGGAAATATTCTGTCCGCGTGGAAGTGAAATTCAACAAAAATGACATTTAAAAAAACGATCAATATAAATCCTACACTCACTTCAAGAGTCAGAGCTATGGAAGCCGCAACTAACGTGAATTATTTGAGCACTAGCAGGCCTGAAATGCGTTGTACATATTGTAAGGCATTCAATGCCCTGTGATGGAAGGCAGCTAATAATACAAAACTCAGTGCAACAGGAAATGACATATACTTGATGAGGTATAGGTCCAAGCAATATATAACCATATCATATGGAGTCAGGACATTGTTTACACTCATCAGATTAAAAAAGAACGGCAATAAGGGACCTACATACTAAAAACTCATTTTGTTTATAGTCTAAATAATGGTAGTGGAATAGTTTTTTCCCCCAGACGATATAATCTCCGTCCACTAGAAGGGGCTCAGCGTCATTTGGTCATCTTTGATCCACAGACAACACATAATTTCCACAGACCGATATACAATTTACAAACATTACAGAACAAACAAAAATGTAGTTCGTCTCAAAAGTTCTTCACCACAGTTCCCTCAGGGAATGTACTAGACATCACTGCTATAACAGTCAAAATATTTGGCTACCCACTTTTTTCTTTTTCTTTTTAGTCTTCATGAGGTTCCGACAGGTTTTCTTATATCAGAACCATTAACAGTAAACACAAGCAGGCTCTCATTGTAAGCACATCATTGACATCTTTAAATATAGTTAACATGCATGTTTTTCTGCAGAACATAAGGTCGACTGATCACCAAGGCAGAAGTAAGCCAAGTTTGCCCTTAACTAAACCTGTTTAGTAGCACTTTCGCAAATGCTAATGTAACCAATCCTACTCGCACCGCTATGAGCGGGAGTCGAAACGGCATCCCCGGCATGGGAAGCGGGCATGCTAATAAAGACGCTAAAGACCACAGTCGCTAGTGCACCTCTTGAGATCAGGGGATTGAGGTTTACTCGCACAGCTCTTACTAGCTGGCCTCTGTTACACTCACCCCGCTAAACCTCACTCGCACCCGGGTCACGGCACCAAATGTAACCCCTCAGGTTCTACTCGCATCACTCCGAGAACAATTTAAACCGGCGTCTCCGGCATGGGAGGCGGGGGCACTAACAAGGATGCTAAAGACCGCAGCATCTAGAGTCAGTCGCTAGTGCGCCTCTTGAGATCAGGGGAGAGAGGTTTACCTGCACAGCTCTTATTAGCTGGTGTCAGTTACACTCACCCTCCTGAACATCACGGCACTAAATGTAACCCCTCAGGTTCTACTCGCCCCACTCCGAGAAGGATTCGAACCGGCGCTACTGGCATGGGAGGTGGGTGCGCTTACAAGGAAGTTAAAGATTGCAGTCTCTAGCATCAGTCACTAGCACGCCTCTTGAGGCCAGGGGAGTGAGGTTTACTCATGCAGCTCTTACTAGCTGGCCTGTTACACTCACCCCCTAAACCTCACTCCCATCCGGGTCACGGCACCAAATAGCTGGCCTCCTTTACACTAAACACCCTAAACCTCATTCCCATCCGGGTCACGGCACCAAATGTACCAAATAGCTGGCCTCCGTTACACTTAGAGCAAATGGTAGCAGTACAGATCTCTTGGAGACTGAGATATCGTGATCATCTGAATACCACCTCACTGTCAGTATTCACAAAAACTAAACTTGGCTCTTCTTATTTATTTATGTCCCCTCCCCCCAGTTTATCCCTTCACACCCTCATTTTTCCTTCAGAGAACACAAATACTCGCACGCTCACAGTAGAACCATCCTTTTATCATTCACACTTACACGTACACAATGTACAAGTACACATAAGAAGTTAGATAACAGCTCAGGAACTCACGAAAAGCTGAAGCACACGCCCCTCAGAGCAATGCTGACCCCTGATTAGTCCTGCACATGGCCAACTTTTTTTCTTTTTTTTGCTATGGAAAATAAGATAGTGGTTGAAATGGATGAAAACAGGTGAATCTCATGAAACCTCTCAAGAACAACGCTGGGTCACATTTCACTCTAAAATCAAAAGAAATGTACATTTTCTTTAAAGAAAATTCAGCCAATTATATGATTGCTATTTTTTTATTCTTAAAATAAATAAATAAATCCAACACTCACTTAAAGTCAAGAGTCAGAGCTACTGAAGTCACAAGAATAACTGATTTTTTTTTAGCACTAGTAGGCCTGAAATGCTACATTTAGACCATTTGTATGATCTAATTTGTAATTTTCATGAGAATCATGAAAGTATGTCATTATGGTCATGCAAAAATAAATTATTGAAATTAGTATTAATAATCATGATTATTACATTTATATTATAAAATATTTATACATGTTTGCTTTTGTTCTACTTTTTTGTTCCTCCAATTAAACGTTAACAATTATTGTATAACAAAGAAGTGAAAAAAAAAGTTCCTAAAATAGCTTTAATTTCTTCAACTTTTTCCTATTTCTGTCTTTCTTGTTCCTTCTTTTGAGTATGGGGTTAAATATGACACGAATGTTTTCGTGAGATTCACAAATTTTGAGTGGTTAGAAGACAAATGCAACTCAAAAATGATCAAAGAATGAACCGATGGATTAAAGAAATGTGAATAATTTTGGAAGAGCATTATTTAGGTGTAAAACAGAAGTCAAAACTAAAGCAAAAATAAAACTTGAGAAATCAAAAAAACAGACAAGAAAAGATGATGTCGCCCGAATCAATCTCCTTATGAACTGAACAAAGGAGAGCAAGTCTGATAAAATTTATAACTCATCTGCCTTTTATTATCTTTCAAAGCATTGTAACCAAGAGACAGCATGTTCTCTGGCACAGTGAGAGAGAACCTGTCACAGGTCACCAGACCAGCACACATACACAACTACTTTTAATCAAGGCATTTTAAGACGTTTCCCCAGTACTTCAGACTTCATACAAGTCTTTTCCTTTTAAGATATGAAAATACTATCAAATAAAAAGCTAAAACTACTTTTAAAGTCTCTTCTGCTTGTACAAACAAGTAGATTATCAATGCAAATACAATCAGTTCAAAGCAAACGAGATGATAATGTTAGTTACATTGACAAACAAACATGAAGTGAAATGCTAGAAGTTCCGCATTTGTAAATGCTCAATGCAAAACGAAGTCAATGGAACTAGAGAATTAAATCATACACGTGAGCAAGGCCAAAAATTATTACAGTACATCTCACCAAAAACATCAACAAGTCACAAAATACAGCAGCGCATCTCTTCAGTAAAATCTCCCTTTTTGGGAGAAAATAGTCGCAAAAAACAAAATACACATTTAAACACAAGTTGGACTCTCACACAAATGAGTGCTTTGGGTCTGTAATACATATTTAACAACTTACTTGCATTTTTCAGGTTGGCCACAACATATCTTTTCCAGATACAGATATCTTATCACGAACCGCAGTGAGCAAAAGACCAAGCTTTCTGGGTAATTCTCAAACGACAAAAATACAGAATTAAACTTACTCTTAGTCTATTTTTAGGACCAACATTGTTTGTATTGACAAATAATCACATTTTATTCCTGAACAAAAATGTAATACCGTAGTCATGAAAATCATCCACTCCGGATACAATATATATATATATATATATATATATATATATAAAAAACCTGTGTAAAATAATATAATAAAAAAAAGAGATTTGAAAATGAGAATGATATTTTTTTTACACTATAGTAAGCTACTAAGAATTGGGGAGAAAAATACACTTAACTCACTAAAGTAAAAATATTATAATAAAAAAATTATATAATTTATTATTATTATTATTATTATTACACTTAACTAACTTTTAGTGCATTATGCTATTAGTTGTATGTCAATGGTCCTAAAAATAGGCTTATTTTTCTTTTATGCAATAAATATCTTATTTTTAACTTTTGATTTTGAGCAAAAATATGACTTGGGTATTTCTTGAGATTCTTTGAGGTTTTGTTTTCTATTTTTGTTGCTGAACAGTTCTGACTCAAAATCATTGAGTGTAGGAAGCGTCACATCTATATTAACGTCATTTCTAAATTGGTCCACACTAGATCGATGGCAGTTTAGGTACATAACTGACCTGGACTGGAAATGTCAGAGACTGGGCGTTATGTGCAGGTTCTTGAGGAGCTTTGAGAGAAAGAGAGAGAGAGAGAGAGAGACAGAGATGGTGAAGACTGCAAGAGTGTGAATGAGAGGCCGATCATCTCTCCCATTCTCTTCTTCCCTTGTCTTTTCTCTGCACAAGCGATCGCTCTCCCCCTCTCGCCTGTTTGGCCGTACCCTGCTGAATCTCTTGGAAATGGAACTGTTGTGCTCTGGCTGAGATCCTAAGGCAATGTCACATTACATATCAAAATGTACAACATCTATACATTGTGCAGTTGTGAGCGGAGGGTGAGGTGTGTGGATGAGACGTGGCGTGCGGCGGCTCTATAGAACGGTGGCCTCCATGACTATGGCTGGATCCTCTATGTCGGCTTTACTCTGGACCATCCGTAACTCCAGTTGAGCCGGGCTGGGTCTTCTGCCTGGACCTGCCATTTCTGCACATACAAGACAAAGAAAGGAAAGCATTTAAATGGAACAATTTCAATGTAAGATTTTTTTAAATGTTTTTTTTAAAGTCTCTTTGGCTAACCAAAGCTGCATATATTTGATCAAAAACACAGAAATATCGTGAAATATTATTATGACTTAAAAGACCTGTTTTCTTTTTGAATACATTTTAAATTGTAATTTATTCCTGTGATGCAAAGCTGAATTTTCAGCATCATTACTCCAGTCTTCAGTCGCATGATTCTTGATGTACGAGTCTTTACTGTCACTTTTGATCAATTTAATGCGTCCTTGCTCAATAAAAGTATTATTTGTTTTCAAAATCTTTTAGTGTGTGTAGTGTATATACATAATGAAACAATGATAGTGATGGATGAATGACATGTTTAGGCTTTTCAATGGCCATAACTGTAAACCAAACAAATGTATAAGTGAATATCCTATGTTTTTATTGAGTTTGTCATTTTAATTCAATATTAAAACGATTTAAGTGCTTCATACCTAGAAAACATCAAGCACTGCTTATTTATTTGTATTTTTATCTTATTACTGACTGTTTACTTGAGCAATTACTAAAAGGCCTTGAACCACTGTTTTCATTTGAAATTTTAATATTAATAACAAATTTTGGCATTGTAACAACGTGCACATGCATATAACAAACAAAGTTTGGCTGCTGTTACCATGGGCATAAGATATAGTCCTCTGAATGACATGGTGCATGACGGAGAAAGTCTTCTCGCATGCCGTCTGAGAAAGAGAACAAGACAGAATAACACTTGATCAGCATTTTATTACTGCGCTGCATGATCATCGTGATGCATTTATGACATGATGATTTATGTACCTTCAGGTCTGTTGGGTAATGGTGAGTCCAGGCCATCAGCATAGCAGCAAATAGATCACCTGTCCCAACAAACACCGCATCCACTTTCGGCACCTCTATTCGGATCCGCTGGGTCTTCCTTGTGCCGTCCGGCATCACTGCAGAAACATAGGCATTTTGCTCTTCACAAGAATTCACCATACATGAACCAGCCCTGATCTTCAACCACTAGGCTATTCAACCACATGAAGGTGGTTCAAAGCAATAAATATACAAATATTTGAATTCACATGCATTCCAATAAACTCTCATGATTTGTCATCTGTCAAAATCCACATTATCTTCCACTGTTCAGCACACAGGGACACACACACTTACAAATGCGCTGACTGCCAAGAGACACCAGGAATCTGTCTCCGAGACGAGGGGGCAGATCAGAGCTGGTGATGACCACAGTGTCTGGACCCATCTTATGCAGCAGGTCCATCACCTGAACACACACACACACAGTCAGAGGCCTTTACTGGATCTTTATTATAATGTTGACAGCAACACGTTTCTTGTTGATGGTTGAGCTTTCTCACAATTTTCAAAAGGTCTCAAAAATTCCCTTTATATTATAATCTAATAATTATTATTACTCACTGTGAAACATTATTATTTGTATTTTTAAGGATGATGATGATAATAAATTATATAATAATACCTTAATTATTAACAAATAACAAAACATAACATTTGGAAATGAAAGTGGTTTGTGTATCATTTGCAGTTAGAGCATCTAATTTCCATTTAGAGCATCACACGATCCATTTCTCGTGTGTGTGTGTGTGTGTGTGTATTTAAACTCACCTCAACAGCGTCTTTCTCCGTGCTGATATTCTTCCCTGTCAATAACCTGGAATGAAGTGCACAGAGTTAGAAGAGTTGATTGCACATCAGTGCGACTGAAGATGTGAGTGTAAAGCCACGACTGGGCAGCAGAGGGCACTACAATATTACTCTTATGTCAGCAATCTGACTGAAAACCACTGAGGTTTGACATTTGCAGGACAGAAACATCCAATCACACAATAACACACACAAAAATGTTGAGTGGAGGGTATTTTACTCACTCTGCCTCAAACTGGTTGGGTGTGATGATGTCGGCCACAGGTACCACTTTATTCTTGTAGACAGGATGGAGATTCTGAGGAACATACTGCGAAAGACAAAGAGCACTATGAAAAATAAACGTCACCTTATATTTCCTGTATAATGAAAATAATGGAACAGAAGAAAGAAAGAGAGGATCTAGAACACAAGCAAGCTTACCATTGAACCATGGTCACCTAAGACAGGGTCACACACTGACAGAAAAACAGAGTTAAACAAGTTATTCTTTAATGTACAGGGTTAATGTCCACTACTGTTCAAAGGTTTGGGGTTATGATCTTTTAATGTTTTTGAAGAAGTCTCTTATGCTCATCAAGGCATTATGCTCATGCATTTATTTGTATTTGACAAAAATACAGTAATATTGTGTAATATTACAATTTAAAATAACTATTTTCTATTTTAATTTATTTTCAGCATCATTACTCCAGTCTTCAGAGTCACATGATCCTTCAGAAATCATTCTAATATCCTGATTTGCTACTCAAAAAATATTTATTATTATTATTATTATCAGTGTTGAAAACAATTGCTGCTTAAAATTTTTGTGGAAACAGCGATGCAATTTTTTCCCAGGACTCTTATATATATTAATTTCTTTCAAAAACAAAATACCCCAAACTTTTGACCGATAGTGTACAGACAAGCCTGTAAAAAAACATTTATAATGCATAAAAGGTACTGATCAATTTACAGCATTATGTTAACCTAGGATAAGAGAGACTGAAAAACACTCACCATATACCAGGTTAGGATTGGCCCTCTTCAGCTCTTGTACAATATCAACCACCATCTCCAGAAATGATGTATCTCTAGTGTAACCTGCAGTAATGGAGAAACAAAAGAGCTTTTATCAACAATTTTCTTTTCCTCTTGAGACTCCATTCGTTCCAGATCAAAAGTCTGCCTGAAGTACTAAAACCGAGCACTCAGCACGGGCACCAGTTCATTCTCATTCTTTCTGCCTGACACCTTTAAAACAGTTCAGGTGGAAACAATACAATACACTCAATTTGTGGGTGAAATAGTGTGTCAGAATTAGGCATAAACACTTGGCAATCCTGCTGAGGTTATTGTATTTCAGAAGACAGAAAAGAATCAGAACAACACAAAATATACCGTGTAATGTGTGAATTAAAGAGGCTTTTTGCAGTCTTGATTTTGTTCACTAGAATAGGTTTTCATGCTTGAATGTTCAAAAAGCACATTTTATAATTGTTGCAACACCTCTCTTTCCAGTCTGTCAGTAACGCTCCGTTTAGTTTCGATCTCTCTAAGAAGCCCCTCCTGAAAAGCGCATGCTCTGATATGTCAGCTGGATCGGTGTGTTGTGATTGGTCAATCACTTTAAGCGTGTTTCAGAAATGTGACGCCCTTTCCATAACCGTGAGTTTCAACACACTACTAACACAACTCGACCAGGCCTCGCCACCTTTGTTTGCGTATGCCTTGGGCGGGAATTATTTAAATGAGGAATATTGCGACGTGTTCGTGAGAAAACTCAAGACTACAATGGAGGCGTTTCAGGGAGTTCAGAACACAGAGCGCACTGTTATAGAGAATAACTCCCTTTGGAGTGACATTGTGCTTTGCAGACGTTTTTCATTCTCTAACAGCAACATTACACTAAATAAAAATGAAAATGTAAAAAAGCATAATAGGTCCTAGTTAAATTGATAGACTTGGAACTCAATAAACACACCAAGCATGCACTGTTTCAGAGAAAGTGTCGATAAATATCAAAAGTTATTTGAGGTGGGACAGCCTTGAAACTCCCAGGGCCACTCCTCAAGCTATTGGTCATGTGGCGGCACAGGTAAATGCATCCTATGTGTGACGCATCTGACCTTCACTGCGTTTCATGATGTCACACAATAAATCGCACTGCGACAACACAAGCCACATGTAAGACAGGCATGCAGAAGAATTCAAATAGCACTTCAAAAATTCATGTTACAACATTACAGCTGGGATTAGAAATATTGCATTATAACCAGTCATTAGATAGGATAGATGGTCACTGGATACAGAATAATGAGCACACTGACAACTCCCTAAATCAGCTCATTATATAAAGCTGGCGACGCAAGAAAACCACTTCTACATGACATTTTATGACATGACATGTCTGGTTTTGATGTTAAAATCAAATACACTACAGTTGAAAAGTTTGGGGTCAGTTAAATGTTTTTGAATTAAGTCTCTAATGATAATCAAGCCTGTAATAATTTGGTCAAAAATATTGGGAAATTATTACAATTTAAGATAACCGTTTTCTTATTTATATGATATATTAATACATTTTATGTTTTGTAATACATTTTAAATGTTTAATTATTCCTGTGATGGCAAAGTTGATTTGTTTTACTCCAGTCTTCAGTGGCACATGATCCTTCAGAAATCATTCTGATATGATGATTTGCTGCTCAAGAAACATTTCTTTTTAATATTTTTTTGTGAAAACTGTGATACATGTTTTTCAATGTAATGCATCCTTGCTAAATTAACATATTACTAAAAAAATTATTATATTAAAACAAAACATTTAAATAAATAAAATAATCCTGGGGCCGTATTCACAAAGAATTTGATCTTACCATTAGGAGTACTCCTAAATCGCACTAAAATATTTTAGCTAGGAGTTTTCTCTTAAAAGTTATTCACAACGCCTTTCAGACCTACTCTTAGTAAGGAAAAAAGACAACTCCTAAACTAAGAGTGAGTCTTCGTTGCTATGGATGACGTCAATTCTCATGCACGAGCTTCCTCGCAATGATCACGGTGATTGGTTGTTAGATGACAGGGCCATCATGCGGAACATAACACAGACACAACAAATCATGGAATTACGACATCTAAATATGTCTGTGTCCTAAACAAAATAATAATAGTAATGTCATCGAAATGCATAATGACATGTTTGTGCAGGCCCCAGTTAAAGGGTTAGTCCACCCAAAAATGAAAATTAAGTCATTAATTACTCACCCCCATGCTGTACCGACCCCGTAAGACCTTCGTTCGTCTTCGGAACAAATGAAGATATTTATGATTAAATCTGAGAGGTGCATGACTGCTACATAGGCTCCCTAAGGGAATGAATCCTGACGGCCCAGAAAGTCATTAAAGAAAATGTTTAAATATTCCATGTCACAACAGTGGCTCAACTATAAGTTTATCAAGCGACGAGAATACTTTTTGTGCGAAAAAACAAACAAAAATAACGACTTTATTCGACTATTCCTTTTCTTCCTTGTAGACCTGAAACGAGACTTCAAGAGATTTCCACGACGCGAGAATTGCGATCTCCTTCAACCATAGATATAAACAGTAGATGTCGCCTGGCTACGGCAGTTTATTGGAACGAATGCGTCAATAGAGCCGGCATCTTGAAACAGGGGAACCCCTCATCAGCTCAATGTAGGAAATGCTCTAACGGAAATAAAATCACCATAAATCGTAATGAATGTGATTTTCTAGTTGTTTTGGTTCGTTCCAACGGTCAGACATGTATTTATCATTGAATCCAGCGATATTTAAAAAAAAATGTACAAAATTTCACAATCTTGTAAAATGTAATCCCTTGATGTCTGTTTTTTAGATTTCGTTCGTGTGAACATCCATACGCAGCACAAAAGTCCAGCATCATCCATGAATTCAGCGTTACCTAGCTACTTCCTATGACAAGACCCCTGTTCCAAGATGGCGGCGGTTTTGACGCATGTTTAGAACCCCAAGGCGACATCTAGTGTTTATATCTATGTCCTTCAACTACTTCAGTTAAGTTCTCGCGCGTGCGCGTCGTGGAAATCTCTTGAAGTCTCGTTTCAGGCCTACAAGGAAGAAAAGGAATAGTCGAATAAAGTCATTATTTTTGTTTGTTTTTTCGCACAAAAAGTATTCTCGTCGCTTGATAAACTTATAGTTGAGCCACTGTTGCGACATGGAATATTTAAACATTTTCTTTAATGACTTTCTGGACCGTCAGGTTTCATTCCCTTAGGGAGCCTATGTAGCAGTCATAAACCTCTCAGATTTAATCATAAATATCTTCATTTGTGTTCCGAAGACGAACGAAGGTCTTACGGGGTTGGTACAGCATGGGGGTGAGTAATTAATGACTTAATTTTCATTTTTGGGTGAACTAACCCTTTAAGTGTAATTCTAAAAAGGCAGAGAAAGAGAGAAAAGTCGTGAATTAAATTAAATCAAGGTAGCCTAATACCCGAATGAAAACCGCCACTTGCCTAATAATGAAAAAACGACACTTGCATTAACACTTGCTTGGTTAATTGACATCCTATTAGCCTAAATAGACTACTTAAACCAAGGAAATGTTGTCCTATTGAAGTAATGTAGTTGAATGACGGTGGATTATGAACTCGCCAAAACGGAAAAGAAAGCCCAACTGGACGCAGGATCAGTTACTGCTGCTGGCCCAGTTGGTGCTGAAAAAAAAAAAAAACCATAATAAAAGGGAAATTCGGCACTGGGATATCAAGCAAAACTTAGCGTGAGAATGGGAGAGGATTTGTCTGCATATCAATGCAGCATTCCCGCTTGTGTCGCGGACCCCGGACGACTGCGAGAGGCGGTGGTGTGCGCTACAATCCTTTGTGAATAGGTCTTAGTGAGTTAGGAGTCCTCTCGACTTCTTTTAAGCTGTCCCAGACGTAGGTGCTACTTTTAGGGCTAAAATTAATTACTAAAATGGGCTTCGTCAATTACTCTTAGTGAAAAAAATTAGGAGTCCTAAAGTTAGGGGTGGCACGCCCATTATTTTTAGGAGTTGCTCCTAAATTCACCAGTTAGGAACTACTTTTAGCCTTAAAATTCTTTGTGAATACGGCCCCAGATAAGCATCTTTAAAATCAGTCATTTATCAGACTCGTTGTGAAATGTGGCTCTACTGGAATGCAAACTGCATGTATACATTCTTCCCACACTGCTCTCTATTCCCATGTTCTCCTTTCCCCCTTTTCCCATTCTGTGTTTTCCTCTCCTCTCAAGGTGACGATAAAGGAGAGCTCATGCACCCGAGACACACTCGGCAGAGCACAGCATCTCAGTCTGCGGTGCTCGTGCGAGACCTGCGACTCTATGACCATGTGTCCTCTACGGTCCCCTGGTGATGATTATTAGCAGCGCCTTTACAGGGCAAGAGACATGCGTTCACTTCCTCTCTCACTCCAGACAACTCAACACAAGACTTTTACATATTCTGAAGAAAATGGGTGCTTGCCTATGCAACACTCAACGCCACAATGTTGAAGTTTGACCAGCACTTTTATATCCAGGGGTTGATATTTATTAAACCTACATTTGAATTTTTACTTGTAACCGCTTTACCATGTCCTTATTTTTTTTTTTTTTTTATTTCAAATACCTTTTATATATAGATTTTATAGTTTTACTATTTAAAACTTTAAATCTAAGCTTGGAAATCTATCATAAAAATATCAGTCCCATACTGAAAACTTTGATAATAAAACATTTTAATATGAAATGATGAAAATGTATAGTGTAAATGTATCTTGGCTTCCACAAAAATTAAGCAGCACAACTGTTTTCAACATTAATAATAATAACATAATAATAATAACAATAAATATTTTTTGATTAGCAAATCAGGATATTAGAATGATTTCTGAAGGATCATGTGACACTAAAGACTGGAGTAATGATGCTGAACATTCAGCTTTGACATCAGATGAATGTTAAAATATATTCAGATACAAAACAGTTATTTTAAATTATAATATTTCACAATATTTCTGTTTTTATTGTGTTATTGCTTAAAATAGGCATCCTTGGTGAGACTTCATTCAAACTTTTAAAGAGTATATCAATATTTTACAAAAAAAAGCACAAACCAACAATTTTGCCACTAATAGTTAGTGTACTTGGTTACAATGGTTGAGATAAAATATATGAAACATGATGTATGAAAAAAAGGAAAAGTTAAATAATACTTGATAATTTTTATATTGCATCAATGGAGGTCTGTGCACCTAAGTGGAAAGAGGCAGAGCAGGCCGTGAGAAAGGCAAGCGCTTCATCATCTCCAGGGCCTAATGGAGTTCAGTACAGTGTACAAGAGTGCTTCAGGAGTTCTGCGAATTCTGTGGAAATTGATAAAAGTGGCATGGGAAAAACAGGTTGTACCTAGAGCATGGCGCAGAGCAGGTGGAGTCTTTATACCTAAAGAAAAAGATGCTACAAGGATCAGTCAGTTTCGTCCTATTTCACTATTAAACTTTGAAGGTAAGATTTTCTTCAGCATTATTGCCCAGAGATTGTCCACCTACCTATTAAAGAATGGCTTCATTGACACTTCAGTTCAAAAAGCGGGCATTCCAGGGTTCTCGGGATGCTTAGAACACATCAATGTTATCTGGCAACGAATTCAGTCAGCTAAAAAGGAGAGGAAGGAGCTCCATGTGACATTCCTGGATTTGGCTAATGCATATGGTTCAGTGCCACACAAGCTTCTTTGGGCAGCATTTGATTTTTTCAGAGTACCAATGTCAATAGCAAATTTAGTGAAAGCCTATTTTGGAGATTTGCAATTTAGTTCTCAACTCCAGAATTCAGTACTACATGGCAATGCTTAGACGTTGGAATAATGGCAGGATGCACCATTTCTCCACTGGCTTTTACCATGGCAATGGAAGTAATCATTAGGGCATCAAGATGGGTAGTAGGAGGAGAGCGCTTGGCTTCTGGGATGCGACTACCACCAATCAGAGCATACATGGATGACATGACAACCATGACTACAACAGTAGCCTGCACTAATCGGTTATTGGGGAAGTTAACAGATAATATTGAATGGACACGAATGCAATTTAAGCCCTCTAAATCAAGGAGCATCTCGATAGTTAAAGGAAAGGTAGTAGATAAAACATTCTTCATTAATGGTGAGGCAATACCAACAGTTTCTGAGAAGCCAGTGAAGAGTCTTGGGAGATGGTACGATGGGGATCTAAAGGACACAGTTCGAGTGGGAGAAGTTAGACGACAAGCTGAAACAGCTGTGCTCTACCAGGCAAACTAAAACTCTGGTGTTTTCAGTTTGGTCTACTGCCGAGGTTGCTGTGGCCAATGGCTGCCTACGATGTTTCTTTGACAACAGTGGATAAGCTGGAAGCGTTAATAAGTTCATACATCAGGAAATGGTTGGGAGTTCCACGCTGCCTCAGCAGAGTGGGACTTTATAGTCTATAAAGTCCTTATAGTCTTTATAGTCTAACAACTAAAAATCAAGTCAGGAATCTTGGTGTGTCTCTAGAGTCAGACCTTACTTTCAGTAGTCATGTCAAAGCAATAACTAAATCAGCATACTATCATCTGAAAAATATTGCAAGAATTAGATGCTTTGTTTCCAATCAAGACTTAGAGAAACTTGTGCATGCTTTCATCACCAGCAGGGTGGATTATTGTAATGGACTCCTCACTGGCCTTCCTAAAAAGACCATAAGACAGTTGCAGCTCATACAGAATGCAGCGGCCAGGATCCTGAGCAGAACCAGAAAATATGAACATATCACACCAGTCCTCAAGTCTTTACACTGGCTCCCAGTTACATTTAGGATTGATTTCAAAGTATTATTACTGGTATATAAATCATTCAATGGGCTAGGACCTCAATATATTGCAGATATGCTCACTGAATATAAACCTAACAGATCACTCAGATCATTAGGATCACGTCAGCTAGAAATACCAAGGGTTCGCTCTAAGCATGGAGAGTCTGCTTTTAGCTATTATGCCAGCCGCAGCTGGAACCAGCTTCCAGAGGAGATCAGATGTGCTCCTACAGTAGTCACTTTCAAATCCAGACTCAAAACACATCTGTTTAGCTATGCATTTACTGAATGAACACTGTGCCACTGTCCGTCCGACTGTTTTTACTGTACTGGTTTTGTCTTTGTCTGTTTTCTAATTTCTAATTTATTTATTTTTATAATCTCTGGAAGAGATTTTGAAGAAGAGCGGGAGAGTCTTCACTCCGATGAGGCGAGTGAAGGAGTAAGTTATACTGCTGTATAAGAAGTCGCTGAGAGCGTCGTTGAGGGTAACGGCAGCAGACAGCGCACACGAAGCGTGCTCTGTGGGGGCCCCGCTGGGCATTACTGGTGTAGCACCACCCCAGCAGAGAACGTCCCTGGGCTAGAGGTCCAGTGGCACCGTAAACCGGCTCAATCTCTTCCATCTCAGATAGGGGTGGACCAGTACTACTTTATTTGATTTTTTATTCTAAACTGTTTTAATTATTCTTATTTGTTTTTATTATTTTAATTTCTTCTATGTAAAGCACTTTGAATTGCCATTGTGTATGAAATGTGCTATATAAATAAACTTGCCTTGCCTTGCCTTATAGTAAAGGAATATTACAGCTGCCAGTCTCTGCTTTAACCCTCTGGGGTCGGCAATCACGCCGGCGTGATTTGCTCACTTTTTTTCACATAGCAGCAACATAAAATACTCCGTCATTTATGTACATACAGAAAAAAGAAACATGAAAAACGAATCTGTGAGATGTCTATTTTTGTATGTGTCCACTTACAATAAAAACAAACCATTGTGCTTTTGTAAAATAAAGAAAATAAACGGGGTATGCGTTCTGTCTCTCCGTCTCGGTGAACTTTTTTTTTCTTGAGCACGTCTATAAACTGAAACAACTCAGCGAATACACGTCTCACATTTATGAGCCATGTATCTTTATAAACATGTAAGTGTGTACTTTTAAATGATCTGATTCAAAACAAAAACAAATATTCTCTGTTTAAGTAATTTGTATAAAACCAACAAGATTTCCAGTTTCTCAAACGCTTGCTCATTATTTTTAATTCGACCACGCACACGCGCGCAAAAGAGATTGATATGCAAATATCCTTGTGAAGGAACGCGAACGCCCTCATTACCTCAAAAACAAAGCAGCAAACTTCATCAGTCCAATGCTTTTCGCCGAGGTTGGAAAACACGCTGTTATTTTACATTGGATTTAACTTACCTCAGAAGAAGAAGAAGATCGCGATTTGAAGACAAGAAAGATGTAAGGTAAGAAATGTATTATGAATAATATTAGTTAGTGTTATTGTTGAATTGCAGTTAAGCTGTTGCTAGACTAAAATGTATGAAATCGACAGAAACATGTTGAAATATGAACTATAGACAGGCAGGCATACCTTTCAATGCGAAATTTATATTCATGTACGACACAAGGTTGTTCTTATGTTTGATAATAAAACACAGCATGATATAGTAGGCTAGTAGCCTAGTGTTTACTCTACTATGGTGAATATTAAAATGTTTAGATCCGGGTTTACTGTTAAATACAGTGTTTGTGGATATCTGCTCAAACGTAACGTTAGATATGTATAATATGTTAACAATAATGTTTCATAGTTGCTCGATCCAGTAAATTTTCTCTGCGCGCGCTCTGAGTTTGAAAAGCAAAACGCACCAAACATTAGGTTTCATGGTTTACGTCAGAACGTCATAACGATTGTAAACATTTGAAGTAACATATCAATAAATTTTTCTCTAGTGTAGTGTTACCAGGCCGCCTGCTATAGACTATTGTTATTATTTTATGCAGCCATACACGTTGGCTATATGCATTGCACAACACACCTGGTGTTCATTATATGTGTGTGTGTATTTTATAAATTGTAAAAAGATATTTTAACCAGAAAAATCTCAAATGTATTCCCAAAATTGTGCAGCCTTTCTCTTGATATCAGCATTCACAGTTGTTTTTTTGTTTGCTGTTGTTTTTTTTGTTTTTACAGGGACCACTGAGCCACTGAGTCCTGCTGACATTCACATGAGTCTCTGTAGTCTGTACATGAACATGGTAAATGGAACATGGACAGGTATGTACTATGTTTCAGGAATGTCACAAAGGTCTCTGTTGAACAGAGTGTGTGTGATCTAAAGATCAGTGTGTTCAATAATGTGCTTTTTTGTCATTTGTTGTGTATCTTTGGATTATGTTGTGTTGTAAATAAATCTAAACAATCAAAAAGCCATTCTTTTTTAAGGCTCTCCTCATTCTTTGTGCAAGGCTCCTAATGATAGGGCCTGATAGCACCTTAATAGGGCCATTATGGGAGGGGTCTTTGTCTTCCTCAGGTGTGAAAAGCATACATAATAATGAGAGATTCACAGTGGTTTACGCCTTCTCGCATAAAGCTTTCTTACCCAAAACACGTCATACACATTCTAAAAGACTTTTAGACTTATCTGAATGAGTAGTCAGGATGATTTTCACATAGTTTTGAAGCAAATATTCTAGGCTACGTGATACAATTTTCAAAAGTCTTGTGAAGAAATAATTAGTAAGGGTTTTATGATCTTATTTCAGTGATATTTGTTTTTTTTGTTTTTTCACAAACCACCCATAAACGTCATTATCTCAAAACTAAAAACTTTTACATACATGCTGCTGACATATTACTGTAGCAGAGTTTGTGCTGAATACAGTGTAATCAGACTTTAGCCATGAAAATGTCACAAGTATCAGAAATAAACACAAATGTCAGAGCATGTAAGAACACCTCCAGGACCCAGAAAACACATCAGACCCAAGAGGGTTAACCGAGGAGTTTAAGTGTGCCAAGGTCAGACTGGAAATGACCTTAGTAGAGTCACGCGACAAATGTGTAAGGGAGGCAGCCCCTGTGTTAAAAACTGGTAGGAAGTGGTCAGCAAAGAAAGCTGTAGTAGAGGCAAAGGCTGACCTTCAAATTGGGGATATCGTGGGACAGGTACAGCATGGAAGAGGGGGTTTTGGGCTCAGTTTAGCTCCTCCTAAATAGCACAAGGCAGGCCCAGCTCAAAGGAGGAAGCTGGTAGTCAATGAGGTGCGAAAGCAGGAGGAGAGGATGAGGTGTATTTATTTATTTATTAGTTTATTTGTCAGGGACCATGCACAGTTCAAGCCCTGTACCAGAGTTAGCTATACGGCTAATTTACATCTGTGGTCCCTGGGCAAGGAAAAGTAAAAAGACAACAAACACACAGTACACACATAAAAACCAGAATACAAATATACAATATATAAAAGGGTCAATGATCACATATTTGATTCGCCTTCAGCCAAGTCTTTACGGACATTTTAAAACTGCTAAGGCTTGCACAATCTCTAATGTAATGTGGGATTAAGTTCCACTTTACAACCACTGCAAATGAAAAAGCTGATTGTCCAAATGTAGTTTTCCTAAATTGAGTGTAACAGTCACCTCTTACAGAAGCCCTCTAAGTTATCTCTGCAAAATGAGACACATTGCTTGAGTGGGGGTGGTGCAAGATCATGTATCAATTTATACATCAGACACATGTCAGCAAAGCTTAAAAAAACTGTCAGAGGTTAATAAGTTGTATTTTTTTATAATGATACAATGGTGGTAGTTTCTCGTTTTTTTATCCAGAACTTTCACCGCTTGTTTGTAAAGGGTACATAAGGGTTTTATTGTAGTCCCACCCGCCTGTGACCAGCTTGTAGAGCAATAAGATAAATGTGAAAAGATCATCGTATGTAAAAACAATTTAGCTGCAGCTATTGGTAACTAATGTCTAAAATTAGCCAAATTAGCTCTGACACAATTGGATATTTTTTTTATGTTTTTTAAAACTTAAGTTAGAGTCAATAATTAATCCTAGATACTTAAAATGATCAACAATATGTATTGTCTAAAGGCCATTTCCCAGGCCAAGCAGGGAGAGTGGATGAGATGGGAGAGTGTGGAACAACGCAAGATGGGCTGGCAAGACCTTTGGTCAATGGAAGAGAGTAGGATCAGTTTCCTTATCAGGTCAACATATGATGTTCTCCCATCACCGCAGAACCTAACCCTCTGGGTAGGAGAGGATCCCTCTTGTCCTTTGTGTTCATCACCTGCCACATTAAGGCACATTTTGACAGGATGTAAGGTGGCTCTTAGCCAAGGTCGGTTTACTTGGCGCTATGACCAAGTACTGCGATGTTTGGCTTTAGCATTGGAAGGCAAGCGTAACATGACCAATAAGTTGCCGCCTGTTCTAGCAAAACATTACACACAGAAGACAATATTCCTCCGCCCAGGTGTTAACACCAATACTCGCCCAGGACAACTGGAAGCTGCTAGGGACTGGAAGATGCTGGCTGATCTTGATCAATGGCACACAATGCACAGTAAAGAACTTATCTGAAGCAGCAGAAAGGAGCAGCAACTGGCTGTGGTTGAGATGGAAATATTCTGGCTGGCTGTGTACAGGCCGCCACGCTACGGTTTCGTAGAAAACTCGAAGAGTCTGTTGTTTTTTTTTGTATAGTTTGCATAGTAATTACATTTATTAGGTTCCTGTGTATATTGTGTGAATGAGGGTTGGTGTTTGGGCAGATATTGTGTTTTACAGTAGGTAGTATGCCATACGGAACCGTTGCCACTGAACCTACTTTAACGAAGACAGTGGGGCTCGACAGCCTTAGTCAAACGGGTTGGCACGCATGGTTGGGTTGCGGAGAGATTGTGGTTAGGTCACATGTGAACTACGAGGAAGGAGCAACCTCAGCAGCAGGAGGGATGTAGAGGTCAGTAAGCTGGGCTGAGTTGAGTGGGGGACGGAGGGGGGTGACTCTGGGACGGCAGAGTCACTGTCGAGCCCTCTTGAGGTGTCGTGGGCTAGTCGACGAAACACTGAGGACGGAAGGTGCCCACTTGAAGACCCTAGAGATGTCCCCTACTCGGTTCAATCCAGACAGTTGTCGTGCTGGTCCACTAGGGAGACCACACTGTAGTGGCAGCCGTCGTGTGTGCTGACGCGCCAAGTACACTGCAGCCGTTAACGCCGGACAGAAGGGGATCACACCACCATATGGAAAGAAGCGTAAATGGATGGAGAAGCGTAGGTTACTGTAAACCTACGTCTTAGTTTGTGCTTATCTTGGCGAAAGCCGAGTACAAATCAGCATGAAGTTTTAACATCTACAGTCTCGTGTAATGGAAATCTAATTTTTAAAATCAAGCTGTAATTGTCAAATTATGAAAAATGTGTGAAAATATTGTACAATTATAATCCAAAATGAGTGAAAATATTGTCCATATATAATGCAAAATATTACACTGAGTGAAAATATTGAACACATAATGCAAAAAGTGTGAAAATATGGTACAAATATTAATCAATGTGTTTGAAAATACTGTACAAAATTGTATGCAAGCAAAGTGTGGAAAAATTGTAATTATAATGCAAAAGCAAAACGTCTGAAAATACTGTACAAATATTATGCAAATTATTATGCAAAAGTATGAAAATATTGAACAAATAAAATGCAAAACGTGTGAAAAAGTACAAATATTAAGCTATGTGTGTGAGAAGATTGTACAAATATTGTGCAAAACAGTATGCAAAGTGTGAAAATATTGTACAAATATTATGCAAATGTGAAAATATGTATTTAGGGTACATAAAATGTTAGCTATAAAACTTCCTGAGCAAGACATTAATTTTATTCCAATATTGTTTCAAATGTCATTTCTACCACTTTCACTTCCACCACAGAATGACATTTTACTTTAAAAATCTATAATTTGAGATGTAGTGGAAATGTTTAGGACTTTCAGGGGGGAAAAAACCCAGACCAGAATTCTCCGGTGATGCATGTAAACTGTTAAAACACACTTTTCCCACTCTCACTAGTCCACAGAGTCCAAACAGCCTGTAGCTGAAGATATATACACAGCTCCAAGTCAAAAGACCCTTTCTCATCTGTATATGACATTATGAGCACAGATACGGCGCTGACCTGCCCTCGGGCCGTCTAGGGCCTCACACTGGGCCCATGTACTCTCCAACTGAAAAGAGCAGGAAATACGAGAACCTGATGCCATAAGGGAATTATATCATTCAATTGTTTTCATTCCTATAGGCTCAATAAATGACTAAGCATTCAAATAATATCCACAGCAGTGTGACAGACAAGAGATGCACTGGCATGACTGGTAGTCAGAGAACTGACCTGTAAGTACATAGTCGTAGTGGTTGACGTTGTTCAGTTTGATCCCTTCATACAGCACGTGAAGCTCATCTGCAGTCAACACTTGTCCCCTCCAGTGAGAGTAACCTGAGTAATGACAGATCACAGGTCAGACACATACAAACCACATCTCAAAATCCAGTGTCCGATTTGTCTGCCCTTGCACATGTATGGGATACGAACAAAAGTCCCGTCGGTTCGTCAGAAACCATTGGTGCTGCCGTGGGAGCTGTGATGATGTCACAATTCAGGTGAGTCACCGGCATGTTTCTTGTTGCTAAGAAACAGGACAAAGGGAAGCCTGAGGAGCTGGATGAAAAAGACGCATCATTGTCGCCTTAATATGTGTGTGTTTTGGGGAGAAAATGACTGCGATGGGGAATCTGTGATAAGACGGGTGTCTGTCGTCATCATTTCCTGCTGCCGCAACTCTGCAATGCCTCTCCGCTGGAACCACAGAGCTCTCTAATCCCAAACGGATCACCCGCACGTATCATGCAGATACTCGATTTCACACCAAATCACGATCAGCATTCAGAAGCCGCTGTGTGAGGTGCATGCTGTTTCTACCCATAAGGCTTTGCTGCGCCCATCGATGTTCCGAACAGAGATAACGCTCTGGATGTCACAACCTGCAAATATATTTCCAAGGTCAAATGATGAAGTCCAAGAGGAAAGGTCCCAGATGCTGATTAACAGAAAATGCTAACAGAGTAAAAGGCCATTATTTACCATCAAGAAATTCATTCTAAATGTGGATTGAAGAAAACTGATTGCTAATGTTTGTACATTAACTAGACATGGCCAATGGTACATTAACTAGACAAGGCCAATGGTACATTAACTAGACAAGGCCAATGGTACATTAACTAGACAAAGGTCAATGGATGCTGTAACACATCGTCACCTCTGTATCAAATCCTGAAAAAACTTAAATATTAGGCAGCACAACATTGACAATACATTTCTTGAGCAGCAAATCATCATATTGGAATGATTTCTGAAGGATCATGTGACACTGAAGACTGGAGTAATGATGCTGAAAATTCAGCTTTGCATCACAGGAATAGAATATATTTGAAAATATATTAAAATATAAGTAAAAAAGAGGAATAATATTTAACAATATCAATGTATTTTTGATCAAATAAATGCAGCATTGGGCAGCATACTTTTTTTTTTTTTTCAAAAAAAAAAAAAAAAAAATCTTACAGACCCGAAACATTTGAGTGGTACTTTTTAAAAAGGCTAATAACCAATAAATTGCTGAGATCATAAATCTAAAGATTCCTTTAAATACATGCTATAGAAAAAAAAAATGTTTGAATGAGAAAAAAGGCTCGTAATAATAGAGAAGGGAAATAACCAATATATCTGGCCAATTATTATTATTATAGCACTTTGTTCTGCATGTGCAGTTGTAAAGTGCTTTATAAATAAAATGAATGAATATATACACTCACCTAAAGGATTATTAGGAACACCATACTAATACTGTGTTTGACCCCCTTTCGCCTTCAGAACTGCCTAAACCCTACGTGGCATTGATTCAACAAGGTGCTGAAAGCATTCTTTCGAAATGTTGGCCCATATTGATAGGATAGCATCTTGCAGTTGAAGGAGATTTGTGGGATGCACATCCAGGGCACGAAGCTCCCGTTCCACCACATCCCAAAGATGCTCTATTGGGTTGAGATCTGGTGACTGTGGGGGACAATTTAGTACAGTGAACTCATTGGCATGTTCAAGAAACCAATTTGAAATGATTCGAGCTTTGTGACATGGTGCATTATCCTGCTGGAAGTAGCCATCAGAGGATGGGTACATGGTGGCCATAAAGGGATGGACATGGTCAGAAACAATGCTAAGGTAGGCCGTGGCATTTAAACGATGCCCAATTGGCAATAAGGGGCCTAAAGTGTGCCAAGAAAACATCCCCACACCATTACACCACCACCACCAGCCTGCACAGTGGTATCAAGGCATGATGGATCCATGTTCTCATTCTGTTTACGCCAAATTCTGACTCTACCATCTGAATGTCTCAACAGAAATCAAGACTCATCAGACCTAGTACCCGGTGGGGTCTTCTGCTGTTGTAGCCCATCCGCCTCAAGGTTGTGCGTGTTGTGGCTTCACAAATGCTTTGCTGCATACCTCGGTTGTAACGAGTGGTTATTTCAGTCAAAGTTGCTCTTCTATCAGCTTGAATCAGTCGGCCCATTCTCCTCTGACCTCTAGCATCAACAAGGCATTTTTGCCCACAGGACTGCCGCATACTGGATGTTTTTCCCTTTTCACACCATTCTTTGTAAACCCTAGAAATGCTTGTGCGTGAAAATCCCAGTAACTGGGCAGATTGTGAAATACTCAGACCGGCCCGTCTGGCACCAACAACCATGCCACGCTCAAAATTGCTTAAATCACCTTTCTTTCCCATTCTGACATTCAGTTTGGAGTTCAGGAGATTGTCTTGACCAGGACCACACCCCTAAATGCATTGAAGCAACTGCCATGTGATTGGTTGAATAGATAATTGCATTCATGAGAAATTTAACAGGTGTTCCTAATAATCCTCTAGGTGAGTGTTTTTTTTTTTTTTTTGTCAATATGCTGAATTAATTTCTGAAGCACCAGAAATGAGGAAGAGACAGCAAGAGTGACGGATAAGACTTTAGTCTAGTGTACCTTCTGACTTCAAATTGACCATCCACTTACTCTAAACCAGTTACCCATGATTTTAATCAGCCATGTGCTGTAAACACAGTGCTACTGGAACTGCCGGAGACTTGATGTGACCACAGGAGCAAACCACTAACCTACACAACTACAACTACAGATCCCAACGAGAGTCCCCTGGCACTTGGTTAGCTGTGCTGACCACGGCTGCTGGTTTGGGAATACTAAGTAATACAGATTGGCATTATTGTCCCTCCATCTATAGGCTTAAATGGTTTTAAAAAGCAAACTCAAGTGGATAAAGACAATGTTACAGCGCTGAGGAGAAAGCAGCCGAGCGGAGAGGAAGCCAGTCCACAGGGCAACAGCCTACAGTGGGTTTGTGCCACGTGTTGTTTAGACTACTGATCCGAGGTCAGTTAGGGTTATTCTAACTAATGTGCGTTGAAGGGATGTGTTTATGAGAAGCTGGTCCAGAAATAGTGTTTGGGAAAGTTAACAGTGACAGAGAACCATGTGACACCATGCATACCAGTTTTAAGCAGACTTTTATAGCACTATATCAATTGTTTTTCCTGATTTTCATATTCCAGAAAATATGGAAATCCTGTTATCTTCATTCATGATCTATTGTAAATTAATGGGGGCAGGAGATTTCAAGCTGTAAAAAGGATGCAAAGTATTATAAAAGTAGCCTATATGAATCATGCACTATATTCCAAGTCATCTGAAGTCAAGGTGTGGTTAAATTAGTGACATTTCAGTGAAACCTTGCAGGGAAAAAAGGGCACATATTATTAATAGTGTAGCGATGTATGAAGCACAGCTGACACTGAAGTCACTTTCAAACACAGTGGCTTTCGGTTGGTCAACTTTGGGCTTCAAAAATGCTCTTCAGAAACCTACGGGTAACGTCACGGACACAACGTCCATATTTTTTTACAGTCTATGGATCTACTCCATCAACGTTTTTTTTCATCGTTCTTAATCTGATCCGGTTTCAACAAAAACACTTTTTTTCTCAGCTTTCTGTTTTCTTTTTTATAAAACTTACCCACAATTAAGTATTGATAAAAAAAATAATGCATGAATCTAGAATAAAAAGTTTTTTTGTTTGTTTTTTAAAGCAGATGTTCTGTTATTATTTTTAATCTCTTTTGGATGTTCAGATATTCATACAACAAAATATTCTGGGGGCCATGAAAATTGAGAAACTTTTGAAAAATACGCTGGCTGGGAAAGAGTTAAGAACTGTAGTCTAATTTATGAGCAAATCATTCAGACCTATTTTGTAAACCAGCTGATTTATTAAAAAGATTTAACCCAAAATAGCAATTTATGATTCAGAAAAGACTCTTATGAACTTGCTTCAGAAGACTTGGGGGAAAAAAGTGTGCGTTTCGAGTAGGGTGACCATATTGTAGTCTTCAGAATAGAGGACGCGGGGGATTGAATGAATCAACAAATGCATCCTTTGCATTCAACTTTTGACAAATAAATAAGATGACACTTTCTTTTCATGACCATTGGTTAAATTTTTTTTTTTTTAATCAGTTGCCATAAAACCCCCCTCTATTTCAGTAAAAAATCATGCCAGTCCTCCAGATGTTCTCTTGTATGCTTTCCTTATTTTGGGATTCGAGGTCGCTAGCACCTTTATGACACGTACGTGCCAGCTTTGCAGGTCATGCATTCTGCTTCACACGGATCCCGGCCGAGACGAAAACACAGGAATTTTCTCTGTAAATCATCTGTGAATTTACATTAGGGCTTTTTTTTTTACGCTGTTCGGCAGCCATGTGCCACTGTTGACAAGCAAGCGCTGCTCTGTCTCTTGGCTCTTGCCGTGGTGCTGAGGGTATTGACTGAGATGCAGTTTGACCAATGTTTGCGTTACGTACATGACCGAGCGACCAATGGTGCCGTGCGAGAAGGCGGGACCTAAAGCAATGCAATAACGCACATCAACCCGATCACTTGTTTATCAATCATGTAAACAGTACATTCAGATTCATCAATCTGAAGGAATTCAGTCCGATTGAAACAAAAGGTGTGCATGTAAACAATGAATGGTGACTGTAGAAAGCAAAAGCCGAATCATTTTGGGCGATCTAGAAATCCCGGCCGGACGCATTTTTTTAGGTCCAAAAAGAGGACATGTCCGGGAAAAAGAGGACGTATGGTCACCCTATAGAACCAGAAGGAAAGTGTACAATCCAAAGAGAAGAAAACACATCACAATATTCCTACCCTCCTGAAGCACAAGGATCAGTGGTCTGTTTAACAGCTCCCAAATACACACACACACACACACACACACACACACACACACACACAAATGAACTGTCACAACATGTGAATGCAATATGCTTTAAGCACTTGAATCATGAAGCATCTGTTTCTGTCCTCTTGTCATTAAGAGGTCAAGGGGCACTCCAGTGCATTTGGAAATGAAAATTACTCTGTGAATGTGAAAATGCACACTAAAGCATTCATTAATGCAATAATGCATTATTGAAACAAGTGATATCTGACAAGTGATCAAAACTCATGAAACTCATATAAAATATCATCAGGATAAAAATGTATTTAATGCCTCTAATCTTAAATACAAATTGTGGGTAACACTTTTATTCATTTATATACATCTATTTTATATAAATTTATCAGCATTTATTAATATTAGTTAATATTAATATAGTTAATAATAACTTCAATATTTACTAATATGTTATTAAAATCAAAGGTTGTAGTTATTAACATTAGTTAATGCACTGTGAACTACCATGAACAAACAATGAAAAGCCCTATTTTTATTATTTAACATTAAGAAAGATGAATAAACACTTAACAAATGTTTTGCTCATTGTTACTTCATGTTAGTTAATACATTAACTAATGTTAACTAATGAAGCTTATTGTAAAGTGTTACCAAATGATGTTACACACAACAAAATGTAGAGCAGCAAATTAGCCAATTATAAAATTATTATAATTATATGTTTAATCACAGTTGTTAGGGGCTGCCTGTCAGGTTAACTGAAAATTAACTTGAAAAACACATTAACTTATGTTCATGAAATCTGTAGTGATTCTTCCTTCGGTGCATATGCTGTACTGTGACATTAACTTTACTTCAAAAAACGACTGTACTCTGACTGTGCCGTTTAACACATTTTACCATGTCATGATCCATTTTAGATAATACCACAACTTTTATTGCTAAAGAAGGTGCCAAAAAGATTCCATCTGATTCAAGTAATTATGTCATCATACGGTAACACATTCTCATCAGGGCATGTGTGACATCATTATAATAATAAGAATACATTTTAAAGACTTAATTTGACACTCTTTATCCAAATAAGTGAAAATAAGTTTTTTTTTTCCTAAAAATGCTTTTGTATGACTTTGTTTCACTGAGACAGACTTATCCAAAAATCAGCAGAAAGTTTGAGTCAGCCTACCTGTGTGATTGGAGAACTGAACAGAGTTGATCGAGTCCACCTCAAACCCCATGACCTGACAAACACAGACACATTCCACACGTGAAAAGAAATTCATTTAGAGAGTAACACACTCTAAAAGCAATTATCACACAAGAGTCTGTGATGGTGTGTATATACAGTATATATATTATTATCATAAACCTATCATAAAATAGAACTGAAACACTGGCAGAAAAACTAAGAATACTTAACAAAAATAAGTATGTCTTCTTGTTTTACTAATTATCGAGGACATTTCCCATGGCATAACCGCTGTAACCAAGACGATTTAACAGGTATATTGAGTTAGTTTTAGTGAACATTAAACTGTTTTCTCATACTTTCATTTATTTAAACGTTCTGACTGGCGCAGCCTTCGTTATTCATAAATGAAATGCCATAGCCTAAGTAGACTATAAACCAGGGCTACTACAATTTTCAAATAACACAAATGTGTGTTTTCTCTTGCAGTGGATTTGCTGTTTCAACATCTAGTACAAAATCCTCAAAAAATTAGAGTGAAAAACAACTAAATTAATTCTATGAATTATTCTAAGACACCCTAGGTTAATATGGTAAAAAAATAACTAATGAAACTATACTTCCCCAGTTGATTGATTGCATTAAGAATAGCTTATTTTTTTTTGTATTACACGTTCTGAAATATGTTTAAATAAGCAAGTGAGGAATTATCTAATTAAATATCCATTAATTTGCATACATTTCTAGAACAAAAAAACGATGAAGTCAGGTTCAAAATTCTCGTTTCAATTTTTTTTTTTGACATTGGATTCAAAAGTTTTTACAGTTTGGATTTTGGATATCTATTTGTTTTTTTATCACTCCATAAATCAGAAAAAAAAAAAATCACCATTTTTTTTAAGGAATAAAATCTTAAATAAAATCAGGCAAATTATATAGGAACAAACCGTCCAGTAAAAACAAAAAACAAAAAAAAAACTTCAGAATATAGATATGAATAATACTGTTAAGTTTGGTGTATGTAAGTGATGCTGAAGTGGATATTTCTGGCTCAGTTTAGAAGAAAAAACACATTTCGAGAAAACGTTTTTAAAGATATATGCTGTAATTTAATTCTACAGACACAAATAGATAAAGTGCTATAAAAGATCGACATAATAACAGTGTATTTTGGATGTTTTCTTTCCACTAATCTGGATCAAGCACTTTATGAAAAGCCCCAAATTTCAAAATTGACAGATGCATGAAAAACAGTGTTTTGCCTGTAGCGTCTCGGCTCTTTAAAAGATAAACCGCAAAACAATTACACTCATTGCTTAAGTGAATCATACTTGTTTAAGACGGTCATAAAAACCACCATGAAAGCAAAATTGACAACTCTTAATTTTTATGGAATTTTGCAGTGTTTATTATAAATTAGTTATCTGTGCACGTCATTTTTTATGCATGTGCCCCTCCCTCTTGCAGCAACATCTCTTCTCTGATGACGTGTTTACTGGCGCGAGGGCGGGACAACCTGTCACTAACATGAGATCCACCAATAGCAAACCCCAACCATCCAATCAATTCCGTTTCATGCCATATATCTGTCTACTGGAATTTGGTTGTCAAACACCACATTGGAATAATTTGAATGGGAAATAAAATGTTAATTTCACTTCCTATTACTAGTACCACTATTAGATACACGTACAGATTTCGAGTCTCTCGGAACCCAAACATAAAGGCATTTTCAAAACATGAGGGTCAATGCAAATAGCGCTCACTGTCAATGAAAGACACGGACTGAAAGTTTAAAGAAAATGCATTTAAATTGCAGGATGCACGAGCGTGGGTGGCTGGGAGAGCCGCTGAAAAAGAAAAAAAACATGTCACGATTTTGCTGGAATTGAGTCTCGCGGCTGTGACGTCAGTCTTGTAATCGTAAGACAGCGCGAGCGTGCATAAGAGGAAGACAGCCGCTTTCTGGTGGCATGACAGCTGGAGCCATTCAAAAGCTAATGAGCCTAATTTAATAGTTTGGACGGGGCTTGAACCCTCATGCCAAATGATCTTTCAGAAACCGAGATTCAATGATATCCGAATCATTTCTGGTGATGAATCACGGCAGTGTCACTCATGCTAATGATGACAGTCGCTGGTCTCACCGCATCGGGTTGTGAGCATTAAACTGCCGGTGTTTTGGCAACACGAGCTTTATTAAGTTCCTGTGGCATATAAATGTAGCCATTAATAGTACTATTAATAGAAGCATCTTGAATTCCCGCTCGCATATCGCTGCAACAAGCATCAAAAGGCCAAGTTCTGGGAATTAAATAGCCTAGACTCTGTATAAGGGAAGTTCACTTCATAGATATCACAAGAACTGCATGCTAAGGAATACCGACCATGTGACCTTTCCTTTCTCCACCAGCATGCTGTCATGCACTATAACATACTTATCACGAGTGCATTGTCGTGCTTTAGCTGCTCACCTGTAACGGGAAGGATGCAGATTTGTTCCCCACGTATCCTCTCACGACATGACTCTGAATCGACAGCACTCGGCATTCCATGTCGCGCGCAGTTAAAGTTGTTTTAATCGCTCCAGAATGTCACGCGATTAAGGAGTAGCGGCGAACCGGAGAGGTGCTTTTCTTCCCTTTAAAAAAATCTAAATTAGGATCCGTGATGGCAAGTTCACTAGGCAGACAGAGAAATGAAGGACATTCACACTGACTGGAAACGCTCATTGGCGAGCGCAACTACTCAGGCATCCTGAGGGGGCACCTAAAATTCACTGACATCACGACGACGCTCGTACAGCAGTGCTCGTGTCCGTAGGGCAGGCTATATTCATCATACATTCAGATATAGAAGAGGTGGCGGATGACATTAGCATGAATCCATCACTTGAACCAAATTAAATCTGAATAAATCCAGATCGGGATGTATGAGTATTAGCACATGCTGGATTTATATGGCAGCTACATATATATATACTTATTGTCTTTCACTTATTTTTGAAAAAACTATAGTTAGTTTGGGACATGTTATACAGCGTTGTATTAGCGCAATAAAGCGAGGTGTGTCTGTAGTATTGCGGAAGTGGGGTCCTTCAACACAGAGACGCGCTCTAAATCCTCCAATCGCTAGCGCTGTCAGCGGTGACGTCAATCCCTGAATAGGTGATGTTTGACGTCATCACTGATGTCACTGTCGGCAACCTGTCACGTCTATCAGCTTCTTCCTGAATTTTAATTATGTCCACCCATGGAAAATTCATTCTTAAAGCCTACTGTATAATATTTGCTAGCCAACATTAATTCATAAAGATTCTAAATGATCAACATGGGGAAAAAATTGTGTTGTACACAATCTTCTACATGCCTCTTACCCTCTGATTGAGAGTTCATACTTTTTTTTAGCTAGTATAAGGCCTTTTGCTGTGATTTTTTATGCTATTTTTTAAAGTAAATGTTAGCATAACTTGTATATTGTTATTAATATTTCAAAATACACATTTACTGTAGACTACAGAAGCAACTTAGGTTTACTTGATTATCCATACATAATTTTTTTGAAAAATCATGTAAAAATGTATAGGATATCAAATAGGCCTATAGGCTACATCAGGCTTTTGAATCTCTCAATCATCATTTTGTGTTGTATTGCAGTTTTGGCACACACTAAAAACTACAGAGATTTTATCATAAAACTAATCATCTAAATATAATCTTACTAGAACATTATTGGGAGATATAGAGTGACAACTGATATTTACATGCATTTTATGTCAGTAGTCTGTTATATAGCCTACTGTTAGAAATATTTCTATAAATTGCATACTTTTGCTCAGTTCAGGTCTCTAAATTATTGTTTTATTTTTTACTTTTAACCTTTCTTTAACCAGGATAGCCTCTCTGAAATTAAACATTTCTTTCACAGGAGATGTTTTAAATAAAATTGAGGTGTTTTTTCCTCATCTATGAGCTCCATATTCTTATTCTAAACACACTGTATGCAAACTTTTATATTTGGTCTAAAGGTTCAATAAACTGTTCCATTTAAAAAAAGATCTGACTATTACTTCATATAGCTATCAGACTTTATAGGGCTAAACTTAGTTAACATTTATTGTAAAAACCTACATGTCTTGTGCACCTTATTGTCCACTGAAGCTAAAATACTGTGACTCATATGCAAAGCCTAAGGTCAGGACTCGACTATTTTTGGACAGGTGGGCCGGCAGCTTTAGGCTTTACAAACCTAGTTCATCTAAAATAAATTATGAATCTCCTCATCAAAAGAGGAGAGACTGGGAGAACATCAGTCTGTTTGGTGCTAAGAATTATTTAACATATTAATCATTTTAAGAGCTATCTTGGAAAATGCATTTAATAAAGCAAACTGTACTGGCTCTTATCCTACCTCTAAAAGTCTACATTTATTACTTTTTTGAGTGAAAAACACTATTTTCTTTATTTATAAGCCACTTTTCTCTCTGAGTAACTCCCCACAATGAAGTTTTGTCAGATTTTGTTTCTGGGGATATTTTTCTGCACATTTTTGCCCAAATTATAGCTTGTTTAGAAACACACACACACCAGTTAACACACTTATGGACTCTGATATTTAAAGGCCCACTGAAGTGCCTTAACCCCTTCGCTGTCACCCCCCTTTTTGAGAATGGGGGTTTAAATGCATTATTCAAACTTAAATGGTTGTAATTCAAGAATGCTTTGGAATATAGACCCAAGTTTGGTCTTGTTTTAAAGGAAACACTCAGCAGATTATTGCTGAAGTGAAAACACTTCAAAAAATGAAAGTATGGAAAAGTTATGGAAGTTTAAATTTACAGTACATCAAATATACTGTACTATATATTTTTTATTTTATAAAAAATATATATTTTACAAAATATTTTTTACTATAAAATTACTATAAAATCAAAGCCATATATCTAACCAAGTTGTGTTCCAAATTTGAAGTTGATATCACAAAAATTGAAGTTCCCATGAGATTTTGTTTAGGCGTAGTACTAAAAATAGCCACCGGGTGACATACATTCCATTGAATTTAGTTGGATACATTCTGCCTTAACAAATTAATACATTTCTGTCCAAATATCAATTCTGTCACAATATTTGGGACCTTGAGACTCAGACCTTTCTGACAATATGTGTTTTGTCAGGATTAGAAAAGGTTTTGATCATAAATTATGAAATATAATGATGCCCAAAAGGGGAGGAGCCTGATAAAATATTTTAGAGTACCGTTTCTATGGTAACGCAACGTTCAATTTCAAAACGGTTTTCACAGGATGAATTCTGAGTTTGTAAGCTTTCAAATGATACCTAATTTATGATAACTACTAAAATATGTGATGTAATAAAAAAAGGCGATAAAAAAAGATAATATTATATTTTAGAGGATAATATATATATTATACTTTTTAGAGGATAATATTATATTATAATTTTTTATTGAAAAATACTAGATTATGTTTTATTATAAACTTTTAGCATGAAAACCAAAGTTTCAATTATTAAAGGTGTGTGCGTCAACTTTTTGTGACAAAGGTCAGAACTCCTGTTATAACGCAGATTTTTTTGAGGTGCACTCTTGTCAAAAATTCACCGGTTACTCTTCCTACATAATTTGTAGCAAAAAACAGCAGTCAAATATCTATTTAGAAGTCCTAGACCTTTCCAACCATATATAGTTTGTCATAATTAGATTAGGATTTAATAGTAATAAAGCGAAGTAAAGTTAGGCGTCCCGTATACGGGACGGTGACAGTTAAGGGGTTAAAACACACAGGATAATTCAATGTGTTGACATAATTTCGACTGAAACAGGAAGACAAGGGCGGGACATTTCGAACAGCTCCTCCCTTTTATTTAAATAGCCAATAGAGTTTAGTTTATGTGACAGCTCGCCCAGAGCCGTTGAGTTCGCTAAAGCCGCAGTTTCCTCCTAATCTCTAACCGTTTCTCCTCCTAATCTCCTCCATATCACTTTAAAATATGGCATTCTGTGCAGAATTAAAATGGGCACGATAAGTTTTTTGGTATGCGCGACTCGCACATATGATCTGCTGTGCTATCATGTCTGTGGACCGGAGCATCTGAATTGTTCCCCATCCATAGGGCACTATGTAGCATTCGCCATGTAGAAAATAGTAATTGTGTAAAAAAAAGCGACCGATTTTACCCGCAGCATCAGTGTCTATTTATAATGCAGGGGGCGTGTCACTTCAGATTCAAGACAGCATTTGATTGGACAGAAAATCTGATGAGAAGCTGAAGTGCAGAGTGATGTCATCAAAATCACTGGCGGAAGAGACTGTGAGTTTTCAACACATATCTTCTAAATGCGAATTTTGTCATTGTTTTGGAGAACAATAGCTTATAGATAATAGTAAGGCTAGCATATTCATATTAAAAGCATAAAAACTTCATTTTTGATCTTTTAATATGGGATGCAAATACTTTTACAACCATTACAAACAAATAAAACCGCTGGTCAATGTGTTGTTCATGGTTGAACTGTTACATGAGTGCTGGTTTTAATTTAATTAAACACATCAGCGCTTCTACTGGAGGGAAAAGTTAGACAAGTTTTGAAACTATAAATGCCACTTAATATTTGGCCTCTTGAGTTTCTCATCGGTCACGGTCTTGTTTCTGTCAGTATGCTGAGTCAACCGCAGTATAGTCGTGACTGCACGAGAGAGGGAGGAACGGATTATAACCGAGCAAAAATCGGTTCCTTTATCACACAAACACAAACATGTGAATCATCATTGCAACAGAGCACACTTCACCCGTAACAATCGAGAAGGCGCTGACTCAGGAACAGCTGCCTAAAAAAAACTAAAGCTCGACCAAAGATGCGTCATGCAGCGGCAGACGCGTGACGCATTACAGCGTTTCAGTGACATCTGCTGGTGGGAAAGCAACACTGCATGTATAAGTCTCACAAACACAAACACAAACACACACACACTAACAGGGCAAAAAAAGACCATGACACCAGATACAGCTCTCAGAGCATGATGGAAAACTAACAAGGGTTCTCAGTTTTAGACTGATGTAATGACACTCTCTTTGACACATTGTGTTAACTGTCTCACCCATAACTACCCTTAACAAATCCAATTATTTGTTGATTTAATGACCATGAGGTAAAAAATACTGAAACATTTCATTACACCTTGAATATATTTAAGTGTTTAACTTAAACATTAAGCTTTCAAAAAACTTTTTTTTTATTCATACCCTTTTCATATAAAGACCAACGTATTATTAATTAATTATTATATTATATTATTAAAGACTAAAGGGTCTTAAGGTGTTTCTGTCTGCGTGGGTTTCTTGCAACAACAAAATGGCTTCCTGCAGGTTTCTTACAATAAACATTGGTTTTGATTTGGTGGACATGTATTACTAATATTTCAAAACAAAACAGCCTCACTGCATATTTTTTATTATGCAAACAAAGATTATGCTAAACAACTTATAGCAAAACATTTTTTCAAGAATTTAAGTATTTTAATAAGATTTTTTCTTTTATTACAATCTCAGAACAGCTAGACATTTTTAACCCCAAGCCTCACCAAAAACTTCCAAATGAATTTTCATAAACTGAAAATATGTTCTTTTAGCAAGACCCTTTTTCCTTTATTACAATCTCTGAACAGGTTTTTTTAACTTAAATATCAAAACAAAAGTTTTAAAATATATATATATATAATACATAATATTTTTTATCATAAAAGAGGTTTTTTGCATTATAATGTACTTTTATAGGAATATAATTGTTTTTTTTTCACCATTTTTTTCACAATACCTTTTTTTCCATTTTTTACAATCTGAACAACTAGACTTTTTTTTTTACTTTAAGCTCAACAAAAATAGATAAATAAATAAAACATTTTCAGAAATTAAAAATATGCTCATCATGACAGAGGTTTTGAAATGCATTTTAATGTTTTGTAATGAAAAAAAAAAACATCTAATTAGAAACAATGAATATAATTGAGGACATTTTTCACCCTTTCCTTTAACAAGACTTTTTTTTTTTTTTTACAATATCTGAGCCCTAAAAAATATCAAAACAAATGTTCAGAAATTAAAAATATGTTCATTTTGAATTGTATTTGAATGTTTTCAGGAAAAAGAGCATCTGTTTAGAAACCACAAGGTGCTTAATGAATATAATTAAAGGTCCTAGAGGTATAGGGTTGAATTAGGGAACAGCCTAAAGACTGATGACCTTTTCGTGCCTGGTGCTCCTGCCTGACCTTCTAGTGTAACTGGACCTCAGAAGTCGAGCCGAGCCCGTCCTGCATTACCTGATCCACAGCTGTAGTCACACGACAAAACACTGCTGCACACCTGCTCAGGTGTCATTGTGTGTTTGTGTGTGAGAGAGAGAGAGAGAGAGAGAGAGGGGGGAACAAGAATAAGATATGAAGTCAGTCAGAAGGACAGTTCTCAAGCTCTCCAGTTGGTCACCTTCAAATTAGCCCCTTCATTTCTCAATTTCTCCAAAGCTAATTTCACAGGCGGTCACTTGGATTATTTCATTCTTCATTCTTTCTAACAAGGATTAAACAGACCGAGGGCCTTGGATTCCCACTCACAACATCACTTTTTCACTTCCTAAGTAGATCGGTGTCAGTGTCGTCTCTCATTTGCCTCGTTCATCCAAGATGAGAGGATGAAAGAACAGAGTCATCATGGCTTCTTATTCCCAGACCACAGGAGAGACGGAGCGGCCGGGTTCAGAGGGAGGAAGCCGAGAGGAGAGGGTAAGGAAGCATGACAGCGGGTATTTCATGTCTGAGAGTTTGCTGGTGTCCTTGTGTTTCAGACACTTTTAAATTATATCAAGGTTGACATTAAGGCACGTCTATCACATCAGCTGCCACATGCTCTCGCTCTGGTGTCACTCCATCCATCATGCTCTTTTTTTGTCATTACACCGTGAATACACTTGTGTGTACAACTTAATTGTGAAAGTGTACATGGTGTAAAGCTTTCAACCATTTTTTTTTTTGGTCTGGTAGAATTTTAAAAAAGTATTATTATTATTATTAATTTATTTATTTATTTTCTAAAATAAAAACTATTTTTTGTTTTCCTAAACAATAATAGATTATGTCAAACAACTTATGGTCTCTTATGCTCACCAAGGCTGCATTTATTTGTACAGTAAAAACAGTAATATTGTGAAATATTATTACAAATAAAAATAATTTGAAGTTTTCTATTTGAATATATTTTAAAATGCCTGTGATGGAAAGCTGAATTTTCAGCATCATTACTCCAGTCTTCAGTGTCAAATGATCCTTCAGAAATCATTCTATAATGTTGATTTGCTGCTCAAGAAATATTTCTTATTATTATCAATATTTAAAAAAGTGGTGCTGCTTAATATTTTTGTGGAAACAATGACACACTACCATTCAAAACTTCACATTTTAATAACAGACCAATGTTCACCTTTTATGATGAACAGTTGCTGCCAAATATTTATGTGAAACCATAAACTACCATTAACTTTTTTTTGCGTAATTTCACATTAATGCGGAATTTTCACAGTAATGACAAAATACATGTATTTAACAAGACTCATTAAATTGATCAAAAGTGACAGTAAAGACATTTATAAAGTTTTCTGTTTCCAAAAAACGTTCTATTCATCAAAGAATCCTGAAAAAAAACTATCACGGTTTCTTAAAAAATATTAAGAAGCAAAACTATTTTAAACATTAATAATAATAAGAAACATTATTAATATCTGAGCAGCAAATCAGCGATATAACGATTTCTGAAGAATCATGTGACACTGAAGACTGGAGTAATGATGCTGAAAATTCAGCTTT
Organism: Tiaroga cobitis; assembly: GCA_030578255.1. Lineage (NCBI taxonomy): Eukaryota > Metazoa > Chordata > Actinopteri > Cypriniformes > Leuciscidae > Tiaroga > Tiaroga cobitis. The sequence continues at coordinate 47,999,780 of CM060591.1, forward strand.
GCATCACAGGAATAAATGACATTTTAAAATGTATTAAAATAGAAAATAGTTTGTAATAATTGTAATAATATTTCATTGTTTTTACAGTATTATTGATCAAATAAATGCAGGTTTAGCGAGCATAAGAGACTTTAAAAACATAATTATTCCAAAAAATGTGACCGGTATTGTTTATACCTTGATATCATTTAAAAGTGTTTCTTTTTCGTCAGTCTTCTCACCAACTTTCTCAGGATCTGGTAGAGGACGGCACTGAATCTAGAGCTCTTGAGCTGGTCTCTATCACAGAAGAGGACCTTCCCATTGTGGAGACCCCCAATACTTTCAACGTGAGCTCCTTCAGCAGTCACAACAGCCATTCGATTCACTTCTACGACCCGGGCTCGCAGGACCCCCACGTCCCTGTCGAGTTGCCTACTGTGGCGTCAGCTCCACTGCCTGTGTACAACAAAGTCCACAACATTCAGATCCCACCCAGCCCAGGTGTGCCCGTCATCAAGGTCCAGCCCTTCTTGGATGGTAAGCAGGCTTCTCGCTTTCAAGGTGTGTCACAGGGTATAAGTAAATTGGAATGGTTTCGGTGGGTGGTTTACATGGCCACCTCAGCTACTCGAGGTGTTAAAATGTGATCTAATCAGTCTTACTCCACTGACAGCACTGGCCTTCAGCAGACTGATTTATTCAATCAATTATTCAATCTCTCTCTCTCTCTCTCGCAGGAGAGGACCTGTCAAACTTGAAATCTTTGTGTTGGCCGTATGTGTCTCGCAGATTGCTGGCTCTGCTTATCATCTTGGTCTTGCTTATAGTCTTGATTCTGTCACTAGGAATAGGTTTGGGAGGTGAGAGTGTTTTTTTTTTTAAATAATTTGGGCACAACATTTTTCCCAATTTAAGATTTTTTTAATGTTTTTGAAAGAGGTCTTTTTTGTTCACCAAGGTTGCATTTATTTGATCAAAAATACAGTAAAAAACAGTAATATTTTGAAATGTTATTACAGTTTAAAATAACTGTTTTTTTATTTGCATATATTTTCAAATGTAATTTATTCCTCTGATGCAAAGCTGAATTTTGCAGCATCATTAATCCAGTTACTCCAATAATTGGAGTAATCTAGATATTAAGCAGCAACACTTTCCACCATAAAAGGTGAACATTGATTTAAAAAGAAATATACTATTGAGTAGCAAATCATTATATTAGAATGATTTCTGAAGGATCATGTGATCATGTGGCGTAATGATGCTGAACATTAGCTTTACATCAGGAATAAATTACACTTTAAAATATATTCACATAGAAAGCAGTTATTTTGAATTGTATACAGTATATAGACAATAGAAGTAAAAGAAAAGTCCCCAACATGATGAAAATAAATGTGTGTGTGTGTCTGGGAAGTTGAGTTAGTAAATGTTTAACGAGCTCCACCTATGACAGTAGGTCACTGCTAACAGATGGTTGTTTCAAGTTCTCTTAGAGAGTGTGTGTGTGTGTGTGTCTCAGTCACCATCATGCATTTTGAAAGCAGTCTCTTTGTCTCCAGTGGGTCTGGAGAGTTGCTCAGGAAAGTTTCACTGCGTGTCGTCAGTTCGGTGTATCAGCAGAAAAGCAGTGTGTGACGGAGTCGAGGATTGCGGAGATGGAGAAGATGAACTCAACTGTGGTGGGCTGATCCTGTCTGTCACTTCCTCCTGACTTTAAGCACAAAATCAAAATTCACCCTTTGTAGTGTTTTAATACACGTTACAGTGAATGATGCATGCCATTCCAAAGAAGAAAACAATATATATATATAATCAAACAACTTTCCACACCAGTTTTGTCATCAGCCCATCTATAACCAGATCTTACAAAATGATTGAAACCGGACCCCAGATGTTAACCACTGACAGCATGTGAAGCGTGCATGTCTTGACTGACCCGCATCTCTCTCTCTCGGTCTCAGTGCGTGTGAGTGGCAGAAGCTCTGTGCTGCAGGTGTTCAGCAGGGGCTCGTGGAGGACTGTGTGCTCTGAAGGCTGGGATTCTCATCTGGGCTCCTTAGCCTGCAGACAACTGGGATACAACAGGTACAAACACAATTACAAAAACAATAGGGTCCTCTCACCATCGGTGCTCTGGCCCTAATGAATATTTATCATTTAAGTGTGTCGGGGCAGATGGAATGGATTCCAGTCATTTAAATGTCAGTTTCAAGAGCTGAATGTTCTTTAGGGTTTCCAGTCTTTTTTGACTAAAGAAGTTATATGTATAAGTTATATATCTCTCTCTTTTTTTGTGATTTACCAGATTAGGATTAATCACGGATTAGGATTTTTTTAAAATATATATATATATTTTTACTCACAATTTCCATCCAATAAAATATTTCTAACTAGGAACTATATATTTATATATATATTATATTCATTAAAATCTCCATGGCATTTACACATTTTGGGTCTTCATTTCTAATAACTAACAGCCATCTTCACCGCCCATGTTTGCTATTTAAGGAAAATTCTTTTTCCAGAGCAAAGCAGGGATTTCCCCCTTTTAATAAACAGAAATATGGTGATACTTTGTGTGTGTGTTTTCTTGCACTGTGTGGGTGTCTATGAATAATAATGTCCCTCTGTTCCCAGTGGCCTCATTACCTGCATAGTTAATCCAATTAAAATCAGTCTGCCATTAAATGAAAGAAGAAAAAAAACATCATTGCAAACGCTGTTTCACCTCAACTAGGTCAAGATGTTACATTTAACACCTACAATCTCCTGTCTTTATTTTAATTTTAGAGGTCTGATCTTTTTTTTTTTGGCATCACTGTCTTTTATAATGCATCTTGAATTTAGTAGCTGTTTTGGCCAGAAATGATGATTAATTACAGTCCCTCGGGCCAAGTCTCCTTAGGGAACCGATCAGCGTCAGCTAAAGTCAACTGATTTCATCTTTTCAGAAGTAACAGCTTATGAATGAAAGTAAGTAAGTGTGAAATTGAGAGGGAAAGAGAGAGATATTTCTGTGTTGGGTATAAAAGGTTCAGTGGGTTTCTATAAAGAACCCTAAAGAGCACTTTATGCCAAAAAAGGTTCTATATAAGAAAAAATGTCTTAAATTATACATAATACTTTCATGTTTAACAGGTTATTAAATGTTTTTCTAGTGATAAAGTATGTCTGTATAAAGATATATCTGTTTAATTCATAAAACGTAACTCAAATTATACATGAATTTAAACCAAACTAATTAGAACTAAATCCATAAAATAATTCCATGATGGAAACCACTAAAAGGTTCTAAATATGAAGTGCTTGACAGAAACTTTAAGGTTCTATATAGAACCTTTTCTTCTACGAGTGTAGTTTTGTGTCTTTTCGCATTTAATAACTATAAACTTAATGAGAAGTTACTCAGTGCTCCAGCTTTAATATATGAGAGCACTTTATTCCCATGTAATTGTTTTGATTATTCAGCCAATTTACACTGGATTCAAACCTTTTTCAAATAGGTGCCATTTTAGTGTGTTCAAGTATTATCCCATCGATTCTTGGTAAAGTAACTTGGTAATAACTAGAGTAATTTCTATTTTGTTCTCCTCTCTCTCTGGTTGTAGTTACGTAAGCTCTGCTGCCATTCCCATCTCCTCTATTGAAGCAGTATTTCAGAATAATCTAGTGGCTCTCAATATCAACCAAACAGCCCTTCAAGACACCTTCAAGATCCACAACTCTTCATACGTTAGGTAAACCTTCTTTTACACACCTGCGTGCTAAAGCAACCGAATGTACCCTGCCAAAGCAAAGCATTAGTTTAACACTGTGGTTTCTAAGGCTCCAGACTACCATTAAATGTCAAAATAAAGATTTAACAAACATGTCTGGATATGCGCCTTCACCAGATATCATATATTTAGAGCGCATGCAACGAGTGAGCAGTAATGTCCGATTCGCGAACAAATGACTCTTATGAACCAGTTCTTTTAGTGATTGCAGTCACAAAGATTTGCAACAGTTTTGAACTGGCTCGTGTAATGTGTTTACACGACAACGATGTACTAAAACCTAAAAGGTTTTTCCTTTGCATTTATGAAGTTCTGATCCTGTTCAAACGGATCCACGAAAACGGCTAAAATCGCTGTATTTTGCTGAAGGGCCAGTAGTTGGCGATGTCACTTTGTAAAGAAACAAAGCGTTTTTGTAGTTTACACAGAGCCGATAACGGTATCGTTTTCAAAAACGTGCACTTTGAAACCTGTTTTCAAAAGCATGGGTTTTCAGGCTCCCAAAACGCCGTTGTCGTGTAAAAGAACGGTCGAAACGCATAAAAACTTTTACGTAAAAAAAAAAAGAAAAGAAAATTGTGTCGCGTAAACAGCCCCTTCTTACCTCGACTGATTCGAAATGATTGAACGTGATATTATGATGTAGCCTTTTTGGACTAAACAACGTGGTCCAAATGTAAGGTTGAATGATGCAAATCTTTTCTTTTTTGAATCCGACTCTCCTTTCAAACAAGCAAAAATGATAATTTTAAGCCCAAATCTTTGAGCCCTGTGTTGACTATGATATTAATAGCGGTTGCTCTTTAGCTTTCAAATGAGCATTTAATTGTCTCTTTTTCTCAGGTCCAAATCAAATAGACTCAAGCCTGAGGAGGAAGTATTTAGGCCAAAGACTGTCAAATAAGATCAGTCCAGTGACTGACGCATTACATGGCAGATCGTTCAGTACTGAAGTGTCTCTGCAGATACTGATGTTCAGGAGTGTTTTTGGTATCTGAAAAAGCAGTCAGGACTGTGTTTGTGAGATATCTTACCTTCAGAAGTATGAACGTCTGGTCGGCCTTATTCTTGGCAGCTGAGATGAGGTTTTGAGCAGAAAAAAAAGGAGACATCTTGACTCCATGCTGCAATAAAATGAGAGTTGTGACACAGTTTGACATGACAAGCCGATTTGCTTTTTAGAATTACAGATAAATGGAGGCATTTAATTGAATCTAGAACAGTTAACAGAGTGGTTTAATCAGACGGAAATATCGATTTCACTAAAAGTGTATTTTCTATTATTTCAGAAAGACTCCCTGCAGTTCTGGTATAGTGACAGCTGTCAAATGTATAGGTGAGTGGCTGATATTAATCTTTAAAGGATAAGCAATGAGTGTAATTGTTGCACAGTTTAAGTAGATCATACTCTCATAAAAGTTAAGATTGTCTTCATCTTGATAATATTGTGTATATGACAATAAAAAGTCAGTAATCAGTTAGTTACCACCCAGAACACTCTAGAAATGCCTTAACATCCACCTTGAATACCCAGCAACCAAATAGCTATACCGTATGTATAGTAAAAACACTCACAACAACCACATAGCAACCTTATTTCAACGTCACGGCAACACCCTAGCATTGTGTCAGTGACTTTTGCATGTGCAAAGAAAAAATTCCCCCAGAAAATGGACAAATCTAGTTTGTGTGTTGTTGTGTAGAGTGTGGTTCCAGGCCAGCCGCCCGCAGTCGTATTGTGGGAGGAAACGTGTCGAGGCCCGGGCAGGTCCCATGGCAGGTCAGCCTACACTACCAGAACCAGCATCTCTGTGGAGGATCAGTCATCAGTGAGCGCTGGATACTCACTGCTGCTCACTGTGTCTATGGGTAAGTATATCATGCAAAAACAGCTCCAAGCGGGTTTATACTGGTTTTGTGGTGGTCTATGGCTGGCCCAGACTGGTTCTGTGCTGGTCCAGACTTGTTTATAATGGTCTGGTACTGGTCTAGGCTGTTTTATACTAGTCGGATGCTTGTCCATACTGGTTCTGTGCTGGTCCATGCTGGTTGGTGATGATCTGGTGCTGGTCCACACTGGTTCTGTGCTGGTCCAGACTAGTTTATAATGGTACAGGTCCAGACTATTTTATACTAGTTTGATGCTGGTCCAGATTGGTTTATGATAGTTTGAACCGGGTCCAGTCTGATTTATACTGGTTCTGTGCTGCTCCAGACTGGTTGGTGATGATCTGGTGCTGGTCCAGACTGGTCTATACTGGTTCTGTGGTAGTCCAGACTACTTTATGATGTTCTGGTAATGGTTCAGACTGGTCTACACTGGTTCTGTGGTGGTCTAGAGTCTTATGGTTGTCTTGTGCTGGTCCAGACTGGTTTATACCAGCTCTGAACTGATCCAGACTGGTTTATGATGGATCTGTTCTGGTTCAAATTGGTTTGTGAAGGTCTGTGGCTATTTTATCCTGATCTGGTGCTGATCCAGACTGTTTTATCCTGATCTGGTGCTGCTCCAGACGCATTAATACTGGTTCTGTGCTGGTCCGGACTGGTTTTTATGATGGTCTGGTGCTTGTCCAGACTGGTTTATAGTGGTTTAGTGCTGGTTCAGACTCTTATGGGTGTCTTGTGCTGGTCCAGACTGGTTTATGATGGATCTGTTCTGGTTCATCCTGGTTTGTGAAGGTCTGGGGCTGTTTTATCTTGATCTGGTAGTTTATACTAGTTCTGTGCTGGTCCAGACTGGTTTACGAAGGTCTGGTGCTGATCTAGACTGTTTTATGCTAGTCAAGATACTGGTCAAGACTGGTTTATACTGGTTATGTGCTGATCCAGACTGAATTATGATGGTCTGGTGCTGGTCCAGGCTAGTATATACTGGTTGTGTGCTGGTCCAGACTGGTTTATGATGGTCTGGTGCTGGCCCAGGGTGGTTTATACTGGTTCTATGCTGGTCCACACTGATTTATTTTGGACTTATGCTGGTCAAGACTGGTTTATACTGATTTTGTGCCATTCCAGACTAGCTTTTAATGGGCTGGTCCTGGTCAGGCTGTTTTATGCTAGTCCAGACTGGTTTATTCTGATCTGATGTTGGTCTAGACTGTTTTAACCTGGTCAGGTACCAGTTTAGATTGGTTTATACTGGCTCAGGCTCATTCTCATTTAAGCTGATGCTGAGCTGGTCCAGACTAGATTGTGATGGTCTGGTGTTTTATCTTGGTTTGGTGCTGGTCCACAATACTGGTTCTGTGTTGGTCCACACTGGTTTATGCTGGTCTGGTATTAGTCCTGACTGGTTTATATTAGTTCTGTGCTGACCTAGACTGGTTTATTTCAGTTCTGTGCTGGTTTAAATTGGTTTATGCTGATCCTATACTGGTCCAGCATAGTTTAAACTGGCTCTGGGCTAATCCAGATTAGTTTATAATGGTCCAGTACTTACATTCGCGATTCTTTTTGTTCAAAGTTTTGCTCAGCCAGTGTTTTGGACAGTGTATGCTGGGATGATAGACCAGCCATTGAGTGGATCTGGAGCTCTTTCTGTGGAGAAAATCATCTACCATGCAAGCTTCAGGTCAGAAGGACTCAGCTACAACATAGCACTGATAAGGCTTAAACTACCTCTGTCTTTCAACGGTAAGAATTTGATTTTTGTCACTGGGTGAAATATTTGTAAAATAGATGGGTTTAAAAGCATGATTTTAATGAAATGTATCTCTTTTTATTTTGCCCCAGACCAAGTAGCCCCCATCTGTCTGCCTAGTTACGGCGAGAGCTTTGAGGATGGACAGATGTGTTTAACCTCAGGCTGGGGAGCCACAGTGGATGGTGGTGAGTGTGGATCCATCAGCTATTAGTACATTTTTAAGGGCATTTATCATAATTCATCATAATTCATCATAATTCATGCATGAAAGGGTTAATGAAAAAAAAATAAAAAAATAACATTTGAGCTCCTGAATAACTTGTATCTCTTCTGCAAATGCTTGTGGTAAACACGTTTCACAGCTTTTGTAGACATGTTGACTACTATCGTCTTGTATTATTGGAGTTGACTCTTCAGAATGCACATGTGTGTGTGTTGTGCAGGAGAGGCCAGTGTGTCCCTACATGTCACTCAGGTCCAGTTACTGTCCGGCAGAAAATGCCGCAGACGGGGTCTGACCTCATGGAACATCTGTGCAGGATACTTGGATGGCGGTGCTGGTACATGTCAGGTATTGCATCTTTGTGTCATCATAATAAACTGCAATAGTCATTATTGAAACAAGTACACTTGAATGTATTTGCACCTTAGTTTAATCCCTAGTCTTCTGTCTGTAGGGCGATAACGGAGGGCCGCTGGCCTGTCAGGGGTCCGGGTGGACATTGGTGGGGACAGCCAGCTGGGCTGAGAGCTGTGGACAAAAAAACAAACCAGGCGTTTACACCAGCATAACTGAAGCTATCCCATGGATTCAGCAACAGATGGAGGTAAAGAACAGTTCTTTTTCTAAAAAAAAAACAACAAAAAAAACACCCTACACTTCCTTGTTTACAAAATGTTTATAGTTGGAATTCAGTTGATGTCACTCACAAAAACTGGAAGTACTTATTTAACATTTTGACATTATTATTAATAATAAAGGGCAGCTTGACCTTTGTTGTTTAAAATTTAAATTGATTTTTTCATTAATTTCATTTACCCTTATTTAACCATGTTAAAAACTGGTGCTTGGACAAATTTAATACATTTTCTAGATTTTTCCAAGCAACAGAAGGGTTACACTTAAAATATTTTTTCCAAGCTCTGTTAAGACCCAAGGAACATTGAGGTATAACAAGTCATTTAAGCAACGATTATAGTGGACTTTTGTATTGGATAAGCTGAGAGACAATGGGTTAAACCACTGATGGACTTATAAATAGAACAGTACCAGTTTAATTTTGTTTTGTTGTTTTTTAACACCAGTGAAGTCAATAGCATCTCAAAGAAACATCATTAATCAGACAATATATTCAATACATTATAGACCTACCATGATGTTTTCTTCTTCTAGAAATTTCTGTCACACAAACATAAAATGTAACATGAGTGAAATGTGTAAATCAACTGAATTGCTTAAAGGTTTGTGGTGGGAAACTCACCATGTTCACATTTAATCACCCTCTTCTTCTTCTTCTTCATTTTGACCTTGGAAGTACTTTTCTGACTTTTTTATATTCAAAAAGCATTAACAATTAACAAAATGCAATTATCATGTTAATTACTCATATTATCTTTTTTGCACACTTGTAAGATCCTGCACACATGTTTAAACTGTGGAAAAACAAGTGAATAATAACTGTAAATTACACAGTCATAGTTTCCTAGGCCTCTGAGTAAGTGACGGAGCCTGGAGGAGAGACATTCAGTTAGAAGATGGCAGTTGAACTTTATTCTCATTGGATAATTAGCACTCGGATTTATATTCCATTAACTTTGTTTCCTGGCTGTCTTGGTTGATCATTGGTAAGTGTGTTTGTGCGGATGAATAACTGACAGACTTCCAGCTCCCCAGGGTCTTTTTGACCTTTGAAATGGTTTTTGGATCACTAGAGTCACCTAGAGGCGATTGTGTTGTACTGTTCTGCACCTTCTCAAGCTCTCTGCAGTTAATTGAGCCACAGACCACTCCATTTGTTTGCCATTTGATTTTATCCCTAGCCATTCAGTGGGTTTTAATTTCATGCTCAAGTCATTTGATATTAACGTTTTACAGTCTTATATTTACGGGGGAACACTGGTATTTCAGAAATGCAAATAATAGTTTGAATTTAATTTAATTTTTTAATTTTTTTAACAGAAAGAAGAGGATCAGCGTCATTGAGCGCCTCATGGTGGACGAGCTTCTGCTGACTTGCATATTTCCACAACTAACATCTGACATTAACATATCCAAAATGGCTTATGAAGGAGAAACATGTCATGGTAATATATGGTAATATATATATAGACTCGAAATGATTCCCCTTCATAAGCCATGTTGTTGGTTTGATTCTACTGACCAGAACGAAAATACAGTAAAATACACATTTTTAAGTAATAGTTTAAACAGTTTATTTGTAAAACGCTATTTATTGTACTTTTTTTTGTTTATTTGGCTCCAAATATTTATCATTTATTTATCCATGTTTGTCGAAACGTTTTAGTGCATATATTTTTGTATGTAAGGCCAAATGTACACGCTTAACATGTGATGCATTTACCATTCTCATTAAAATGACGTTTTGTTAAAATTATATCTTAATGTTATTAAGACATTTACTGTATTAAAATGAGGGGGCGTTTAAACGACACAGTTTTCAATTAAAAATGGAAAACCTTTGCGTTTTGGCCGTTCATTTACACGTCAACGGCATTTTGGGAGCCTGAAAATGCAGACTTTTGAAAATGGGTTTCAAAGTGTACGTTTTGACGTGACGTCATGCGCATGTCTATAGAAGCATAGTGTTTCTTTACAAAGTGACATCGCCAATTACTGGCCTGACATGAATAATACATATTTTATAGTAATTTTCATACGAATCCGTATGAACTGGGATCATTCTGACAACATTGTCGTCTGTACGCAAAAGCAGCAAGGGAAAAACGTTTCCGTTTTTTGTACATTGTTGTTATGTAAACGTACCCCAAGTCTCTATTCTGCTCTTTCTCTTCCCTTCCACTATTTAAAATGTACAAAAAGTGTTGCAAAATGAGTAAATGCTAAACCAGAGTAACAAATCCGATTAGAAATGGACCAAAAATAATAATATTAATAATAATAAATAAGCAACTTTCTGTGAACTAAATTACAATTTCACCCCTAGCAAAATGATTTATTTGTTTACGCTGCAGACTCAGTGAAGGTTACGCTAAAAATACTCTCTCGGCTCTGACATGAATGTAGCTCATGACCTCTGATGTCATACTACAGGATGCACAAACAAATCAAATCCCATGCAACAGTGTCCTTCAGGTACAGTGTTCTTTATTACAAAATGAAGAGTCTGAAAGGCAAATCTGTGTGTGTGAGAGAGAGAAAAGAGAAAAATGTTCAAAGTCCAGCGTTTAAACCTCCTCATGCTAAGCTAAGCTGTTGACTTTCTCCTTCTGGGTTAGTCATCTGACTGATGGCATCACAAGACTAATGCTGGAAATGAAAAAGCCACTCAGTACTGACAGCCTAAAGCACATACTGAATACGCGAAATAACTATAAAACAGGATATATGAGCTCAATTAAGTGACCGCAGTAAAAAGAAGAACCTGGGACAAACATGTCCATAATCCAAATTTTATACCAGCTTCTATCGTATTTAAATATACCATCAAGATTTTACTAACAGCTCAACTGTACCAATCTCATGGAGTTTACACTGTCACTGATAAATTTGTATTTCTATTTGTGAGCATACGGTATGTTTCTAAAAATAATATTGTATGTTTCTTTACAATAATAAATGAAAACACATGCAATCAATCCTTAAATATTGAAAACATTTGTTTTATCCACTTTGTTATGGTGAAAAACATGTTTTCCTGTGAAAACTCGAGGAACTGTCCATGTTAACGTGGAATAAAAAAAGAAATCAGTCATAAATGTTTGAGCTGAAGGGGTTTAACATCAAGGATGCGTCCCTTTGCTGAAAAATATACATAAATACAAAGTCTTGTTGACGTCCTTCTCGGTTCAACTTCGGTAAATATAATCATTAAAAAGAAATAAAATTTCCTTCTCATACAACAATTACAGGCATTGAATGTCGCAAACAATAATCACGACCTTGCAAAATATAATTTTTGGATACGGTATCCATGTCGATTGCACAGGAAGTGACATCAGAGACCGTCTCACATTGCGGCATTAGAAATGTAAAAATGTAAGGCTTCATAGTCTATGCCTTCAGCATACAGTATTATCCATTCTTTGTACTTTGTACTAAGTAGTTCCCACAGACCTCCTGCACGTTAAAAGTGTTTTGTTTTTTTGTCTTTTTCATACACAAATACTCCTTACAAAACATAGCAAACCAGAGCAAAACAAACAAATGGGAAAAAAACAAACAAATTGGCACCGATCAATTGTGACAGTGTACTATAAAAATAGTTCCTTCTTTTTCCTGGTGCCTGATTAAAGCAAACACAGGCATGCAAGAGACGAAATCTCATTGTCATAGTATCTGAGACCATGAGGATAAGTACAACTGAATCATCCAGCATCACTATTTTTTATTTCCTTCTTTTTAGCTCTTTCAAAATGTGCTTTGAACACTTTCTTTAAGTTTACAGTATCATACAAAAAAGTGCACTCGGCTAACTGTGTGGAAAATGATTTGTGTGTTCCGCCGTGAAAGAGACTTGTGCTTTTGTCTTGGCTTTTTACCTGTGTGTGTGTGTGCGTGTGGTTTGTTTCGGTGTGTGTGGCTTTAAGCCCTTTTCTCTGTACTCCAAACAAGCTGTTTGACAGCTTGAGGATGTGCGCTGTGACCTTCAACACGCCAGCCGAGGTGTTTGTGTGAATGTCTCTTAGTGCTCTAATGCTCCTTAAACGTCTCTCTCTATATACTATATACGTTACTGTGAGAGTGTGTGCGTGTGTGTGGTTCAGTCCTACTACAGCGAGTCACTGGTCTCCAGGCCCAGCCTGGTCATGTCGGAGTGAGAAGGATCATTGTCCTCGTCCTCTTCGTCGTCTTCATCATCATCATCCTCGCTGTGACCTCCCATCATGACCTGCTGCATGGCCAGCGTAGCTCCATCTGATGAGAGCGTCTGTAGTCCGTCCTCACCCACACCGACTGTTACTGTGGTACCTGAGTATGACAACCATATAATTAAAAAATATACCGTACATTCTAGGGCTGTAACGATACGCGTTATAAAATCGAAATCGCGATACTCAGGTCCACGATCCTGTATCGCGATGTGAGAAGGCAGAATCGCGATCACACCCCTTCCAACTCCCAGAGTTATCCTTCCTGTCCAGAACCAGGGCTCGAATTTCGGCGCGGGATTGCGGGTATTGCGCATAATTCTAATCATTCCCGCAGGTCTCCCATTTATAATGCGGGAAATTCCCGCAATCGTAATCCACACAGATAATAAAATCAAATCATTCTTTTAACAACTATCTTCCAGACGCAATTTCACAAACAGCGTGAGTGTTCAGCGGTGCCGCGCGCGTCTTCTATCTCTTCTCTCATAATGTGTTGTGCAAGGCAGGCGCTGCATGCGGCGATAATACACACTCGCGTTTTGGAGTCGGGACCATAGACTGTAAAAGTCTTTTTAAGTCTTACCAGTTTAAACATTCAAGCAATTTTAAACTAATCAGTGCTCGCGCGCTCTCTGAGAGATTATTTTCTATGCGCACATTCATAGAAAATCCGCCTCAAAAACAGCTGGCCAGTAACTATTTTTCGCGGATTAAATTGCTTTAACACGCAATATTGTCATTTTCGGTCTTTGTGAGTAGGCTATACTCTAAACATAGTCGGTTTTGTCTATAGGCATAAAACGCATGCCAGTATAATGAACACAGGATCCGTGCACTAGCTCTTAAAGTGACGGAAGCCATATGTGTCTGTCATTAATTTTGTTGTCAAAACAACAAAAGACGGCTTTAAGTTAAAGGAATCAGGATTAATAGCCTATGTATTTAATTTATTCAGGACTAAAATACTACCCAGTGTTATTTTCCATTTGATTACTTTATTCAGTTTCTGTATGTGAATACTAGTGTTAGACCTATTCAAAAACTTTTCTCTTTAATTGTCTTAATTTGTATCTTTATTCTATTGTATTTATTTGTGCTACTTTTTTCAATTTAATTAAACAATTTAAATCAAGCTTCCTTGTGATGTGTAAATTCTTAGCAACAATATTACCCCATTGTAAAAATGCAATGAGCGTAAACATTTAGGCAAGATAAATGTAATAATATTGTTTGAAAAAAAATAAAAAATAAATAAAAATCCCCCCCATGAGAATCATCTAAGGGGGGATTCCCCCACCCCCCATTTTCCAAAACGAAATTCAGGCCCTGAGAACTACCACATCTTTAAATTACTATTAGTATTATTTGAAGTTAACATTATAAAATACGTAGACCTACACCACAAAACTAGTTGAGGATAAATTATTTAAAATTTGGCAATTTCAGCATTATGGACGTGAAATTTGCAGCCAAAACTTGAAATATAAATTCTCAGAAAGTGCATTAAATTAATCCTCAATTGACCGGCAACACGTCCAACATGCAGATGCATATCCTACGGCACCATCCCGAAATCAATTTAGTTGGAACACAGAACACAACCCAAAAGCAGCAGCCTACACTGCCTAGTATAGTTTAATAATTTGCATAGTTATTATTGTTCTTTGGTGTTTAGATTATACAGGTTTTTCCTAATGTTATTTAATAAAAATACCGGTATTTTTTTTCTTCTCTCAAAATCTCTTTTTTTCACCACAAGCCCCGCCCCCTCAAGCCCCCGTGATAGAATCGCGATACGAATCGAATCGTGGGTCAAAAATCGTGATACGAATCGAATCGTGGGTTTGGTGTATCGTTACAGCCCTAGTATATTCACATACAAACAAATCTCATTTGTTCTTGCTGAAGCTCAGACGTGCTGCGTAACACGAGAATGAGCCTCATTGGTTCTCACACATCAAGCGAACATGCTTGAGCTTCCGTTTACCACAACTGATGAGTGAGTTGATCAGTTTATATGTGAATAAAAGCCTAAATTCAATCTGTTCATCATAAAAAGCGATCGAGCCTCTTCAGAAAGTTCAGACTAAACCGCTTGATTCATATGGATTAGTTTTACAATCTCTTTATGAACTTTTTGAAGCGTAGACTGTCAATGGAGGGACAAATCTCTTAATTTGTGTTTTGAAGATGAATGAAAGTCTTACAGGTTGGGAACGACATGAGGGTGAGTAAATGATGACCGAATTTTCATTTTAGGCTGAATCAACCCTTTAACGGTGTGAGTTGTGCAAAGGAAATCACCCCTCTTACAACTTAAAATGTACCCCTGCGCCCTCAAACTAACTAATACTCTGTGCAGTTTTAATCTATGATGTCTAAAGCGCTGTACCGTCTTCCATGGTGACTTGTTGCTGGGTCACAGAGGAGGCGAGGGAGTTGGGCCAGAAGCGTTGTAGGGGTCGTGTCTGGGGCGTCTTCTTTTTGCTCTTGGGTGTGTCTGAGGAGCTGGCATCCAGCATAGGCTGAAGGATCCGTCGTCGAGCGTTAATAAACCTGGAGACATTGAGCCAATCAGAGGAGATCCAGATGACTACCCTGACCCTGCGTATGTATAAAGTGTGATAACTCACCAGTTGTTAACCTGCAGCAGTGTGAGGTTGGTCTGCAGGGCAATCTGTTTCTTCTCATCTTCTGTTGGATATGGGTGCTGGGAGGGACAGAAATAAGGTGGTCTTACAACTTCTCTCTATTGGATAGTGTCTCTTTCTCCACTTCATCTGAACAATGTCTCTCTGTGGGCCGCCCATCTAAACAGAAGCCTGACAGAAAAGCTGCCCGCCAGGCTCTTCAGTGATCAGGGCAGCGTCTCCAGAAGCTCAGTCATATGAGCAGCTGACATTTGTGAGAGTGTGAATGTACGTGTGTGTCTGCTTCACGAGCCAGTTATCCACGCCTACCGGCTCACTTAATTCATCTATACATTTAAAGCTACACTGTGTAACTTTTTTAGTTTATTCTTGGCTAAAAACACTTAGTTCTTTCAAAAATATATGTGCTCATTCATGTATATTTACTTCGTTCAAGTAATAAAGTATTCTCGTGAGTGTATAATATGCCATTGAAAATAAATACGGGTAAGGGGTTCTAATGTCGGTCGCCATGTTGCCCCTCCATCTTGAAAGTACATTAGCCAAAGAGGGACATACCCGTTATTTCAAGCTTCGCCTTTCGCGTTTTAACACTCGATGGCACCGTGTCGAATGTGAAGAGGAGGATTGCTTGAGACTGATATATAAAAACCTGAAAGCCTTTTTGAAAGTCTGTTGCTGATGGAGGATCACTCTTATTCTCGAGGATACGTATCAGAGTAGCCAAGGAAGCGAAAAAGAGTTAAAAGTTAAAAATAAAAGTTACTTTACTAAGATTAGCTTGCATTCGTCTGGGAACCTGATAACTGATGTTAGCAATGAAATGGTAAAAAAAATTACGAAAACATAAAACTATTATTCATTTTACATAGATGTCATAACCTATATGTTACCTGACTAATTAAATTACTGCAAATTATAATAGTTTTCTAAAATAACCTCATCACTTGAAGGAACACTCATGGACGAGGTCGAACTGGAAGCCATGTTAATCTTGGACTACATTGGCCACCGTAGGAGTTAAAACGAAATCGGAATTGAGAGGAACAGAAACTAATATTCACTGGATGGTCATATACCTTTTCACCGCTAGATGGGGGTAAAAATCACACAGTGTAGCTTTAAAAAAAGCTCACTGCAGTTCTTATGAACAAAATCAACTTCAAGCAATGTTTTTTTCTCAGCTTGAGTAGCTCTGTGGTCTGATAATGTGTTTTCATTAGTACAAAGTTTTCATTATATATAAGCAGATTCAGTGAACAGAACAACAATTAAAATTAGTTTTCAGCTATATTAACAAATTAAATTATTACAATAAAATAATTCAATTATTCATAAAGAACAAAAGTTTTTTAATAAAAAAAAAATCGTACATATTTTGCAGCATAGGTCATTTTCATAGTGTTTAGTGCTGCACGATTTTATTTTGTTTAGAATATAGATTCTCTCACAATTCTGAATAAACAACTAAACAAAACAGTCTGTTTAAAAAATATTTAATTCATTTGAATGAATAATTTAAAAAGGTTTGAATGAATGATTCAATGACTCGCTCATAAAGACTTCACTTGATTCATTACTGGATGAATCTGCGTTTTTGAGCGAATCTCTTGAAAGAATTATTCAACGACAAATATATTTTTAACAGTCACTTGTCGCCACCTACTGGTGTAACAATGTAATTGATACAATCTTTATTAAAGTGTCAAGTTACTTTAAATGGTGATTTACTCTATTTTGATCGCTGTCATAGGCATCAGTGTTTATATCTGAACTATAAACTTTTATCCCAGTACCGTAATACAGAAATAATTATACTGTGTGGTTAAAAAGACTGTTTGTGAAGCGGTTTTATACTTTGATACAACTACTCTCTCTGGATCAGCGGCAGTAACAAGGCAGATTTGAATGTTCCGCTGTGAACACACTTGTCAAAGGTTTAAAAGACATAGACGAATCGCTGTCATTTAGGAATACGCTTGCATGGGTGTTTTAATCAAGATTGTGGCCTTTTAACGATTAATCACTTAGCTCTAATAGTGTTTAATATACACTAGCGTTCAAAGGTTTAGGGTCAGGCACTTGATTTTACTGCTTGATCAGATTGTGAATAACTGTCTTGGGTTTTAAAAAAAATAAGAGAATTTGATGACTGTGTGAATAGTGAGAAATCCGCTGTGATCGATCACTATTTATGTGAATAGGCTGTTAGACTGGCCCAACACTATAAAACTGTGAAGGACAGAAGAATCTGACTTACACCGATGTGCTGGAAGAGCCAAGAGCGCATGACGTTGGTGGCGTGTTTGGGCAGGATGCCTCTCTTGGCCTTAGACGAGCTGTCCTCCTGACTGAAAAAGCTCAGATCCTGGTTCAGCTGCAACTGAAGCTATGGGCAAACCAACTCAGCTGTCAAGAGTGTGTGCATGTGTGATAACGCCATCCATAATGTAATAGATTATGAAGCTGTGCTGCTAAATAGTTGGATCAGCACATCTTGAGCCAATCAAAGAAACTCTTAATACTGGAATAAACTGCATGACATGAGTGTGTTTGGTGACGATCTCTCACCTGTGAGTTCTGGATGCGTATTGTTCCAGGTGACAGAGTCTGTGTGACCACCTGTCCCTGTGGAGTAACAACTGTAACGGGCTGATATACTGTACCACCTGGACAGAACAAACACACGCTCACAGAGTCAATACACCAGACTAAGAAAGAAATCAAGAAAAAAAATGGAATAAAAGATTTAAAGGGATACTCCACCGTTTTTTCATTTTAACCTATGTTATTCCCTTAACTAAGACGAGTTGATACATACCTCTCTCGTCTCAGTGCGTGCACTAAATCGCTCCACGTTTTCCCTATTTAAATACATTTACACGAGTAGTGTAACTCGACCAAGAATGGTGACACAAAATAAAACGTTGCGCTTTTCTAAGTGTGTAAAGTGGATAACTATAATGTATGGCGGAATACCATAGCAAGTGCTTGGGAGCACTTCAACTCGGCGCATATATATCTATGGACTCGGCGCAGTAATATAATCACTCCGGACGAAGAGGATTTTTCACGAGTGATGATATTACTGCGCCGAGTCCATAGATATATATGCGCCGAGTCGAAGTGCTTGGATCCTAATGAATGAACTGGGGTAAGCTAAGTGCTATCAAAGTTTCGCCGCAAGACAGAGCGATTTAGTGCACGCACTGAGACGAGAGAGGTATGTATCAACTCGTCTTAGTTAAGGGAATAACATAGTTTAATATGAAAAAACGGTGGAGTATCCCTTTAAGTAATTAAATTATTTACGAAGATACAAAGTGTTTAATATACATTAGCATTCAAAGGTTTAGGCTCAGTAAAAATAGTTGGTTACACTTTATTTTAAGGTTTCCGTGTTACAGTGTAATTATACATTTAAGTACTGAATGATAATAATTAACTACATGTACTTATTATAGGGTTAGATTAGGGCATGGTTTAGGGTTAGTTGCATGTAATTAATTTATAGTAATTACTATAGTAACTACACTGTGCATAGTGCACTGTAAAATCAAGTTCCCAAATAGTTTTTTTTTTTCTGAAATAAATCAATTCTTTTATTCAGCAAGGAAAAAAAAATCCATTTATTACAAAAAAAATGATTCATCAAATAATCCTGAAAAAAAGCTATCACGATGTTGTACTGTTTTCAACATTAATAATAAGAAGAAATGTCTCTTGAGCAGCAAATCAGCATATCAGAATGATTTCTGAAGGATCATGTGACACTAAAGAGTGGAGTAATAGATTGCAACAGTCTGGTTCCGGTAGTAAAAAACCCCATTCATTTTCTCCATAGGGAATTTTTTATTTTTTTTAATGATATCTTATAAAGCTTTAAAGACAGGCCTACTGTGGGCTACAAGGTTGTTAATCGATGGTATTTGCCGTTGCAGCCAGAATTATTTCAACTTAGTTTTAAAATAATCGTGTTTAACGTTTTAACGTTTAATTTGTGGTGAAACCTACATTACCCATATGCTTTACAGAAAATTCCACTAATCAGAGTTGAAACAAGCAAAAAGCTCTTTAGCTCCGCCCACTAGCACTACGAATGACGAATGCCTCTCAAATACTTAAGTACTTGTAAATATGTATATATATTACAATAAACAAAATAAAATATATTTTATATATATATTCAACATTTTTAAATGTGTAGTTCTATATATCTCCATTCTTTGATTATGCTGTTTGCAATGCTTTATGGGATTGTAGTTCTTTTCCTCACTAAAGCCTTTAAAGGGTTAGTTCACCCAAAAATGAAAATTAAGTCATTAATTACTCACCCCCATGCTGTACCAACCCCGTAAGGCCTTCGTTCGTCTTCAGAACACAAATGAAGATATTTATGATTAAATCTGAGAGGTTGATCACTCCTCCATAGGCTCCCTAAGGGAATGACACTTGACGGCCCAGAGAGTCATTAAAGAAAATGTTTAAATATTCCATGTCACAACAGTGCCTCAACTGTAAGTTTATCAAGCGACGAGAATACTTTTTGTGCGAGAAAACAAACAAAAATAACGACTTTATTCGACTATTCCTTTTCTTCCTTGTAGGCCTGAAACGAGACTTCAAGAGATTTCCACGACGCATGCGCGAGAATTGCGATCTCCTTCAACTACTTCAGTTAAGTTCTCGCGCGTGCGCGTCGTAGAAATCTCTTGAAGTCTCGTTTCAGGCCTACAAGGAAGAAAAGGAATAGTCGAATAAAGTCGTTATTTTTGTTTGTTTTTTCGCACAAAAAGTATTCTCGTCGCCTGATAAACTTATAGTTGAGCCACTGTTGTGACATGGAATATTTAAACATTTTCTTTAATGACTTTCTGGGCCGTCCGGTGTCATTCCCTTAGGGAGCCTATATAGCAGTCATAAACCTCTCAGATTTAATAATAAATATCTTCATTTGTGTTCCGAAGACGAACGAAGGCCTTACGGGGTTGGTACAGCATGGGGGTGAGTAATTAATGACTTAATTTTCATTTTTGGGTGAACTAACCCTTTAAGTGCACTGTCTTGTACCTTTGTATTTTTGTCCGATTTTCAAATACTTTTTTGCTTTCAAAGTATTTAATGTTATGATTCACCTCATTGCTGGTTGGCTTTGTTCATGGCTTATAATACTTTAATGAAGACTTTTTTTCTTTTCTTTTTTTTTTATCCTATGGGAGAAATGAATGGAAAAAATACTTCCGGAACCAGTGCCGCATAATGTCTGCTGAAAATTCAGCTTTGCCATCACACTATATTACTTCCTCTACCCCAATACAAGAGAGTGGCAACTTATTCATTACAGTTGTACTGTATTCACCATTGAAGTGAACATAAACGCTGTTTGCAACCTGTTTTACTTCCATAATGTAATAGGATATTCAGTGCGTAAACATGTTGGCATGGCAAATGTGAGACCTAGGAAGAAATCAGACTAAGAAACAGACTAAGAAAGAAACACGGAAGAGTAAAACAATCAACAAACCTGTTACCACCTGTGTGGGGTTTACAGTTGTGACAGTAACGTTGCCCTGTTGTAAAGCCGACGCTGGTACTACAATACCTTGTGAACTCATGGCTCCAGTGAACGAGCTCAGCGGCTGCGAGGAGAACATGTGCACAACGGTTATTTTCTGAGCGAAGATGTAGACAGATTTCTACAGTGTCCCTGAGTGTACCTGTGTCTGTGTTGGCGAGTAGGGACTTCCTGGCTCTCCGCTGAGCAGAGTCTCACTGTTCATCTTGGTCTTGAGGCAGGCGATGTAGCGGCTGCAGAAATCTTTACACAGGTCATTTACCTTCTCCAGCTCCAACAGGTGAATGCGTAACACCTGGATGGCCTTCACCATCTGAGCCCAGTGAAAACGTACAGTACATTTAACAAGCGTTTAGATAATGATTTTCGTTTCCTCACCAGTCATGTATCTCGATGGACTCTAATGTGTGTGTGAAAATGATTCACTTAGCACAAATATTTATAATACTGTTTTCATTAAGCCAGTAATTATTTTAATGTTATGGTAGAAATTAAAATTTTATACCATTTTGTCAAAATAAAAAAGCACTAAAAACTAAAGCTTGTCCTTTTTAAATGCTACAAGTGAATTTAGACTTCACATCATTATAATGTACAGAATGAAAAATGGAAATTCATTTTGAGATTTAAGTGTTATTAAATTCACAATGTTTTGAAATATTAACTTAAAGTGAGTGTTAGTTGACGGCAAAAGCAATCAATATGTAGAAATAGTGGAAATAAACATGCATGCTTAAATATCCAATACCGACTGGAATCGATAAATAAACAAAATGATTAATATTGCCCAATAACTGATATACCATGCATCCCTAAATATACACTACCATTCAAAAGTTATGGGTCAGTATGTTTCATTAAAGAAATTAATACTTTTATTCAGCAAGGATGCATTAAATTGATCAAAAGTGACAGTAAATTTCATTTAAATGCTGTCATTTTGAATTTTCCATTCATCAAAGAATCCTGGGGGGAAAAAAGTAAAAAGGTTTCCACAGAAATATTAAGCAGCACAACTGTTTTCAACTGATAATAATATGAAATGTTTCTTGAGCAACAAACCAGCATATTAGAATGATTTCTGAAGGATCATGTGACACGGAAGACTGGAGTAATGATGCTAAAAATTCAGCTCTGACATCACAGGACTGAATTAGATTGTATAATATATATAAATAAAAAACAGTTATCTGATATAGAAATAATACTGATACACAATATTACTGATTTTACTCGTATTTGTGAGAAAAGCCTTGGTGAGCATCAGAGACTTCTTTCAAAACCATCTTACTGACCCCGAACTTTTGAACGGTAGTGTAAATATTTTAAAAACCTGCTTAAATAATTGATCAGAACTACAGTTTAATGGCAAGGTGCTTCTTACCAGATTGTCCAAATCGGGGTCCTGGCTGAAGAACGCCTTGCCTTCTTTCTCCTGGTTTCGCACAAAGTTCTCGATATCCACATCGAAACTGGCCGAGGTCACGCACTCCGAGCTCTGAGTGGATTGCTCGCATTTCTCAAAGAGCAGTGCCAACAGGGGGAACAAGGGGTGTCTGACAGTCAACAAACACATCTTTTAAACACAAATACATATCCAAGAGCAATTCTAAAAACATGCCACAAGAAAAACGGGAAGTTACCTGTAAATGGCCGTCTTGTAGACCTCCATAGGAGACTGTGGCTCAGACGGTGCTGAGCTGCTCTCCTCTTCCTCTCTCTCCTCGTCCTCCTCTTCTTCCTCCTCCAACGTCACCTCCACTTGTCCCGCCGCCTGTTCTCCCACTTGCATCTGCGTGGGACAGAGGAGGGGGGGGGGGGTTGGATAGAGAATGAATGTGTGAGGTATGTGGAAGTTAGCAATGTCAGCTGGCATGTCTGCGGGCGGTAACGTCCGTGTGTGGGCTCAGGCTTCTCTGAGAAACACAGTCTCTCTGTCACAGAGCAGACCCCAGAGCCGACGAGACCCTAAGGGTCGACATGGGGTTTCAAATCACGTAAGAAAAACTCGTTTTTAACAAAGGCGCTTCTCTCTCGAATCTCAGACTACTCTATCTTTGTCTGTCAGATTTAGAAAGGTTTCACAGATTTAACAGAATGGTTTTCCACATTAGTTTCAGGCTGTTTAGCAGAAAAAGAGAGGAAATAGAAAACTACCTTGAGTGACTGTTTGACTTAACATGCAAGATATCCAGATCAGGGTTGTTGTAGGTAACTAAAAGCATAAACATTTGTGTTACTTGAAATAAAATAAAAGATAACTGAAATAAAGTAAACTATACAAGAAAATATTTTATTGAACTATTTGTCAAGGCAACATTTCTCAATTTTATTTAGTTTAACTTGTACTAAAATAACTTGATATATATAAACTATTTAAAATGACTAAATTAACTAAATCAGTAAAACGAAAAATATTATTTTGGAAAATATTAATAAAAACTATAATAGAATCTCAATGATACTAAAATAACACCGATCCAGATATCTTGGATTATTATAATGCAATAATCCATTCATATATTAAAATTATAATATATTATAAATTATACACAGTGTTGGTTTCTTTTCTCATTTGTACAGTTTTTTTCTTTGTACATCGTAGTTGGACAGGCCCACATGATTGAGTGCATGTGATGGAGAGCAACAATAGTGTTGATTGAAAAGGGGGAGATGTTAAAAATATTTCACGACTGCTGGAAAATCTCGGGTTAGTCTCGAGTCTCTCTATCTCTCCATCCGATACCACAGAGGTCAGACTTCCCAGAATTCACAAGACTTCAATCTCAGAGTGTGAGATGCTAGACTTGCATGTTTACAAAACGCTTATTGATTTTTTTATTGCAATATAAATATGGTTATCACTTTATTTAAAAGGTTAGTTCACACAAAAATTAAAATTATCCCATAATTTACTCCCCCTCAAGCCATTCTAGGTGTATATGACTTTCCTCTTTCAGCCGAACACAATCAGAGTTATATTAAATAATATCCTGGCTCTTCCCAGCTTTATAATGGCATTGAATAGTGCCCGACTGCCCGTGTTTTTGAAGCTCAAAAAAGCGCATCCATCCATCATAAAAGTAATCCATACGACTCCAGTAACACTCTCGTGAACGTCCATATGGCCATTGCTGGAAGCCAGTGATTATAGTCTATAAAGTTATAAATATGGATATTTTTCATATAAAAACAACCCATCGCTTCTCTTCAGAAGACATTTATTAACCCACTGGAGTCATATGGATTACTTTTATGATGGATGGATGTGCTTTTTGGAGCTTCACAAAAACCAAACACATTTCAATGCCATTACAAAGCTGGTAAAAGCCAGGATATTAAATATAACTCTGATTGTGTTCGGCTGAAAGAAGAAAGTCATATACACCTAGGATGGCTACAGGGTGAGTAAATAATGGGATAATTTTCATTTGTGGGTGAACTATTCCTTTAAAAGGTCAATTAAACACATTCACATAAAACAAAAACAGTTTAATTGGCTGTTTAAGGAGCTACTCGCTCTTTGGCAACACAAACCTGTTCAGCCTCTTGGTAATCCTCCATGGACACCGATGGGGATGTCATCATAGTTACTGTTGCCGTGGACAATGCTTGGGCATTCTATAAAGCTGATCTTCAGCACCACTAAACTGCCACAACAAAGAGAAACATTTATGTGGAAGCACTACCAAAAACCATTAAAACCTGCCACTCTTCACTATAAAGTGGAAAATGAGTAATATGCTATAAGCATCGAATATGATCTTATTTATAGGTGTATAACACATAATTTTATTAATTTTTATAAAACTTTTGCATTTCATTTATTGCATTAGGGCTTTATACATATTGGCCAGGCCAAGTAATCAATATTTAAAGTGACATTATCATTTTAAACGGCCTACCAACGTGCACACTTAGACAAATTACAAAAGTTTTACTATCAGCCTTAACTAACTGAACGATTAGTATTTTGTTCTAAAATGTTTAAATGATTATAGTAAAAAGCGTTTTAAAATAATTGTCTTAATTTCAACAAATGTTGCACATTTTATGTGTGTGCATATATATATATATATATATATATATATATATATATATACACACATTTATATTAGTGCTGTCAAATTGATTAATTGTGATTAATCGTATCTAACATAAGTCTGTGTTTATATATGTAGGCCTATATATGTATACACACACACACACACATATTTATATATACATATACACACATTATATATATATATATATATATATATATATATATATATATATATATATATGTGTGTGTGTGTGTGTGTGTGTGTGTGTTTACTGTACACAAACATATTATTACATAAACACAAACTTTTATGTTAGGTGCGATTAATCGATTTGACATCACTAATATGTATACATATATACCGTTAAAACCGACAGTTAATTGCAATAAAAAGTTTATGCGCTGCATATAAGTGACAAAACAAAGTATTGTTTTATTTACAGAATAACATTCATGTCCTTCAAAACAAACGTATGCTGAATTGGATAAATATCTGCAATGGTCATCTTCAGTGAACAGACGAATACAAATTCGAGATATAAATAGTAACATCGTTAAATGTATCTGCACGGCAATACGACTTCAATGTGTGATTCACTTTGAACTGAACTGAGAATATCTTCATTTTAAAACATCATCGATTCTCTTGTATCGTTCGGGGGTTATTCATTTCTCGTAATGTGGTCTTATACATCTTCGTCTTTTTCTTCAGCCACAGATGACTGTATCTCATTCTCTCTATTACTGTAGGCGCCATGTTTGTACTGAGCTTCTGCTCAGGTTCAAACCCATTGCCTAGATGTTCATATCTAGTGTTTTATTCGATGCGCTTTATTCATCCATAAGAACCGCTGGCGCAATCCATTTACAATTATAGTACGTAACCTACGTCATAACGAAAAACATCAGCCTTCTTGAGTTTTCGCTGACTTATAAAATTATCGTCGCTGTCTCTTTAAATATAATAAAAAGCCTGCCCATAATCGCCTATCAATCAATCTAGGGACATCGGGCTATCCCTCCCCACCAGTGCAGCCGCCATTCGCACTTCTACTAAAGATCATAAAAAAAGAGCTGGGCCTTGACTGTGTCTCGAGCCAGATATTCTCCCCCGAAACCGCCGTCCAAACATCTGATTTCAGGCTCAAACCATCCTGACCGCGCGCCTCCCGCGGAAGCTCGATCTTATGTGCCGAGTGCATTTTTAGTGTGCGGCCCAGATCGCCTGATTGATAGGGAGTCGGAAAAGAAGATTTTGAGTGACAGCTTACCTTAGTGCCAATCTTCGTCACAATGACAAGCGGCTGCAGCAATCGGGACCCGCAGTTCTTCCATGTCGTCACAGCGTAACGGCACGCAGGCAACTTTCCTCATGAATATTAATGAGGTGGGAGGAGACACTAACGGTTTAGGGAAAAGTGCTCGCCCCCTGGAGACTTCTGTGGGGACAATGTAACATGCAGGCTATATTATAAAATATAGATTTTGCTCCGTGCTTGGTCATTTTAAATGAAGCACAGTCTGAAAATGTCACAGATCAAACAACTTTATTTATTTTGCGTTTCTCTTGTGTTTCGTTTTAAACTGTACAGTTCTGTAACAGCAAATATTTGCTGACATCATAAATAACAGCCTATTTATGATGTCATTCACATACTAGTGCCTTTTAAAATACATCAGAATTATATATTTCTATGGCAATGCCATGCTGTGCTTTTCATTTTGAGTTACTTTCATCCAGTACAGGCTCTGGAAAAAAAAGGAAAAAAAAAACAGTTTCTGGGATCATCTGATCTTTAATATTCATTCTAAATACACAAAAGGCAAAAATATACCCACCAGAGAACTTAAATTCTGGGAACTTGCTTAAGTCTCCACCCCCATAGAGTCTCTGGAGTTTGGTTAGTTCTTCATTGAAAACTTTCTCATATTCTGGTCCAGCATCTACAAGGCCACCAGAGGCTCTGTATGGACAACACAAACCAGGTTAAATTTGGAAAATGAGTTATTCAAAATAAATATGTGAGAAGTTTGAGATATATAGCCTATGGAATGAACTGATTGTTTTCATGTTATTTGATTTATGGGATGTTTTTCATACTGGCGCTTTGTGGAGTATTCCCGTATCTTGTGGAGAAAGACTCTCTTTACTGGATCAAGCTGTGCTACAGATGAGAGAGAAATCACTGTTATTTGTTTCTCATGAACATCCAATAATTCAAAAATACCAATGTTAGCCAGAATGCTTTAACTACATGTGCTTTCGGTCTTTGATGATAAAATTCAAATTACTGCATTTTATGTTTAAATAAAAAATATTCATACCTACTAATACATTTTTATCATAATAAAAGCATTTGCATTATGAAACACAAACAGGCAAAAATCAAAAAGATGCATAATAAATGATGTGTAGAGACAGAGATCAGTCCCTCTTGTGGTAAAGATCAGAGTAGCTCAAAGGAAAACAAAGCCTCCACAACTTTGTGACTTTACCACAGAGAAAACTACGCTGATTCAATACATACATCAATGTAAGCAAATATTTGGGTTATGGGAAAATGTTTATGGAAGGCTTTATACACAAAGTTAGTAATCAGAGATTAAAGTCCTCTGCTTATGTCTCTGCAGGTGTTTTCATCTATTTTAGGGGGGAAAATCTTCTAAAGCTAGCATCCCAGGTCCCAGAACTAGACAATTAAGTACAATTCTGATTACAAAAACTGCACAAACGTGTGTGTTTCCAGCAAAACACCAAAATAAATGGATTTCAGTAAATGATAATAACAAATGCATATGCATCAAGCACACATTAAATACAAAAATAAAAGATTTTAAGCTAATGAGTCTGTGTTGCACTATAAAATCCTAAAGGCAAAGTGTTGCGAGTAAATGTATTTCAACAATGAATTGCAGAAAATTACGCATTTATAAAAAAAATGTCATCTGTCTACAGAGCTTGAGAATCTTAACTTTATGATAATACAACATTTGCAAATATAATACATTTTGAGTGACTGTCCACCAAAAATGGTGAGGTTGCATAAAAAACATCAAAATATTCCCTTTTTTGTGGAGAACATGGCATTGAACGCAGGAAGGATGACATACCCTCAGGCACCTCTTCCTCTAAAAGGTCAGTTTGTGCTAGAATTGGGTCCTTCAGATTGATGGAGCTTTGAGCATCACCAGACTTTTCTGACTTCTTGCATAGAGAGGCAGATATGGTCTCAACAACAGGAAGATCCTCCGTGGATTTAAATAAAGAGACTTCTGGGATGAGGAGTTCTGAGACGGGAATGGCTTCTTCATGACAAACTTCTCGAAGGGTTGGACCTTCACCACAGGCAACTGCCACAGCGTCAGCTCTGGAAATATCCATTATGTACTCAGCTGCGGCAGCTGGACATGAGCCAACTGCCTGACTGATGATCTCTCGGCTAGGAGGTGTTTTGTCTGCATTGACATTTGAAGACCAATTGGAAGCTGTAAATTGAGGTTGTGAAGAGTACAGTGCTTGAGTAATGTTTACAAATGTTGATGCATTGATCACAGTAACAACTTCTGACTCGGAAAATGACTCTTGTAGAAGATGACCATCCTCATGCGCAGATGAAACTTCAGGAGTTGCCATTGCTTTGGAGGTCACCATATCTTCAGGCATATGAACTATTTCATCAGTAACAACAACTACTTCTGGTGTAAGTTTTTTAGAGGCAGATGCAGCATCCCCAGAAGATGGAATGACTCCGTTGGTGTTTGTCGAAGACAGCTCAGAACCTTGACTGATATTTGTAGTCACATCTTCTTGAGTTGAAGGCTCGTGTGGAGCATTACTAGCGGGCGACTCCACACCTGAATCAACAGCTTTGGGCGCTGCATCTTTTGCATTTGAAATTTCAGTGTATGACTTATTATGCAGACCTCCCAAGGCCATTTGGTCAACACATTTTGAATATGCAAAATCCACAGCAGAATCTAATAAGGGAGTGGCAGGTGCAGATTCACAGAAATAAGTTCTGCCCGCTGCTACAGGCAGTTTGGAGGCCATATTCAGAGAAGAACCTGTAACTGCTTCTACATCTACAATGTACAGAACGGGTTTAGTGTCCACAGGAGTAGCAGATTCTGAAGAACCTTCCACATTAACTTTAGCTGGAAGGGTGCTGGTAGAAGTTTGAACTTTAGCATTGGAAACAATGGTTGCGTTGGTATCACTCTCGTCATTCAATTGATTTGGTGTAGCCGGTTTGGTTGTACTTGTAGCAGCAGAGATCACTGATTGTTTCCTCTCTTTGGTCTCCTTGGTCTTTTGCTGCAGTAATCTAGCAATATCGATTATAGTTTTTGGTTTCGCTTTCTCTAGGGTAAAAATAACATTGTATTAATGTATATAACAGAAGCAAGAAATAAAAACACACATATAAATTGAATTCTGTGCACAAAGCAACTGTGTATTTTGCCAAGTAAGACATGTCCGTGAACAACATTCCTGTCTGAAAATTTTGTCTTATCCCTACCCCTAACCCTATCCAAATCAAATCCTAACTGGTCCCTGAAATCAGAGGGAAATATCGGGGAATAACGCTGATGTAGAAACACCTAACCCTGGCTGTAAGATTGGTTGATTGGAATGTTGTTCCAGGATCAACAAAGATGCTGATACAGTAACATGTATTTGGTAAAATCTTACATCTTAAAGTCACAATGAAATCAAAATTGACAAATTATTTGATGGAATATTGCAGAATTAATTATTAATGATTTATCTGTGCAATTTTAATTTTTTATGTGCCCTTGTTTTCTTTAATCAAAATGACCTCGCCTTACACTTGCAGTGACATCTCTATTCACGTCATGCTGATTTTTAAAATAAAGTTTTGGGTTCTCCAAAGAACCTTTCAGTGAAAAGTTCTTAAAACAACCAAATTTTTCTTAGTGTGAAACATTTTAATAATCTGAATAACCCTTTTCCAGTATAAAGATACTTTTGTGCAATGAAAAGGATCCGTGGATTTAAAATGTTCTTCATGGATTAAATAAAGCACTTTTTTTATTTTATTTTTTTTAAGTTTATCAATATTCCTGAAAAAAATCTTAAAGTCAAACAAGTGCAATAAAACTCATGATAACTTACTTATACTTGTATATCTGACAGGCTTCTTGACATTATTTGCTTTGGTGCAGAGCGCCGTCAATAGAGGAACTTTCCAACCAGAATTGTCCAACCAAAGGAACTGAATTAAAGACACACAAAGTCATATAATTTGCAGCATAGATTTCTGCAATACTACTGCAATCTTTACATTAGCTGATATTTGAACATATATTATAAGATATTTGTAGAGATTTTAACAAAGCTGTACGAATTCTTGTATGAGAGGTTTCAGCACTTTCCACAAATTTGAGATTTTTTTGGTTACATTTATACTTATAAAACCAAAAGATAACTTATTTCTGAATACTGAATTATTTGCCATGCTGCCAATCAAAATGATGTGTCACAATTGTATGGGTTTTATTACATTTTTGTTAATAATTAAAATATTAGTATTATTTACAATGGATGACATAGGAGTGCAACAGTTTATGGGAAACATTTAATACTTTGCATCTTTACTGATTTGAAAAAAAAATTACTGGGCACAAGGTAGGCCTATAGGCATCTTTACACAGCTGAGTTAAGGCTGCTCTGTGCCTGCTCAAAATTCTGTGTAAAGACGCAATGCAGCATAAAAGCCAGAATAAATTATGCCTGCTCTGACCCACCTATATGCAGTTAATTGTTGTGTAAATGCATTTATGCCACCTCTGAGCAGCATTAAACAGTCTGTGTAAAGACACCTAATTGCTACTCCAGAAGCGCTTCTGTGCCACCTTTGCAATGTAAATTTGCCAATGCCATATAGTTTTGGTAAGCGCCTGTTCACAATTTTGATAGCGTTCAACTTTAGTGACAGTAATGAACATGTACCTTCAAAACCCTCAAACGCCGAACTCTCTGGAAGAACATTATTGCGAAGTCAGAAGTCAACACTTGATGGCCCCTTTTATGGCGAAGAGAATAAACACAGAATGAAGACAGTGAACGTGCAATTTGCAGAGCAAAATACTCGAGTTTTCTCTAACCAAGAGTATGAAGCAGTACGAAAAGTTGCCCTTGTGTTAACCCAGTGTTTTTACCCTTTCAGCGCTTTGGTGTTGCTCTCTTTCGACTCTTCGACAGTGTTTTCATAGACACCTCTTGTTTACGTGTCCATCTGAAATCAGGACATGTCGTTCAACGGGATTAGAATTGAATTAAGGCTCTCATTTAACAACGGCTGTACAGACCATACAAGCAGGATTAGTGTTGCATAAGGACACAAAAAGGATACATAAACTTAATCAAGTTGTTGTTGAAATTGTTCTGTGAAGCCAAAAGTAGTTGCGTAATCAGACTGACACGCCCCCACATGGTGCGCGTGCCAGTACGTAAGTCGCGTGCCACTGTGAAGTATTTTCTTTTCTCTGTTCTTCTCACGATGTAAAAAACAGTAAGACAAAATAGACCTTACAAAAAAGTAAAATACTTTGATATATGGGAGCCGACTTTAAATTTTCAAAGAAATCCATTGTATTATTTTTTACTAAACATGCATGTTGTTTTTGATAGTGTAGTAAACACCGTATTCAACAAAAAAACTACGTGTGCCACAACATGACGACAATAATTTGGACGACGATACCTTGGTCCAATTGAGTTTTATTTGCAACATAAAGACAACACACTGCTTCTAAATTGATAACAATACGCTGTTATCAACATATTTACTTCTCAATTTGTAATATATTATACTCCATTCAAAGTTTTAAACATAGACGAATATATTACTGTTCAATCAATGGGACTTCATTAAAAAAAATGAAGCTGAGGGCAAATCTTCTGGTCTAAAATGTACAGTGTGCGTGATAAGAGATGAGGGAAGGTCAGGAGAACAAGAGAATGGAGGACAGCGGATACAAGGAAAGATGTCTGACCATGACCCCTTGCATTGTCTAAAACACACTTCTGGATGTGGTTTGGGAAAGTGACCCAGCAGAAAGCATTCAAAGCACTATAAGTCAATCTCACATATACGCACATACACACACATAGAAAAACCGAGTGGAATAACTTGCTGGCCCCACAATAGCTGTTTTCCTTGATCACTCTGGCATCTCACTAGCACAGCAGTGGAATATTAATGTGTGTATTGCATCTAGACAGGAGAAAACACACACTCACACACACACACACACAAAACAGATCCCTGTTACAGTCCAAAAGGAAACAGCACTTTTCTCAGGCTCAGTAGTTTGAAAATTGAGGGTGAAAATAAGTGAAAATAACCCTCACAAATTCAACATTTCATCCTCCATGTAAAGAGAGCTCTTTCTGGAGAACTGAAAGTATTTGCAGCAGATATGAGTGATGATTGATCCCTTTGCTCTCTGGTTCATGTAGGATTGTTTCAACGTCATTTCTACATGCTGCAACCTTCCAAAGTTTTAGCACTATACCCCATTTTTTTTTTGCAAATAAACAACAAAAAAGCAAGTATGAACAATTAAAATATGAACTGAAATCTCGCATTTTTACAAATATGACAATAGTTACAGTGTTGATCACTAATGCCTAACAACAGGACAAGAATAATAAAAAAAAAATCAACATACATCAATCAAAAACAAACTGTGATCTCATTAGTAATGCAGTTTCAAACTTAAATACAGTACTATTTTAAATAGTTTACTTTGTGATGTACCACAATAAAACTACCGGTAAGAACATCAGGGTAGAACTGAAGAAAATCTGGCTGAATTATTGCTAAAATCAAAACTCATGCAGCCACCACATATTTTCACCCGTTATATTAGTCGCTCAGGGAGATTTCAGAGATATTTGACACGTTAGGTTCTTTTACGAGGAAATGTCCCTTGAGACCTGCAATGATATTTCTGTGAGGCCTCCGAGATGTCCCATTCTCAAAAACATAAAAATAAATAAAAGTTACATAACAAAAGATACTGAAAAAACACACAACAATTTCCAAAACAGTCTTTCCATGGAGAATTTGTGGCTGTATCTTCTCGAGACTTTCTGCAAATTTTCCTGAAGATGCTCACGTTTAACGGTCCCTCAAAAACAAACATCTCTAGTACATTCAGTTGTTGAACTGTCACCAGAATCTTTCAGTAAAAATAGATGGAAAAAAATAAATAAATAAAATAAATGAGTCGGTTGACACTAGAAAGGTTTGCCAACAAAACCTGGTCTTAGTTTTTAGTGTTAATGACAGAAATAATGGAATAAAAGTTGAATAGGGTGAATCTCACAAAAACATGTCCAGCTCAACCCAAAATAGTTTGCATAAAAAAGTGAATTTGTTTAAATAATTTCACTATTTTTTTTTGCATTACAGTTATAAGAATGAGATTTTGTTAATAAGAGATTTATGAGACTCACCCATAATGAGATTTTCACTGGAATGGCACATCATTTGTAATAATTCTG
This sequence comes from Tiaroga cobitis, assembly GCA_030578255.1. NCBI lineage: Eukaryota > Metazoa > Chordata > Actinopteri > Cypriniformes > Leuciscidae > Tiaroga > Tiaroga cobitis. The sequence goes on from CM060591.1 coordinate 48,033,070, forward strand.
TGTATTCTAGAATGAAGACCTCCAAGAATATATAACGTCAAATGGCACTACTGTTCCCGGGTCATTAGAGCGTTAAATAACTACTGTATGCTTGACTCTTTAAGACTTAAAGCATCTTGAGACATCCTTCACATCATTGCAGAACTGAAATTTCCCCTCTACAGTGCATCCTTCATTTTCACTCACACACTTGACTTGTCTTGAAGCGGTACCTAGGACAATAAAAATCCAATCGGGTTGGTTGGATTGATTAAGACTGTTACAGCATTTTGCAGACTCACAGATGCTTGTGCAAATACACACATTCACACACTGGGATTTATTATGCTGGGTGGAGTGGGATTGTCACATTAGGCTGGTGGGCTTTCACCACGGAGGAGTAGCGGATATGGAATCTGGGGGTCAAATGGTCAGGTCATACAACATGGGTCAGGGTTCGTCAAAGAGCTGAAGGTCCAGTCGCACCACAATCTCTCCCGTAGGGACTTCGTGTAAAAGCAGACGCTTGGTGATGGGGCCCTTCGAGCCCTGGTCCTTCTTGATGTCGGCCAGCCGAATCTCTGTCCTGCCCAAGAAATCTAACAAGACAAGAAACGGAATGGGGTGAAAGATGTAGAGAGAGAGAAAAAAAATGTATGTGGTTATGTGTCAAAAGTAAGATTTTCAAACGTCTTTTTTGTTCACCATAGCTGAATTTATCAGATCAAAAATACAGTAAAACAGCAATATTGTAAAGTATTATTACAATTTCAGTATCACATGATCCTTTCGGATATCGATTTCTGCTGCAACATTCAGATGGTTGGGTCAGAATTTGCCGTAAACAACGTAACATCCTGCCTTGTATTAGCGGTTCAGGCTGCTGCTGGTGTAAAGGATATTTTCTTGGCAGACTTTGGCCCCCTTAGTACCAATTAAACGTCGTTTAAACGCCATAATCTACCTGAGCATTGTTTCTGACCATGTCCATCCCTTTTTGACCATAGTGTATCATATTCTGATGGCTACTTCCAGCAGGATAATGCACCATGTCACAAAGCTCAAATCATCTCAAATTGGTTTCTTGAACATGACAATGAGTTCACTAAACTCGAATGGCCTCCACAGTCACCAGATCTCAATCCAATAGAGCAGCTTTGGGATGTGGTGGAACGGGAGATTCGCATCATGGATGTGCAGCCGAAAATCTGCAGCAAATGCATGATGCAATCATGCCAATATGGACCAAAAATGAATCTATGCAATGAAGAATTAGGGCACTTCTGAAGGCAAAAGGGGGTCCAACCCGGTACTAGCAAAGTGTACCTAATAAATTGGCCAGTGAGTGTCTATACATATATATAATTATATGTGAGAGAACACATGTATAAATAAGCAAGTGCATATGTGAATGAGTAAATTTTCCATATACTGACCGTCCGGGGAGAACTGATCCCTCTCGAACACAGTGACACACAGCACATCCTGCTCCAGGTCCTTGATGAAGAACTGGCAGTTTGAGTTCCATTTGGGGTTCAGAGTGTCCTGTAGAGTCTTAGTGACGTGACACTGAGAGCCCATCGTCACCTCACAGTACGGGTTACTCTTACCTGCGCACAAAGGACATTTATGATATGCTTATAACTTAGTAAAACACTTTATAGCATATAGTTTTAATTATTTACCGTTTGAACGGCAGGGCTTTAGCTCAATGCCTTCAACAATGTTCACCATTAGCCGGCCAATACCAGTGGCCCTCTGAGACCTTACTGCAAACACAATAGTAACACAAAACCAGTGCTTAGCAAACACCGAGAGCATTCATAGCTTTATTAATGCAGTGAGGCGTGTATAAGGAAATAAGTGAGACAGACCCAAGTAGGCCTTTTCTCTCTTCTTCTTCTCTGTTTCGATGAAAAGCTCAGAAGCGGCTTTGATCTTCTGCACCCAAGCAGTCCTGCAGGATGGAACAGAGGAACATTGTCAAAATATGTGTGATTTACAGCATTTATAAGAGCGTTTGAGCACATATATTGCAGGATAATGGGTACAGATCTAATTAATAAACAAATAATTAGTAAATACCGCTCGTTGATGCTCTCAGCGCGAATAGTGTAGACTCTGTCTATGTGAGATATGTGGAATATGGGTTCATCTCCTGAAGGATCGGTGGGCAGCTTCACCAGCACCTCGTTAAGAAAGATGGGCTGCAGAGGTCAACGAGTCAGGTTAAAGGTCAAAAGACCAAATATCATAATAAAGGTCAAAAATTGATTGCAAATAAATACGTTTTTCACCGTTTTGTACATGCGATACTGCAGGTGGGATTTCGCACTGAAGACCTTGTCCGATCCAGACGATCCCAGAGGTTTGATGATCTGCGTGAGGAGCAGGAAGTCGTTAAACAGGAATCCGTAAAGCTCCTTGTTGCTCTTGGCTTTGTAGAGTTTTCCACTGTGTAGAAATTTCCGAGGGCCCAGGCAGTTTGTAACCGAGTTGAACACAAGTTGCTGTAAAGAGAGAGAAACTTTTGAGATTTGACCTATATTGTCACGAGGACAGCTTGACAAATACACACTACCATTCAACCATATCATTTTATGATGCGAAATGAATGTAAACACAGTCAGTTATGTCTTAAAGGATTAAACAGTGAGGACAAACCATGTCTTATATTTCAAAAGAGATCTGTGCATTAGTGTGAATGCTGATCTCCCACAGTCTATGATGTCATCAATAATAATCAAACAGTAAAGATGAGAAAGAGAAAAATCACTCACAGCTCTTGAATGGAAAAAGCTGAAAGCACTCTTTGTTTATTGCTTGTAATATGTTTATTTAATCCTCTTTATTATTTACTACTTGCTTTTGTTTTGAAGCTATATTAGTTTATATATTTAAAATTCTTAACATACAATCGTTTTAATTATTAATTAAAAAAGTGCTTATAATTACATATGTAATAAAAAATAAAAAAAAAATAAAAAAAAACTATTTTAAGATTTAAGTCAGTAAACGAATGAATTAATAAGAAAAAAAGTAGATTAAGAATCGTTTTGGAATCGGATCATGACTCCCGGAATCGGAATTGGATCAGATTGTGAAAGATTCCCACCCCCTATTTGTTTATGGATTTGTTTTACTGGGGCGCAGAACAAAATAATCTATTTTCAAAATATTGGAAAGCTAATTAAATACAATCCACTGAAAAATTGTTTTACTTTATTGAATGACAGCCTATAGACTGTGTTTAAGCAGCAGGTTTGTGTTCTGATACCTCTGACAGCCCCTCACACTGCACATGTGCCTGGATCCACTCCAGCCGGTCTGAGTTCTCTTTCTCACGCACGCCTTCGTTGACCTGCGAGCACAGCTCTTCAGCCTTCTCCAGAGCCAGCCGCAGGTGACTCTGGTCCGGGTGGCTTTCTGGAGTGTTCTCTATAATCTGTGTGTGAAGCGAGAAGAAACATGAGACGATGCTCCCAGATACGTCAACTTCAAGTTCAAGTTCCGTTTATTTATAGAGCACATTTACTACCGGCTGGCAACCGACCAAAGTGCTGTACAAAAATAAAACAAACAGTGATCACTTAGGATCCGTGAGTACAAAATCCAATTACATATTAAAAGCTGAATCAAACAGATGAGTTTTCAGAGCAGATTTAAACTCAGATAAGGAGGAGGCCATTTTAATTTGGATTGGGAGTTTGTTCCACAATGTGGGGCCCGCTACTTCAAACGCTCTATTTCCCCTGTTTTTCAATCGGGTTCTGGGAATCTGAAGGAGGAATTTGTTTACCGATCTAAGCCCTCGATTAGGGGTATATAAGTGAAGTAGGTCCAACAGGTATAATGGTGCAAGATTATTTAGTGATTTGTAGACCAGCAATAGAATTTTGTATTCAATTCTATTCTGAACCGGTAACCAATGTAGGGATCTCAGAAGGGGTGTAACATGATCAAACTTTTTACATCCCTTTAGGAATCTCGGTGCTGCGTTTTGAACGACTTGAAGGCGTGAAATTTGAGTCTTAGCCACACCATAATATAGAGAGTTGCAGTACTCCAGCCTCGATGTTATAAAGGCATGGACAGCAACCTCTAATGAGGCGTTAGAGAGAAAAGATTTAATTTTAGGAAGAGAGCGCAAGTAGAAGAAGCTAGAGCCCACTACAGAGGCAATTTGCCTGGTTAGCTTGCGTGATGAAGAATTTGAATTTCCTATTTTAACTAAAAAAGTTCTATTTGTTAAAAAAGATTTGAACCACTTTAAGACCGTTCCTCCAAGTCCCACATGGGACTCCAACCGAGATATGAGAATTTCATAATCGACGGTGTCGAAGGCTGAGGACAGGTCTAGCATAACTAACATAACAGAATCTCCCGAGTCAGTAGCCATTAAAATGTCATTTGAACATTCAAATGACATACATGAAGCCAAAGGGATGTGATGTGAAAATGATGGAAGCTTGTTTCCGCCACTGAATAAAAAAACAAAAAAACAATTGTGACTTTTTTTCCTCGTTATTACGAGTTTATATCTCACAATTCAGACTTTATAACTCGCAATTGAGAGTACATTTCTGAAAAATAGTCACACATAAACTCGCAATTCTAAGAAATAAAGTCAGCTGACAATTCTGACTTTATAACTTGCAATTGTGAGTTTATATCTTAATTCTGAGAAATAAAGTCAATTGCAACTCGCAATTATGAGGAAAATTCAGCTGACTTTTGGCTTTTTTCTTTATATATATATTTATATTTCTTTATAGTTTTTATATCGCAATTCTGACTTTTTTTCCACAATTGCGAGTTTATATATCATAATTCTGACGGTCTATTTTGCATTTGAGAATTTATATCTCAATTCTGAGAAATAGTCAATTGGAGACTTAAACTTGCAATTCTGAGAAAAAGTCTGCTGTTTATATCCCACAATACTGTCTTTTATAATAATAATAATACATTTTATTTTCTATAGCGCCTTTAAAAGTTACATCTCAAAGCGCTTCACAAAAATAAGAAAAAATAAAAGAGAAATACAACATTATAAAAGAAAAACATTCATAAAAGAGAAGTACATTCAAATACACAATACAAATATAAAATGTTATCAAAAGAGTTCCATAGAAAAAATTGTTAAAGAAATCAAATAAATGCTACCCTAAAAAAGTACCTTTTGAGGGAAGCTTTAAAAACACAGCAAATGAAGAGAAAGCCCCATAACCCCTAGATCTTAAACGAGTTGGCGGGACAGTTAAAAGACCAGCTTCGGAGGAGCGGAGATCACGTGTTGGGATGTACAGGATTAAAAGTTCTGACAAATATTGAGGAGCCAGGCCATGCAAAGCCTTATAAGTAAGCATGAGAATTTTAAAATCAACACGAAACCTGACAGGAAGCCAGTGTAAGGACTCCAAAATAGGAGTGATGTGATCCCTAGTCCTGGTCCTAGTCAGGATTTTGGCGGCAGAATTTTAAACAAACTATACTTTGTTTAGAGTAGCTTTTGAAACGCCGGCCAGTAGAGCGTTGCAATAATCAATGTGAGAAAATACAAAAGTGTTAATTAACTTTTCAGCCACCGGAAATGACAACATAGGACATAGTCTGGCAATGTTTCCAAGATGAAAAAAAAAAAGTTTTTACTGTATTCTGGATATGAGGATCAAAAGTTAAATTAGCATCAAATATCTCCCCCACATTTTTTTATTTAGTTTGAAACTCTAAATTAGAGCCATCCACATTTAAAGTTAGACAAAGAAAATTTCGAGACATCCAATTTTTTTTTATCTCATTGAGACAGAAAGGCAACAGCCACATTATCATCAGGTTTTGAATGTATGTAAATCTGAGTATCATCTGCGTAAAAATTAAAGTTAAAACCAAGTGATCTTAAAAGTTGACCAAGTGGAAAAATGTAGATGCAAAAGAGTAAAGGGCCCAAAATTGATCCTTGAGGAGCACACCAGATTTCACCACACCAACCTCAGACCTACAACCACCCATAGCAACAAACTGCTTTCGATCTGAAAGGTATGACTTAAACCAGTTTAGTCCAGTATCAGAAACACCAAAGACAGTCTCCAAACGGTTGATTAAAAGAGAGTGATCTACTGTGTCAAAAGCGCCACTGAGATCAAGAAGGATCAAAATTGAAAGACAGCCAGAATCCGAAGCAACTAACAAGTCATTCGTGACCTTAAAGGTGCTCTAAGCGATGTCAAGCGTTTTTTTAGGCCAAAACATTTTTTGTCACATACAGCAACCATCTCCTCACTATCCACTAGCTGCCTGTCCCCTGAACACACTGTAAAAAAAACACGGCCTCTGCAGACACCCTAGGCTCCACAAACGGCAACAAAAACAAACTCCAGCAACCCGCTCCACGAAACATAACAAACTGTTCCAGCCAATAACCGACAAGAAGGACTTGGGGGCGGGGTTTGGGGGGTTAGTGCGCGGATGAGGAGGAGCGAGGGTCTAGCTAGCCTCCGTTTTGTTTGACAATACTTTAAACGTCAACAAGAAGTGACGTCACCCGACATCGCTTAGAGCACCTTTAACTAACGCAGTTTCAGTGCTGTGGAATTTACGGAAACCAGATTGAAGGGGCTCAAAAAGACAGTTTGCAGTAAGATGAGAGTGTGCAATTGAGAAGCAACAATTCGCTCTGAAAGTTTAGCAAGGAAAGGAAGATTGGAAATGGGATGGAAGTTATTAAGATTATCAAAGTCTGTGTTAGCTTTTTTAGGTACAGGGGTTACAGCAGCAATTTGAAATGCTGCTGGCACAACACCAGAGCACAGGGAGTCATTTATAATACTCAAAACAACAGGACATAAAGAAGCAAAACATGACGACTGAAACAGACAAGTCGGTATAGGACCAAGAATGGAAGTGGCAGCTTTCATTTGTGAAACTTCATTGCTAAGAGAATGAATGTCCAGTGTAGAGAAATTTGAGAGAGAGATACCAGAAAAATCTGAAGTATTTAGAGGAGAAACAGACGAAGGAGTAGTGATAATCCATTTACGAATACACTCAATCTTCGAGCTGAAGAAATCAAGGAACCTACCTATTACAAAGGTGAATTGAAGCAGGGACATTTGATAGACTGTCATATTTGAGCAGAACGCACAAAGGAAACAGATTTGATTTCGCAATTACGAGTTCATATCCCACAATTTTGTCTTTTCTCTCACAATTGCGTTTAAATCCCACAATTGGCTTTTTTTCTCGCACTTGCGAGTTTATATCCCACATTTCTGTCTTTTCTCTCGCAATTGCGAGTTTATATCCCACAATTGACTTTTTTTTTGCAATTATCCTACAATTCTGACTTTTTTCAGAATTGTGATATAAACTTGCAATTCTGAGAAAAAAAGTCAGAAGTTTTAGGCAAACTGGTTATATAATAATAAAAAAAAATCTAAATTCTTTATGTGCTTTTATAGATGACAGAGTTGTGTTTGTTTTCAATGTGCTGTTGGTTCTTCATATAGTAGTTAGGAAATAGTCAATTAACTAGATTACGAGCATGTACATACATTTTTGATGATGAGGGGGTATCGGGTGACTCTCTGCATGGGTTTGAGAAGGAAACTTGACAGAGGCATTCCCTTACAGCGAGGGTCCATCGCCAACCTCTGTAAAACATGCAAACATGCATAAAAATCCATGCAACATCATGGGATTTTCTTCAGAAAATATTAAATTCTTGTTAAAATGCTTTAAAATTAGGTGTATTTACAATTAAAATGTGCAAACAAAAACACAAAAAAGAGGGAAACTGGACAAAAAAAACCTTAATTAAGTGTCACAACATATCACTATGGATTAACCGGATGACCGTTCGCTAGTCTCACCTTAACAAAGTCTTTGAATTCGGGCACCTCGTCTGTTTTCTGCTGAATGAGGGTGGCGCCGTTGAGCTGGCAGCTGCAGAAGCGGATGTACGGCTGCATGTGAACAAGCTGAGCGGTTAGGATGTCACCAATCATCTTCACCGGCATGCGCTCACCTGACATCTTCTTCCTCACCCGCAACGCCCTGGAGAGACACAGTTAGATGGGGCATTCTGGGTAAGCCACGTAATGCTCATTATATGGAATTACATCAGTTCTTTTCATATAGTTGTCGTAACATATGTTTAATAAAGCTGTGAAGTGTGAATATTTAATTAATTGTCCTGACATGCCACATTACTTAACTGATGCACTGCATTCTGATTAATGACTTTAGAGCAATAAACAAAGAGGGAGCTTAAATCAGGAGTTAATTGCATGGTGACTAATGATGAGGTAAAGGATATCACTGTATTAACCAACAGGTGGCGTACTTGAGCAGTTTGATGTTGCACATGATCAGCTCTTTCCAGTTGACAAAGATCATGGCCACCTCCTTCTCCGTCAACAATTCCGAGTCCAGCAGAGGCTTCTGGAAGGTCTGAAAGCAAACCATAAATATATATGTGTACATTTTTTGTCCTATATGAAATTCTATCTATTAACTACATTGCGAACTAGCATAATATGGATAATACACATTCAGTAAATGGCATAACCTCAGCTATTCCTACTTCCTGGCACGACTTTATACTGAACATCATTCAGACAACAACCCAGACTAGGCTGTTGATCTTTCCCAGTCTACAGCTGATTGAACTGTAATTTCCTGCGAGTTTTACCTCAGTAACTAGCTGCAGGTCATTGACATAGTTCTCCTCTGTAACAATAAGTTCATGTATGTATCCCTGTCTCTTCCGTTCCACTGGCGTCAGCATGTCAAGCAGGTGGAGGTCGGCACACCCTGTGAGACGCACAGAGGTCATGCAGTCAAATCACATGCTTAGATTAATACATACAATTTTTTAATAATTAGTACATTAATTCAGTTACAACAAGCTGATATTACAGTCACACTTTATATTAGGAGTTTTTAACAACTATGTACTTATGTTGATGTTGTATTGCAGAAAAGGTTGGGGACAGGTTTGGTGTTTGGTATGGGTAAGGGTCAACAGTGTAATTATGGATGAAATTACAGAAAATAATAACAGCTGTAATTACATGCTGGTGTTTTTTTTTTATTATATAAGTACAATGTAAAACATTTATGTACACAATAAGTGCATCGTATCAAATTATTCATTTAAATGTTAGTACATAGCAGTTAAAGACACTTAATATAAAGTGGGACTTTAGTAAGAATAATGCTGGAAATGAATGCTGATTTGTTTTTTCAAATTGAATTTTAAGTAAGGAAAAAAGTACAACCATTACCTTTAAATAAAGGGCCCGACATGCTTGTAACACTTAAATACCTGGACATGCAACATTGATTTGAGTTGAACTTACTTTATTATGTGAGAAGAAAGAGATGGCGGAGTGATACGAGCAGTTATGCATGAACACGCTTGCTCAATTATACAAAAATATTTGACAGCAGAATGCTGCGATTGTCCAATCAGAATCAAATGAAAGCCGTTTAGGAAGGCAAACTTATTGTTTGTTCACTTCTATAGAATATGGATTCAGGTATATTGCTCTAGCAATTCTCATTTCTTGCCATGTGTGCGGCTCATGAATTAAATGACAGCATTATGCATTTAATAAGTGACAGTCACTTCCTCTGGTAGAAGATTAAAAATAAATAAGCCAGTCTGCAGTTGCCATGGAGTTCTTTAATGGTTACACATCATTTTTTATAAAGGTGGTATGACACTGTCTTTAAAGCTAGGAATTGATGTATATATAGTTGAGTTTTTAACTGTACATTCATTTTATTTTTTCGATAAAATGCTTTAATCAAGTACAATGGTTAATGTTTTGGACATTGAGGTGAGATATTCAGAACAAATGCATTTTTTACACAGTATTGCAAATATCCGATGGGAAAGAAGCAGTTGTGCTTCCGTAGTCCGAGGATGGTTATGTTCACTTAAAATAAAAACAAAAGAAAACCTTGCAACAGATTGATCACGGATATGATGGACAGTCCTTCCATCCAGCCAATAATAATAAAGCAGCACACTGTGGAACCAATAAAGAACCACACTAACATGAAATAAACTTGGAAGGAATTTCATGTCTTGTTTCTCAGCACTAAAAATTACAATACTGTTATGAGGCAGATAAAAAAGAAATGAAATCAGAGTTCATGTGTTGCAAGTACAATATCGTAGGATTAAAAATTAATGCCATGCTTTTTTCCTACACTGGATGAACAAATGGCCCAAAAACTCTTTTTTTTTTGTTCTTATATGTTCAAGAAAATTCCAGTCTTTCATGTTGCATTTGTAAACATCTATTTATTCATAAGCATTTGTAATTAGAAGGGTATTAAGCTTATATTCAGTATGTTATTCTCTTTCCGTAATGCAATTTAGGGTTTCAGTCAAAGCATGACAATTACATTTCATAAAATTTGGACTTTCTAAACGCTCTCTACTTACTACTTGTACTTTTGATGTTTTCCAGTAAAAAGGACGGTGTACATACTGCAGTGGATTTTTTTTTAAACACTATGCATAACTGTTTTTGATCATTATAAAAATAGTGAGCTGTTGTATCAAGAACAACTTAAAATCTAGTGTTCTCAAATCAACAACATTTCAAAAATAATTGCAAGCTCAATCAACATGACAGAATGATGATACCCCAATTGAGAATACAAAACAAAAGCATTCATCCATCTATATGGGAAATACAATTGTACAAGCGATGAACCCCCAGAAAACCCAATCATGTGAGGGAACCCTTCACGAGTACGTCCCTTACAGCAACATTTTATCCTGTACATGTACGCACTTTGTCTATCACTGTACCATTAACCTTAAGTGGCAGTTGTGCAGTTTTTTGGTTTGCAACACCAATTCTCAACCCCATCACAGACACAACGAAACAATCGAAATGAAAAACAAACAAAACAAAAACAAAGAACAAAACAAGAGACTAGCAAACACACAAATAAATCCATCCACTGTTTTGGTATGAACATGTAACAAACAATGACACAGAGAGGCATGTGACTGGACCGGATGAACGGAGACGTCCATCTTGTCTGTCAAATTGACTGACAGTACCTGTGTGTACTGGAAGGGGTGAGGGGGAGGGGTGGTTCTGAATGACACACAATAGTATTCTACATGAAGTTCACACATATCCGACCATTTGGGGACATGGTAAATACTTGGTTTCACTTTTTAGACACAGATTTTGGCAACCAAAAAGAATGACATCTTGATATTTCAATTGGTCGGATATGCTGTACACATCGCTGTCTCAATTCCACACATTAGAGCCTTGATGAGTTGGCAATGACACTAAAAAGCACGTCAAGTTATGACACGTTTGATACTGCACCCCTTACGTCATGACTCATGAATAGTGGGTCATTCTGTGGTGCTATGGTCCATTGAGAAACCATGGGGGCGGGGCTTGGTGGAGCGAAAAGCGTGCATTAGTTGGATGAAGCGGTGGAACTTAACACTGAATGGAACCATTTTGATTGGTTGCTTCAAAACAGCTTTTTTACCAACAGGCTTTGGGGCGAGATCACAGAAAGCCACAAAAGGACCCACTATCCAGCACTTTCATTTGATTAGTGTTTCAATTCATTGTACAAATTCAGTGTGAATGATTAATTTCATGAATTTGTAAAAGAAAAAAGGAAAGAGATCCTTTAAAATATTAGGCATTCTTGTTTATTTAATTGCTTTAATGCGGAGGATGCTGGCTGGCAATTTTGGTGAGCGTCTACGGTTCTGAATATTGAGGTTAACGACTGCTCTCTGTAGTATTCGTCTCTTCTGGCCACAAAGCCAGCTGTGGGGGGGCAGTCACATGATCAATGTTCCATCTCCCATCATCCCGCTGGACACAGTTTAAGGGATAGTGGGTCGCTTTGAGGACTTTCAAGGCTGAGTGGGATATGGGCAACATAAGAGTCCTAGAAAGAGGAAAACACAGCACATAAGCCAAAAAAAGAAAAAAAAAATCTAAAGAAAAAAGGAAAGAAAAGAAAAACCACAATGTGCAAAAATCTTTACGAGCTAGGAGAACTAAATGAACTCTGCAAGACACTCTTCACAGGACGCCACAATGACAAGGACACAAGCATGCAGAGAGAGAGAGAGAGAGAGAGAGAGAGAGAGAGAGAGAGAGAGAGAGAGAGAGAGAGAGAGAGAGAGAGAGAGAGAGAGAGAGATGAGATTCTACTTAATGCTCTACAACATGAGGTGAGAGGTTGCTTGGAAGCAGGAAGTGGAGAGGCTTCAGTGTGGCAGAGGATAAGGACTGGACATTGGACACTATAACTCACCACACTGTGAGGACATAACTAAAACTAATTTTGAGAAGGTCCTCAAAGATGTGAAAGAAATGATTGTTATGAGGTATTTTAGATCACACTGGTACTGGATGTTATTGTTGACGCTTCAAGCCAATTCGTTTCTCATAGGTACATGAATTTTCAGAATCGTATTATCTGTATTTTGTTTTCGAGCAGGATAGAGAGAAGTTCAGTGTGAGCGTGTGTATAAGATACAAAAGAACATTCTGGACTCACATTGTTGGCTGGGGTCTGTGTCGGTGGTCATCTTGACGTAATTTGATGGGAAAAGGCCAACAGAACCATTTAGCTCTCCTTTCCACCAATCAGGATCCTCTCTGCTCAAAACATTGATGATCTGGCCCTTCCCGAAAGGCAGCTCGTCATCATTCTGAGCTGTGTAGTCATACATGCCAATCACCTGGCACACTATGGAGGGGGAAAAAAATTAAATGCACATGTATAATGTATATATAGTTAAGAGGATTTGGTAGATTACCTTTATTTATCAACCATGACAACATGCAAATACCAATAAAACAAACTTGTAAATGATGTGTAGGTTCCTTACTACAGCATAGCACTATAACCTAGCTCTGTACTAAATGACATTAGACATCATGCTCAAACTCGACAAACTCTTTTTAATTATGAGAAGAGCAAGAACAAAAGAGAACATTTCATCTATGGCAAGCGAAACCACTTTCTTTAAATGTACAACAAGTTCTGTACCTGCATTGGGTGTTGGTAGCTTGGGTGGGTTGGGCTCTGTGGGTGTGGTCTTACTGGTGCTGGGGCTCAATAATTTTACATAATTAGCTGGAAACCAGCCAATCTGACGCTTCTTTCCTCTTGCCTGCAGATATCAGTAGCAGTGGGCCATTAAAATGAATTTGAAGTAAAAATTTAGCATTCAATCTGAATAAAAAACGATTTATGAGGAAGAGCGATATCTCACGGTTATCACCATTTCATATCACTCCTCATGTACAAATGTAAAAAAAAAATAACATTCAGTAAATCAAAGTACAAAAAGTAAATAACTACAAAGAACCAAATATGTCACTTTTATAACTAGATTATATTAAACGTTTTATAGTAAATGTTTTAAGTAAAAGGTGTGTGTTGCTGTGGTAGAAAGTGTGGGTGCATTTAATAGCATGTCTCCGAGTGTGTTTTTCAGACCTGAAGTTCTCCTTCCCACCATCCTCCTGGGTTTTTCTTGCGAATGAGAATGAGCTGGCCTGGTGCTAGGGTGAGCTGCTCCGCCCCGGTGGCTGTGTAAGGGGCGATCACCTGGGCAATCTCTGAACGCAGACGAAGAACAGGTAAAAGGAGAGAAGAGCTGAAGCATTGGACAGATCTCTAATAAAATGCTGTTATGGTTTAATTTTGATCTCAGAGTTCAGTTATGAAGGCCACAAAACTGACGCTTAATTATTATTATTTTTAGATAAAACTTGAGCACCAGCACTCACCTGGTTTCTTCCCTAAACTTCCTGCTTTCCCAGCAGATCCCAAACCCTAGAAAATAAGTGGACAGAATTCTATTGTCGTCTATTTGGTTTTTGACTACAGTAATAACTTTTTGCATGCAATTTTATTTACAGGGAAAGTACTGCTTATAAACACTTCAAATTAAAAAAAATACAAGTTCTGTTGAACATTTTAAGCCATTACCTCTGAATCTTTAGGTTTGACATAATTGGAAGGGAAGACTCCGGTCTTCCCGCCCACAGTGCCAGTCCACCAATCTCCTTCTTTTTTTGTGACCGTGATGACATCACCTTGCTGGAAGGTCAAGTCACCCTGCTCACTGCTTTCATATGTATACATGGCCACATACTCTGTTATAGACAAAATCACACAAAGACTTTCAGATACAAAATGATTAAGATGAGAGAGGAAGTTACAGATGATCCATCGAGTTGTCGCTGGTATTCTGACCTTCTCCGAGGTCCGTGGGTTTGTTTGGAGAGGGGCTGGGTCTCTTAACACTGGGAGGGCTGTCCGAAGAGCCAGACTCAATACTGAAACAGAACAACAGCATTCATATACTCAACATCACAGTCCGGATGTAACATCACACTCTTAGGAATACAATACAATGGAGTCTGGATTAAAGTAAATATAATTACAAATATCAATTATCATGAACTTCCCCTTTCAATTAAACACCATGACTTTTAATTAAATTCCATTTTTATAAGGCTTTATGTTTATTAAAAAACATGACTTTTGTTGGTTGTGTTTATTGTGCAAAGCTCGAAAAGTAATAAACGATATTACAAATATAATTGTATTAAAAAAATCGATGATATTTTGCACAGATACATTCACTGAAAACTGAATAAACATTTTAATAGGCTAACTTAGTGAATTTAGGCATCAATATTGACTGATGAACTATCCACTGAAAAAAAAAAAATCCCTCTAATAGTAGCCAATAACCAATATAGTAATGATATAAGCGCAGAGATACACACCTCATAGATTTCCGGACGGGCCCAGAGATTAGTTTGACGTAAGATTTTGGGAACCAGCCTCTCTGCCCTTGCACCTCTCCAAACCACCACATATCCTGCTGCTCCAGTACGGTGATCACGTCATTTTTGTTAAAGTTCAGGTGATTGTCTTTTTTTGCTCTCCATGGGTACAAAGCCTGTGCCTGCAGACCCTCCACCTTCTCACCCTAGAAATAAGGGAATGAAAATGAAACCAATAAAAAGATTAGTTTTACAAAAAGACCCCAGTACCTAAACATAACTACCACCTTAAAGTTCCCTTATTATGCTTTTTTGGATAGTGAAAAATAGCTGTTTGTGAATAAGTTTCAAAGCTCAAAGTGCACGATTTATTGAGAGTTATTGTCTCCCAAAAGAAAGAACTGATTCTGAACTGCTGAAATGAGTCATCACTTATTCCAGTCTTTCTTCCTGCACAAACCTACGTAGGTTTGTAACAAATTTGAATAATGCCAGCCTATGGCCATAGTTGTAGCTGAGGCCTGGTAAAGTTTGGTTTGTGTTGTCGAGAAGACACTGTTTTCTGCGCCGTGAAAGCAAATCCACTTAGCATGCACTTTCAAAGGATGAGGACTCGGGCTCCAATTGATACGATAAAACCAACACCATCGTTATTGTTCGTATTACTGTGAATACAAGCATTGAGGAAGCCTCTGGAGCTGAAATTCAGATGATTTGATTTGGGTGATTTGTTTCCGACACGCGCTGTAAGCAATAGACAGACCAATCACAACACACTGGGTCATGTGACCAATCAGAGCAGAGTAGACTCTCTCTGAAAGGCGGGGTTTAGAGAGATCGAATCATTTAACTATTTCAGACAATGTTAGAAAAGAAATGTAGAATGTATATTATGCATTATGTATATTATGAGAAATTAAAGTGTTTTGACCTTGGATGCATGTAAACCTATTATAGGAGAACTAAACAAAATTAGAAACCTTTAATATAGCATAATAGGGGCACTTAAACAAATGATGAATGCTATGATTCTTTTCATAAGCAGCAACAATGTAATAGCCTGAAATAAAGATGCCTTATATTTTTGAAAATATTGCAACATATTGCAATTTTGCATCTATACAGATTTACTCCTTAGTAGAAGTTGATAAATTGTAAGAATTTTACTGTAAATTTCCAATTTATGGAGAGAAGCAGTATTTGAGAGGGAATCTCATATGCGTACCTGGCCGAGCACAGGTGAGGGTGAGGAACCGGAAAGCGTGGCAGGGGTGAAAGCAGAACGCTGTCTGATCTGCCCCCCACTGGGCACTGACAGGGACGGCTGAGTGGGCTGTGTTGGCCATGCATCCCATCCATCGCTGTCCTGCTTCTCCCCAGCAGAATTAGATGGCCATCTAAAGTCACATGAGCACAGAATAAAAATGGATGCAGATAAAACTCAGGCATATTTAAATGACAATATTCTGCCTGAACTGAGAAAAGGTATCTGTAAATATTTTGTCATGGACAAATTACTTACGTAGTGCTGAAATCTGCCCAGTTACTGGATGTTGAGGAAGAGGAGGAGGTGGGGCATGGGGGCGGAGGGGCTGAGGAGGGCGGGGCTATCGATGCAGGCTCTGTGGAGACTTGCTGTATGGGTGTGGTTGTGGTCGATGAAGAAGCGGATGATATATGGGAACCCAATTTAGGGGTGGAACTAGAAGCAGCGCTAGTCCTCAAACTGAGAGGAACTTCAGATTCTGGAATCTTCTCTGCATAATTGGCAGGGAACCAGCCGGTCTTCCCTTTGATCTCTCCTCCTAACCATCCAGGTTCACCGGTCTGAGACTCATCCACCTGAAAAGAGAAAGCAAACGAGAGACACAGAATCAGGATGTGAAAGGACACAAAACAATAGTCTAAAATAACTGAGTGATGAAAAATCACAGGGAACCACAGGATCTGCATCAGAGATCTGAATACAAACACAAGAATCAGAATACAAAGTGACTGTATCTAATAACAAAATAAAGGACTCATGTTGATTGAATACAGGAAATTGGATTGCCTTTCTGAGTGAGCTTATGCCATATATAGCAAAGCCTCTGAAATCTAGCAAAAGACTCAAAAACAGACACACACATATTATGATCTCTGTACAGGGTGTGTTATAGCCCAGTGACAGATGAACAATACAGAAAATCACCAAGGACAAAGACAAACTAGAAACAAGTAAAAGTTCACAAGGAGCAGAAAACCTCGACTTACCCACTCTCCCTTCACCTTCAGGCAGAGTGAGCAAAGGGAGGACAGAGGCAGGGTCAGAGGTCAGTAAATGTGCACACTAACTGCACACACGCATTCTCTCTTTCACATGAAGAAGAAACAAATCGCACACTCTCTGACAAGCACACATCAGAACATAAACACACACACTCCAGGACTTAAAACAAATCATCAGATTTCCCAAGAATGTTATTGATAAGATTTTTCTATTCTCAATTAGTGTAAAATAATATAATATAATATTTGGATTAACTGTTGTTTTAAATCATCTTTATACACTACCATTCAAAAGTTTGTGGTTGGCAAGATTTTTTTTATGTTTTTTAAAGAAGTCTCTTATGCTCACCAAGACTGCATTTATGTCATCAAAATACAGTAAAAACAGTACTATTGTGAAACATTACAATTTAAAATAACTGTTTTCAATTTGAATACATTTTAAAATGTAACTGATGTCAAAGCTGAATTTTCAGCATCATTACTCCAGTCACATGATCCTTTCGAAATCATTCTAATAAGATGATTTGCTGCTCAATCATAATTAATAATGTTGAAATTATGCTGTTATGCTGCTTATTATTTTTGTGGAAACCGTAATCATTTAAACAGAAATCTTTCACAACCTTATAAATGTTTTTACTGTCTTTTGATCAATATAATGGCTCCTTGCTAATAAGTATTCATTTCTTTTAAAAAAAAGTCTTACTGACCCCATCTTTTAAAAGATATTGTATGTCTATCAGAATAATTAAATAGATATTTAATGAGTAGAATAATAATTGGTTGAAACCCTAATACACATTGTATTAAAAAAGTGTGAATACAATTCCTAACAGTTGGCTTACCATCACTATGTCTCCAGGAATGATGGTGATCTCATCGTGGCTGCGGGCCTCAAAGGGATACAGTGCTCTATAGAAGACCACCTTTACCTTCTCCTGATTAAAACCAGACACTGGGATCTTATCTATAACACAAAAACATGAGTTAAGTCGATTTATGCCATTTAGGGTCAGCCTAAAACATCTCAATATTGATAAATAAATAAAAAACAGCTGCAAAACTAATCCAATTCATGTCTTGTTCTACAATCTTGTTTTCCCTCACCTGTCATAGACCAGGGGGAATGAGCCTGTAGTTTTCCCGGTATCGGATGCTGTGTGAAGAGTTTGGAGAGGTTCTCCTGAATTTCACCTCTGCTGTGGTTCTCCTCTTCACTCACTCGGCTCATCCAGGCCTGAGGCACAGGAGGAGTGGGGGCTTTACCCAGCCCATCGTCTCTCCATGCTGGAGACACACCATCATCTGCCCCTGACAACCTGGAGGAAAGTAAGAGACAAAATGAATGCCTGTTAAAATAGTTAAAGGGAAGTTTTTCCCGCAAAGAATAGCCATAGAAGAACATAAAAATACCTAGACTCTTGTAATTCTGTGGACTTCCTGTCATGTGACGGCTGGGTGATGTCAGCCTCCAGCTCCTTTTGTTTCTGCCTCTGTTGTTTGTTGTGGATTTCTCTCAGCTCCTGCAATGCATGATGGGATATTGGAGGACAGGTAAGGGGGAATATAGGGGGCAACGGGGCTCTGTTTGCACTCTCTCACATTCAGACACACTCGACACCTTCACAACTGCGCCCTGCAAGTGCTGTCTGGACAACCTGTCTCAGTCATATAGACTTCAAGAGATTTCCACGATGCGCACGCGCGAGAATTTAACTGAAGTAGTTGAAGGAGATCGCAATTCTCGCGCATGCGTCGTGGAAATCTCTTGAAGTCTCGTTTCAGGCCTACAAGGAAGAAAAGGAATAGTCGAATAAAGTCGTTATTTTTGTTTGTTTTTTCGCACAAAAAGTATTCTCGTCGCTTGATAAACTTATAGTTGAGCCACTGTTGCGACATGGAATATTTAAACATTTTCTTTAATGACTTTCTGGGCCGTCCGGTGTCATTCCCTTAGGGAGCCTATGTAGCAGTCATAAACCTCTCAGATTTAATCATAAATATCTTCATTTGTGTTCCGAAGACGAACGAAGGCCTTACGGGGTTGGTACAGCATGGGGGTGAGTAATTAATGACTTAATTTTAATTTTTGGGTGAACTAACCCTTTAATAAATGGCAAATGACCCACTGATGTAAAAACTGACTAATAAACATTTATATTTAAAGATTGCATGCATAAATCGTACACTTGCATGGTACATGGTGCAAACTGCATAGCGGTTGTGTTCATGATGGCAGGCTGCAATGCCTGCTTGATAACTAGGGATGCATGATGATATCGGAACAACATCGGTATCGGCCGATAAAAGCTTAAAATGACCATCATCGGCATCGGCCGATATGAATATATCTGCCGATGAGCCTTGCCGATAGGGTGGCGTGTTTCCTAAGCGCACGTGACAACCGCGAACGAAGCATGAGCGCCAGCAATTTAAACTTCCAACTAGGGGTGGGCGTCTCACGGTTTTTGATCGTGGACGATTAAAATGTCTCCACGATCTGCTTTTGAAGAAAAATCATAGTATCGTGCATTCTATCAGTTCAATTCTGGCGCCTTCATCTCAACATACTGTACAACGCGACGTACATTCACATCACATCACATGTAAACGCAGAGGTAGAGTTACACTCACGGGACACCGCAATTCACAAAAGTTCATTATTTGCATGTGCGTCAAAGTCTTGCTAGGTAAACATATCATTCACGTGCTGATGCGCTGTTCTAACATCCGCTTTTCTGAACGCGTTACAGCCGATGCTCACAGGAACTAAAAGCCCGTCACAGCGCCTGCATACTGGACTAATCTTTCGAGTCTTATTGCGCTGATACTGTCAAATACACACAAGGTTTACATAAACAAAGTTGGTTATGTCTAAAGTGAAAGCAAACAGAGAAAATCTGCTTGTCAAATGCGTGTATATTAGACGCGTCACGTGCAGTTCGCTGCCGCTTGTCCTTAAAGAGATACTGCACCCAGAAATAAAAATTCTGTCATTATTTACTCACTCTAATGTTGTTCCAAACCTGTATTCATTTCTTTCTTGTGCTTAAATATACTATGGAAGTCACTGGAGTACAGCAACTGTTTGATTAGCCACATTCTTCCAAATAACTTTTATAATTTCAACAGAAGAAAGAAACTTGAGAGAGAGTAAATGATGACAATTTCAATTTTTGGGAGAACTATCCCGTTAATGTTAATAAAACAACAAAACAGAGGAAATCACTCACTGCTCTTGACTGAGAACTTTAATAGAAGCTTTAGTAAGCTTTTTTTGCACTTAAAAAAAACTACAAATATATCGGTATCGGCATCAGGCAAAATTAGTTTGAAAATATCGGCATATCGAATATCGGCCAAAATCCTATATCGTGCATCCCT
The DNA here is from genome assembly GCA_030578255.1 of Tiaroga cobitis. Classification (NCBI taxonomy): domain Eukaryota; kingdom Metazoa; phylum Chordata; class Actinopteri; order Cypriniformes; family Leuciscidae; genus Tiaroga; species Tiaroga cobitis. Next base: position 48,053,526 of record CM060591.1, read on the forward strand.
ATTGATAACTTCACATGAACCACTGGAGTCACAAGAGAGGAAACATGGAAATCTCAAGAAAAGAGGACTGTTTCAGCAGACCAATGGAAACACTGCTGCGTAAGCTTCCATACCATTCCAACAATAAGCAAGCTCTTTAGAACACCATCTGGATACGGTAGAGTCATATATATATATATATATATATATATATATATATATATATATATATATATATATATATATATATATATTAAAATGACAGATCTATAGATAGCATATACTTTTATGCTCTGGGATCCCTTATTGAAGTTACATTTCTGTTCAAGATTTAATGTCACATAAGCACAATTTACATAAGAGCTATTATGGAAAGATCACTGCAAGCGGTTTGGTAATAGACAGACTCTAGAAAAACAGAGAGAGTTAGCCATTCGAGTGCAAAACACACACATACACACACCAAAGCAGTGCCAACGGATGTGAGTGTTTAGATTTCATAAACCAGACATGCAATTTCTAATGCATTTGTAAATTCACACACTGAAGTTTGCTTCTGCAAACAAGTTCAATGACACAGATTTTCTAGTTCACTTATACTTTAGTCATTTTTTTTACATTTTTAAACGTAATTTTTCCTGGGCAAGTCAATAAAGCATATTCTTGATCAGGCCAAGACCAGTGTAACTAAATAATACAAAGGAAAAAAAAAAAGTTTTTTTTTGACAATAAAAAAAAAGAAATATTTGCACCAAAAAACTATTTCATATTATGTCAAATTATGAAGAATGTTTGAATTCCAGAATGAATTGTTCAGTATCCAACTTAATAAATAAATCCAACAGTATCCAACTTAATAAATACATCCAACAGTATCCAACTTAATAAATAAATCCAACTTAATACATTTTTTTCACTAGCCAGTGGGAGAAAAAAAAAAGAAAAAAAAAACCGGAACACTGGAAAACAACATGTCTCAAATTTGGTGCAGAGGAGTTCCTGAGGATGCATCGTTTTGCTTTACAGCTAGTTACTCTATTTTAAAAATGTTTTGGGCACAATTCTGGAAACTTCAAAATTATGTTCTCCTTAAGTGACTAGAATTGTAAAATGACAGTAAAATTTATGTAATAGCTGCTAAGAAGAAAGAAAACACTTCAAAGAATGTATCCCTAAAAATGTTGAAGTCCAGGTTCATGCACAAGGTTGTTTTTGGAATTAACTGACGCACATGGCTTGGAAAAAAAGCAGCACGACAAACGTAGGCGGTAATTACGCTGATCTAAAGACCAGCCTCAGATCAGTGGGCAAAAAGGAATGGCTTTCTACCGATACGTGAAGGTTTAGAATAGCTACACTGCTGCCTTTGATGGGCTTCTCAAAGGGAGCTGGAGGAGGTGCAGTGAGACACACGAGCAGGGGACACGGTGTAGGGTGAAATCAAAGGTCAGGGGGGAGGGAGAGGGATGACCTGGAAGTAGAAGTGTATATGCTTCAAACAGGCCAGCAGTGCTGCGAGACAGTCCAACAGCACCTCGTCCACAGAGCTCCCTGACTGCAAGAGACACAGAGCCATCCATACGGTCACACCACCATCATCATTGTTATCATCATCAGTGTTTGCACTCTGTACTAATGTGTACTCAGCTCTACCCAGTGCAGAGCTTCTTAAAGTTAATAATCATTTTAAGTAAAGAGCGTAAGACAAACGGACTACACAACATATTAACCAAAGCAGAGCAGCGAAGCCAATTGCTCTGTTAATTAGTTCAAGCTACAGGCTTGGGGAAAACAATTCTCCAAACTGATTATTTCAGGAATATTATCGATCAGGGCTCGACAATAAAGAAAGACCCATGTTACAGGGTCAGTATGAAAGACTTGAGTACGATCAAGCGGAAGATGCACAAAAAAGAAGCGAGACGCGATACAATGACCCAAGAGTTTCGTCTAGTGTATGTCCGAACCAAAAAACGAGCACATCCTACATATACACACCCTTATACTCTGCTGTTAACATGACAACTGGCACACATCTTCTTTTCTATTCCCACCGGGATTTTTTTTGTGTGTTTTACGTATACTTAACCATCTGCGTTCATGTAAATACAGCAACTTGTGTGCATTTGACCATTGAAGCGGGTGTGCCAGTCAGTTTTCTGCGTACACGCAGTTACTATTGCACTTAATATATTTTTTAACATTAAACAGCACGTTCGCTTAATTTTCTCACTTATGCATATTTATTACACTAACCTAACCTGTCAATAATTTTAATGTAGTACAGGTCCTTTTGCAATTAATTGCTGTTAAATGGCTAATTATGCTGTATAGCAAAAAATGCAACATTTTGATTTTGCATTGTGTTCCATGATCGTGGAATCGCAAAAAAATTGGGACTGGTTTTCCAATGGTTCGTCACAGGACTCAAAACAGAGTCCAACAGTTTCCTGCGACTGTTATATTTTGTATACATATCTATTGCTTTTTTAAAGGATTATTTTATATATTAACAGTTATATAGTAATAATTATTATTAGGCGTTTTTTGTATTATTTTAAGTATTTTAGTCATCCATAATAAAGATGCGATTGGGGCAAAATCTGAGCATATAAAATATCCTTATAGTTGAGCCCTGTTGATGGCTTAGTAAAGGGAAGTAGTCAAGACAAGACACAACAGGAAGTGTGCTACTCTAACTACCCTTCATAAAGGGCAACAGAGAGCACAGTGCTGTGAGTAGAGGGTAACAGTTTTCTGGAAGGTTAGCAGCATTTTCAGGTTGTCTACCTGTCGCTCCCTCTCCTCCTCAATTAGTAGCTCCGACTGAAGGTTCTCCATCCTGACAGCGTGGGTCTGATAGAACAGCCCCAAGGACTGTCCCACCACGGGGATAAAGCGGAACAAGCCAGAACAAAGAGAGCCAGCCAAGTCGTATAACACGGCGGAAGGGGGAGTTGAGAGGGATTCGGCCAGGATGAATGGAGGATGATGGGGAAGACGAGGGACGGGGTGACAGAGTGAGCAGCAGGCAGATACAGTGAGGAACAAGAGATTGTGTGATGTTGTGAAAATGCTTCTACTTTCTCTCACACTCTCTCTTTGTCTCATTCTGAATGAAGGCACATTAAAGCAAAATTAAGTGTGTTCTGTTGGTTTTATCATATACATTGTGTGTATGTTTGGGTGGAAGGTCAATAAGATCTCAATATGCACTCTCTCTTACTTCCTCTATCATTTGTACAGACACACACAAGGTCCAAAAGTAACACATTGCCTCTCCAGTCAAAGGTGAGTGGCTTTTTCCCCCAATATTTTTCTTACTGGCCATGAAACAGCTGTTTGCATTTTTTCTAAATATATATATATATATATATATATACACACACACACACAACCATTCAAAAGTTTGGGGTCAGTAATATTTTTTTAAAAGAAATTAATATCTTTATCCTGCAAGGATGCATTCAATTTATCAAAAGTGACAGTAAAGACATTTATAATGTTACTGAAGATTTCTATTTTATTCTATTATATGCTTTTGAATTTTCTATTCATCAATGAATCCTGGAGAAAAAAAAAATCATGGTTTCAACAAAAATGTTAAGCAGCAAAACCATTTTCAACCATGATAATAATAAAAAATGTTTCTTGAGCACCAAATCAGCATATCAGAATGATTTCTGAAGGATCATGTGACACTGAAGACTGGAGTAATGATGCAGAAAATTCAGCTTTGCATCACAGGAATAAATCAGTTTAAAATAGAAAACAATTATTTTAAATTGTAATCATACTTAACAATATTACTGTTTTTACTGTAGTTTTGATTAAATAAATACAGCATTGCTAAGCATAAGAGAATACATGTTTCAATGTTTCAAAGACATTTAAACATCTTATACCCCCGAACTTTTGAATGGTGGCAATTATATATAGGTTTCTATAAACAGTAAACACTATTGTGCTTAATAGTATTATGTCACAGCTCTAATAAACTGGAGAGTTACTCAATTGTATTCATTCACCAAAGACAATTTTTACTTGGATTTTGCACAAATGTTAATTTTGCACTCTGCACACACACAATGCTAAATATAAAAGTATTGAACCTCTAGGACTGACTGTCTGTATGCATTTAGGTATTTCAGGGCTTCAGTACCTTCAGCTGTGTGTTGAAGGCATCTATCTCCAATAGTTTGGAACGTGTCTCCTTCTCCACAGCGTCCAGCTGTTCTCTCAGCTGCTGTTTGGTGGATTCCTTCATATCAATGGCCCTCTGAAGACTGGACAGAGAGTCTCCTACAAAGTAGAAATAAACAGACAACTATTAAAGAACATTTCTGAGATATTAACATCCTCATGAACCATTCTGCAAAAAAAGAAAAGCTTTATTCTTCACTCTGTTACGCTGATGTAAACAAAAGGAAGTTTTAACCATCAATACGATCACCAAAAAAGCTCAATGTGCAAAATAAATAGTAATATTGTTCAAATAATGCCTAATTCACCAATCTGATTACGTAGTTAATAAGATCATGACTGTTTTCATACCTCTGTGACCTAAGATGCGTTTTTTTTGTGTTCAATTAACAACTGTAGTTTGTAAACTTGTTCCTGCAGTGCCAGATGTGACCAGCCAGCAACTACTTTTACAGATTACAGTGATTATAGTACATTGTTTCCTTAAATGTTGCTAAAGCTTTATGTGGGCGTGCTGAGGGCGAGGACTTTGAACACACCTTGATCTGAGTGTCCTGAATTTCAAGCAGTTTGCAAAACAAATGTTGGGCTGATCAACTTTAATCTCAGCAATTTTGCAGAGAATTTGAACATTTAAAATAATAAATGGCAGAAGAGAGTACCTCAGTTGCCCCCACAAAACAGATATGTTTAATTTTCACCGAATCTCTGAAATCCAACAATATACATTTTTTATATAACAGTGCCTAAAGAAACATAAGGTCACATGTTTAGGTCCAAACAGTGCATCTGTGCCATCAGCACAAAAAACACATCAAGTACTAATGACAGCTGTTTACCACTTTAACTAGGTAACAACTCAGGACGAGCAGATACCAGCTTTACTGTTTAATTCAACACGTTTTTGTCACTTTAAACCATGTATACTTTACAAGCACACAACGGCCCTAGCATTTGTGTGCTGTGGCTGTATTTTGAAGAGATGCAAATATAAAGCACTTTACTCAAAGAAAGACATACTAGCAAGTGTGACAGTAGGAGAAAAGAGGCGAAGTATGTTTAAGTTAGGCTGAATTGATTGGTTCACAGAAGTTCACAGTCTGGAATACACTTTCACAACTAAATTCCGACGTCAATTGGATTTGGGATTGCACCAAAAAGACTAGTCTACTTTTGGATCTTTAAAGCAGTGTTGAGGAAAGTGTTCTTACTGTGCAGACTGTTCTGCTGAACCTGCTTCAGCTGGTCATTCAGACACTGTTTATCAGGAATCAACCGACTCAACCACTGCTGAGACTCCTGATGGATACAAAAGAGAGAGAAAATAACAAAATACTCTGATTACTTTGAAAGACTTATGTACAATGCAGCTTAAAACTGATATCTTGTGTATACGTATACATTAAAAAAAAAAAAGAAGACATTAGTTTAAAGCTCTTGTCTGCTTATGAGGGGTTTAAATTCCCTCTTCTCTTCCACACACTCACCAAAACTGGAGAGGAGAGACCTTTTCAAATAGAGTGAATGCTGAAAGGACGCTGATGATGCTTTTGAATGAAGCCAAAGAAGGGAGAGATGAGGAAAGAGAGAAAAGGGAAGAAGTGCACACCTGCAGCTGCTGTTGCAGGCTGGTGATCTCTGCAATGCGGAGCTCTCGCGTCTTATTGGTGCTCTCGATCTCGTGTCTCTGAGCCGAGAGACGGAAACGAATGTCCTGCAGTTTACCATCCAACTGAGACTTCTTATCATTCTAGATAAGAGCCAAAAAAAAAACACAAGTCAATCTATTAAAATCACATGGAGCCCCTCAAATATTCCGTTTGGTGCCACTAATGGTACAACAATCACAAATGACAACTTTAAAATTAGCCTACATGATTTTTTAACTACTTCATCAATGTGATGACACCCTATATATGACCAAGCTTGCATATTTTAATCTGTTAAAACATTGAAGTGTAGTGTACCAGAGCCTCCAGTTCAAACTCGAGTGTTTTCTTGCGTGCTTTGAGCAGGACGATGTTCTCCTGTTCTCGGTTTCTCTGGGTGAGCAGCTCCTGTCTGCGCGATCTCTCCCACTCTAGCTGCCGCTGACGCTCCAGCTCCCGCTTAGCAGCCTTCGCAAACAAAACACACTCAAAGGGTTACAAATGCTGTCGATAGTGCTAAACATGCACTGAATTTTTAAACGCACCTCTCTTCTCTCGATCTCCTTGCGTCTCTCCTCCTCCCTCTGTCGCTCCTGCTCTCTCTGTCTCTCAAGTTGTTTGTCCAGCTCCTGCTGTCTGCGTCTCTCATGCTCCATTCGTTCTCTTTCCTTCCTTTCTTGCTCCTCTTTCTCCAGCGCTGCCAGTCGCTCCTGCTCTTTCCTCTGCAGCTCAAGCAATGCCTGTCGACGCTTCTCCAGTTCCAGGTTCCCACGCTCAAAGTTCTCTCGTTTCTTATCCTCAAATGTGACTGCGGGGAGGAATGGAGAATTTTAAGATATTTACATCCAACATTTAAATGTTTCAAAAGACTTGTAGAAATCTTAGACCCCCATTTTACACCTAGCATTAACATATGTAAATAGTATTAGGATTGGGATCACCGAAACCAGTTTCAGAGGTGGTCATGATAGCTTCTGACCACATTCACTGAAAATGAATACATGCCAATGCAGTTTTGTTAACCATAAACAACTATGCAAGTAATATGTAAAAGGTTGCACTACACATAAAAGATTAACTCTCACTTTGACAGGTCGGGTTGTAAATTTGCCGTCATGCTCTACTTTTAGTATGTCTTCTGATCTGGTCAAATAAAAGAACAATATCTCATGAATTATTCCACTGGACTATACTTGGAATTTATTCTCCCTAGATCCTCAATCACATCTCTATCAGGGTGCCTTTATTTAGAGAGAGTAACTTTAAAACTTCTTTCACCCATTTTCTTGAGTTATATTGCCAATTAGCATCACTTTCAGTGGTAATATTTGTAAAGTAGGTAAAAGTAAACCAGAAACCTGATATTTTATCAGCCAAAATGAGGGAAAGCACTCTAAATTATCCATCAATATTTTTAAGGTCTTTTAATGGTGGAACATTTACAATTAACGAAACCTCTGTGGCGTTTTCCTTTTTTGTCTCGAAAAGTGGTATCAGATCTCTTGGATCTCCGATCTCAATGGACCAGATCATTGCATTAGAAGGTGTTAATGCAATTTAAAGAGCTAAATCCAGTTAGAGACTATCCAGATACAAAATGCACCAATACCAATGTAATACCAATTTCACCTGAGACAATGTGCAGTAAGACAAATCTCACTGACAAATAGTTGATCAGTGAGCAAGATGATTTTCTTTTTTGAAAACTGGTCAGTATTTACTCCTATCCCCTGACCTGGAAGTTTTTTATCTGCCTCTTTCTCCTCCTCCTCGGGCTCATCCTGGGATCGTAGGTCTGTCGAATGGATACTGGTCAAAGACACGCCGCTACCAGAACGCACTCTCCTACACAAACAGGAAGGAAATCAAGTGCATTTACATTTAGAACATTCTTGTGCAACCTGACCTCTAAATGTAACACTTTACATTGTTATGATAAAACTTCTTAACTTTCAAATAAATTAGCAGCTATTTTTCAACTAAAATTGAAGCTGATAAATGTACTACACCTTTGAATAAAATAAGTGAAAATGTGAAGTTGTAGATTTGTGCCGTCAGTTGAGTCTCTCACCTGAATGTTGGAGGTATGAGGTCAGGGGTCAGTAAAGGGGGGAGGGGCAGACCAGACATGGCCATGTCAATCAAGTGCATGGCCAGAATAAACTCTTCTGCAGTCAACTTCCCATCCTGATCTATATCTGACAGATTCCTATACAGAGAAACAAGCAGATGTTATATGGAGTCAAAACAGCAATTTAATCTTTCCTGTCCACATGTGACCAGATCACTGGAGACAGATGTTAACATCAAGTGTAAACAGGGCCCTAGGCGATACAAAGATCCCAAGAACAGCATGTTAAAATAAATCGGATGTATTCATAACAATAACCAGACACCAATTCTTATGTTTACACTGATCCACATTTCAGAGCTTTGTTTGAGTTTTTAAATGCGTGACGGAGATACAATATGAAAAATGTGTTGGATCCGCACCAGATGGTGGCCAGCTGAGCCTGTGGTAGACTGGACTGCATTAGAATAGTTCTGGCTTGTGGACCTGAGGCAGAAGAGAAAGAAAGAGAGAGAGAAAGGAAACAGAAGTGAAAAAGAGAGTTGAGCATGTTGAGTCATCAGCCTTTGTTTGCTTTAAGCTGTACTAAGTAATCACTGTGACACATCACTAAAGCTTTGAGCTTGTCAAATACGTTGAAATAAAAACTAAATTATGATATTTTCTAAAGAAAATATGGACAAAACAGAAGATTATTTGAAAATAGAATTAAAATAAAAGCAAGTTTAAAAATGACAAACTATAATAACATTGTTAAATATACAGCTATGTAGCGTATAAATTAGATATATCCACAAGTTTCCTACGTCCCATGAGGCCTTGCGTCAAAAGTGGGTGCGTCTTCCGGTTCGAAGTAAACAAGCGAAACGTGACACTCATTCATTCATTCGACTATCGATTAATCATTAATATTTATACTAAAATGTATTATTTAATTTGTTTAACTTTTTATCAATTACAAATGCAATGAACATACAAAAATACAGTGTGTTTTTCCACGATGAGTTCTTTATTACAAGATCAACTTGTGGCAGTTAAACCGGACATTCGGTTATGGCTAAACTTGAAGATATGCGCTGCGGTGCTCTGGACTGCCGGTGCGAGTCGGCGTTTTTTAAACAGAGACCCTTGTTTGTTCCTAAATAGTAATAAAAAAGAATCATGTTAAATAAAACCGAAATCGCGATACTCAGATCCACGGACCCGTGTCGCGGTCAGGGAAGGCAGAATCACGATACGCCCTTCCCACTCCCAGAGATATCCTTCCCGTCCAGATCCAATATAGCTACCATATCTTTACTATTTGTATTATTTGAAGTTAACATTATAAAATTTGTAGACCTACACCACAAAACTAGTTGAGGATAAATTATTTAAAATTGGGCGATTCCAGCATTATGGACGTGACATTTGCAGTCAAAATATAAATTCTCCGAAAATGCATTTAGGCCATTGAAACCTCGGTTTATATACATATATCATATCATATCAATAAAGGAGTCCAGACATTAGAAATATATAGCACATGCATTTTGTATTTAATATGAGGGAAATACACGAGGGTGACACAAAAAAAAAAACTTTAACTTTTTGAAAGCACTGAGCCTTTATTTAAAGTTAATTTCGTTTTGTATTAATTGTATCTTAATTTCAATCAATGTTTCATCAACAATTTACCTGGATTTAATAAATAATAAGTAGCGGTAAATATAGCAGACAATAATCAAGACACGGAGGCGCTGGCGCCTGAACTGCAGCTCGTCTCATAAATGAACCGAAACTCAGCGTCTACTTGCCTTACAGACCTGAGAAATATATATATAGCCTATATTATATTAGATATACTATGAAATGTTTACTGTGTGTCATTCATGTTCTGAATATGTTGCTTCACAGTAGCCTTCACTTAAAATCTTTAGTCCAAGATTGTTGGATAATACAATTTGCCACTGAATTAGTTCAGTCCGGTTAAAGGCCTATGTACAACCGCGAACAGCACATGTTGTCCCTGAGCTCCGTAACGACATCTCTCATAAAGGTTTGCGACTTATTTTAAATAAATATTATCTGAAAAACACCTAGCCTCTTCGCTAAATAGCACACAAAATACCATTGGTATGCTACTTCCGCCGCCTGACCGGAAGTTGCACCCACTTTATTTTTTACAGTAGCGCCCCCCGGAAACAGGTGGATAAATAAGATGTGGGCAAGGCTACTCAGACAGCTGGTAACAAAGCTGTCTTGATGCCAAAACCCCTCATAGAAGGAGAAAGTTTTCGTGTATAGAACTGTGACAATAAGCACTTATCAGGATCAACTAAATGCTGGATAATCAAAAGTATGTGAAAAATGCGTAGTTCACAGTATAGACTCTTTAAAACATGTCCAAGAGTTTTACACGCCAGTCTGTTATTGTAGGGACATCAACGTTACATTTTTACGCTTCTAAACATGACGCTTAAGAAAACGAACTATGATTGGCTGCTTTACATGTCAGTCAGATGGCCTCTGGGCAGTCCTTGGCCAATGAAAACTGCAATGGAGTCCATCAGTCTGAAGGTCTGGCTACAAGAGCCAAACAACAAAAGTGTTCAATTGCCTAATGCTTGTCATGCGTCTTTCTTTGTGTGACCATACCCGTGAGATAGCCACTCATCATTTTGTCATGGCTGTTGAAGAGTTGGCGGTACTTGAGCCGAGAGGATTGAGGCACGGCCCAGTCAGTGGGCGGAGGAGCTGCTGGAGCACTAGAGAGACAATGTTTGTGTTGTTAACATCTATGAAATGTCTGCGAATACAGTGTGTGTGTGTGTGTGTGTGTGTGTGTGTGTGTGTGTGTACCTGGGTGCCTCGACAGACTGGACCTTCTGTAGCTTAATACTGGAACGATTGAACGAAGAGGTTTTGTTGAGTGCAGCAGCTGAGAGAAAGAGAAACACCCATACATTTTCCAGCAAAAGTAAATAAACTGCATGAGCTGGTCTGGGTAGTGTGAGTGTGTATATATTACCTGGATGCGTGAATCCACTAATGGGTTGCATCATAGCGGGTGCTCCGTTGGGAAGGGATGGAAGGGGTGGTGTCACCGATGCTACCAGTGGAGGAGACACGCCTACTCCTGGAGGCAGAGGGGGCAGGGGCATTGGCGGCACTGCTGGCAGCCCTGGCATGGCACCCATACTGGCCATCCCTGCAGATGGCAATCAAAGACATAATTGATTACATTTTTTATAGAATTAAATAGTGGGACAAACGACATATGCTAATAATTAGGGGTGTGACGAGATCTCGTGCCACGAGATCTCGCGAGACTAAAATATGACGAGATTTCCCGTTGAGTGAAAAGCTGTCTCGCGATATCGCCATGACTGAGCGTGAGGGTGAGATTACAATAGAATATTCCACCGCTACTGTACACTCACATTCGACTAAACTATCGTTTTGCTGTTTTTATAATAAATAATAACCATTATAAACTAATGTAAAAGTCTGCTCTGCTCATCCAGCACGAGTTGCCGTTGCAATCAGTGCAGCACGAATCACACTTCACTGTTCGCGTGACGATGGCGGAGGATTCGTTGCGCAACATAGACTAAATGTCTGATAAATGTCTTATCTTGTAAAATGCACGCTCAGCACCGCTGCTCCCTATACACTGAGTATGCGCGATCACCAATTTGAAAGTAAAACACAAGCTCCCTGGTGTGCATTGCGCACAAATTAGGCTTCATAGTCCGTCTCCCAATACCCATCTCTGGACTGTTTATTTGCGGCTATGGTCTCTGTTTGCACTTCGAATATTGAGAGAGTACTGTAATGTCTTAAAGACAACAGACAGGGGAGGCTCTGTTTCTGAACTTATAATCGGAACACAAGAACAACTTAGAGACAAACACACCAGCCTTTTCTCTCTAGCCTGCTTTTTCCGAACTCGCCGCATTAACCCTATAACTGCCGGTGCAAAATAAAACAGCAATTTCAAAACAATTATAAAGAGTCTGTGTGCTAACTTTGATTATGGTTGCACTCGCACTTATTGTTTGCACTTCAGACTTCAATGAGTTCAGTTAGGAGGTCACACACAGCCTAAATCAGAAGTTCTGAAAGCTGTTATGTACAGGTCTGAAGAGACTCGTGTGAAATCAAACAGGAGAAAAGCCGGTTAATAAAAACCTTTTACAGTGCTTGTATATTGTTTTCTTTCATGAATTTTGTCATTGAGGATTTCTGAAAAATTGTGCAAAAATCTCGTCTCGTTCCCGTGAACCCAATCTCGTGTCTTGTCTCATCTCGTGAGATAAGCGTCTCGTCACACCCCTACTAATAATGTTGATGTACTGCTTATTTAATTTACTTATAACATTCAATGAGCGACTCTAATTCTTTGAGTGACTGAACCAAGACAAGACATCGCCAAGACATCACCCAGAACAAGGGGTCTGCAACTAGAAGAGAGGTCTTGTCTAATGTAGACATAGACCAGTGGTCAGTTGCATAAACTGCTTAGACTAGTCTTAAAAGTTAGTCATCTAAATTTTTTCTTCAAGACTGGTCCTATAAAAAGGTATATTTGTCAAATTTGAATTTGTATAAGTAAGACTGATTACCTCTTTGTTAACTGCTAGTTGGTCAAACTAGTTCTTAAGACACAGTCTTAACATAGTGGCTAAGTTTATGCAACTGGCCCCAAGGCTGGGCAACTTTGGCCCTCGAGATCCACTTTTCTGCAGAGTTTAGCTGATCCTGATCAAACTCAACTGTCTATAGCTTTCTAGCAACCCCGAAGACCTTGCTTAGCTTGTTCAGGAGTGTTTGATTAGGGTCGAAGCTAAACTCTTTAGGAAAGTGGACCTTGAGGGCCAGAGTTGATCTAGACTAAAAGTTTGCATTTAGCATTCAGTCTTTTCTAATATAGACCTATTCTACCCAATGATGTCTAATCTAAATCAGTGGTTCGCAACAGAATTAATGTATATATAAATATGTATTTATATATATATATATATGTATTTATATTATATATGTATTTATATAAATATGTATAAATATGCATTTCTTTTCACCCTCTCATTAACTATTGTTTTTCTTGAAGAACATACAGAATGAGAGTTAAATGAAATGTAATATAGCAACACTTCTACTTTCAGCAGAATTACAGGAGAAATATCTTATTGGACGTGGAGGGCCTTTGAATATTTGTGTTGGACAATGGGTGGGCCCTTTGAGTCAAAAAGGTTGAGAACCACTGATATAAATGGTCTTGAACTAGATTTGATATGTCCCGATGTTTTTAAGCCATCAGAATGAGAGTGTTGTTACCAAATGGAGGCTGCGGGGGTATGGAGATGGGCTGCTGCTTCATGGAGGGGGGCAATGAAGGAGGGAGGGGGTGACCCTGCAGCTTCAATTTAATCAGCTTCATTGCGATGGAAAATTCAAGCATGTCCATCTTCCCATCATTGTTCATGTCGGCCAGAGCCCTGCGAAACATTAGGGTGATTCGTTACATTTTATTATATTTAGCAAATCTTTATTGCATCATTTTGCAATAGTGATAGTGCCGTGTGTTATCCTGGTGTTTTGTTTTTGTGTCTATGACCCTGTGTACCATCTATATACAAGTAGGGTTGTCAAAAGTACTAGTACTTTGCTACCAAGTTGGTACTGAAATTTTTATTTCACGATAATGTGACGATACCAGCCTTTCTGAAGTACCGGTAGTACTGAGTAATGGGTATATTCGGTACCCACTGACACGAGGCTGTTTTCAAAGGCTCCCATGTGTATCTGTGTGAGCGCTCTGTGATGAGCATCAAAGGTTTCTATTTGATCATTGTAGCCAATCACATACACATCTGTTGAGCACGTGAACGCAATGGCCAATCAGATGTTTAAGTAAGAATCCCCTTAACACCTCTCAAAACACCAGAGTTTTTGTTCACCGCACCCATGATTGACAGCTTCAGTGATCAAAAAAGGAGCCATAAACACAAACAATTTCAATAAAAGTTTTTTTTTTCATGCTGCTCAGTTTCTGGATTTACAACTGTATTTAAATGACCCATTGTATCCGAAAGCGCAATGATTGACAGTGATATAACCACAGCAATAGACAGGATAAAACAATCTTATACTTTATGTCAAAATAGATGTGCATTAAGTCTAAGGGTGTTAATGCAAACTAACAGACCTGCAAATAAATGTGTAATAGTTCCAACTATGGTACCAAAATTGGTACAGAGAACCATGGAATTTTACTGGTATTGGTACTGATTACTGGAATTTTGGTACCATGACAACCCTATATACCTGTATTGGCCATGCCTTATGGACAGATATTATTATGGTGGTTATCAATGTGTTTTTAAGATAAAAAAACCTGATTTAGGTATATTAACCTTGGATTATTTAATGAGATATATCAGATTATAAGCGGTAAAATATACAAGCATCCCAAAATATTGGAAGCATTGTGTTAGTATTTTTTCTGTGAATTTCTGGCAACAACAGCTGCCAGTTTTATTTACTGTAAATTTAATGGGATATTCTTTACAATGTATGCAAATTATTGAACAGTAGCACGTAGTGGATTATGAATGTAGTTCTCTGGATTAGAAATGAATGTGTCATTTAAGAATTGTACCATATCTGGGCCAGGATGGGGGGAGGTAGACCTGACTGCAGAAAGAAATTTCTTGCCTGGTCACCTACAGAAAGAGAGAAAGAGGAAGGGTAAATAATGAAATCAATATACTTAAATGTATAAATAAAAAAACAGTATTATGCATCATTGTATAAACGAACACAATGGAACAGTTCATGTCAATTTGAATTATTCTAGGTCAATTTAATTATTCTAGTAAAACACTGATAACATAATTAAGAGTTACGTAAGCCTGTTTAAACCATCTTGTCAACAAACATGTTCGGGGTTTATTGACCGCACTTGAGTGACATAGCCCTACAGGGCGAGTGATCTGCCGGCTACAGTTTAAGTAAGAAAAGAAAGTGTGCTCATATGTTATCTAACCAATCAAGCCGACTTCCTGCTCTCATGACAGCCTATAATGATGAACATACACACAAAAATGCTTTTTTTGTTTGTTTTTATACATAGACTATAATGAAAGATTTGACAAATGTCAACTAATAATACCACAGCAGCCTTGATAACATATTTCTTCCCTTTACAACCAACCAACCAACACACAAAGCAATGAAAGATGTGAGTGTGAGAGTTTGTTCCTCTGCAGGGTTAAAAGCAAAATGATGTAGCAGCTTAGATGACCTTTTCACCTTCCTCTAAACACTTTTCGTCTTGATAACATGTGTCTTCCTCGGCGCACACACACAGAACGCCTTTATACTCTCAGAGCCAAAAACAGACTCAATCTCCTCCGTCTGCCTGTGGGCCACTCACTATTTCAGCCGTCCTTCAGACAACACAAAGAGGCTCTTTGAGATCCACTGGTCAACAGGAAACTCACAAGTACCATCTCTTCAGTAGACATCCAAAGTCCAGCTGGGACAAGCTGGTTTTACTGTTCGAGTCTTGTGATTTTGATTGGCCCTTTGGATTGGCATACATTGTCCAAAAAGACCATGGTGTGTTTTGTCAGTCATCTTCATTTATATAGCGCTTTTAACAATGGATTGTTCCAAAGCAGCTTTACAGAGATAAACATATAATTTAAGGTAACAGAGATTTTTTGTGTACAATGAACACTTCTTTCATTGCAATGTATGAACAGTTTGGCTAGTGAAAATGAAAATTTTCCTCAGACTGGCAAAATGTCTCCGGTGAGAAAGGCAGCTTTCTATAACAGGAACAAACGTGAAAGCGTCAACTAGAGACTCCAAAAACAAACGGCCTCAGCAAAATTGACAGAGAAATAAGCTTTTCTGCAACATGTCACACCCTGATCTGTTTCCTTCTCTGTAGTTTTTGTCTCATTGATTCTGTTACGATACACATTATCGCACCTAAAACTTTCAGTACATGTTTGCAGGGAATCAGAATTTGAACTCTAATACACCAGCATTGCGCAAACGTTTACACAAGCATTAGATGTTTGCTCTTCTGACTAATGTAAACATGGGACGGTTTTACTGCAGGTCAGCAGCAAAGCCAGAGTTTGTTTGTTTCATCTGAGGAGGTACTGAGACTGATATTAACAGTTCTCAGGCTGTTTTTTATAGTACTTAAAGGGCAGGACACTCCAAGCTGCCGGTTTTCCGTCGGCCAATGTCGGGCAGTGGGTGAGCGTCGGTTGGGCGGCAGTTTTTGCGGTGTGTTCTCGATGTCGATTGAGCATGTTGAATCGGCGCAGGAACATTGGGAAAATAGATCACTCTGACTGCCGGTTCAGCTTTGTAAACCAGCGCACGAGAAGAACAACAAAAGTGACAAAGCAAGCAACACTGAAGACAAGAGGGCACACAAAGAAGGCCCTAATAAACTTACCTTCATCATCTTTTTTGGAGCATTCCAATATGCAAATATTTTCATAATGACATTGCCGTTTGTAGCCTAATTTCTATAAGTTGAGACAAACTTAGCAGCTTAACTCATTAAAATGGTAAGCAAGTGCTGCTGTTTACTAGTTCACGTTAGGGGTTGAACGACTTTCGATTTTTTGAAGTCGACTGTTATGACATCAAAGTCGAGTCGACGTCGACTAGTCGCTGACGTCATTCAAGAGATGGGACTGCTTTGCAACATGCCACAATGTGCAATTTATTAGCAGAAAATTATACAGATGCTGACAGACAGCTGATAAAGGGGCTGTTTACACCTGGCCACTTCATGCGTTTTCTAAGATCGGATAGCTATCTGATTTATCAAAACGATTCCATTTACACCTGGTCACATAAATGTGTTTTCGCAAAACGGATATAAATCCGACTTTCAAACCCCGCGCAATATGCAGTTTTAATGGGGTTCATGTCACCGAAAGCAACAGTTCGAGCTGCATTTTATCAGTGGTGGAAAGAGTACTGAAAAAGCATACTCAAGTAAAAGTACTGTTACTTGTCAAAAAATGTAGTGAGAGTAGAGTAAATGTACCGGTCCTATAAACTACTCAAAGTAGGAGTAAAAAGTAGATTCACAGATTCATAGAAAAAAAGAAACAGTATTTCAATATTTCTCCAACAGTTTTATTTTTGACTGCTAGCACTAAAAATACAGCGTTTCCCCTACCATTGTTTTGGACGACCCCCGCCCCCCCTAAAATGCTGACAAAATCCAGTCATAAAAAAGGAATTTATAACTCGGAATTTCACAGAATTTGTACATTTTTTGAGGAAAAATAGAAAGCAGTTCAGTACACTTGAAATCAAATCACGATATAGTGTGAATATTAAACCACAAAGACAATTTAAATACGAATCCTGCATGTTCTGTGTGAATGAATGGTGCAGCCGACGCGCAGTTTCATTTACCAGACACACACACACACACACACTGAAGCACGTGTGAGGTGTGACGCTTGCGCTGTTTTTTGCCTATATGAAGACACAAATGCATGAACTTCCTCCAGGCTCAAGATCCACTCCGAAAGTCACTTCGTGAACAAAATTGGCGCCAGGTGTCTCGAAGTCTGTTGATGCTGGTTTGATGCAAAGTTTTCCGCGCGCGATTTGATTTGACGGGAATCACGCATGGAGTCACATGATGACTTATTATAAAAATAAATATTAATATAAATGTAGCGACGGAGGGAAAATAGCGCAGTAAAAGTACCGATACAGCACTTAAAATGTACTCAAGTAAAAGTAAAAGTACACTGTTTTTAAACTACTTAAAAAAGTACAATTCCTAAAAAAAACTACTCAATTACAGTAATGAGAGTATTTGTAATTCGTTACTTTACACCACTGCATTTTATCACCTCCACCTCCTGAAGTGGTTTGAGCGATCGGATTTAAATCCGTCTCGAACGCGTTTCGGAGGGCATTTACACCTGGTCTTTTCACGACCGGATAGCTATCAGTTCACAGAAACACATGAAGTGGCCAGGTTCATCATTTAGGATGAAAAGAAAAAGAAAAGAAAAAAAAAAAAGCTATAAATTCACATCTGCGCGTTAGTGATGCGCAGATCCAAGTAATACAAAATAATATTCCAATTAATTGCGGGTGAATTAGATATAAATCATTAATTTGTTTAAATAAATATATGAAAACATTTTTTTTTATGATTTTAATAAAGGGACTGAACTCTCATTTCCCGGTAAAACACAATGAGCGTGCGTTATGCTTTTACTTTCGTTTTCAACAATATCTAGTGTTAAGTTTGTGACGTATTTCCACACACTTGATGTACCAAAGCTGCTTTCTTGCTGCAATGACCCTCTGGGCTCTTCATCTGTTGTCGTCTGCAACGCGGCCACGTTGTTGGTATCAAAATTAGCGCAATAATAGTGTCACATGATCAACGTGACTAGTCGATGTCAAGCTTAAAGCGTCACGGCATTGCATCAAGGTCGACTAGTCGGTTCAACCCCTAGTTCACGTTCCCTTTTTTGAATGACAAATACAGACTACTGCCATCTTCTGTTGTGGACAGTTATCATCTCTCACGCAGGGACAGAACGCACATGCTAGTTGGCCGTCAGCTGGAGTTTTTGCGATGTGCTCAAGCACAACTTTTTTCCCCAGACACAGCCGACATGAGCCGACACCACCATTGGCAGCTAATTCTTTGACGTAGACCATGCAAGTCGATATACCCGTTATGGGCAGAAAACAGGAAGTGGTATGGTTTTAGAAAACTCATGAAGAATATCCATGGAATTTTTATTAGCATGGGGGATGTGTTTAAAAAAGGATGACGGGAAAGGTGGTTGCTTTTCGTTTTCTGTTTTCACTTTATTTGCTCCATCTCTTTGTGTCTGTGTATCCTACAGAAAAATGATAGGCATAAAATTCAGACTACCACAGGTCTATGACTGACTGCACTGCAGGTGGTCTTTTGCGATTGCACAGAACTCAAAGGATTTGTTCACATATTTCAGAGAACATCAAACTCCAACGGGATTTAGCAAACAACAGCACTAATGAGAGTTCTTTCCTTTTCTCATAGAAAGAAAACTGGTGATTACCTGTGATGAAGCCAGAAGGTGTGGGGGTCAAACTGTGGAACTGCTGGTCATGTTTGGCTCTCTCGTCCAAAGATATTACCCATGTCTCCGACCCCCCTACAGAGACCGACAAACATCAGTATGATGCTTCAACATGTGTTCAATCTGCTAACATTTTCATAAAGCGACAGGGCACAGCTAATCACAAACCAACTCTTACTGACATTTTATTGTGTAAAAAACAACACTGAGTAAAAATGCAACAGTCTTATACAGTGTCATCTAAATGTCTGAGATGAAAATCTAGGATTCAAAATCTACCGTAAATATAGTTATTTTTTAATAGAGATTTAAAAAAAAACAGACGTTAACTTATCTGAACATAGTTATTATATTAGATGTATACTCCATTACAATAGATTACTGCTGTTGCAGCTCTAGAAAATATCGGAATAAAACATGATATTCAAAAATGTAAATCATTTGGATGACTTAAATGATCCCACTATATAAAATCATAAATGAAAACAGAAAATTAAACACGCACACATAAAAGCATGCTAACCAAAGTGACAACATTTCTGTGAGGGCGTTTCTCTTCCATTCACTGACTCACTTGAATTCCTTCTCTCTTTGTTTTTCAAACACACACTGCACTTCATACATATCCACTACCCTTCATCACACAAACACACACGTGTCAGTCAGTCAGTCAAGGCATCAACTCACCTCCGAAGGGCGTGGGAAACTGAGCCATGGTTCAGTCCGTCAGCTGCCGTCCAGCCTCAAACTCCTGCAAAACAACAACACAAAAAACCTTGAGCTTTCATTCTTACACTCACTCAAAACAATACTTGTTCATCGTCCTAAACACACAAAATCCTTCTTGTCAAAAAAAAAAAAAAAAAGAGGAAAAGACATTTGAGTGAATCACTTCTGACCTGTAGAAAACTTCCTGAGGAGAGGAAGGACAAAACACAAATAAATTCCCGCTTTATCGCTTAGGGTACATTTACACGACAACAATGTACTAAAAATTGAAAAGTGTTTCCTTTGTGTTTTTCATGTACAGACAACAACGTTGTCAAAACAATCCCTGATCTCACTAATCCACAAAAACACTGTAATCTGCTGCCAGGCCTGTATTGCGATGTCACTTTTTAAAGAAACACTACACACCTATAGACTGAACATGTAATATGCATGACGTCACCGTTTTCACAAATTCACGTTTTTGAAATTTACACAGAGTTGATGGCGGTGTCATTTTCATAAACTTGAACTTTGAAACCCGTTTTCAAAACTTTGCGTTTTCAGGCCCCGAAAATGCCGTTGTTAAAATTAAGTCAAAATATCCCAGAAACAGTTGTCGCTGCTCAAGTCTGCGGGCTCAATCGCAAGCACATCTGTCAATCATGAAGGTACACCCCGTTTTTATAGCATTAAATAACTATCTAAAAGGCGGATACATGACCTATAGCCCCCTCCTGGCCAGCCACCAGGAAGCGATCGAAACGTTGCTACTTCCAGTTTCATCACAAATTTAAAACGGAATTAATTGTAATGCGCTTCTTTGAGGGGATGTTACAGTGAACATTAGTACAGTAAACTTCAGTGTATAATTTTATCCTCATTACTAGCTACACTATAACCCACCAACTGGTTTATACAGTATACACTCACCTAAAGGATTATTATGAACACCTGTTCAATTTCTCATTAATGCAATTGTCTAATGATCAACCAATCACATGGCAGTTGCTTCAATGCATTTAGGGGTGTGGTCCTGGTCAAGACAATCTCCTGAACTCCAAACTGAATGTCAGACTGGGAAAGAAAGGTGATTTAAGCAATTTTGAGCGTGGCATGGTTGTTGGTGCCAGACGGGCCGGTCTGAGTATTTCACAATCTGCTCAGTTACTGGGATTTTCATGCACAACCATTACTACGGTTTACAAAGAATGGTGTGAAAAGGGAAAAACATCCAATATGTGGCAGTCCTGTGGGCGAAAATGCCTTGTTGATGCTAGAAGTCAGAGGAGAATGGGCCGACTGATTCAAGCTGATAGAAGAGCAACTTTGCCTGAAATAACCACTCGTTACAACCGAGGTATGCAGCAAAACATTTGTGAAGCCACAACACGCACAACCTTGAGGCGGATGGGCTACAACAGCAGAAGACCCCACCGGGTACCACTCATCTCCAGTACAAATAGGAAAAAGAGGCTACAATTTGCAACAGCTCACCAAAATTGGACACTTGAAGACTGGAAAAATGTTGCCTGGTCTGATGAGTCTCGATTTCTGTTGAGACATTCAGATGGTAGAGTCTGAATTTGGCGTAAACAGTAATGAGAACATGGATCCATCATGCCTTGTTACCACTGTGCAGGCTGGTGGTGGTGGTGTAATGGTGTGGGGGATGTTTTCTTGCCACACTTTAGGCCCCTTAGTGCCAATTGGGCATCGTTTAAATGCCACGGCCTACCTGAGCATTGTTTCTGACCATGTCCATCCCTTTATGGCCACCATGTACCCATCCTCTGATGGCTACTTCAAGCAGGATAATGCACCATGTCACAAAGCTTGAATCATTTCAAATTGGTTTCTTGAACATAACAATGAGTTCACTGTACTAAAATGGCCCCCAGTCACCAGATCTCAACCCAATAGAGCATCTTTGGGATGTGGTGGAACGGGAGCTTCGTGCACTGGATGTGCATCCCACAAATCTCCATCAACTGCAAGATGCTATCCTATCAATATGGGCCAACATTTCTAAAGAATGCTTTCAGCACCTTGTTGAATCAATGCCACGTAGAATTAAGGCAGTTCTGAAGGCGAAAGGGGGTCAAATACAGTATTAGTATGGTGTTCCTAATCATCCTTTAGGTGAGTGTATATGCACATCCCTAACCTGCTTTTGTTGTAGTTCCCATTTACAGTAAATCTGAAAAATAACCTCAGTAACACACTTGGACACAAAACGATGAGAAAGGAAGAGAGCTATCTGAAGGCCTCAGACTGGGAATCTCCCAGCTGTGTAAACACACACACACACCTTGGCCAAAGTATTTTAATCAGTGACAGAGCTCTCTCTCTCTCTCTCTCTCGCTCTCTCCCATTCTTCCTCCACTCCTTTCTCCCTTTCAGATCCTGCATAATGGAATTCATTTCTCTGCTCCACAGGGTCCAATCACAGTGCAAACTGAAAGGGTTTTACAAATAAAATAAACAAACATTCTAATCCAGTCACTGGGGAAAACTGTTGTAGCAATACTGTACGTAGGGCCCCATGAAATCCATTTTATTCTTTCCCAAATTCTTTTTTTTTTTTTTTTTTTTTTTTAATGGTTAAATTAAATTTTAGTAATCAAAAAGCATGTCTAATTAATTGAAATCATGAAACGTATACAATTTAACAACAATTTATTAAAAGTTTTATTTTTTCCTTCAAATTCTGTTGTATTTTTTGGTCTACCAACTTCTGTGTTTTCTGCAGTGTTGGGCAAGTTACTAAATTAGTTCCTCAGTTACAAATTTTAAAATGTAACTAGTTACTTAAGAAAGTAACTATTGCGTTACTTTCAAGTAAAATTAAATTTTAAATGCTCAAATGTGACCCCACCTCTACCCCTCTTTAACGGTACTTAAAATACATGTGCATGTTCAATTATATCGACTCGTTTATAAAACAGCTTTTGATGGGTCATTCGTGATTCGCGAATGAGCCGACTCTAAGAGTCGGCTCTTTTAGGTGAACGTCGGGAGCTGGCTCGCATATCTGAAGAGCCGACTCTATTTTTACAAATTTAGCCTATAGAAATTAAATAATTATGTAATAAAAATTGAAATATTATAGTCAAAGTCATTTAAAGAGCCGGCTCTTTTCAGTGAGCGGAGTCAAAAGAGCCGAATGCCCATCACTACTATGCGTGCTTTCGAACACCCGCCCAACTCTACCCCTGATTGGCTTACAATTACATTTCACTCTACCTCAGCCAATCGTCAGCATTTATGCGCTTGTCTCGTGCTCTGCCCACTAACCAAGGAAGAACAGTAAAAAAAGTATTTGCCTCTCGCTCAGAGATCTAGTTGGTCTGATGAAAAAAACACAGCTTCATCAGTTATAGTAACGCGCCACATTTTTTGGAAGTAACGGTAACGGCGTTATTAAGATGAGAAGAGTAATCATTTAGATTACTCGTTACTGGAAAAAGTAATGCCGTTAGTAACGGCGTTATAAATAACGCCGATATTCCCATCACTGGTTTTCTGTATTCCATTTTAATGGTTTAATACAATTTTAACAATCAAAAAGCATGTCTAATTAATTGAATTCACAAAAACAATTTATTCATTTTTTTCCAGAAATTCTGTGTTGTGTATTTTAATTTGTCTGGCAATCAAATGAAGGCATAAAACATGAATTTAATTTATCTTTTAATCGACTGAAATTAAACAAACTTTTTTGTCAAACAATGGGCTGCACAACAGAGCTTTACTGTTAAAATTATTGCATAGAAGAAAAATTGTGATTATTCCTTAAAAAAGTTTTAATAATTTGTTTTTATTATAATTATTAGTAGTATTATTATTACATTGAGATGTAGCTAAATTCTACTGTACAACAGTAATAAACCGAACTTTTATTTTGACCGGTGGCAGTGAAGACCTTTGAGTTTCAGTGCGTTTATACGACGATAGTTTTTCTCAAATAAAGCGGTAAAATTATGAAGTTGAAGTTCATGCAGATTAGGTTCATCCATTCATGTCCTCATGTGTGCTTCAGTGTGTGTGTGTGTGGTAAATTAAACCAAGTCAGAAACAATTCAACAGAAAAAAAGAAAAAAAAAACAATGCTAAAGAGGTGAGATGATACAGGAAGTAATATTTCAATTATTAGAAAAATTAGAACGTACTGGAGATAAAATGTGCTAAAAAACAGATATGCACTAGCATGGTTACTCAACTGCTGATAGCTTCCAATGACTGTACATCTGAAGGGCTGGCAGGGAGCAATGCAGAAACTGAAGTTGTGTGGAAATCATGATGTTTCATCACTAACCACCCGATCACATTGCCCTGCCCTTTAAAATTCGAAAAACGCTGATGTGGGAATGTTCTTCATTTTCACTTCATATACAGCATCAGACATTTGAATGTGAAGCAGTTTCATGCTGACCAAAACTTTAATATCGGTTGTATCTGAAGTATTCATTTGCATGCGTTTGAGCAGGGTTTTATCATAAGCTATAGTTTGTGCATCACAGTTTCTATAGTTTCCAATCTTTCTTATTTTACTACTATTTGCGGAAATCCATTATGTCTGAATGCCGTTGGGAGTGTTTGTACTGTCTGAGTTATAATCTGAAGCAGTGGGGTATTTCTCAAGATGGAGGACTAAGCTCTTCACAGAGCCTTGACTCAATACTGAAAACATCCAGTTCTCCTGATTAAACAGGACACTGGTGACTCACACGCTCTCTCTCACTGGCAGAGTGCAGTGTCAAACACTGCAGTGCTAGTGACACTGTCACACAGTAGAACCGGCCCTTGTCACGGCCGTGCTAATGACCGCAAGTGTGTGTGTGTGTGTGTGTGTCTTTGAGCATCTGACCTACTTTTTCCTGTCACCCTTTTTCTGATTCAAATGAAGCTTTTCCCTGGGACAATGCTCTCAAACACAGCGAATCTGAAAGAAAACCCAGGAAGGGGAAACGTTTTTGCAGAACACAGTAGAAACACAAACAAACCAATGCTTTCAGAAGATCTGCATGTCTCAGACGAGTTTAGTTTTACTCTTATTCATGACCAAACTGCCTCACTGATCCAAACCCAAATCCGGCACAGTGAATCAAGACATGCTCAATAGAGGGTGGGGCAAAGAGGGGTGATGATGTCATACAGCAGGAATGCCGTCACTAGGTGAGATGAATCTGGGTGAGGAGGAAGTTTAATAGATATAGAGCGCTGCAGTGATGATGACGTATTTTAGAAGGCAAACCCGAAACCCGGATCTCTCTGGTTCCTTCGACAAAAACACAATAGGATATTTCCATTGTCTTTTGGATTATTGCACAAAATAAACTCGCCGACTAACATAAGTTCATGATCATCACGAGAATCTTATGAATTCTAACTAGGGCTGCAACAACGAATCGATTAAATCGATTAAAATCGATTTCTGAAAGAGTTGGCAACGAATTACATAATCGATTCGTTGCATCGCGCGACGCGGAAATGTTTGAGTATAAAAAAAAATTGGAGTTGAGCGCGGAGCACTGTCGCTCAATTGCGGAGCGAGCGCGAGAGAGACCGAGTGTGTCCGAGATCGCGCGCGCGCGAGAGAGACCGAGTATGTCCGAGATCGCGCGCGCGAGAGAGACCGAGTGTGTCCGAGATCGCGCGCGCGAGAGAGACCGAGTGTGTCCGAGATCGCGCGCGCGAGAGAGAGACCGAGTGTGTCCAAGATCGCGCGCGCGAGAGAGAGAGACCGAGTGTGTCTGAGCATTAGTAATTTGGTACATACTACATAGTAATATATAATTAGGCCTACTATATAAGATATAAATAAAAACAACAATTCAATTCTTACCACTGAATTAGCAGACTGTGATTTGAATCAGATAGACAGACGATGAAAACACTTTCTTGTCTGTCCAAATAGCCTACCACTACAAGGGCAGGGGGATATTTTTCCACAATTTGCAGCACTGAATTTTTCAATATTTACTCTAATGACTCCGAGAAACACTATATGCTCAGAAAGGATGAGCTGCAAAATACCTTACACACCATAGGAGATGGTCAATCCATTGTATTTGGTTTTTTTTTATATTATTTAATATTGTATTTATATTTTATATACATTGTATTTATAATTAATATTAGGATAGACTAGAGATATTATCTTCTCTTATAATTATTATTATTGCTATTATTATGACCTATTATAGGTAATATAATAATAAGTGCATTTGGTTGTTAAAAAATGCCAAACATTTTGTTAAAGATTATAACATATTTGACAAAAACAAAACACAAGTTTGTGAGTGTGTGCATCTGTGAGTGTGAGAGTTTGTGAGTGTGTGCTAGTGTGGCGTAGAGAACAAGTTCTGACGTTCAAACAAATCCTGTTAAGCTTTCTGATTTGTATTTTTCTTTATTTTTTATCAATTATTTATTGTTCTGACAGCAGCTCACTTTATTTTTAAAAAGCCTATATATATTATTTGGCAGATGTAAAGCATACATGTGTATGTTTTTTGTTTTTTGTATGTTTTTTTGCACTGGATTTTTTTTCACGGTGAATTTGCACTGTCAGTTCTGTTTTTTAATAAAGGATTGGAAATGAATGCTTTTTTTTTATATCCGATTCATCGATTAATCGGAAAAATAATCGACAGATTAATCGATTATTAAAATAATCGTTAGTTGCAGCCCTAATTCTAACACAGCTTTTATGAATTTAAGCATAAAATACAATCAGCAGAAGTAAAAGGCTAAACTTAGGCTATAAACGAACTACACCACGATGACTTAAACATCACCATCACTAAGCTCCAGACAAAGTCTTAGTTAAAAAAACATTTTCCCTGAAAGTTCGAGTTAGAATAGTTTGCAAACTAGCAAGTAAATGGGTCTTGATGCAATTAACACACACACGTGACACGTGCCTCATTTATCCACTTGTTAGCAACCACCTTTTCAAGACAAGTAAATGCTTAAAAAAATTCATAAGAGGATATCCATTCATCAATCAATAACAGATTCAGATGCAGGATTAGTCTGATGGACCAAATCAAGTTCTCCCGTTCTACTTTTGTTTTTCTCGTTCAAGAAGCCGTTTAGTCTCCCTCACTCTCCGAAGTTACAACTTCACCCTGAATAGAGACAGCGAAAAAAACACGTGCAATTCACACAGATAGACACACACACGCATCCAGCGGTGGATTCATTAGTCAGGTGACGCGAGACACCAGGGCCAAAAGGAGTGCAAGTATTAATAGTGTCAACATCACACTCGCACTCCTGTCTGCATTCCTTCCAAGAAGGCTTGGGGTCCTACGAGAACAAGTCAGCCAAACGCACCCACACGTTTGCTTTCCACACCAAAGCACAACAGTCTTTCCTGGACCATGTTTGTCTTTGACTGAAAATCATAAGTAGAGAGAAACAGTGCATTTAAACTTCTACCCACAGGTCACTTTCACTAGACATTTGAGCCTGAACAGTCGCTGAATTAATCCAATTTCAACCTTGTCAACATCAATACCTGATCCGGGACTAAAAAAGCACAGGAACTCGAGAAGAGCAAATCACTGGTTTGCTTTAAGGGCATGACAGAAAGAGATGTGGGAGTCAGTCTCACTACAGTCTTAAAGAGTTCAAATGATATTCAGACTCAGAGATGCTTATGGTTCCACTGACACCCCCAACAGTTATACTCACACTACTCAATAAATCACAGACAATCTGCACTCCACCCATATTTAATGCAGTCCAGACACAGAGGAATCCAGCTTAAAATGGAAGTGGAACTTCAAGCTTTTATCATCACTGATAGCAAACCATCCAAACCGATCTTTCATAACACGCTGCTAGGCTAGTAAAAGATTCAGTATCGCAACCTGTTCTCTTTACTGTTCTCAAGTTTAAAAACAAAAACCACAGTCCAAAATCTAGTCTGGTCTCATTTATTCACTTCCATCTTGAAGCATTTAAAGAAAGGCCATAACCACGGAAGCAGAAGTGCTTTCTCTGCAGCTGAGGTAGGCAGAACAGCTCAGCTGTAACAGTGAGAACGGATAGTACTTCTTCAATGGATTTTATGGAGCTTCGTCTGAGCAGAATCTGAGCCTGGATCAGGCGGTAAAAAAAATAATCGCCCGGGACACTAAATACAACAGCTTCCGGAAGAGGGCCTGTATTGTTGTGCTTCTGTCCAATGTTAAGACAAGGTTACAGACAGTCACTGCTCTGTACAAGACGGCACACACACAGACACGCTGAATAGACCAAATTAAGATTCATGGCTGATCTATAGGTTTACTAAAATAACCAAATATGCATTAAAATGAGGATAAACAAATAAACATAGGTATATTGTCAGTAACAATTTATATGCAGCAAACCCGCACAAAGAGCAAGCAACTGAAGCAAGCAACTGTGCTTTATATCAAAAAAATATATAAACTATATTATATTGTTATGTTTAGCCTATATTAAAGTTGAATATTTAAGTATATCCAACTTTATCAGCAAACAAAGTATAGTATCGTTCTCATAGGGCGATATACACTCACCTAAAGGATTATTAGGAACACCTGTTCAATTTCTCATTAATGCAATTATCTAATCAACCAATCACATGGCAGTTGCTTCAATGCATTTAGGGGTGTGGTCCTGGTCAAGACAATCTCCTGAACTCCAAACTGAATGTCAGAATGGGAAAGAAAGGTGATTTAAGCAATTTTGAGCGTGGCATGGTTGTTGGTGCCAGACGGGCCGGTCTGAGTATTTCACAATCTGCCCAGTTACTGGGATTTTCACGCACAACCATATCTAGGGTTTACAAAGAATGGTGTGAAAAGGAAAAACATCCAGTATGCGCCAGTCCTGTGGGCGAAAATGCCTTGTTGATGCTAGAGGTCAGAGGAGAATGGGCCGACTGATTCAAGCTAATAGAAGAGCAACTTTGACTGAAATAACCACTCGTTACAACCGAGGTATGCAGCAAAGCATTTGTGAAGCCACAACAGGCACAACCTTGAGGCGGATGGGCTACAACAGCAGAAGACCCCCCCGGGTACCACTCATCTCCACTACAAATAGGAAAAAGAGGATACAATTTGCAAGAGCTCACCAAAATTGGACACTTGAAGACTGGAAAAATGTTGCCTGGTCTGATGAGTCTCGATTTCTGTTGAGACATTCAGATGGTAGAGTCAGAATTTGGCGTAAACAGAATGAGAACATGGATCCATCATGCCTTGATACCACTGTGCAGGCTGGTGGTGGTGGTGTAATGGTGTGGGGGATGTTTTCTTGCCACACTTTAGGCCCCTTAGTGCCAATTGGGCATCGTTTAAATGCCACGGCCTACCTGAGCATTGTTTCTGACCATGTCCATCCCTTTATGGCCACCATGTACCCATCCTCTGATGGCTACTTCAAGCAGGATAATGCACCATGTCACAAAGCTCGAATCATTTCAAATTGGTTTCTTGAACATGACATTGAGTTCACTGTACTAAAATGGCCCCCACAGTCACCAGATCTCAACCCAATAGAGCATCTTTGGGATGTGGTGGAACGGGAGCTTCGTGCCCTGGATGTGCATCCCACAAATCTCCATCAACTGCAAGATGCTATCCTATCAATATGGGCCAACATTTCTAAAGAATGCTTTCAGCACCTTGTTGAATCAATGCCACATAGAATTAAGGCAGTTCTGAAGGTGAAAGGGGGTCAAACACAGTATTAGTATGGTGTTCCTAATAATCCTTTAGGTGAGTGTATATTTACAACATATACAACTATACAGCATATCTCAGCAGCTTGATTGCTTATATTGTCACAAAATGTAAATATACATCATTGCCCAGCTCTAATCTGATGAATGTGACTATAAGGCATGAAGATATTAAGATATTATAAGCATCAACAAACATCATTAATTTCCATAAAGCTGCTCTGAAACAATGTGGATTGTAAAAAGCGCTATACAAATAATTTTGACTTCATTTACTCGATAAATTAATTCAACTGTAGTTTGACTTCGCCAAGAATACACACACATTAATCAGACAGTAATCACAAAGTTGCATAACATACACATTATTTCATCACAAATTATGTATTTCAAAAATCACAGACCCTGCCCTACAGAAGTATATACACAAGCTATAAACACAGCTTTACATTAAAACCCCTGAGCAGCAAAGCAAATACACTTACAGACCACAATTTCTAATTTGTTTAGCAAAAAGCAGGCAGGAATAACTGAAATTATTCAGGCCTTCTGGAGCAGAGCACTGGGGTGAGGGATTGAGGGTCCAGCTCTCTTCCTGTTAACCTAATTATCTAGACAAAAAGCTGCTTCTGAGCAAACGATCGAACAAAGAGAAACAAATTTCAAAGTGAGCAGCAAAAGGGCAGCGTGTACATCAGCGGTGAACAAAAAAAGACCAGCCACGCACAGTCGCACAGTCGCACACACGCACACCGCTGGCCTATCATCCATCCTGCTGAGATCGAGCGGTGCACAGTGGATTGAGGATCTCTTTTATCTCACACCCCAGACTAAATCTATGCTGTACACCTGTGGGGGATGGGGAATAGAGGATGGTGAAGAGACAGGGAGAGAAAGTGGCCGGATAAACTTGAGGTTGCAAAAAACAGCCTCTAATGACTCATGAACTGAATGGCCTAACAATAAGCTCCTCTTGAGCCTGCACTTAAAACAGAGGCTTTCAAACGCTCCATTATCCTCATCTAAACAAGGCTGGAAGCACCATTGACACCAAGCACGTTCACATGAACATTACTTTCAGATTAAAGGCCATTTTCTAAATTAAATTTTCATTTTTATTGGAATATTAATGTACAAACGAAATCGGAAAACAAACCACACAGGCGGCTGGTCACACAAGAGTTTTCGTTCGATTGAATTTCATTCATACGGCGGAAACAGAAACACAAGCTCATGCAAGTTTTGCAATTCACTGCGTTCCAATGGTCAAGTTTGGTGACTGAGCTGTGAATTCATATTAGGTGAAGATGTGTGTGACCAATAGAAGTGTGACCGATATGACCGATAAACAGAATTGCAACATTACCTGCAGGTGTGTAGTGTTGCAGGAAAGTGGAGTCGGTTGTATATTTTTACATTTTGGGATTATTATTTGTTATATGTTGAATTCAAAGTCTATTGTGAACTACTGAATGGCATAAAATTTGCACTGTTTTCATTCTATTCTCATCTGGTAATAAGGGAAATGCTTTTAGCTTGATTGGACATTTTGAACAGTAGTCTAATAAACCAGTTAATTTTCATTCATCTGCAAAATCTTGTTCATAAGACTCTTATAAATGCTACTACTTCTTTTAACGTTTTTAAAATAATAGTTATTAAAATAAACAACTTCTCACTCACTATCTGATATTACCCAGAATCACCTTAATTTCTTTAAACGCAAATATAAATTGACATTCAGTTATGGTGGGTATTTTTTACTTTAAAAACAAATCTTATTAATACACAGATATGCCAGTTTTCTGTTAGGTTTCTAGAAACAAGCTTATGCCTAATATGATTATGACAACCAGGTTAATGTTTTTATACTTATATAAAATTTGGATAATTATTGGAATATTATTATGCACTCAAACAGCCAATTATAGAAACACCTCCTCAAAATTCAGATTAACTGATATTTCAATCAATATTGGTTCAAATGTTTATGCTTGGACACCTCAATCTTTAAAAATTTGTAAAGATCTGCTCTTCAATCAGTCTGAGGTCACATTTTTGAGGCATTACTCAGTGCCGCAGGTTTTCCACTTTAGTCCTGCAAGGAGTGCCTCTATAAACCAGGACCTGACCAGGTTTACGACCATACTGCCCCGGGCCAAAAAGGCTCCAGCTGCATTTCTCATAAGATCTCATAAACCTCCCTCCAGTCCAATCTGACAGTGTTTACATACTACACATGATAGTGGCTTTTAGACAAAGCACCCAAATCCACGGCCAGCCAGCACTACAGGATCGGAGCCTTAAGTTAATCACCTTCCTTCAGACATAATCACAGGATAAACTTGTGTTTCTCCTGGCCAGCATGTACTCAACATGTGTATTGACTTCATTGGAGAAGAGATGGATGGATATCCATGTGTAGAGATGAGACCTGCAGCCATGTGTGGAGATGAGCTGAGCTGTATCTTCATTTTTCAGCAACACCAGCACATTGACTAAACTCATTGTCACAACATCCTACATATAACACACATCACCTCAGCACTCTCATGGTCCGAATAGCCCACTGTATCCATGGGTTTCACCACAGAAATCCTCAGTTTTCGAGCTGCTGTCACTGATAATATCACACCAGCAGCCGTTAGCCGGTGTGCTAACTAAACCAGTAACGTTAAATCAGAGCTGAGCATTAGCTGCAATCTCTGCGCGAAGAGGGAGCATACATAGGCCTATTTCTATGAATAAACGACTTGGGGAGAGTAGTATTAGTGTTACTGAGCTGAAATAACCGTTGAAGTGAGCAATGCCTCTCGCGAGCGACTAAATTCGCACGAAAGCGCGCGCTGAAATGCTGTGGATTGCTCGCTCGCGCAGCGGACACAGTCACTGTCAAAAAAGGACAATCGGCCTGACACACAAACACTCTTACCTCATCATTCAGTTTCCATTATATCTCCAACACTCTCTGTGAGGGAATAAACTACAGGAGCATGGGATGACAGGCGGCTGGCTCTTCTTTCCTTGTTTAAAATGAGAGAGATAAATTCCAGGCTTATTTCGCTGCTCCTTCTGGCTCCTCGTTTCCTCCGCACAGCTTCGCCAGTAGTGAAGTAAAAAGGGGGAAAAATGAAACCTTGCGGACGTCATTCAACCATCGGTGTGTGTGCGTATAGTGACGACAGAGGGCGCACTGTGGCCCAAACGAATTCATTCACGAACAACACTAGAGGAAATCTGTTGTGATCTATCTTAAATGTATTTCTTTTTAATGTATTTACAGTCGTTTATTATGTCGTTTTAATCTATACATATTACATTTATACATTTCAATATACGATAGATATGTAATTAGTGGGATGGAAATGGGAAAGTCCGACTCGTTTCCATTGACACACTTTTTATTTATTTGTATTTTGTCTAATATACGATGTGTGCACTGCTCTTTCTATCAGTTAATAGTCGGTTTGTTACGAATCGGTCCGAAACTCGACTTGGGAACAGTCTCGTGAACGAATCGTTCAGATCTATTTGCGAATCGATTCAACCGATTCATTTATAAATGACGATTCGTGGACGAATCAGACATGGCTGATTTATTACATTATTTATTACTTTAAAAATAAACTGCTACATTGATTGTATTTAGAGTAACGTTACGTCAGTCTCTATGTTGTAGATTTTCTGAGGACATTTATTTAGTTCAAATATGCGGTTATCTAACATAATCCCTCACACATCGGTGCTGTTTGCGTTTCCTTTCTCTGTGTTTATACTTCAACTCCACTACGTCACGTGTGACAAGTCACGTGAAGGAAATGAACAAAACACTACCGCAGTCAACTACATGTTAGTAGCTTCTATAATACTCTTACCTGCAAAAATATTATATAGCGTAACATAAGCAGACATAATATCACCAATTTTGATGCTTTAAAACGACACGCGAGACATAAGGGGTTATGCAAAGGAAAAGAAGCAGCTAGTAAGCAAGAGTAAGGTATTCTGCATAAATTGGATTTTATCATATTTCACTTGCACAGTTCATGTGATGAATTTCTGTCGAGATCGTTCTGTATTACATACTATTACAATAACATGTTTAATACAGCATTTCAATCAGCTTGTTGTTGTTGCTTGTGTTATTCTTATTCTATTATTTTTATTGTCTGTTATTATTATTCCAGAACAGCTAGAATTGTCATGAAGGGACTTTACTGCAAACCAGGTGGAGACCAGGGTGATGTGAAGTTTGTCATACAGGAGACGGTGAGAGTGCCTGAAAATGCATGGGTTTACATATCCAAAATCTGTAATAAGGCATTTGAAATTGTCTGACATCCTTTGCTTTTTTCCCCCCATAGAATGCACCCACTAACATTGACAGCCATCAGGTCAAAGTTCAAGTAAAAATATGTGCACTTAGTCCGGTTGATTTTAAGGTAATGTGATTTTTCACCATGTCTACAAGATCTTGAACGACGTCTAGTGATTTAATGTGATTGACCTGCGTCTGGAGGCTCAAACTTCAAAATGTTTTCAAAACATGATTGACATTATTTAGCCCTCATTTCACAGAAATTGTATTTTTTTATGAATATTTGCATTCATCTCTTAATCTGTTTTTCAGATGTACGAGGACCTCAGGCTTGAGAGCGAGCATATCCCAGTTGGAAGGGAGATCACTGGGGTTGTTCTACAAGGTTTGCATGACTTCTTGTGTATTTGACGCCATTACATTTTACTGCTGATTACTAACCAAATAAACTTGACTGATAAATCTAATGCGATGCATATCCTTTTCCAGTTGGACCCAAAGTGACGTTTTTCCAGCCAGATGATGAGGTTGTTGGTAAGATCTTTATTAGACTCTCTTTTTTATTAGAGTCTGCTCTATAAGTATATAATCAAATAAACATTTGCATGTCTTCTCAGGAATTCTCCCTCTGGATGCTGAGCAGTCTGGCCTTTGTTCCGTAGTGCTTATTGATGAATATAATTTAGGTATTGTTGTTCGCATTACAATCCTACCTAGTTCCTTAAAGATACACTGCTTTTCTGACAATGTGCTTTTTGTTTTCCATATGCTAACAGTTCAGAAGCCTGAGAAAGTGAGCTGGTTTGAAGCAGCAGCGGTCATTAAAGACGGTCTCAGGGCCTACACTGCTCTCCATACTCTGGCTCGGATGGCTGTGGGTCAGACTGTACTAGTGCTGGATGGGGCTGGTGTAGGTATCTGTGCAGATGCCACCTTCCTGATGATTCCTACTAGTTTTATTATAAGTTTGGGTTCGGAAGTTTCTAAGTTTCTTACGCTCACCAGGGCTGCATTTATTTGATTAAAAAATTACAATAAAAACAGTTAGATTGTGACATATTATTACCATTTTAAATAACTATTTTCTATTGTAATCAATTTTAAAATAATAATTTATTCCTGTGATGTCAAAGCTGAATTTTCAGCATCATTACTTCAGTCTTCAGTGTCACATGATCCTTCAGAAATCATTCTAATATGCTGATTTGCTGCTCAAGAAACATTTCTTACTATTATCAATGTTGAAAACATTTGTGCTGCTTAAAATATCTTGGAAACTGTGATGCATTCTTTGATTTATAGAAAGTCCCAAAGAACAGCATTTATTTGGAATAGAAATCTTTTGTAACATTATATCGGTTTCACAGACAAGGTTTAAGTCTAGTCCCAGACTAAAATGCATGTTTGAGCTGTTTTAACTGAAAGTAACTTGCACTAATACCTTAATATTAATACCTTAAAATATGTCAGTGCCATTGTTTTGTCTCAAGATGCACACCATTAATGTTTTTTTTCCTAAGTTTATAAATGTCCTATTTAAACTAAGGCCTAATCTAAGCCCTGTATGTGAACTGGGCCTAATGTCTTTACTGTCACTTGAATAATTTAATGTGTCCTTACTGAATAAACGTATTATTATTTTTTTTTTTTTTTAAATCTTACTGACCCCAAACTCTTGAACGATACTGTATCAATGTTGAAACGAGTCAATTTTGTCATATATTGATTTAAAAATAAAATAAAAAGGATTCTTCTTGTTATCATTTAGTGGTCTTCTCATATCAGAATCAGCACAGCAGATCTATAACCATTGTTTGGCGCCATGCATTCGATGTCTAAAATCATTATCGTGTTCCTGTTTTGTGTGCATGCAGCCCTTTGGAGTTCTGGCCATTCAGCTCGCCCACTATCACGGTGTGAAAGTCTTGGCTACAGCTTTGTCTCCGGACGACCAGAAGTTTTTGGAAGAGCTCCGACCGAGTGTGGGTGGGTACTGAAGTGTGCATTGTGGAGAGGAATGACAGCCAAGATATTTTCTCAATGAAGTGTCAGTTTAGGAGGGAGTCCAAGCTTTGTTTGACTTGCCACTTCGCTGGAAATTTTGATTCTTGAAAAAACTTGGCATGAGTTGTTCTGAAATCCCTGATAAACACCAGACAAACTGAAATGTCAGGCTGGGGACTGAAATGCAGCAAATCTTTTTTTAATCTCTAGTTGTTATCTCTTGTAAAGTTTTCTGTTCTCTTGTATTTAGATTGTGGTCTCATTTCATGAGCATATGAATCATTCACATTTTATGTGAAAGCGAGAAGTCTCAAATCTACCAAAGTCTAATCAAATGTAGAGAAATCTATAAGTTTTGATTGTTGCAGAGGGCATGTTCTCATATTTCAAAGATGTGCTGTAATGCTGGCAGTTCAAATATTCTTCCTTTCTTCTCTGTTCCTCTGAAAATCAAAACAGATTTCATTTGTCCTAGATTTTTCTTTCTTTAAACTCACTCACATTGATTGTCAAACCTTTTCTGAAAGTGCCTCTCTTTATCTATCACTTCTACCTTGAGCATTTCTTTGTCGTTCTTCGCCATGTGACTTTCTTCATATTGTTTCTTCCTGCTGTTTGCACTTGCTCAAGGTGTGCAGGAATCACTTTTGGGTAAGTTGCATATGGCAGAAATCTCTTCTATAGGTATATATCTATTCACACTAACATATTCTTTGATTGACACCATGTACAAGTATTTTAAATGCTTCGTTGATATTAATTAGATGATTTTTTTTAGCATCAGTACTGAAATGTATATCTCTTCCTTCAGCTCGAGTGATCAGAGCGTGGGACTCAAAGGAGAACTTGGTGGACTCGTGCCTTGAGGAAACTGGAGGTCTTGGAGTGGACATCATCATTGATTCAGGAGGTTTACGGCTACTTTATATGACATTTCTAACCATTTTAACGTAGTCTTCTCATATCTGGTTTTAATTAATTATATAAATAGTGACTTTGAGTCCTACAAGCATTTGTGTTGCAAAATGTAAATAATTTTACACTACCATTTTTTACCAAGTCTATGCTCAACAAGGCAGCATTTCTTTGGGGAAAAAAAAATACAGTAAAAACAGTAATATTATTTTTACATTGTAAAATAACCATTTTCTATTTTGACATGCGATTTATTCCTCTGACGGCAAAGCATCATTTTTTGCTCGTCTTTAGTGTCACATGATCCTTCAGAAATTATTTTAATATGCTGTTTTGGTGCTCAAGAAACATTTGTTGTTATTATTAGGTTGAAAACAGTTGTGCTTGATATTTTTGTGTGGAAACTGTGATGCACTTTACAGAATAATTTGATTGATAGAAAGTTCAAAAGAACAGCATTTATTTGAAATAGAAATCTTTTGTAACAATGTAAAATACTTTAGTATCACTTTTAGTATCACTCAATTTAATGTGTCCTTGCTGAATAAAAGTTTTCTTTAAAAATAATCTTGCGTGACCCTCAAACCTTTGAATGGTAGTGTACATTTCAATGTCATGTTCGTTTTCACATAGTTCAGTTTCAATTAGCAGTGTATGATTTTGAGCCTTTCTTGAACAGTGAGACTCTACGAGGAGGAGGCAGAAACTCAGAGGCATCGCCCACATAAACATGACCTCCTTACCCTTCTTTCAGTCGGAGGTCATTGGGTCACCACAGAACAACACTTGCAGGTTAGTAGCTCCCTGTTCTCTTCAATATACTTTAACATTCAGCATTTTGTCTTCATTTTATACATCAAATATTGATTGACTCGCAGCAGGTTTAGATACACTTAATAAAATTCTTATTATCCTCTTTTCCAAGCTGGATCCTCCTGACAGCCACATTCTCTTCCTGAAGGCAGCGTCTCTCTCGTTCCTTAATGACGAGGTGTGGACAACATCCCGTGCCAAGCAGGGCCGATATCTTCGTATCTTTTACTACAAACTTTATTAATCTGTAACTGAACACTGCCTCTTGATTGGCCCAGTTATATCACAAAGCATTCAGGCCTCTGCTTTGTTTATCACTATTGAAAAATAAAATACCCTATGGCCGCATTTACACTCCAGGTCTTGATGCCCAATTCCGATTCGTTGACTATATCCGATTATTTTGAAGACTAGCTTACATCATCTTTTAAAAGATACCCATATCTGATATCTGCATTTACACTATTCGTACACTTGGTGATACAACCCACGGTAGACGTACCGACCCGGAAGAGCTTAGGTCTAAAAGGAAGTAAAAATGGTGCGATTTGCAATGGACGCATGAAAAGATAATACAAGCTTTTGCTTTCAATGACGTACGACTCGCATTGATGGGAATATCCGATCTGTCCGCTTACATGGTAGAACGAAATCCCCATTTCCGATTAATATCAGATTTTATATGATCGAGGCCTAAAACCGATCTGAGAACATCAGAATCCATGAGATTTTTTCCTTACACGTTCGTGGGTCATATCCGGTCTGTGCCACATGGGAGGGAAAAATTTATATTGGGTCACTTGAACCATGTAATGTAAATGCAGCCTATTTTTAAGAGATCCAGCTCAATCTATAGTGTAGATTATGTATTTAACAAATGCTTTTATCCAAAGTGACTTGAATGCATTTTCTTTTGTAAATAATTTGCCATGAAGCCTTAATGTAGACTCTGGCTCTGATAGACAGATGTTTATTCTTTAGACAAACCACTTTATGTTTTACTCTGAAGTGGAATGAAAAAAAGAGATCTGACTAGATTGTATCAGACATTTTTTTTAAATCGCAATATGTTGCAATGAGGTCATTGGGTTCCTCAGTGTGCATATGGCTTGTCCATGCCAATTTGAGACCTGAGGGTTTTCTCCCAGTGTCCTCAGGGTACTGGAACGATCTTTTCAACAACATACAAGGCACATGGTTTCCGGTTTGTAACTGGGTTATTCGCCTTTAGTCTGCTCTCTCTCAGATATCTTGAAAGATGTGATGGATAAACTAAGCACAGGCACTTTCAGGTGAGAATGAGGAATAAACAAGTGTGTGAAAGGAGCAAACGGTCGCGTGAATGAGAGTCTGTACAGGAGAAATTATGAACTTAAAACTGAATGTATGTGACTGTGTCTGTAATGCTGAGGAAAAGTGTGAAATCATCTTTGTCATTGTGAATGGTGTTGAATGTGACTGTTGTCTCTGAGCAGGCCGCAGTTGGAGCAACCTGTGCCTTTATATGAAGCCACGGTCTCCATGGAGATGGTGCAGAGAAAGCAAACAAGGAAGAGAATAGTTGTTAAGCTTTGAATTTATTTTCCATAATTCTGTAAATTGTAGTCGTTGTTGTTATTAATCTCATGTTGTCAGTTGCACTTTTAATTGTAAACACATTAAAATTCTTTAAATGGAAATCAAGCTCCTTTTTTTGCAAATAAACATATAAACATTTGAAATTGGTATTTCGTGAAATATTTTGGCTGGGAACTTTGGCCTAGTTATGACATACTTTAGATGCGATTCTCCCCTTCTCAAGCATTCCCAATGGATTATTAACGCCACCATCTGATCCCATTTCTCTTGCCCATTAATATGGGCAGCTTTGTGTGGAAAAGGACAGATAACGCTGACCTAGAATCCGGCATCATTGTTCAGAGGTATGCATTTGATTATCAGTGGTCTTCTATCAAAAACTCAGCATGCAGCTCATTTGCTTTCAATAGAAGATTGGTATTTGTTAAGATCTCATTGTCCTAAATGTTCCCATGTCTTCCTGTCCACCATTATTATCAAAATTGTCCCACAGGAAAAAGTTCACCTAAAAAGTTGTACTCACTAGATGTTACTAAAATGTTCACGCAGATCATTTCCATGCAGTGAAAATGAGCATTGTTCTTTTCGGATAAAATTAAGATAACTACAACGGTAGAAAAGAGCAGCATGAACATTCTTAAAAATGTTTCCTTTCGAGTTCCTCAGAAAAAAAAGGAAGACATACAGGTTTGAGTGTTTAGTTTATGGGTGAACTATTCTTTTAAGTATTTTGGACTCCATATTTCCCGTAGCATTGGAGGTGATTGGGTTAAGGGCTGTAGTACAATGGTTAACCGGATCTGTTGGTTCTGTACTCAGTCTTGGCTTGCGTTTAAAATCTTGGCAGTGACAGCATGAGGAATGCCCTACTGTTACCACAGTGACTGTTGTCTCGGGAGGTTTTGAAGAACCACTTGTGTGTGTTCCAGAATCCTTTGCTCCTCTAGTCTCAGGCTCTCCACCACACACAGTTGTTCAAGGCGAGACAGGTTTGCACCCTGTTTGAGCTGCGATAGCTGTAAAAAAAAAAAAGAAAAGACTTGGGCTGTAAGTGGTTTCATATCTTTAATTAGACACAGGCAGCATTAAGAATGAATAGATTATAATTAGACTCACCCTCTCTAGTGCTTTGACATTGCCATCAGTGAGGTTATTGCAAAGCTTTAGGGCAGACTGAATGCACCACTCTTCCCTATCCCGGCTCACTTCTGCCCCCAAGAGGACACTCTTCCAACTACTACTGCAGACAACAGCATTAAGTCAGCTTTGAATGTATTCAAATAATTGTCATGAAATAAAATGTATGCAAGTAAAAGCAATAAAAATGACAAGACTGTGGCATGTATTTTGCATTATCACACAGTCATACAAATAATGTGTTTAGGATGATAACTTCTCACTATTGCTCAGGTGTCAAGGACAGCAGTCTCAGTGCAGTCATCAGTCGCCAGGAAGGCCCATCCATCCCAAATGTCAAGTTTCTGAAGAGTGAGAACATATGGGAACTGAATTAGCTGTTCTATACAGTTATTGTACTGTAAGAACAGGCCACTGTCATAATGAACACATAATGACACAACAGAATTTATTAGAACTGCTAAATGTCCCCAAGATCATGAATTTAAGTCAGAGTTTGAAATTAACACTCTTCAAGAACTGCAACATTACACAGTTATACATCAACTGTAAGAACAATAATGTGGCCGTTTTTATGCTGTATTCCTTGCAAGCTATTCAAAAAAAAAAAAAATCAAACCTCCGGTGAATCACCCGTTATAAAAACAACAGAACAGAGCATCTGCTTGCAAAAAGAGAACGCGACAGCTCGAAATAAAATGAGAATCATCAACATTAGCTTGGCTTTTCAGAGATGGCGAGAACTGAGGGATTTGAATTGTTGTAAAAGCGACGAGATGCCATTTTTATTACTCGATGGGTGAGTAAGGTATTTTATTGAACAAATAAATTGCCATATCTAACTCTCTAGTAGAGAGTTATTGTAAAACATTATATTTGTGAAGGGTCATTTCATTATGGTTGCTGTAGCGCTGTGCTGGAATTTATTTTCAAGGAAGTACCGTGTCTATTAAAGTGTATAGCAGCAACAGTAACATCTTCAGCTAGTCAGCTTGAGATCCTTTCCACCTAAACTAGTTATATCGCGTAAGCCTAGTAGTAAATGTTTTATGAGCAGCAGGATAACCATATTCAATCGCTGTCACGCAGAGCCGAAGCACAACCAGAACAATGTTCTTCTACAAAATGCATGAAGATTTGTTTTTAACTGCTAAAAGACCAAATGTTACATGTGAAGCGGACCTTTAAAAAAAGGTGTGCTTAATAGTTTTGTGGAACCCATGATACCCAAAAATGTCACATATGATTGTTATTGACATAATATATCTGTTACTTACCTTAAAAAAGCATTGTCCTTCAGGTAGAGTAGTTTTTGTGTTAGCTGTTTGTCTCTTTCATTTAGACACAACTTTAGAGTTCCTACAATAACAACAAATAATGATTGATACAGGTTCAGAAAATGTAATATTTCAGTAAGAAAAGTATGCTTACCTAAATCAACATATACTACGCTGTGGGGGTTGCCAGGAGCAACAAAGCCATATTCCAAAAGCAGTCTGTGATTATCATGAGGACCGTAATTGATGAATGCTTGCTGGAACTTCTTACAGCCTTGGACACTTTTAACCTCGTAGCAGCAAGTGTCTTTGTTAAAGCCAGCTTCAACCTGCACACCAGGGAAAGTTTATAATTCTTCTTAATTATATAGCCATGCAACTTGTTTTGTAAGAAATTGCACTACCATTCAGAAGTTTGGGGTCAGTAAAAATTATTTTTAAAGTAAATGATACAGTATTAAATTGATCAAAAGTGACAGTAAAGACATTTATAAAGTTACAAAAGATTTCTATTTGAAATAAATGCTGTTTTTTTTAAAACTGTCTAGTTATCAAAGAATCCTGAGAGAAATGTATCACGGTTTCCACCAAAATATTGCACAACTGTTTGCGACATTGATAATAATAAGAAATGTTTCTTGAGCATCAAAAACATAAAAAAAAAATAAAAAAAAATAAAAAAAAATCCTTTCCTTTAAATCCTCGCTTGCCTGGCTTATGCTACTCCGAGCAATGTCTGAACTTTTTGTATTTTGAACACTTCT
The DNA here is from genome assembly GCA_030578255.1 of Tiaroga cobitis. NCBI lineage: Eukaryota > Metazoa > Chordata > Actinopteri > Cypriniformes > Leuciscidae > Tiaroga > Tiaroga cobitis. Next base: position 48,095,795 of record CM060591.1, read on the forward strand.
TGCGTTGTTTTTGCCTCTTCACGATGACTCGCTTGGTTTAGTCCTCAATTGTAAGTCGCTTTGGATAAAAGCGTCTGCTAAATGACTAAATGTAAATGTAAATGTAAATCAGAATATCAAAATGATTTCTGAAGAATCATGTGACACTGAAGACTGGAGTAATGATGCTGAATATTCAGCTTTGATCAGGAATAAATTACATTTGACAATATATTCAAATAGAAAAAAAAAGTCATTTTAAAAGTATCAATTAAATGCAGCCTTGGTGAGCATAAGAGACTTATTTCAATCTTAATACGGACCCCAAACTTTTGAACAATAGTGTATTTCTGTTAGATGCTCTTACTTGGACATTAGGACAGTGGTTCAGCAGGTCAAGGTACGGTGCAAGTGCATAGACATCTTTCTCCCTGGTGAGATAGTTGCTCCGATCATGCTCCATGTACACCGTACGCGTGTTAACGCTACACCAAGCCCACCGCATTGCATCCTGGGTAAACAACTCCCCCGTGGGCTGGTTGAAGAGTGGCTGGAGGGAGTTAAAAAACATCAGGGAAGAGCAGCAGAGTTCCTGACACTGTTCTTTCTGCTCTGTAGCTTTTTTCTGGAGAGTCCTAGGCAAAAGGCCAATGATGTCATCAGACAAGTACACAGGGCACGTGTAGGTCTTTGGGAGGATATTAATGTAGGGACTCCACTCTGATGCATCTCCACGATGTCTCTCAGCAATGAGGAAACAACACAGAGCCAGAAGAGGCGATATGGGAGGATGCCATCTACAGTTAGAAAGAGAAAATATTTGGGTGCACAGAAAATCTTACATGGTCCTCCTAAAAAAGGATTCATTTTTTAAATGTAATTACTATTTTATATATATATATATATATATATATATATATATATATATATATATATATATATATATATGGTTTGGGGTGAAATAACGATCAGTCCAAAAATACCTTTTTATATAGTCACCCATGTAACTCTTCAGAACTGTGCTGGATGTCAGTAAGCATTTCTCAGGTAAGGAAATCACCATGTCTTTGGCCTGAAAAGGTGACAAATATATTTGATTTCAGATATTTGAATCCAATCAATAACATTTCTTATTATTATCGACGTTGAAAACAGTTTTTACTCCATACAATTTTGTGGGAACCGCAATACATTTTTCTTTCCAGATTCTTTGATGAATATATTCATTTATTTCAAACAGAAATCTTTTGTAACATTATAAATGTCTTTAATGTCACTTTTGATATATTAAACGCATTCCTGCTGAATAAATATATTCGTTTATTTTATCTTTTTAACTGTGCTTACCCAAAACTTTTGAATGGTAGTATTTCATGGTTTCAAAAAAATATGAAGCAGCACAACTGTTTTCAACAGTGATAAAAATAAGAAATGGTTATTGAGCATATTAGAATTATTTGACACTGAATACTGGAGTTAAGGTTGCTGAAAAGTCTATCACACGAGTAAATTACGTTTTAAAATACATTACAACAGAAAAGATAGGTATTTTAAATCAAATGTTAATAATAATAATATTTTTGGTTAAAATAAATGCATCCTTGTTGAGCATAAGTGTTTTTTTTTGTGTTTTTTTACTTTTGACCTGCAGTATATATAAAAGTACCTTGATAGTCTGAGTTGCCATAAGCCCTCTTCCAGTGTCTAAGGAAAAAATATATAAGTTAGCATAATCACTACATAAGTGTGAAAACTATCTATCTATCTACAGCGGTTACTTGCCATGGAAGTTGGCAGGGATGAGAGACTGTGAGTTGAACCCTCTTTCTTTCAGCCATCTCCTCAAAAGAACAAACTGTGCTTCGTGAGTCAGAGTAACTAGGACCAAAATACACACAAAACATTTATTCAAGCATTATAGACACTGTACTACGAAGTTACAGTATATCAGCATAGAAACAGAATACCTTTGAATACATGTGACTCGTGTTTTTTCCGTCTTTTTTTCCTCGCTCTTCTCCCAGTACGGCACCCAGATTTATTCATTTTAAAGTTCCCACATAACAGGGCGCTCGTTACATGAAGCTTGTTTCGGGTGTAATCTCATTTTAAACCTCAGTTAAAAACAAAACACACATCCACATGTGACAACATGGTCAAAAACACAACCGAATCACGTGCTCAGGTCATCGTTACGTCATTGCCTTAGTTTGAACCAATCGGAGTATGTATAAAAAAATAATAAAAAATATTGACGTTTAAAAAAAAATAAAAGCGCCCATAATCATCGCTCTGTCGGCAAGTAAAACTTGATGCACATGACAAATATCAAACTGCGATGCTTATGAAAGAGTATTCCTCCGCGCATGCGCAGTAAGCAGCGACACACTAAAAACAGGCAAAAACAAAACTGGACGGACTAGAACAGGTACGTGTTTTGTTGTAACCATGCATACGGTTTCCAAATGCATTCAAATTCGTTATTTTATTCATTAGGCTGTTGTTTCTGTTATGCCACAGGACATGCAGTTATTTTCAGTTTCTTTTCCATTGTAGACACATTAACGTTACAGCAATGAGCAACAGTAAAGTAGCTCTGGTCACCGGTGCAAATAAAGGCATCGGGTTCGCAGTCGTGCGGGCAATGTGCAAACAGTACGCCGGGGACGTGTACCTGACAGCCCGGGATGCTGGTCTAGGAACCACAGCGGTGGACAGTCTGAAGAAGGAGGGGCTGACTCCTCTTTTCCATCAGCTGGACATCAATGACCCAAACAGCATCCGCACCGCACGGGACTTCTTCAGAGAGAAGTACGGGGGCCTGGACGTGCTCGTCAACAACGCTGGGATCGCCTTCAAAAGTTACTAAAGACATTTGTTAAGAAAACAAGAGTGTTGTTTTCCTTACAGTAAAAAAAAATTACTCCAAAATTACAAAAATTACAAGTCACCAATTCCAATACGACTTGAGTAAAAGTCTTAGGCCTGGTTTCACAGACAGGGCTTAGATTAAGCCATGATTCGATTTTAGTTCAATTAAAACATTTAAGTAGCTTTTATAAACGTGCCTTAGAAAAAACATTACTGGTGTGCATCTTGAGACAAAACAATGGCACTGACCTGTTTCAGTGCAAGTTACTTTCAGCTCAAACATGCATTTAGTCTGGGACTAGTTTAAGCCTTGTCTGTGAAACCAGTGGTTAAAGTATCGGATTTCAATGGGAAAAGTTGCTATTATCTTTGACGCACAAAAGTCAAGTTTTATACCATTCTGATGAAGTAAAAATTAAAAATGTCTTAGTCTAAAATTACTTAACATTTAGGTTAAATGGGTTAACATTTTGTCATAATTTTGTGTTATGTGTAAAGAAAACAATGTTTGATTTCTTCATGCCAGTGGCGGACACAACTCCCTTTGGGAGCCAAGCAGATGTGACTCTGAAGACCAATTTTTTTGCTACTAGAGATATGTGCAATATGTTCTTGCCCATTATCAAACCAGGAGGTAAGTCATAAATCAGTTATGCCTTGCAGAACCTGCTTGTCTGGTGGTTTTTATTTTCTCCTCTCTTCCCTCAAATGCTTTTATTTGCTTCTAGGTCGCCTAGTGAATGTCTCCAGCGGAATGGGCTCGGTGGCTTTAAGCCGCTGCAGTCCAGAACTCCAGGCCCGTTTCCGAAGCGATGACATCACAGAGGAAGAACTGGTTGGGCTGATGGAGCGATTCGTTCGTGACGCTCAGGAAGGGGTTCATTCAGAAAAAGGCTGGCCCAGCACTGCGTATGGGGTCTCCAAAACCGGCCTCACCACCCTGACTAGAATCCTAGCCCGAAATCTGATGAAAGAGAGGCCTGGAGATGAGATCCTATGCAATGCCTGCTGTCCAGGATGGGTCAGGACTGACATGGCTGGACCTAATGCTACCAAATCTCCAGATGAGGGCGCCATCACCCCAGTGTACTTGGCATTGCTGCCTTCAGGGGCCAAAGAGCCTCATGGGCAGTTTGTTTCAGAGAAGAAGGTGCAACCCTGGTGAGAGCAAGAAAGAGAGAACAGGTTGTGTTTGTTTCTGTTGAAAAGATAGAGTCAAGTTCAGACACATTCAGACTAACCTCTCCAGTTTCAGACAGTCTTGTTCTAGAAAGTTTTGGACTGAACTAAGAATTCAGGTACTCAAAAAATACAAAATGTTACTATGCATTTGGACTGAACTAAGAATTCAGGTACTCAAAAAATACACAATGTTACTATGCATTCACGTGTAATTTCTTATTATCGTAAATAAAACACAAAAAGCTTTTTCACTTTCGATCAAAGCTCTACTGAATAGACAAAAAGAATACCCCAAAATATTTAAAGTACAGTTTTGTTAAAATGCAATGCATGGCTGCAAACACATGAAAATGCATCATCATCTGGAACCTGCAGTTTTGTTCAAATTAACAGACCAAAATGTTGTGCTCAAAGATCCATATGGCTGGATTTATGTAGTCTTAAATTGAAGATCAATAGTTTAGAATATCAGCTTGTGTATGTTAACTATTTAATGATGCAAAATGCAAATACAATGTCAACTACATCAATTAATCCTAAATTAAAAATTAATTGTACTCAGTGGATTGTAATTTGTCATCTTTTTATGTTAAAATTGATGAATGTTGTACATACATATAAATAATAATTTCATGAATCTGGAAAACTTTGCATTACAAAAATATATAAAATTCCATGATCTATCTCACCCATTTGTATTGCTTTCTCTTAAAATCAATGGGGAAAAGTACTGGTTTGGAAGAGAATATCCAGAGGTGGAAAAAGTAGCTACACAATCAAAATCATCCCCCCTGACTGACAACTTTCTTCTCAAGGACCTTGATAGAAATGTAGTGGAGTAAAAAGTACGATATATGTCTTTCAAATGTAGTGAAGTTAAAGTAAAAAGTTATATAATATCCAACATCTTTGCCATGTATATTTCAGAATATACATTAGCATTTAAAGCACCTGCTGAAATAATAGTCACATTTCCAAGACATAAATAAAGATGTGTCCGGTTAGTGGTTACACATTCATACAAGCATTTATTGCTCACAACAATATGTGAAGGAGTGTAAGAGCAGAGTGTGCGCAATATCTGGACACAGACAGCAAGTTAACAGTTAGTTAACAAACCCTTCTCAGCAGCTTTCTCCAATATCTAACACAGATCTTCCTTCAATATAGTAGATTCGCCTACTATGATCTATAAAGATGATTATTGGATTAAAAAAGGTGAAAAAATGCAGTCATTTTGAACTTTTTTGTTTTATTAGCAATACATAGCCTTTCTATTGTTAAGAATGTCAAAATATTTGAATAATAATTAACTATAACTTTCTACCTTAAAATCAAATTCTATTGACAATATCCATAATTTAAAAAATATATTTAAACAGTAATTGCAAGATATGATAATATGCATAATTTGCTAAATGCTGCTTTTAAAACGCAATCCTTTAGCATGCTACTTTTTCCCTTATCAACACCCTATTCTCTTTATGTAGATCAGTCCAAAATTTCTTCATGCTAATTCCACAAGCCACATCTGGCCTTTCAGCTGAACTAATTGGTGAGTAATTGGTGAGTTGTCTAAATCACTCTTTTGTCGAGTTATTTGTTAAAACAGAGACAACATGTTGAAATGTTGGCTTGGCTATTAAGACCTAGTGGCATATAAAACAGTTCATTAGTGTTGCCAACTATTTTTCAATGGAAAAAGCCTTCTCAAAAATGTCATGCGCCAACTGTCTGCACTTTTGCCCACCTAACCCGTGCTCACATGTATTATAATATTAGTATAGCCGAATGTTCAATAAAGATGTTCTTATTTACATATTTTCTGTCAGACATCGGAACGTAGGCTATAATATGGTGATTTACAGCAGGGCTATGTCCGAAATCACCCCTGATACCCTTAAATAGGTGGCAATACTCCAAGTAGACTATTAGTGGACTGATGTAGGGAATAGTGAACGAGGGTTTAGGGGACGAATTCAAACACAGCCCAGGAGTCAAATAAGTCGCAAGATTTGTGCCTAGCTTTTTTATGGGGAAATCTAGCGCTAACTCTCGCTAAATTGACAACACTGCACCGGATGCTCATGTTTTGATCGAATACTTGGCCTATTTCGTTAAAAGTGAATTATGTTGCAGATACTTATATGCTTACGACCCTGATGTTCGTGCCAGACAGATCTGGATAGACTGGACACTAGGGCTGTGTATCACCAACAATGTCACGATACGATACGCATCACGATACTAAAGCCACGATACGATACGTATCACGATATGGATCAATTTGGAATTTAAATTTATTTTGAGCTGAGTTTAGTAACAGTGTTATAACAGTTGTGATAACTGAAAAACGATTTGGTTTTTGTCATAAAAAAAACAATGAGTTAAATAAATAAAAATGCTTAGAATGGCTCTTCTTTCTGCTTTTAAAGTCTGCCTCAATAACTGAAATGACAATGAAGCATGTCTACACTGCTCTTGACTAAACAAAACTTAAAACATTCCATAAAAGCAAAAACGGTAACAACTTAAATATAACTTAGTTTTCTCAAACTCTTTAAAACACCTAGTATTTAACAATTTGGTCGTGTTGAAATGTGCACCAAACAAAATCATTTCTTCTATGTTGAAATCATTTTAAATGATTATATTTTCAGATTTTTATGCATAAACAACAATTGATTGACATGCTCAGGGTTAAGAGAGTGACAGCAGAATATCTCGCTTAAAGGGGTCATGACATGAGAAACCAAATTTGCCTTGATCTTTTGGTATTTAAGAGGTCTTTGTACCATTAAAACCTCCTGCAAGTTTCATAGCTTAAGACGTCCTCCCCATTATAAACGAACCATTTATTTAATCAAGCTCTAAATCAGTGGCGTAGCCACGAGGGGGCCTGGGTGGGCCTAGGCCCCCTCATTTTACATGTCCCTCAGATTTCTGATTGTTTAAAAAAAAAAATTAGGAGGCAAAATATTTTTTTAGTGTTTGTAAATTAGTACACTGCGCAAACCAAAGTAATACCCACAGGATGAAGAAGGGTTTCCTCTCATTCTCCACAGTACATAAAATATTTATTTTATTTTATTTTTCGTGTTCGCATTTATGAGAAAAAACAATGTTATGGACGTGTTTTAGTGGAAAAAAAAAAAAGCTCTGAAAGCGGCACTAAAAGATGCTTTAAAACTTTCACAGACACATCAAACAGAAAGCACAAAACCTTTCTTTAACCTGAATTTCGTTTTGTATTAATTGTATCTTAATTTTAATCAATGTTTCATCAACCAATTGCCTGGATTTAATAAATAAGAAGTAAATATAGCAGACGATATATAAGAAACGGAGGCGCCGGCACGTGAACTGGAGCGCGTCTCATAACTGAACAGAAAGTCAGCATATAAGGTAGTCTACTTGCCTCACATGTCTACTTTTAAACAGAACAATTCAAAACGAAAGAAAACAGACTACAGACTGCTCTCTGCTTATGTAATCCTTATGAAATGTGCATTTGTCTAATTCTCTCTGGCGCGTTCACCTACTGAAGATCGCGAGTCAGCATCGTCAACTTCATCTTAGCTGACAAAGAAAACACTTGTTTATTAATGAACAATTAAAATACCTCATTGCTATATTTTACATATTTATAATCATTACTTTTGCCGGTTCTTTGTGTCAGCTTTTAGGTGCTTTATTGGCAGCGCCACCCTTACATGTTAGAGTCGCCACCGCATCACCAGAATAGGCATGTATAGCCTATATAAAATTCTGGCTATATATATATATATATATATATATGTTGCCCCCTCATTTAAAGACGGGACCCCCCAAAAATAAAATTCTGGCTACGCCCCTGCTCTAAATACAGCTCGTTCTAGATCCTTTGAACTTAGTGACGTCACGGTACGAAGTGACTACCAGTCGTTTGCATATGACCGCCTCCAGCGCAAGACAACTACGCCTCATTTGACATCATCGCCTTTGTCGCTATTTTTAGCGACTTTTCAGACCCCTTTAGCGACATTTTTTTTAAAAAGCGACTAGCGACAATTTTAGCGACTTTTTGGACAAACCTCAGTAACCTCCAAATGTTGCCAGTACTGTCCTGCGAGCGCGAGGTCTTGCTTTCTCCCTGTCGTCACTCTCTCTAGCTGCGTCTCCCCTGTTCAGTGAGTGGCTGAGAGGAGCGCACGGCCGCTGACAGACGCGAATGAGCAGTGTTTTTCCACGGACTTATCACTTATATGCTTTTCTTTTGTTTTATTTTTAAATAATTTAGTTTGACCATTTTAATTTTATTTCTTTTCTTGTGCTTATTACTTGTAACACTCACTATCACAGAGCTTAGTTCATGCGGTTCCCTAACTCTCTCAATTCAGATAATGTTCCACATAGGCCTATAAAACATGTAATCATTCACTATATTATAGCTACTCGTTCTATTGTCTGACAGCAAAAATATAGGAAATGAGAACAGCTTTATTTGACATTCGGCTATATTATATTAAATAGAGCATTAATTTAGAGAGAAAACGCACTAGGCTGACAGAACGCAAGTACGACGCGATGAGGTCATTAATATGCTAATTGACGTATGACGTAATCTAGCGACATTTAACGACTTTTAGGGAACGCCTTAGCTACTTTCCTTTGAAAATAGTTGGCAACACTGATCATCGCATGCGTTGACGTGCAGCGAGGGGGTCTGTTTATGCCACGCAGATGTGCTGTTCCTGGCTGTGGACAAACAACATGTTTGAATGCTGCCGAACGATCCAGACGTCAGGGAAAGCAGTTGGATGCAGTTTATTTGCAGCATATGCAGCCTGCCAAAGCCTTATTTGTTCGGTGAGTGATGTAGATGAGTGTGACAGGGCGCATGTTACTGAAATAACGAAGAGAGAGAGAGAGAGAGAGAGAGAGAGAGAGAGCGAGCGAGCGAGCCCCGGCCGCGCGCGCGCCTTCAAACTGTCTTGCTCTCCCTCTCTCTCTCCCTCGCGCATATGAATCAAAATCAATTGAGAATTGACACGATGGTAAAAGATCGGAAGACCGAAGTTTCACGTGGCGGAGAATTGTGTAGCCTACATGTGATACAAAATGATTAACGTTAATAATTTATGCATAAGCAGCACTGACGTTAGCCAATCATAACAATGGGCGTTAACACTGAACTCTTAAAGGGGAAACACCTCCAAAACAGACTGTTTGAATCAGAGGGGGAGAAACAGGGTGGGAAAAGGTCATAAATCACTACATTTTTCATTTTTTTGTACAAAAAACTACAGTAATACTATAATTGCACATAAGGGAACATAATAAAACAAAACAAAAAAAACATGTCATGACCCCTTTAACTTCATCATACAACCGCGAATTTTCGTTTCTGTTATAAACGTTTATGCTGTGTTTAGAGGATACTTACCAAGACCGAAATTTTTTACATAATTTTGCCAGACTGCACAAGATGCTCAGGTACAAATCACAACAGCATGACTGTTCAGTCACTTAAGCTAATTTATTATTAATTTTAAGTACAAGTGAAAAGTGTGTGAAATGGAATTACTGGTTGCTATAATTGCAAGAGAATCAAGAACTCTTAGTCACTTATTTCAAGGGATTCACAGTGGTCTTATGTCATTAGCACTAAAAGCCTATAACATTACACCAACACTGAGCAAAGCCAGAACAATTAACAACACCTAATTGGCTTCTTGTAATTACTATACTTATCTTTCCATAGAGCTGCGAATGAATGGAGCTGTAAACTTTTGACCAGGTGATCTATTAAGTATTGATCAGTCTCTTACGCTCATCAAGGCTGCATTTAATTGATCAAAAATACAGTAAAAACAGTAATTTTGTGAATTTGTTTATTTTTATTTATTAAATTTAAATTTAAAGTAACTTTTCTATTTGAATATATTTTAAAATGTAATTTATTCCTGTGATGCAAAGCTGAATTTTCAGCATCATTACTCCAGTCTTCAGTGTCACATGATCCTTCAGAAACCATTCTAATATGCTGATTTGGTGCTGTTGAACAGTGGTCACCGTGATTTTGCCAAGCAAGACAAGTTCCTGGGTCAGTCAATATTTTGTTGTCCCTGGAACAACAGACCTGTCCGAAAATGTAGTCCTATCCCTACCCCTAAACCTGTTACTCTACCCATAACGTATCCCTAAAATCAGAGGGAAATGAGAGGTGATGTAGAAGCACCTAACCCTGGTTGTAAGCCTAAACTTGACATAAACCCTAAATTTGTCTCTCAAATCTGATTGGTTGATTGGAATGTTGTTTGAAAGTGTAAAACACAATTTATTTGAAATTTTGAACATTTGTGTATATATAATATTAACACTTTTTCCTGATGTTTTTAAGCTTTGGTTTCAGCGAGAAGAAAGCAGCGAAATTTCACATTCCAGTCGGTGTTTACAGCAATGGGTTTAAATCAGGGTCCATCCGTCTGGGAAAAGATGCCAAAGTTTTCACGAAGACCAGAGACACAATGAGTGTGGGACTCCTGTCCCAGTCTGACCTCGAGGCCATCGGAGCTCAGCGAGTCTTGGTGGCCATGATCACGTTTAGATGTGATGGACATAACCAGTACTCCGCTTCAGCGTTGCTTTCAGTTTGATTACAGATAGTGCAAAGATTACATTTTTCTTTTTTTTTGTTGTGGTTACACTTTATTTCGATGGTCCACTTTAGACATTCTACTAACTATAAGTAACTTTGCTACTACATGTCAACTAACAGTCATTAGAGTATTAGTAGACTGTCTGCTTAATATCTGCTGACACTTTATTTTGATGCTCCCCAACAGACATTCTACATGACTATAATAACTTTGCAATTAATTTTGTCATCTTATTCTGCTAACCTGAACCCTAACACCTAACCTCTAAACTAACAGACTACTAATACTCTAATGAGAGTTTGTTGACATGTAGTTGCAAAGTTACTTATATGTCTAAAATGGACAATTGAAATAAAGTGTAACCCAATTTGTATGTTATATGCATCCATTTCCTAAGCTTTGACATACACTGAACTCTTGACATCTGACCCTTGATTTCACCAACGTGGAGGATGGAGCCAGTCTGAGAGTGATCTTCACACACTCTCTCTCTTTTCAGCTCAGAGAGAGAGCTGTTCGCAGAGCCCCACGCCATCAGCGCTGCTGGACAGACAGGAACACGCATCATCACCCGGAACCGTCGCACGTAAGCTCCGCCCCTCTTACTGGATACATGCATAAAGGGTGTATCCAGACCATCACCCGTGATGATCTGATGTCCACTATCGTTCAAAAGTTTAGGTCAATATGAGTAAAACATAAATAAAAAAATAATACTTTTATTCATCAAGGACACATTAAATCAACCAGAAGTGACAGTAAAGACTTTTATAAGGATACAACAGATTTTTATTTCAAATAAATGCTGTTCTTTTGAACTTTCTTTCGAAGTATCCTGAAATATTGCCTCATGGTTTTCATTCAAAATCAAGCAGCACAACTGTTTTCCACATTGATAATAAGAAGAGATGCACCAAATCAGCATATTAGAATGATTTCTGAAGGATCATGTGACACTGAAGACTGGAGTAATGGAGCTAAAAATTCAGTTTTGCATCACAGGAATATGTTTAAAAAAATATATATATATATTAAAATAGAAAACAATTTGAATTGCAATAATAATATTTCACAATATTACTGCCTTTACTGCATTTTTGATCAAATAAATGCAGCCTTGGTGAGCATTAGAGACTTCTTTCAAAAACATTTTTAAAAATCCTACCGACCTCGAACTTTTGTACACTAATGTATAAATTGTGTGTTTTCAAGGACCACAATTGGTGACACTGAATTTGACTTTGACACAGACAAATATGACATTCTGATCAGGGCGACCATCCAGTGAGAGGAGCAACAGTGGTCTCGCTATGACTCCAGAAACTTAATATTCATTACAGGTGAGCATAGCACATATCACAATAATGTGGAATGCAATTAAATAAATAGTAAGAAATCTAAAGAGGTAAATATGTCAATTGGAAGGGAGGAGTTGAAAAAAAGATGGTTTAGTTGGTTTAGGTGCGTGATTGATTCTTGATTCTGATTTTTTTTAATGTAGGCATACTGTAGCATCTTATATCTGAAGCCTCTCATGCAAATCATTATTCAAGAGTAAAGAGTGAAGAGCCAGCTGATTTCCAAGAGTCTGGCTCATATTGCGCAGTACCGTCATTCCTTGTGTCTTTACAAAATAGATTGTTTTTTGGAGTGCAAACATATAACATCATCACCTTCTCAGCATTTCTTAACTCAGTGCTCAGAACAAGAGTGTACGCATCACTTTCGGATACAACACCAAAAGCAAAGAGCATTAGGGGATTATGATGTATCATAAGAACAGGCTGATAAAGCTGTACGTGAAAGTGAGCTGCCAATGTAAGGTAACCAGAAATTATTGCATGTTTCTTCTGCTTCCTTTACCCATCAATTCAATACTAAAAGCTGTGGTTTTCTTTTATAACAGGCTGAAAGAAAAGGTGTGGGAGTTATTGGTGTTATAGAGTGCAATTTCCTTCAGCCCACGCACAACAAACAAGACTTTGATGACACCGATAAATACAGGTGAGGTGAACAAACGCTGTTTATCACTCTACCGGCATTTAGCCCAAATGATGCCCTTGGGCTACTTTGATGGAAAGGCACTATTTTATACAGGAAGATCATGCATAACCTCAGCATAAAGCTGGAGGAGTACTGGAACGAAATCCGCTACAAACGAAAGAAAGAGGAACCAAAGTGCACAGTAGCAATAGAAGATGTGTTGTGAGCACTGCCATTAATAACCTGTCAGTAACACACACAAACAAATTCTAGCTTATTTAAAGGAATAGTTATAAAACCTCTGTTATTATTTACTCACCCTTATGTTGTTCCAAACCTCAATGACTTTCTTTCTTCGGTGGAACACAAAGCCCCCCTGTGAGAAAATCAAGTTTTTAATGTTGTTTATATGTCTATGTAGCCTGGTTAAAACCAGACCATTCTCAGTTGTGTAACTGAGTTATGGTCTGGCAAAGCGTCATAGACAAATCATTTCCAGAGGGGCGTCACCAACGGACGTCGCGGATAGACCTAAAACCAATCAGAGCGAAGAAGGAAAGACGTATGCAGAGCGGCGGAGAAACATCTCCGAGTGTTGTTCTTTGCTCGGTTTTTAACAAAAAGGAAACGTTCAAATCGCTTAAAACAGACGCGATAGCTGATTCGAACGAGTGATGTTCGACGGCGGCATCCATCTTTGTAATGTAGGCTACAAAATCTGCTTCAAAATCCCAGCGCTGTCGTCATCGTGTAAAGCCAGCCCCAACATTTCTGATTGGTGCCTCGATTTCGACGGATTGGAAATGGGCTTGAATGAGCTCTTTGCCAGACTAACTTTCAGAGCAAATCTAAATTTGCCGGAAGTTGTCTGGGTTTTCCCAGGCTAATGTCTATGTGGTGTTTTTAATATGCTTTAAAGGGATACTCCACCCAAAAATGAAAATTCTGTCATCATTTACTCACCCTCAAGTTGCTGCAAACCTGTTTGAGTTTCTTTCTTCCACTGAACACAAAGGAAGATATTTTGAAGAATGATTGGAACTTTGGCACCATTGACTTGCATAGTATTTTTTTTTTCTTCTATGGAAGTCAATGGTGCCCAACAACCGTTTGGTTCCAATCGTTCTTCAAAACATCTTCCTTTGTGTTCAGCAGAAGAAAGAAACTCAAACAGGTTTGCAACAACTTGAGGGTGAGTAAATGATGACAGAATTTTCATTTTTGGGTCGAGTATCCCTTTAAGACAAACCTGAACTCTATGAAGTTCTGGATAGATATTATGATACTCTAAATATCTTGAAGGTGTTAAAGCAAGCAAATAAAATATCCTGTGTCCCAGATGCCCATGCAAATTGATTATTCATCAAAAAGCAATATTAGAATCTTGTCTTTTCCTTTTAGAGCTCAAGAGCGACCAGGAGCGTTAACAACCAGTCAGGCACCCAGACATCCACCAGCCTCTGTTTTGTCTGGTAAAGATGCAATGTCAGTATGCCACATAAAAGCCATACTAAAATAGCTTTGAATCGCCTTACCACTTAGTTTGAAGAGACTCTGATGTGGCTTTTGGTTGTGTTAATGGCATGCCTCATTAGAGGCCCCTTACACTTAGGCTTTTCACGACAATCAGTGTTTTCATCTAGTTTTTGCTAAGCTGAAAAATACAACATTTGAGCATACGATAGTGTTTTCTGCCATGGTGATATCTGTGTGAACTAACCACACAACAAACTTGAGTGTTATACATTTTCACTGTATTTACTGTAACTTATCAAGTTACATTTTAGGGCGAGTTATAAAACAATGTACTCTACCATTTGAAATTTTAAAATGTAATTTATTTCTATGATGGCTGAAAGCTTCATTTTCAGCAGCCATTAATCATCAGTCTTTAGTGTTACATGATTCATCAAAAATGATTCTAGGATAAATACAATTCTCTTTCAAAGAAATCTTACCAACCGCAAACATTTAGTTTAACATGTTTTAAATGCATTTAAAGGTAGAGACTCACTTGTCCTTTCCAAAATGGCACATTTACTTTCCTTAAAGAAATAGTCCTCATTTGCCCACCATGTCACAGAGAAATTTTTCAAAATATCTTCTTTTGAGTTCCATAGAAGAAAAAAATTTGGAACGACATGAAGGTGAGTAAATAATGACAGCAATTTCTTCTTTTTTTGGTCAACTATAACTAGTATTCATTTTATGTTAGGACTGTCTTCAGCTGAGAGGTCCCCTTTGACCCTCATTAACCTGACCGCTGTCGCCAGGTCTCTAAGAAGGTAGGAATAATACAACTGGTGATTATCCATACATATTTCGGTTGGACTTTATTTTACTGTACATGCACTTACATGTAATTACAGCATCCTTACCTAACAAATTAGTGGGCAATATAAGGTAACTGCATGAGTTAAAGGGATAGTTCACCCAAAAAAGAACTTTTTGAAAGAGATGCATCATCTGGGACAGGGAGGGGATACAGCTCAGCTGCGGAGGACATCATTGAATTGCCCTTGAAAAATTAGAAGAAAGGGGTGGTGCATCCCTGAGGTCATGTTGGCGCCGCCCTGGTGGACGAAAGGAGCCAGCTCATCAGCAGGGTAAGAGGCAGAGCGGATTGATTTGATTAGTAAGATGTTTCTTGCTTCTGAACTTAATTATTATTATAAGTTATGATAACACTTTACAATACGGTCTCATTTGTTATCATTAGTTATTGCATTATTTAACATGAATTACGCTGTAAAAAAACACCTATTTCAATTAAAAAACTTAAGTTCAGTTGCTGCCTTAATATTTTTTCCATTTTTTTTCCATTTATATTTTATTGTTGTTTTTTTTCACAATATGAATTTTACAGAAAAACAAGGCATACACATGCATACAATATTTAAAGACAATCATAACTGATTTTTCTTGAAAGCTTTTTACATTTTTCAAGTCATTTCAAATTACATTAAACTGAATAACAGAAAAATTTAATCAAATATAAGTTTAATTTGTTTAAAATAATTTCATGAGGTAATGTAAAAACATAATATGTTCATTTTTTACAATGAGCAATTATAACTGCGATAGAGGCGATAGTCCAAAATTTCAAAAGCAACCACCCAGAAAATTCAAGCTCCCTAACAGAACACCATAGCAACACCCACAGCAGCCTAGCGTTGTGCCACTGACTTTTGCACAGGCCAGCACTACTCATATTGTCTTCTGGAACTACAAAAGTCAATTTATTCATGTTTAAATGTATTGAATTTTCTATGTGCTGTGTCTAGCTGGAGAGGGTAGAGGAGGAGAAGGCCAGCCTTTCTGCCCTGTGTGATCAGCTGAAGTGTCAACTGTCAGAGCCCCTGGGAACAGAGCAAGACAGGCAAGGAGGAGAAAGACGACAGCTCCAGACTGAGGACACCGCGTCTAAACCTGAGCCGTCTGCTGGGGTCTTTCATTCCTTCTCTTCATCTTGAGCATGTGGACTACAGCAGTGATGTCATAGATACGGTTCTGGAACACATCTCATAAAACAGCTTTCTCTGATTTTCAGAATCAGTCCGTCAGATTGGATTCTAAAGATTTGTATATACACCTAAAATTTCGTGTGTTGGCGTAACATTTTTAAAAAAATTGCATACTTTGCTAAATCTTAATTATGACATAAAAAATGTAAAAATTATGACATTGTGAGATAAATTCAGAATTATTACAGACTTAGTCATAAATATGACATACTAATTCAATTAAGTGGTAAAAAGTTGAAATTATGACAAAAAGTCAATTATGACATATGTCATAATTTCTGCTTTTTATCTCATAATTTTGACTGCAATCCCATAATTATGACTTAGTATGTCATAAGTATGATTTACCAAAGCATGCTTTTTTCTTATGTGGTGGGAATGGGCTTCTAGATCACTAGAAGAAAATTGATTGGTGTAAATCAATTTGACAGCTTTTTAAGAGCCTTTCTGAAAGAGGCTTCACCTGTTTTTTATTTATTTTTTTTTTTTACTAGCATAAGCTCTCGCTTAAAAAAATGAACAAATATAATGGAGTTTTTCAGTGTGATATAAGGTAAAGAAACCGAATTTATCCAAATCACATTTATTCAAAGTGGAATTCAATTTCTGTTTTTCCCCCATAAAGTACATTGGAGCTGGTCTTGCATGCCTAGAAAATAGCGCAACCAAGATGGCCGCCGAGTGAACCGACCGGCTCCAATAAAGATGAATATGTTCACGTTCACGTACCAGATGTTAATTTCTCATAGATTTAATCACTTCTCATAGATTTTTTTCACTATGGCCTCTATGTTTTCTTGCTCTTTACACACACTCACTCACTCTCACACACACACACATACACACACACACACTAATCTACTTTTAAAGACATCCTCTAATAAATGCATAAAAAGGGCACTCTGTGACCTCAGCAGTGACCCATCGTCTTACATCCATTTGCGCTGAAAATAAAACCTATAGATGTGACCTGATCATTAAAAGGCCTATTTTATTTTTACCATCACAGTCTGCCAGAGAGAGACTGACATAAAACATTAATGAATACCCCTATGAATTAAAGGTCATGAGTTGATGGCCTTCTCAATCAGGCCCATTTATTTTGAATGATTTTTGAAGAAAGAAATTAATACTTTTATTCAGCAAGGATGCATCAAATTGACAGTAAAGACATTTATAATGTAACAAAAGATTTCCGTTTTTTTTTTTTTATCTTTTATAAATGCTGTTCTTTTTCAAATTCAGCTTTGACATCACAGGAATAAATGACTATTTAACTTTGCTGTATTTTTAATCAAACAAATGCACCCTTGGTGAGCATAAGATACTTTTTTTCCTATATGTTAATACAACGCGCTAACCAGGCAAGGTAGCCCCAGCAGATGTCAATTCTTCAGACTCTTTACCTACCAGCTGATGGAAAGAGCGAATTTCATGCAACACCTATCAGTGTTATAAATGGACGACTCTTGGGAATCTTAAAATGACTGTCTTATTGCAACCAGGCTCATTAAATGCCTAAGGTTACCAAAATATTGCACTGGCCCTGCCAGGACATAACACGAGTCGGATGTAATGTCTTGGAGAGCAGTGGCATGGCTGTGTCATAGCCTGGTAATACTGTGATTTAAAGGGGTCATCGAATGCAAAATTCACTTTTATATGGTGTTTGCATATAAATGTGTCTTTGCAGTGTGTGGACACAACCACCATTCAATGAAAAAAATCCATTCACTCAAATCTTTTTAATCCTAAAAAAGCCAAAACACTCCCAATAATCAAGCCGTTTGGATTTTCTGAGCAATATGATGTCATATTACTCATGCTCCGCCCACGACCACTGACGGACTGTCCCGTATTAGCATATTTGGCTTCTTTGTTCCATTGATGGTTGGAAATTCCTAGAAAGTAAAAGGTTCTTTAAATTCTAATTGGAACCTTCATGTAGAACCTAATTGGAACCTGGTCTTAATAACCACACTGGGATGATCTGGACTGTTTTGACATTATAAACATTTTTCACTTGGCTTTTTTTTATTTCATGCAGGATGTTGGTGGAGGTCAATATGAAATAGACTTGGGAATTGAGAAATAAAAAGACACCCGACCCAAATCCTGAAGTCATCAGGTCCAAAGGTCAGCCATTTTTCTATACTTGCAAAATTAGAAAGGTCCGTTTCTTACAAGTTTACTATTGTAATAAGTAATATCCTAAGGGTTATGTGATTTTCTTTAATCTTTACCCCCTCTGAATATTGTATGTTGACTTATGGCCCACACGCTGAGTCAGATCCGGGTCTCAAATTGTATTTTAATGGAGTCACATTAGTGGAGTGATTTCAGATTACAGCTTATCAGAAAGCTCAAATTCACTCTTTACATCAGTCCATCTCAACTCGCTATATGCCTGTGAGAGTTGTATATATAAAGGGTGGTGTTGTGAATGCGTTGCGTTGACAGTTTTTGGTGATTTCTTGTCATTATCTCGTTTCTGGAAACCTTTCCATAGGGCTGCTATTTAACTTCATTTGTATCCAAGATAATCTAACACAGTTTAGCTATTTTCATGCAATAATTCATTCAAGTGTGCCCTTTTAAAAGATAGGAAGTAAAACGATCCCTGAGGAAGCAAGATTGCATTGACTCCGTACCTGGTAATATGCTTGTTTTGCTTGAGCTTTTGTTAGTTAAAAATAGAGATGCAAACACTTTCCACCCATCAACAGTTGAATGCAATTGCGTCTTTTACGTTTATTGCATCTAACTACAGGTGTTGTGAAATGTGGAATTGAATTTGAACTATTTAAAGTCTTTCTACTTTAAAAGGTTCTATTATTTGTAATTATTTGTGAAATTCACTGTAAAAAAAGTAGCTGCCTTAAATTTTTAAGTACAATCAACTTGGATGTTTCGACTTAAATGACATTAGACTGACTTAGAAAATGAGTTGAATCTTGTATAACTTATATAAAAAAGTTTAATAATGCTTAACCTATTTTAACGAGTTAAAGCAATGTAAAACACACATGTTGTCATAATTATTGATCATATATGGTTTTTACAGTTTAGCAGTTTTCGAATGTATATCAGTAAAGAGTCAGGACCTAAATCTTGATGTTATTCATCTACCCAAATGCATTTCCCCAAGTGTCCACAAGGGGACGCTCAGTCTTCAGTACTGCTTTTTTTAGCGATCAAAAAGCTCAACAATATGCATGTTCTATCTGGAAAATATAAGCAAACGTTTAACTATTTACACTATGGTTGCTATTATTATTATTATAACCAACAAAAAAAAGCACTGGAACAAGAATCAGTGTGCAGTTATTAAATAATTGATTCTGATGATAGTGAGAACTGATGATAGGACAGTATCCTTTCTTTCCAAAGCTGAGCATCCTTTCCCTCCTCCTGTAGATGCCATAATGTGATTACACTTCTGTAGTCTTTATATAATGTTTAAATAACACACATGTAGCGTTTGGGAACGTTCTCGTGCTTTTCCTGCTCCCCTTAAGCAGTGGCAGCATCACTAGGGAGTGAGAACGTGATTGAATTCCAGGCTGTGCGGTTACGTCACAGAGCTCTGATGTCGTAATGAGGACACAACGGGCCACATGCCTTCCGTCTCATATCTGTCTGTCTCTACTAGAAACACCACTAGAGCCGAGGGGTATAGAAGAGAGAGAGAGCGACTGAGAGAGAAGATATGGTGAGACGTTAGATAAGGGAGGCCGGGGCTAGTTGTCACACATTATCTTTCAGGATGGGAACACACACCTTAAAGTCTTGTTTTAAAAAAAGCTATTCACCATTTCCAGCATTTCTGCCCAGTATAATTTTTTTTTTTTTTTACTATTATTTAAACAAATGTTGTCAAGGGTGACAGCATGCCCCAATAGCAGGATGTGATGTCACAGTGGAATAGCCTATTGAAGAATAATTTCTTTCAGGTCAATAAGATTTTTATTTTTAAAGAAAGTAATGAATGCACTATTCTAATACATTATGCACTACATAATGCACTAATACATTATTCAGCAAGGATGCATTGAATTGATTATTTGAGGTCAATAATTTATTTTTTTAAATAAAGAAATGAATGCTTTTATTCAGCAAGGACGCATTGAATTGATCAAATGTAACTGGACAGACTTATATTGTTAGAAAAAAAAAATCTATTGCAAATCATTGATAATAATAATAAATGTTTCTTGAGCAGAAAATCAGCATTTTCGAATGATTTCTGAAGGATCATGTGACTGAAGACTGGAGTAATGATGCTGAAAATTCATTTTTGACATCACAGGAATAAATTACATTTTACAATATACTCAAATAGAAAACAGTTATTTTATTAGAAATAATATTTCACAATATTACTGTTTATTATGTATTTTTTATCAAATAAATACAGCCATGTGAGCATTAGAGACTTTTTTCAACAACATTTAAAAATGTTAACAATCCCTCTATTTTGTACAGTAGTGTATAAGGTTTCATTTTAGCTGAGAAATGTTCTATTTAAATATTGTACAAAAAATAGTGTGGAATTATGCTGAGATAACTAGCACCATTATCCTATTTCTGACACCACAAGTCCAAAGTGGTGAAACTTTGTCCTCTGAGGCCGTATTACAGAAACATCCTTTCTTATCTGATCAGTTACTGGCGATTTGAGTTAGGAGTCAGATCTTAACTAAAGATATAGTTTCTGTAATACAGCCCCTGATCTGCAGTAATTCTGTGGCAGCAGTTCAGAATGAGAGCCATTATTACCTCAGCCAGGAATCAACTACCTTAATAGATGGAAAATTTGTGATGGTAAAAGTTGCTCTTAGATTTCTGTCAAAAGAAGGTTGAGCTGGTCTAATATGAACATAAATGTTCATTACATCATCTCTTATCAAGGATACAATGAAAGGGAAATATCTTCATTTTGTTTTAAAAATACTGTATATAAAATATCCTAAAGCAGGATTTGAGGATGGAGAAGAAAGGATGAGTGCAGAGAAGCACTAAAGCAATTACAATGAGCATTTGTAATCATTTTCTGTCTTTAAACAGTCTACATTACTTGAGAATGAAGATGTTGAGATAATTGGCATTGGCTATTTTCTCTCTCTTGTTTTAAGCACAAACTTTGATACATTTAGTTTAGATTTATCCTTAAAACAATAAAAATGGCCAGCTTAATTCAAGATTTTTTTGCATGAAAGTAAGTCTTCATTTCTTATGCAGTTTTACCTCTCAAGTAGATTTATCGTTTTAAAGGGTGTTCTAATCTTATAATGGAAAACAAAAAAGTAAAATTTTTTTAATAGAATAGGGCGTCAGTCAATATCTGAATTTTATTTTTGATGCACTGTTCAAAAGTTTGGGGTCTGTAATTTAAAAAAAAAATGTTTTTGAAAGAACTCTATGCTGCATTTATTTGCCAAAAATACAGTAAAAACAGTAATATTGTGAAATATTACAATTCTGTTTTCCATTTGAATATATGTTAACATCTAATTTATTCCTGAGATTCAAAGCTGAATTTTCAGCAGCATCATTACTCCAGTCTTCAGTGTCACATGATCCTTCAGAAATCATTCTAATATGATGATTTGCTGCTCAAGAAACATTGCTTATTATTATCATCAATGTTGAAAACAACTGTGCTGCTTAATATTTGTGTGGAAACCATTTTTCTTCTGGATTCTTTAGTTTAAAAACAACATTTGTAACATTATAACTGTCTTTACTGTCACACATTTTAATTCATCCTTAATGAATAAATGTTTTCATTTCTTTAAAAAAGAACCCACATATCTGAACGCTGTTGTATTCGAAACATGCTTGCCTTGTATTTCCTTGAAGCAGTGCACGTTCCTTCTCAAGGTTCCTCTGATATGCGTGGACATGTGTCATGGCATTACCCCCCTTGACTTCAGAATGAAACAGCGTGTTATGGTAGCGCGCAGGAGAACGCCTGCTGATGCGTCTGCCATCCCATGTGTGTTCCTCACCCAGAGCCGTCCAGTGTCTGATGCATTTCTCCTTCAGGCTGTGGCATGTTAGCGATCATCCCAGCCAGCATGAGGTCTCGCAGCGACGTCTGGACACTGTCCAAATGTGCAGTGGCCTGTAATGCAGTGGAATGTGATTGGATACAATTGCCTCGATTGTCTGAATGACAGCTAGAAACTGCCTCATTTTGAGCTCATTCTGTCCAGTAAATCAGATTTGCCATGAACACTGTTAACTGGCCCGTTTGGTTTCATTTATAACACATTAACGCTAAAAGATTAACTTAATGTGGGTGTTAGAAACTGACATGTTTATAGGAGAACATTTCTAATTGACTGAAAAATGTATACATTTCAATGTTTTTGAAAGAAGTCTCTTATGATCAAAGTCACAAAGGCTGCATTTATTTGAACAAAAATACAGAGAAAAAAATAATATTGTGAAATATTATTACAATTTCAAAGAACAGTTTTCTATCTTAATATCTTTTTAAATGTAGGCCTAATTTATTCATGTGATTCAAAGCTGAATTTTCAGCACTATTACTCCAGTCTTCAGTGTCTCATGATTCTTCAGAAATCATTCGCTGATTTGATGCTCAAGAAACATTTATCATTATCAATGTTGAAAATATTTTTTTATACAATAACAATCACAATATTTTTGTGGAAACTGTGATAAAAAAAAAATTTGATACATTGTTACAGTCTTTACTGTCACTTTTAATCAATTCTTGGCATCCAGTTGCTGACAAAAAAAACTTGCTGACCCAAGCATTTAAACAATACTAAAACCAAACGTTTAAGACCTTGACTTGTGAAAACAGTGGGAAGGGTGGGTAGGATTGACTGAAAGAATTAAAGCTCAATTTGAACTGACTCAAGATCAGTTTCAAAGCATTTGTTTGGTGTAGAATCATTTTTAAGTGTAGTAGTGAAACAGATGTTGGTACACAGGATATAGAAGTGTGGCTCAAAACCAAAAAAAAAAAAAAAAAAAACAGTTTGCTTTTCATAAACAACATTAATTGCTTTGACTGTTAGTGCCGTTTACGGCAGCTGAGATTGTTGAAATCATAAACACAGTCATTACAAACCTCCAAGGTTTCTTTTAATAGCCTGGTCCTTTATGATAATCTACAGTATACTTTTTCCACATACCAAGCAATAAATCCACCACCATTCATCGATGCTGGGAATACTCTCATAGGGGTGGTAGGATTTTTTTTGACGGTTGTTTTTAAGGTACACCCACAAAGGGGTGGTTTTCTCACATGTACAGCAATTTATTAACTAACGACTATGAGAAAATATGTGTAATGTGGCATTTTCAGCATGGCATGCAAAGGAAGGTAGATGCGAGACTGAGACCCTCCCCCAGTGGCCTGGAATAGTTCAGCTCAATCACAGAAAGCTCAATTCTCAATGGAAGAAGCCCGTCCCGTGGCTCCGCCCCCTCCTGTCCTCCACCACACCAGCAACCAGCCGTTTAAACGTTAACTCTTCGTGTGCACGCGGCTAAAAAACCTTCCTCCGTATTTTTGTTTTGTTTTCCACTCTCGCAGGGGAAAAAGGATACAACATCTGTCACTGGGCCAATACCCTTTCAAAAAGTACATCTCTGTACCTAAAATGTGCATATTAGTAGCTTAATTGTATATTGGAACCAAAAGTACATAAATAGGCTACCTAAATGGTACATTTGAACTTTTTATCCCAGTGACGGCTTCAGATGCTAAATGACAAAATTATTAAGTCTTATTTTCTGAAAAAATAATCAAAATTAAGTGAGTTTTGAAATCATGAAAGATTGTTAGAAAACGTTATATTCACCATTTGTAATGCGGTAGGTATAACGTACGTTTTTTTCCGCTTGTCTTTTATGTGTTTGTTAGAGGTTGAATTCATATCAAATATTGCCATATACTTCTGAATAGGATGTCTACTTCATAAATTGCATGAACATTATGGAAATATATGGTTCAGATCCCTCAAACCAAATGGAAGAGTCTTTATGTAAGGTGAGTTCACACCGTGTCGTAATTACCGTAACGATTCTGAACTGTAAAAAAGTTTCACATGCTTGTAGAACTTGTAATTACAACGTGTAAACTGGTAATTTTCTGAGAGCTATGACTTGTACCACCTGACCACTTCAGATTAAGGTGTGTTGGGTTTGAAGCGCCGCTGTGCTGAGCCATAGGTGTATATGACATCAAATGAATGAGCTTTATTTACGGTATTTATGATATGGCGTGAACGCAGCAAAAGTCACCAATGGAGCCTGGATATCATCTAGTCTAGTGGAAAAGTTTGTTACTGCGCCCTAACTGAAAGCTCATTTTTTAAGATATCAACCTAGAATTTGGAACACAAAATGTTCAGATTGTTGGCCTTGAATTTCTTGCAGTTTTCGAATCAAACAGGTTATATTTTACATACAATGTAAAAATGTATCCTTTTATATTTAAAGTTTTCATAAACTTAAACTCCTATAACTTTTTTAAATGTCACTTTCATAATTGTTTTCACACCTACAATAATCTGCCAAGTGACCAAACTTACACTGTAAAAAAAAAAAAGAGTGCCTCAGTAGCCCCCTTTTATAATGTAAATATGATTTAATGTATTTGTTTTTGTTGAACCTTAAATATAATGGCTCGGTGGTAAAAACTATGGTTAAACTGCGAGGAAGGCTGTTGGCGTCTTTGTGTCCATCTGCTTACAATTGCTTCTGATTGACACATCTGTCTACTTCCCAGCTATTACACCCTCCTCTTCCATGCTTATTTTCCTTCCCTCATTTCTCTTCACTCTTTCACGTCCTTTACTACAGTGATTCCCAACCTGGGATAAGTGTGCCCAGGGGATATTTAAGTAGATTCCAGTGGGTAAGATTTTCATTTTGCTTTGTTAAAGGGATAGTTCACTCAGAAATGAAAATTCTGTCAACATTTACGCAACATCATGTAGTTTCCAAACCTGTGTAACCATTTCTTCTGCAGAACACAAAAGAAGACAACCACTGGAGCCCATTAAAAAACACTGAGACATTTCTTAAAATATCCACAGAAGGAAAGTACAGGCTTGGAACGACTTGAGGGTGAGTAAATGATGACAGAGTTTTATTTATTATTTTGTGTATGAGATTTACACACATATAATGTGGTTGACACTTCCAGCGTAATATATGGGCCACTTTAATGCATTTTTTATTTTTTTTATTTAATGGTATGGATGCATTAGTCAGTCATGGCTAATTTATGCAGTGAGAACAGGTGTCTTCAAAAGGGTGGTTATAGAGAAAAAGCAAGCAATATTTGCCAGGTCATGTGATCTCATCTCAATATGGCGGACCTCATAATGAGGCGACCCTATCCATGTAAAATAAACGTCTGTCATCAGGCTACCGACATGACTGGAGTCTGGACTGCACTTCATTTTAATTACATATTCAAAAGTACTATTTTCTTATTTGCAAAACTTTTTTAATGAGGAAATTATTGAAGATAAGCATCATTAATGATAATACTAAACGATATTCCATAGCTTTACTGAGCGGGGGCGTTCAGAAGGCAAAAAAGGGTGGGCAAACACTACTCTAGTGTATCTCACTTTGTGGCTATCTGAAAACAAGCAACTTTCGAACTGTTTGTTTTGAGTCGGACCAAGATGAGGCCTTCACATTGAGACATGATTTTAACAGCCCACAACTTGAGAACTCTTACCCCTCAGTTTGGGGTCTGGGATTCATTGTTCCTTAATCCTCCTCCTCCCCCCACCTTCACATCACCCATTTTTTCCCCTCTCTCTCTCTCTCTCTCTTTCTCTCTCTCTCCCTCTCTCCCTACTTCTGCGGCCCCTGACCCCCCGTTTCTCTCTTTCTCTCCCTACTGCTATAGAAGCCAGATGAGAGCACGAGTACCGTCCCACCCTACCCCCCTTCCCTTCTCACTTTTCTCGTCCCCCTCTCCCCCTCTTGTGTTTTTTTTTCACTCCCTGGGAGTAACAGAGATGGAGAGAGAGAGCGAAAGGAAAAAAGAGAAAGCTCCTGTATCCCATGAACCCCCCAACAAGCCATTGACGTGTATATTCACAAGTTAGACTTGCGTAAACTCACCGGTGTTGGAGACTATCTAACTAAAAGTAACAAAGCAACTAATTTAAAGGTGATGTGTGTAATTTTTCATTGCTTAGTTTCTCCTATTCCGGATTAATATTGAGAGCCAATTATAAATAATGCGTAAGTAATGGTGTGAGTTTGGGGTGGGACTATCTGTTTATTGACCAATGGCAGATGGGGGAGTGTTTGAGGAAACCTGTGTAAAAACAGTCATTATTTTTCCGTTTGGGGATTCCATTAGCTTTTGAATTTGATTTGGTTATTTTGTCATCCAACATTAGAGTCTGATAGTCTTAGTGGGTTAGTTCACCCAAAAATGAAAATTAAGTCATTAATTACTCACCCCCATGCTGTACCAACCCCGTAAGGCCTTCGTTCGTCTTCGGAACACAAATGAAGATATTTATGATTAAATCTGAGAGGTTCATGAC
Organism: Tiaroga cobitis; assembly: GCA_030578255.1. Taxonomy (NCBI): domain Eukaryota; kingdom Metazoa; phylum Chordata; class Actinopteri; order Cypriniformes; family Leuciscidae; genus Tiaroga; species Tiaroga cobitis. The sequence goes on from CM060591.1 coordinate 48,122,540, forward strand.
TGCTACATAGGCTCCCTAAGGGAATGAATCCTGACGGCCCAGAGAGTCATTAAAGAAAATGTTTAAATATTCCATGTCGCAACAGTGGCTCAACTATAAGTTTATCAAGCGACGAGAATACTTTTTGTGCGAACAAACAAACAAAAATAACGACTTTATTCGACTATTCCTTTTCTTCCTTGTAGGCCTGAAACGAGACTTCAAGAGATTTCCACGACGCGCATGCGCGAGAACTTAACTGAAGTAGTTGAAGGAGATCGCAATTCTCGCGCATGCGTCGTGGAAATCTCTTGAAGTCTCGTTTCAGGCCTACGGAGCCTATGGAGGAGTCATCCAGCTGTCACATTTAATCAAAAATATCTTCATTTGTGTTCCGAAGACGAACGAAGGTCTTACGGGGTTGGTACAGCATGGGGGTGAGTAATTAATGACTTAATTTTCATTTTTGGGTGAACTAACCCTTTAAGGAAACAAACAAACAAACGAACAAAAAAAGTTCTCAGTCATGTAGTCGTGTGGATCTTTGGATCCAAGCGAACTGAGGCAATGATCATTTGCAATGTACTAAAATCTCTCTCTCTCTCTTTAGGAACAGTGTAGGAGGTCTGATTCATTTAACGAGTCAGTTGGTTCAAACGAATCATTTTAATTAAACAGATTAGGAAACTGATTCATTTGAATTGGTTCTCAGTCATGCATGTGGTCGTTCTGTGCAGGGTTTAATTATTTTGCGCACACAGCCTTGAAACTGAGCAAACTGAGGCAATGATCATTTGTGCTTTACTAGACTGTCTCACTCTATCTTTAATATTGTTATAAGAAGTCTGATTCATGATGAGCTGGTTTAATGAGCCGGGTTTTTTCCTTTTTTTCTATAGTGAAACACAATTACACTTAAAAATGAAAAGTTCTTTACTGGCTTTGATGGTTCCATGAAAAATCCATGAAACCTTTCCATTCCACAAACGTTTCTTTATTCTGGAAAAAGTTTCTTCAGATTGTTAAAATGTTCTTCACACTAAGAAAAAATAGTTCTTTTAAAAGGTTATTTTCACTGTTCACTGAAAGGAAATGGAAATGGAACCAGAAATGGTTCTTCTATGGCATTACGGCAAAAAACCCCAAAAAAACATTTTAGAACATTTATTTTTAATAGTGTTTTATTTATACATTAAGTTTATTTGTTTAGTGTTTATTATATATTAATTTAGTGCTCTCAGTTTTAAACATATTAAAACGCTTAATAATTTTTTTTCTCCACACCTTTAGTTTTTAGAAATCACACAGATAGTATTACATTTAATTCATGACATTATATAAAATGAACATCGTTAAACATATTTCATTAATCGCATAAACGGTCTAACTTTAACAGTCCTTATGTTAATATATTACATTTGATGCTATCAACTAATTGATATCCTTATGGACTTCTCTTTTTAATAATATATTCTGATAATTCTATTTAAAATATATAACCCGCTCTTTATATCGCAGCTTGTGTAGTTTCTTTCCCCAAAACCACAACTTTTAGTTATTGCTTGCCAAGACAGTTTCAAAGTAGCTTCCCCAATGCTGAAGCTCACACTTCGAGATAGTAGGATAGAGAGATATGGGGCGTGAATGATGTTGTTGGGCTCAACAGCGTCTGGTAAGAGAGGGCTTGAGTCTCAGCGAGAGAAGCGAGTTGTTAACACACGAGTGTGTGTGTGTGTGTGCAGTGAAGGGGGATGGCTGCCTTGTTTGTAGCTTGTCAGCAATTGCCTGAGACAAGCTTCCCCTGCATGTGTGAAAGCTGCTTGGCTTGAATGCCTGGACTGTACCAAGTGGCGTCAAAAGCGAAGGGGGGGACGGAGGCGAGAAAAAACGATCAGACTGGAGACAATAGGCCCCTGAAGTGTTCCCCCCAAGTTGCTTTGATGTTGTCCTAGTGTCTAGATGCTGAAGGGGACCGGGGACTGCAGGGAAGAGCAGCCCTTTGTGTGGATGTGTGTGCACTTTTTGGGCCAGCACGGACAAAAGGGAGGGGTACAAAAGCCTGGAGAGAAATAAGAGAAGAAACAAATGATGAAAACCCAAATGATCCTGAACGTGTTTTTGTATGGCGGCTGTGTGTGAGAGGGCACACAGAAAGGGAGAAGAGCGAGAGAAATAGGAGGAGACGAGTATACACGGGGGCTGATAGAGTGACAGAGAAAGAGAGGGGGTGAGTATACTGTATCTTCTTCTTCAGCACCAGATCACTCTTTTTTTCACCTTTCTTACTTTATCTCTCTCTTTTGTTCGAGGGGGGGTGGGTGTGCGAAAAACGAGTAGACCCAGAGTTGGTGCCGAAGTTGCGTGCTGCTATTATTGTGGTTATTCCTGGTTGGAGCGTTTACGTGAGCGTGGGTAAAGAACAATTACGCTCCGTTATTCTTAGTCCTTGAAAAGATATATGGATATGTGGAAAGAGCAGGGGGTGAAGGGGGGAGTGGATGGTTTGGAATGTGTCATTGGATAGTCTGGATGAGTTGCCCTCCATGCCAGTATAAACCTCCTCTGCTCTCCTCTCATTATTGTCTGGTTATTCAAGCAGTCCATGTGTGTGATGGCTGCAAAGCAATAAGAGCTTTTCTCTTTCTGTATGTGACAGGATTGTCACTCTCGGCAGCGAGTGAATTGTGCAATGATTGGAGCCGTGTGTGTGTGTGTTTGGGGGCGGTTCTATTCTGCCTGGGGGGTTTCTCAGTCTGTGCCCTCCATGGTGGTAGCAGACTGCTTTTACACTACCAGCTGTTCCGAAAACCTGCAGTGATTTTCTCTTTCTTTCTGCCCGTCTCTCACGCTAAAGGTTATCCAATTGTCACCGGCGTGACATGCACATGCAATTTCTGTTGCTTTTTGGATGTGTATAAACCAGTTGTTGGAAAAGTCAAAACAATTGTTTATTTATTTATTTATTTATTTATTATTATTATTTTATTTTTTAGAGTTATGGGCACTACAGTGAATTTTATTCCATATGTTGCAGGATATGTTGCCTTTAATTGCTTGTCAGAAGATTCTATTTATTCCTGTTCAAGAGTTCAAGAGAAACATGGCTGATAACGGACATACTCATGTTCATTTCGCTGTGTAGAAATGTACAACATGCAGCAAATGGTTACAGATATACAAAAATTTATATTATCAATATAGCAAGGTAGTTTACTCTCTGTAACTCAGGTTTCCTAGTTGTAATTCAAATTTGAGAGGACCTTCTAGTTTCCTATTTACAATAATTTAGGCATCATATGAAACACTATTTTTCATTAAGTTCCAAAGATTGTGGAAATTATTGAGTAATAAAGGCAGTAATTAGGTCAGTAATTGATGACTAATATATCATTATAAAGAATATAGTTTGGTAACACTTTACAATAGGTCTCATCTCTTAATGTTTGTTAATGTATTATAATAACATTACCGAACAATGAGCAACACTATATTTATTAAGTAATACAAATTAACTAGGTAAATAAAAACTCAGATCCATTAAATAATCCATTAAACCACTTTTAAATGAAATAATGTATTTGTAAATATTGAATTCAGCATTAACTATGCTTAATAAATGCTTTAGAAATATTTGTCATTGTTATTTCTTGTTAACAAATGGAACCTTATTGTAAAGTGTAACGAATGTTTTGACTTTGAATTCTGATTGGCTGAGCCACGTTCAAACCCACTGTAAAATTGTGATAAACATACAATTGTGACTTTGAATATTAATGTGCATTCTATATAAAGTTGAGGTGTAGATAGATTTAAAACTATTTATTCAAAATGCATGTTGCTACTTTATAAAAGCATTACGTTTAAACTACAACTTAAAGCTTTAAACTAAATCCCTTACTATGGCTTCAGTGGACCTGGTAATGTATGCATAAACAGAAACAGTTTTATAACTGATGTAATACTGAATAGTTCGTATTAATATATTTACAGCAACACAGTTTAATAGATTTTTATGATGTTTGAGATGGAACAGAGGAACATGAACAGTGTTTTATTTGATGTGAATATAATGGTTATATGTCCCCTGGGTTTAATAGCAATTACACGCAAACTGAAAATCAAGTGGAATAAAAATTACAGTGGTTTGCGAAAGCTCATTAATCATGTTTTAAAAGCATCACGCATGCCAATAGAGAATGTAAATGTATCCTGCAGTTTTGACATGGCAGCTTCATTGTTTAATTATTTATTTATTTGTTTGTTTTGCGGTTAATGTCAGTCTGCTTGACAGCGAGAGGTCGTGACAGAGGGCATGAGAAAAGTAAAGAGCACAGGGTCAAATGTCTCCTTCAAACCTCGCTCTATGACGATTTGAAATGGAGGTGACCAAGATTTTGCCAAGTAGGACGTCTTTCGAAACAATATTCCTGTCAAACAAACCATTATATTAATCATTATGTGCCTAAAAACATAGGCCACCAAATTCAAAAAGTCTGACGTGGAATATTTCAACTTCAGACAATAAAGCAGATGAAAATGAAAATAGAAGTATAGAAGTCTGTTCAGAATGACATACACTGGTTCAATCTGGTCTAGATAGTCTCCCGGCCTGGCTCAGCAGGTGTTCATCTGGTTTAGCTGGTCAGCCATCTGGTGTCCCAGCCAAACTAAGTTTAACAAGCACCTGTACACTCTAAAACCAACTTGACTAGGCTGGGAGACCAGCTTAGACCAGTAAACCAGCATTTCTATCCTTCACAACCTATTTCGTTTGCTGCAGATGAAATCTGGCTGAAGTTTGCGCTATGAAACCAAGGCCACCAAATACCATTTTCCGTTCAAGCTCTGTTATGGAATATTCCTACTTCTGGCCATAAAGGGGATCAAAACAAAGGCTGTGAGGGATAGAAGTCTGTTCAGGATGACATACACTGGTTTAATCTGGTCTAGCTAGTTTCCTGGCCTGGCATAGCTGGTGTTCAACTGGTTTAGCTGGTCAGCCATTTGGTGTCCCAGCCAAACCAAGTTTAACGAGCACCTCCTGAAAACACTTAAACCAGCCAAACTAGGCTGGGAAGCTTAGACCAGAAAAACAACTTAGTTTTCAGTTTCAGCTGTAGTTCTATCCTTTTTTGTTTGCGTCATAATTAAATCTGTATACGCTATAATCCGACATAGTGAGATCCATCCACATGCATTTCCAATAAATACCAAGAGTGTGCCAGTGAGGGAGGTAGATTGCAGGGTTTGGACTGAGAAATGGAAGGAATAAGAGGCCTTGGAGATCTGCTACTGAAGGAGGAGAAGAAGAAATGGAGGGAGGGGTTGGGATTTGATCAGTAGGATGGAGAGATGTGCCTCCAGAGAGAGCACCAAAGGAAATAAATGGATTTATTCTTCACAGTTGTCAAATATCCAATGCATAAATTACGATTATGTTAAGGGGACGGCTAATAACTCACAGCAAACATAAAACACATTTAGTTAGATGACAGTTTAGTTAATTCTGGGATGCACGTCAGCACAGTCATAATTGTTTCATTATTTCATTGGAGACAAGGCGCATCTCGGTCAGCAGGGATTTTCGAGCCGTAAAAAAAGAAAGATTCCCAATCTCTCTTTTGAAAAGCATCCCTCTTTTGAGCGTCCTTGCCTTCCGATGTATCCTCTGCTCTAATATCTTTCTGAATAGGTGGAAATGTGCGCGCTAGCCTTGTGTGCCTAGCCGCCGAGATGATTGCAAATTCATTTAGAGGTGCCTATCACACAAAGATGAGGGGATGGAGGGAGAGATGGAGGGGGTGGGGTGCAGAGAGATGATGCCTTGTTTTTTTTAAAGCACATTTGTATTCATGTCATGGAGGAGGAGAGCGCAGAGAACGAGAGAGGAGGCGGCTACCTTAGCGTGACAGACGTTAGGAGGAGGCTAGCCAGATTAGTATGACAGGCGCTAGCAGAATGCCAAACGCCCGGCTCAGGTCGAGTGCTGATGTCACAACCCACCGTTCGCTGATGTAAAGTGAAGCAAATCTGCTCGGAACACTGTGTCAGAACTCTGACGTAAATAATTAAATCGCAGCGGGGCGCTGTCACCGGCTAGCTGCGGCATTTGCACTTTGTTTATTTTTTGGACTAAACTTGGCGATAATCAGTCAGTTATATAATAAAGTATTTTGCTTGCGTAATAAATCTAAAGTAAAATGCTCGAAAACTACTATTGAGTGGCATCAATGGGCCACTTTACCACAACTAGCAGTCACAGAAATGCATTGTGGGAGCATGTATGTTTTATCATGGACGTTGTGGATGTTCAGAGTGTTAGGGTATTTGTGTATAAGCTCAGTATGAAAGATGGCGATGGAGATGTCATTTATTGTGGTTTGGAGGCTCTGGTCACAGCATCCTCATACTCCTAACGAGTATCTCTCTCTCTCTTTCTCTCTCTCTCTCTCTCTCTCTCTCTCTCTCTCTCTCTCTCTCTCAGCTCCCCCCACAGCCTCCTGTAAATCACAGCTTTCGCTACGCTCCACTAGTGACACAGGACATGCTCGCACACTCCAACGACCGATTACATCAGGCGCCTCACACACGCACATACACAGTGGAACCAAACTACTGATTTAAGGAAGAGAAAGCATCACGTCTCACTCTTTTCCTCCCTCTCTTACCTCTATCTTTCTTAAAGTCGTTCTCACTCATTTTGTCCTATCTCATTTTTGGTTTCTGTGGCTGTCTGGCTCTATTTTCCTTTCCTGTCTGTCTCGCTCTCTTTCTCCCTACTTTTTTGGTTTCATTCCCCCTCCTTGTCTGTCTCACTTTCCTTTCCTCCCTGTCTGTCTCGATTTCTTTCTCTCTCTTTCTTTTCCTACCATCTCCCTCTCATTTCCCCTCCATGTCTGTCTCACTTTCTTTCACCCTCACTATTTTCCTCTCTGTCTCTCTCTCATTTTCTCCCTGTCTGTCGCATTCTTGTTTTCCTTCTCTTTTTCCTCAGTCGGTCTCAATTTTTCTATACCGTCTCACTCTCATTTTCCTTACCTGTCTGTCTCACTTTCTTTCGCCCTCTCTATTTTCCTTTTCTGTTTGTCTCACGCTTGTTTTCTCCCTGTCTGTCTTATTCTTGCTTCCCTACCCTCTTTCCTCTCTGTCTATCTTCCTGTCTTTTCTTTCCCATCCCACTGTCTTTTCCCTGTCAATTTCCATCCCTCTTTACCTCCCGTCTCTCTCTTCCTCCCATTCTTTTTCCCTCTCTGCTCGTCTTACTCTCGTTTTCTCTCCCTGTCTATCTCCCACTCCTTCTCCCTTACTCTTTCCTTCCCTGTCAGTCTCCCTTTTTATCTCCTTGTCTTTCTCCCTCTCTGCCCGTCTCCCTCTCGTTCTCTCCCTCTCTCTTTTCCATCCCTGTCTCTCTGGCTCTGCCGCTCACACTGGGCTCATCATTGATGCGTTTAGCAGCAACGCTGAGCAAGAGACGCAGGCCATCGATTGGCTGCGTAATCGACATGGATTTTTGCCCAAAGTGGTGAAAAATATGCCATGGCTATAGCCAAGCAATTTCTCCAGGCTTCTCCAGCCAGGAAGGAAAAAGAACCCAGCAGCTTTATAATTGATATGGAGATCAATTTTCCTGCTTTGGACTGTACAGTCTTGCACTGACCGGCCCAGTCAACCGTGCGGCTTGTGGCTTCTGTCATGATGGAGGGCAGATGAAATGATGGGAAGAGGATGAGGAGAGATGGAGGAGAGGGGGGCAAAATATCCTTGTGACAATGTGGCCGATCACTATATATGCTGCTGTGTTCGTGCTCCGGAGGTTTGGATGAAGAGGGACCAGATTTTACTAGCATATAGTAAAATGCCAACCGACATTTGATCGGCTAATGCTGGCAACACTCTTAGTCTGTCCCTGGTGTTCATACCTCTTTTTTCCCTTCTCTTCCTCCTTAATAACTTCACCATCTGTCTCTGAGACTGCAGAATCATTCAGTACCAGTTTCAGGAGAAACAAACCTTGTCCTGACTGTTTGCGTCGTGCCCATTAAGACCAGAGGCCCTCCGCTACAAGCCAGACATGCTGCATTGGCTGCCATCTTGGCTCAAGTCATGGCCACTCCACCTGGAGCCATTTTGGCTCCAGTTCCTGTAGTAAGACCAGAACATCTAAACATAAGCGCTCAAATCCAAAGGTCCAGGGTATTGCTACTCTGTGCTTTGCACCGATTGGCAGAGGGCTCCCTCATGGGGCAGTGACATCAGGCGATTGGAGGTGGAAAGCCGTCTTGGCTCCCGTCTCGGTGGTTAAACCTATGACCATTTTGGAACCTGTTTTGGAAACAACCAATGGTCATTCGGATTTCGCTGTTGAAGAGCACAAAACGCACAGTGATCGTTTACCCTTTAGATCCCCAATGTGTGTTTATTTGCATGTGTGTGGGTAAGAGCAGACTCATTTCAAAAATGAAAGACAGACTGAGGTTTTCTAGAAGGAAGACAAATAAACTAGTTTAGGGATGGTGAGGGAGAGTAAATGCGAGAAAAAGAGAGATCACTTAACTTCTAAGCAGATCGCCTGCCTGGGCCGCCGGGTGAAAAGCGTTGTTGCCATGGTGTCTCTGGTTACACATATCTGCGGACAGTGTGTAATCATCAGTGATATGCCAACACCTCTACCTTCCCTACCCCCTGCATCTCTTCCTCCTCCTCTCTCTATTCTTCTCTGAATGTAGTGTATATTCCTCTCTACCTTCCTTCCTAGATAGACAACATGAAATTAAAACTCTATTTGCCTTCTTAAAGTCCCCCTGTGATGAAAATGGTGAAATATGAATGAACAGAAAGTTCAAAAGAACAGCATTTATTTTAAAACAGAACAAAAATTTTTACTTCTTCCAAAAAAACAAAATAAAAATCCATATTGAACAAAATAAGCCATCTTGAATGTTGTATTGACCAACCTGCATTTAGCATCGAAACTATTTCAATAATTTAAAATTATCGTCATTTATGATCGCAATCATTTTATGATTCCCTTTAAATCTCTCCCCCTGTTTTCTCTTCTGTACATCTCTTATTGGCTCCTCCTCTTCCTCCCCCCTCTTTAGCAGGATCCTCAACATCAGAGAGGGGCTCATCTTCTCAACAGATACTTGATTACAATCATCAGATTGCTTTAGAAGTATCAAACACTCATCGGTACATAATACATTAGAGTAAACAGAGGGACAGAGACTTGAATGATAAAAGGCTCCTCTCAAACAGAGGGTTTGTGTTATTGTAATAGAACAATATCCTTCTATAATCGTCACAGATTCAAGCTCAGCTTGTGGTTTTGTGTTTGGGGCTTGTGTTGACACACTCGAGTGCTTATGTCAAGGGCTTTTAGGGCTGATGCCATAAATGAACATTTGTACGTTTAGCTCAATGACTTTCAAACTTTAGTTTTGCTGCTAACATTGTTTACATTGCTAAAATTAGCATTTAGCAGTTTGTAATCTCAGCCTCAGATGTTCCTTGACCGTCTGCTTTTATATTACAAGGAAAAGAGGCAAGAGATGTAATCCCCAAGATCTAATCTGATTGGCTGGCTGGCTGTATGAAACTTTCAGAGGTAAAAAAAAGAAAAATAACACAGGTTTGTCATTTTTACAAGGAACCTGGTTGCTATGTTTGTTAGCATTTAGCATCAAGTAAACTAGATTAGGCTGAGTCAAGTGTGTGGATTAATCAGGACTTTATTTTATTTTTAAAAATATTTATTTTTATTTTTTAATGCACAGAAATTCTCTTTCTGGCTCAGTGGGCGGTTCTTGGCTAGAACACGCTGAAAAGTGAAGCAGACTTTTGCCGGTAGCCAGAAGCCTGGCTACGTACAACTATCAGGTCTGTGACTGGAAAGGTTTTCTGGGTTTTTGTGGATTTTAGTGTCTCAACATTGTCTGAAACGATACCCCAAAAGGACTGTCTATAAACAGTTTAAAATTCTTCTCTGTAGACCAAAATGATCCAGTATTGCACTGTATTCAGTGAGTCATTGTACATTTACAAAGGATCTACTTCAGTTCTACTTCAAAATGAAAACATTTATAGCTTCTTGTAGTTCACTTGAGTAGGATTCAGGGATTTATGGAGCTTCCCAGAACAGACGTTGTGAATGAAAAATTGTCAGTGGCGCGTTAACTGGCTAAGTGCAATTTCTGGCGTGTTCTTCAGTAAAGCAAAAACACTGATAGTCCCTGATAGTGTTTGGAGAGGTCATTATGTATCAGCAGAAACCCGTACATAGTTTAATAAAGTGAATGAAATTAACTCATAACTTGGCAACTAACTGCCATGCTGCACAGAAGAATACACACTGAGTGGCTTGTGAACATTGGTTTCGTTTACGTCGTTTCGGTTGAACCTGTGTGTCGGCCTTCTATCTTAAAGCGGCATTTTTACTTGCCGTGCTCAGCCACCATGCTTCTCCGGCGGTGACAGAAATCCAATTTCAGCACGTCTCTAGGAAAGAATCCCTCCGGCTGACGAGAACGATCGGAATAGCTGGAGCGGTGGTCTCCATTTCCCCCTCGTCATCATCTTCCTCCTCCTCCTTTCTTGTCCCTCTCTTTCAGAGTTCACATTTTTCCAGAAAAGTATAGTTGCTGTACTTTTGTTTGGCTGCTTATGAGAGAAATACATTTTGAGGGGTTGAATAGTTTGTTCCTTTACATATTATCTTATTTCAGTACTGCATTCAATGTGAATGAGAAAATATTTAAGGTTTAGGTTCAGTCCAATTGTGAATTTTCATGATAATTCAGACAAAGCCAAATGATAATTGAATCAGATTAGGAATATAATCAGTGTTATTTTAGTACTTACACGGGGGACGGGGCTAATCCTAGCCACATAAAAAACAAACTTTTGACAAAATGTACTATTACTTGTCACAGAGACAGTTGTTTAGGGCAAAATCAAAGAAATTAAATGTTTGGTGCTTTATCGTGTCTTGTTAGGATACAGGGTTAAACTGACTGATCTGAATTCAGACCACTATTAATGTGAACGCCAATGAAGTAAGGATAGTCTTTTCAGCGATGTTGCCGCAGCACCTTGTGTTTTGCAGAAGGTCCCGAATCAACACGCATATTCGCTCACACCCTCTGATTAGTCACAGCAGCAGGGAAACGACACTGCCAGCCGTACGATTATTTATTTATCTATTTCCATAATTTTGCTACTCTGCTGGGGGAGTCTTCCACTTCCTCTGGTATTTCAGAAAGCCTCACAGTTCCTCTCCTCTCTTCAGTGCACAAAGAAATGCTGCACATTCGATACGCTTTGGATCTTAGAAATTTGATTCTGAGAGAGCGAAAGAGAGAGATGGGGGAGGGGGTAGATGGAGTGAATGGAAGAGAGAGAGAGTAAAAAAGATAAAAATGTAAATGTTCATCTTTAAGTCAGTTGATTTTTTTATGTTTGTGTGTGTGCTTGTGGTGGGGGTTGAGGATGGGGTGAGACTTTGCAGAAGAGATGCTGTCTGTCTGTCTCTCTCTCTCTCTCTCTCTGTGTGTGTGTGTGTGTGTGTGTCTTTCTCTCCCTTTGCGGTGCTCTGATGACAGAGGTGACTCATCAGGGGGCATACTGCTCACATCTACAGACAGAGAGAAAGAAGAAAGAAGGGATGGGGAGGGGAGAGAGAGAGAGAGAAATATGGGGATGATATAGAGAGAAGGCGAGAGAGTGATGAATTCAGAGCAGTCTTGCTTGACTGCTAGCGTTTATTGGCCCATGGAAGCTTCGGGAAAGATGCTAATGACACTTCTCCTGTGAATGAGAGACACCATGTGTGTGTGTGTGTGTGTGTGTGTGAGTGTGTCGGTCGTGATTGCAACCCAACCCCCTTGATTTTAAACACTTTACTCCTGTAAATACACTTATGATAAGGGAGCCAGGCTCAGGAGTAAATAGAACGCATATAACAAATCGGAAAGCATTCATTTACTTTTTTTTTCATTTGATAGATGGTTTTATACATGGGGACTTATATTGAATTCAAGGTATACATTTTAGCGGTTCTTGCACTGCCTGGGAATTGAACCCATGACCTTGGTCTTTCTATAGCATCATGTTCTACTGTTTTAGCTGAGGAAACGCAACCATTTGTCAGACTATGGCTCTGTCCAAAAATTAGTGAGATGCATTTTAAGGAGTCATAGGCATGCTTCCAACACAAACGCTGTTTTAAAGCTAGGCATATTATAATGAACTCATTCATTTTCAGCCTTATAGGGATGCCCACCTGGAGGGCAAAACAAGGTTTCCTCCGCTGCCCGGCAGTTATTTTTGCCAGGTTTGTAACTATTAACGTACGTAGACACTGATATTAAAACACCAAATTCATTATACTAATAATGCATATTATACACAGGCAAGCAGAACAACATTCAATTTAGCGTAGGCATTCAGTGCATTCATATTCTGAGCTCATCTGCTTGACTGTATATAGTATGCATCATCAATAAGATGTATATTGAATTTGATCTTTTAATATCAGTTAATTTAATAATATTATCTTTATATATTCATGGCTTGAAACAGAGTTTGATTGACAGTTCTATGGATGTTTTGGCCCCCACATCTATGTTCCAGTCACATGACTGAAAACTATGAATTACAAAGAGCTTAGTAAAAAATTACATCCAAGAGGGTGGACAAAGTAATAAAAATAAAAAAAGCAATAATTCATCTTTTTATAATGTCATGTAAATGCTTTAGGCAAACTGAAATAGTTACTGTCCAATTTTTTGGTATAAATTTTTTTTTATTGACTATTTGTGTGAATGTTTATACGTAAAGAGTTTTACAATATTAATTCTGTGGTCATACTATCAAAATTTTGTGGGCAAAAAAAGGTCTATCGTCCATTTTCATCAATAATAATAAGCTCACACAGAAATCACTTTCAAACCAAGCAATTTTCTGTTGGTCAAAGTGGGGGATACACTCGACCAACTTGAACACAAACAAAAAATTGTGTGGTGAAACTTTTCGTCCTACTTCCACCCGTATGGATTCCTACAGAAATATCTGCATTTAAGAGCCTGTATATGCCCCTCTTTAAAGGAATGGTTCAGCCAAAAAAGAAATTCTTGCCATGACTCATCATCATATTGTTACAAACCCGTATGACTTTATTACTTCCATGGAACACAAAAATATTCGTGTTGTTCTTCCTTCCAATATAGAAATGCTATGTTGACCAGTCAACATAAAAGTAGTTCATATGACTCAAACAGACCACTATTTTTCATTATTATATCTGAAAATTTTTCAGAAGTTCAAATGAGATTTGTGAGCTACTGCAAAAGAAATGAATAAAGATCGTGTGGCCAGTGATACAGTGTATGAATCGTACAGAACACCGACATGGTGCTTTTCTCCTATACTTCTCTTTTTATACTCCATGGATGAAAGACTTGAGGTGAACTGTTCCTTAACCCCAGCTCTCCATGATGGTATTTCATCAAAATGACATCATAACGTATGCATGCCGTTCTTAGTTCTGATTCGCCCTGATCATTCGCCTTCTAGTGAGCTCATTCACAATATGTTTCTAGTGCAAAACCCAATCCACATCCAGCCATCGTCTTGTTGAATATTCAGGCAGACGGTCAAGGAGAATAGATTTCTTCTCAATATACCGTTTGCAGACAAATACCTTTAGGACTTGTCTCCCATGGCAACAGTGGTATTATCTCCTGTGTATGTGCGTGTGTGTGTCTATTTGTGTGAAAAACGTCTTGGCTAGGCATTATACTCCGGCCAGGTCTTTAGAACTGCCACTCACCGTGTTCTTATTTTTCAGGCCAACTATACCTGCAACACCACTCGACGAGAAAACGTATGTGTGTATGTGGGTGGGTGATTCTTGATTATGCCAAGCTGAACACTGTATATCCTGTGCATCAGATGGAAAGCATGTGAGCGGTGTACATTAAGCGCCGTTTGGAAACGTCTGTATTTTGTCCACAGTTTGTATAGTGCGAATAGTCGCTGGCAGATTCACTATGAAGCGGTGTTACAGTAGCACGTGTGAGTGTGTGTGCCGTGATGCATGGCAGCAATGCTTATGCTCAGTCTAGCACGTCACATCAGCATCTGTGCAGCTGTACTGGTGACTGCTCCTCTGAGAGAGCACAGACAACAAATACACAACTCCGTTCTGATTTCTACAGCTTATCTACCACTTATTGGGCAGCAAATAAACTCAGTGTTAGGATGTACCCGGGGGCGTTTTCTCCGAGGAGGCAAACGACAGTACAACAATAGAACAAAGCGAATATTACGAAATATGAGCTCGAACAATGTCATATTTCAAAGTAGTAGCACCAAACTGAGACACTTGCAGATAAAGTTTCAGAGGGAGCGCCTTTTACCTCCCTTGAGCTGTGTTGCAGTCTCATTAAAGGCAGTTTCCCCAAAAATTACAATTCTGTCATCATTTATTCAACATCCTGTTGTTCCAAACCTGTATGACTTCTGTGGAACACAAAAGAAGATATTTTGAAAAATGTCTCAAGGCCTCGATCAAAGAGACGAACTGGTGTGACATAATTTCGAGCAAAATCAAGCCAAAAGACAGTTTGTTGTTCGTTTTGGGAGTTCAAAACTGCTTGCCAAAGCAAACTCTCCGGAAAAGTTTGCTCCGGCTGGTAAACAGCTTTAAACTACCATTGGTCCGTGGCGATTATGTAATAGGTAGGTGTGCTCTGAGGCTCCGCCTACTTTGACATGGACATTTTGTCCAGTTTTCTTTCTGTTCAGTCCGTCGAGTTCAGATGCGAGGTAAAACATGAACACACTGGAGAGCTGCTTTATAGTAAAAACAGTATATCACTGCAGAGGTATTTCGAAGTGAAGAATGAAAAAGAACTTTGCTGTGAGTAAATCCCATTTAGTGTTTTTTTTTTTTCATTTAATGAAACTCAATGGGGTTTAATGTTGTTTTTTTAGACCCCGTGGACTTTCATTGTATGGATAAAGGGTTAGGTTAGGGTCATGTCTTAATCTGTCTGTCCAAGTATACATTGTAAATACATACTTGAAATCACCTGTCTTTCCTAGCAAGTGCACAACTCTGAGGCCAGTTTTTATTCTTTTGTGGTTTATTAATCTGACAAAAATTGGACAGTAACTATTTCAGTTTGCCTAAAGCATTTACATGACATCATAAAAAGATGAATTATTGCTTTAGTCCAACGAAATCAAACTTTTAATGTGCATATAAATGCACTTATCGAGACCCTAAAACATGCTGTGAATACAAGGGGTGTAATGGCGGAATGCGTTTTAAAAGTCCTCCACATGCCATTGGGATGTGTATATGTTTAATTTAGAGGGATATAAATAATCATAATCGCACAGGAACAGTCTTTCCATCCTCTAAAGACAAACAGCTTCAGGGTTTCAGCGACAGAGAGAGAGAGAGAGAGAGAGAGAAAGAGAGATAAAAGGTCATTGAATGGCATTTCAGCATAGGGCTCAGCCAGAGCACTAGCACCTTAAGGCTCTCTGTTTTATCTGATGGAGATTAGCAGTGTGTGGGGTGTCCTTTTTCCTCAATCAGCATTTGTTAAAATGCTTAGAAGAAATTGTGTATTTGTGTCTAAAGCCCCTTTCACACAGCGCGTTGATCCTGGGAAATTGGCGTAAAATGTATAGAGTGCCTTATGTGTGAACGCAAACACGTCCCGGGATTGATGCCGGGATCGATGCCGGGATGGGGACCTAGTAACATTGCCGGGATCAATCCCGGAATGCGCCCTGTGTGAATAAAAGCCAGGACCAATCCCGTAGTGCTTTCACATATGCTGGATTTGCAGTGCGTAACTGATCCGCGGCTGTACCACAAACACATACTATTTTTATTTCAAATCCAGAAGTTATGCAGCAACTTTTATATATATAAAAAAAGGTTTTGTCAGCATTGCGATTCTCTTTGTACACATAGACAAACTTGAATGGACGTATGCACGTTTAAACACAATTTAAACAACATAGGCGATAGGCCTATAATTCCATGCATTACTTCTATATTAAGTTAAGCAAGTGGTCAAATATTTAACCATGTACTTATATTAAAATCACAAACATTTTAAATTAAAACTTAAAATTGACAAAAACAGCCGACTTTCATGCCTTTTCTTTTGCATTTAAATTTTAATACAATAAATCTTGCATGTCACAAAGAACTTGTTTTTCCACCTCCACGAATGAGACGAGTGTAGTTCATTATGTCCTTGTTTAAGTAAATTTTCGTTTTCCTTGCTTAAAACCCCGGTCTTAAAGTAAAAAGATGAAAAGTAGTATTTAATTAAATACATTTATGGTGAGATTACTACATTTGATTGAATTAAATGTATTTATGTTGAAATTACTACATTTTCAGTTCAATCTGTGTTCATTTAGACCACAAACCATGCGCTGTCACTTTAATTCAGCGTTTGCAGCACAGCAAAAATAGACTCGGTGTGTAAACGATCTCTAGCCTGGCAAGCCAGACCTACATCAAGATGTTAGGTCTGGGAACTCACAATTGGTATACCTCAATCCGAGGGGCGGGATAAACGGTTGTCTTTCAATATCCCTCGGCACGCAATAGGATAGCGCTACAACCAACCAGAGCAACGAATGGCTGTGGCTGAATGAGTCCCATGCGTTTTCCCACCAGCGGAGCTAGTTGATACCTATATTAAACTTTTGCCGTATCCCATCGTAAAAACTCTGAACACATCTTCCTTTTTTAAGAATGACTTAAGTGACGTTCTCTCTTAACTCCTCAAGAGTTGCGGCCAAAGCCGAATCGAAAGACTGCTGTTCGCCAGCAGCATCTTCTTTGTTTTCAAGTAACGTTAGTAGGGAAATCCCCTATGGAAATCACGGGGAACCGTCACAACTCTGCCGTCATTATGTTAAGCCCGCCCACCAACTCTATACACGATGTGATTGGCCTGACCAGAGTTTGGTTTTTCCAGCTCGAAAAGCCAACGGAGAGTTGCTAGACCACACTGGCTGCGAAATCATTTTTGCTGCCGCTAGGTTGCGTCTAGATTTCTAGGCTAAACGATCTCTGCACTGCTGTATACGCACTGCAACTGGAACGGATCGACGGACTGCATCCGCGTACAGTGTGAAAGCTCTAACCTGTTAACATGGGTACGGAAAAAAATACGCACCCCATACGCACTGCAAACGGAGTATGTGTGAAGCGGGCGTAAGTGTAAATGTTTTGTCACTGGTATCTGTGCATATGCTATAAAAAAGATTTGTCATTTTTGTGCCTCTAGTATCAAATAGAATTGAAGAAACAGTGATTGTTTTCAAACAGTTTTCCCAAATACTCCCCTTGCTCCCCATTGGTCAGTTAAACAGATAGCTCCGCCTCCCAACTCACCCCATTGGTTGAGCCAGTTTTGCTATGTTGGGCTGTCAGGCTCTTCAAACAAACAGAGACATCATTAAATTACCTCATGTCTTAAAGCACATAACATTACAATATCAATGCAATAATAACCATCGAATGCAATAATTGGACGAACATTTTTTTTGGTCCTGAGACTTTCACAGAAGATATATGTACATGTTTTAATATTTAGACCACTTCTATTATTGATTGCTATCTCTATTTCTACAAACTTGTAGGAAATTAGATATGTTAAATGGAGCTATGGAGTACTGCACCTTCATTTGTAGCTGAAAGCAGATTCGCCAAAATGTTTCGTAAATGAACACACAGAATATGTAAAACTTTGTGAATGACACAAAGTCTGTGGAAATCTGCAGTGCTTTTTGCAGAGTTCTGCGGGTGCAGGTTTGTGTGGACCTGCCAGTGACCACATTTAGTTGATAATGAGACATAGGGTATAAATAAAGACCTCATGCCTAGTTTAGTTCAGCTTTACACGCTTCTACTTGTTCTCTCCATGTCCACACACACACTTTCCTGTCATTAGTCTCTCTGTCCTAACATGCATGTTTGCATGGATGCATGCGAATGCACACGCACACATTCTGTCATCACTCCTAACACACACACACACACACACACACACGCACGCACGCACGCACACACATTCTCGTCTTTCTTCTACCCACGCAACAACACACACACTGTCCTGATGGTCCCCGAACACACACACACACCTTGGTTTGGATAAATAAAGGAAGACAAAGCATTTTTGAGAGCAGCTCAGTGCAGTATGGCAGTGCAATCAATATCGCTTCCACAGTAGCTAAAAAGCCCTCAGTTGTCTCCTTCTGTATTGGAGAATCAGCAGCCGTCATCAAAGACCGCCGCTTGTTCATTCCCTTTCTCTCTCTCTCTTGCTCTCTTCAGCATTCCTCTCTCTTGATTTCTTCTGCTCAGTCACTCTCTCAAGAAAACGGAAAAGTAAATAATTTTTCCTCAGAAGTCGTTTAAACTCTGCAGGCTGTTGTCGTGCCGTCTGTTTTCCTCTATGCTAACAGAGAAGAGTCAAAGTTGAGCTCTCCCACAGAGACGAGTCTCCGCTCAGAAATACACTTGAGTTGTTCTTCAATATTCCATTCAATATTATTCAATACTAGATTTGAAGTGACACATAATTCGATGAAAGAGCTCTGTGTATATCCACAAAGTCCCTTTAAGGCTAGTCAGTTCACTCAACGGCCATCTTGGTAAGCTATTTTCTGTGTAGGCATAGAAGTACAGCTCTTATCTACAAGATTATGCTTCAATAGTATGTCAAATCAGCAATACAATCGGATACATTTATCCACACCATTGTTGTCAGATTAAAAAAAAAGGTGAAAAACACAGCTTTTCTGTGTTATTTGAGTTGTTCGCTTTTGATTAGCTTGGCATTCATGTAGCTTCTTTAGCTCAAATCACACTATAAAGCTGTATGTTTCAGGCTGATTCAGTTAATTGGCATTACTAAAAAGATTTTCTTTAAAAAAAGAATGGGTTCTTTTAATTTTTTATGGGTGTTATGGTTTTTCATCGCCTATCAGTGTAAACACACACTCCTTAAAGGGATAGTTCATTCGCAAATGAAAATTCTGTCATTATCAAGCATGTTTGAGCTTCAATTTAACATATTTGACGGGCTTTGTGCTTGATCAATATTTATATAAAAACCTAAATTAAACCAGTTTATAATATAAAGTGATCACGCGACTTCGATTAAACGCCTCGATTCATATGGATTTTTTGGTTACACTTTTTTTTACGGTGTCAGTATTACAGTGTAATTATACATTTAAGTACTGAGTAATAATAATTAACTACATGTAAATACCATAGGGTTAGGATGCGGGTTTGGTTTAGGGTTAATTGAATGTAATTATGCTAATTATTAGTTATTAATACAGTAATTACATGTAACACATGTAACAATGCTGTAAAATAAAGTGTTACCGATTTTTTTGAAACTTTTTGAAGTTTTGGTGTACTTTCAATGGAGAGACCGAAAATCTTTCAGGTTTCATTAAAAATGTCTTCATTTGTGTTGATGAATGAATGTTCTCTGTGTTTGGAAAGACATGAGGGTGAGTAAATGATGACAGAAATGACCTTTTTGGGTGAACCGACCCTATAAATCATAACTATTGACTATCATAAGAAAAAATATCTGAGCTACCAGCCCGTTCTAATCCTTTGGCGTCATACATGTGACGCTTTGTACATTTCGTTGAAATCTTACGGACATGGCATCCTTTAGCATCAATATGAGACGCAGAACCCAAGGCGTCATACAGGTGACGCTCGTCTAAATCCAACGCACATGGCATCGTTTAGCGTGAATATGAGACGCAGATCCCAAGCCGTCATAACCGTACCCTACCCCAGACCTAAACCTACCCATAACAGTGCGTGTTATATTGACGCTAAAGGATGCCATGTGCGTAGGATTTCGACGAAATGTCATATGGCGTCACCTATATGACGCCAAAGGATGAGAATGCGTTGGAGCTACTCACGACCTCATTGTGCACACAGATGTCCGAACGCTGACCTGTGCGTGTGGGTTAGGAATTTTCTTCCTTGCATACGGTAATCGGTAGAATCACACTCAGCAGTTAATCATGCAAACATCATTAATAGAGACGGCTTTTCCTGTGAGGTATTGATCTGTGCCGTCCGGATAATGAAAAACAGCAAGCGTGTGCTGATCATGCTAATCTGAGCAGTAGACCACAGCCCATAACCCCCACCCCTAGATTAAAAGCCAGTCAATCTGCTGGAGTCAGTGTTGAGAGGTCACCAGTAACCAAAGTTCACCAAAAAAATGTCATCCTCGTTTACTAACCCTTATGTCATTCAAAATCTATGATTTTTTTCCATTGAAGCAGTGACTTTCAAGCTAAGAAAACAAGAAAAGCATAATAAAAGTAATACATTTGAAGGCTTCTGAAGTCATACGACGGCTTTATGTGAGGAACATGCCGAAACATTTCCTCTTTGACGTCGCTCTCATAAGTCATGCTGCATTCACTTGACACGCTAGAACCAATTGCATAAGACCAATTGCATCAAATTGAGTCAGTCATTGTTTTGAAATGAGAGCTTAAACTTTTCCTTTTGTGTTCCAGAGAAGATAGAAAGTCATGATGGTTTTGGAATGACATGAGTAAATGATGAATTTTTTTTCATTTTCGGGGTGAACAATCGCTTTTAAGACATTATACTCTTAAAAATAAAGGTTCCAAAAGAGGATTTTAGCAGCAATGCGTTAGAAGAATAATTTTTGGTTTCACCGTAAAAAGTGTTCAGTTGACTTAACTAAAAAAAGTGCCTTCAAATTATTAAGTAAATAAGCTTCATGCGTAATTGAAAAAAATAAGTTAATTCAAGTTCACATAACTTCATTTGTTCAATTATGCAAAAATTCAGTTCCTCACTTTTTTTAAGTTAAGTCAACTGATCACTTTTTACAGTGTTCCCAAAGAACCTTTCAGTAAACATTTCTCAAAATAACCTTTTTTTTAAGTGTGAAGAACATTTTAATAATCTTTCGATTATTTATATCTTTCGAACATTTTAAAAATCATAATCTAAAGAACCCTTTTCCTTTTGTGGAATGGAAAAGTTGGATGTTAAAGGTTCTTAATGGAACCATAGATGCCAATAAATAACCTTTATTTTTAAGAGTGTAGGCACCTGAATCTGTGCCTTGTAATGTTAAAGAGTAACAGTTGAGAGGAGGAAAATGATTCACTCCAGTATTTTGTACATGGTTAAAAGGAAAACAGTGATTTATTGTGGGATGATCCATTTAGTGATTCTGTCTGTAAAATGAATCCTCATTCGATGTTAGTGAAAGTACGTCTGTACGCGTGGCTGCTTACATTTGAATACACTGTTTTCACGCATAAAAACTCCACATTTTCATTTTTCAAATGATTCAAAATTACAACACCCCGTCCAAAGGTGTCATATTTGCATTGCATGAAACGCCCGTCCCCACCGCTGTCCCTGAGGACTCAAACGGCTGCGTCCAAACCAGACAGAGACTGCTTCGTGTCCACCGGCCAATCGGATGCCCCGGTGGAAAGCGTCACCATGACAACGATGGCTGCCCATCCCAGATGGGCTCCATGTTGCAGACACAAAAAGAAAGAGAGGAAGAAAAAACAAGAAGAGAAAGGGAGAGGGACCAGCTACTGACTTTTGTTTGTTTAATCAAACAAATTGCATGAAAAGACTGAAACATGGAAACTGAATGAAAGGAAAGTTGTCCTCTTTAGCGTGTCTGTATTTAGAATTAATAATAACACATAACAATAAGATCTCATTTGTATTAACTAACATTAACAATGAGCAATATATTTTACAGTATTTACATTTACAGTATTTATTCATCTTTGTTGATGTTAGTTAATAAAAATACAGTTGTTCATTGATTGTCCATGTTAGTTCACAGTCCATTAACTAATGTTAACAAATACAACTTTTGATTGTAATAATGAATTAGTAAATGTTGAAATTAACATTAACTAAGATTAGTAAATGCTGTGGAAGTATCTTACTTCTGTATTTAGTTCATGTGAACTAATGAAACCTTATTGTAAAGTGTTCCCGAATGAATTAGTGTGTTTGCATTGATTGACTCAGTTCTTGACTGTTTGCATGAGGCAATTTAAGATCACAATTTTCCAAATTAAAAACCTTTAGATTATATTTTAAAGAGAAAATTTAGTAGCATTACATCTTGCTAGCACATCAAATACATTTATTCTCTTGGAAGAACCTTTACTCACAGAAACGGTTACACTCCCGTTCAAAAGCTAAGTACGTTTTTTTGTGTGTTTTTGAAAGAAATCTCTTTTAAGGCTGCATTTATTTGATAAAAAATGCAGTTAAAACAGCCATAAGGTGAAATATTATTACAATTCAAGATAAGTATTATCTATTTTTAATATACTTTAAAATTGTATTTATTCCAGTGATGCAAAGCTGAATTTTCAGCATCATTAATCTTCAGTGTCCCATGATCCTTCAGAAATTCTATATTCTAATATGCTGATTTGCTGCTCAAGAAACATTTCTTATTATTATAAAAAAAATTTTTTTTTTTTTTAAATTTTATTTGTAGTGCACTTTTCATTTGCGAACAAATCTCAGAGTGCTACAGCAAACATAAAAAACGGGCACGAATAAGAGAACATAAAACAGTTAAGTTACATTAATTGTAGCTTTTTTTAAATAAAAAAGTTTTTAGGCCTTTTTTAAAATGGTGAAACAGTTCTGTTGCTTCATTTTTTGTGGATTTTTTCATGATAAATCCCCCCCTGGAATCTTTAAGCAATAGAAAGAAGTCTTTTGTAACATTAATAATGTCTTTATGGTCACTTACTAGTGTTTTTGCACAGCTGGAACGAAATATTGACCAATCAGCACGCAGCACCAAGAACAGAATCTGACTGTGTAGAAACTCCAGGAAGACAACGAGGCCTATAAAAACATATCCATTCCTGTGGCTTTTCATGTAAATCAGACCGGGAGATTGTGAAAGTGAGAAATTAACATATTATTCATCAAATCCAGTGGCTGACTCTTATTAGCTATGAATCTAGTTAACGGTTACGATCTAATGGTGTGTGCACAATATGGCATTTGCTGGTGCTGTTGTGCAGGTAGGAAACCTGGCTGATGTAACACGGCTGAAACACAGACAGACGGAATAAAGCACAACACAGAATCAGCTTCATTTACCTCAAACCACCTCGTGCTCTCTTTCTTTCCCTCTCCCTCTCTCTCTCTCTGTCCGTCTTAATCTCAGAGGCGTGATGTGCTGTCTATTACAGAGGCTCAGTGCCTGGTTAGTATTCTGAGTACAATATCAACATTCAGATTGAAGTTTGTGTGTGTGTGAGAGAGAGAGAGACCCCATACTCTAAAAGCGAATGACAACACTATACTAGACGCCGATTTGCAGCGACGAAGCGTCTGGAAGTCATTGGGTTGCAGTGAAGGCTGGCGATTTGAGGTGACACGAGCAACAGCAACCGTTGGCGAAGTGAGCAGAGTTCAACTTTATGCTAACGCGCAACGACTATTAAACTTCGATTTATTTGTATATCACTCTTCACAATATATGTTGTTCTAAAGCACATTTGCAATGAATAGTGCCTTATAAACCCCTATAGTAAGCTAGCCTAAGGCAAGGAAAAACGAAGATGTTTAAGTACATGCGGAAGCCCATTTCCTCGGGGTGGCACATATTTAAACATGCATACATAGATGTTAAGTTCAACAGATGTAATCCAGCCACATAGTATTAATTATATAGACTAATTTGTTGTTTAATTAAATATGATTCTAATGACTAATAATGAGTGTGCAGACAGTGCAGCTCGTGTGATCCGCTTCATGAGCTTCACGCAGGACATTTCAGTGCAACAGAATGCAACATTTTTTAAACTCTGACAAAAGCCGCACTCATGGTGCAAGATGCTGAAAAATCAGTAAGACGGAACTGCTAATAACTTCTTCAGCTGAACAATGACACTTTTCTTTTAGAGCTGCTGTCCAGCTGAAATGAACTGTTTGCATCATTGAATCATTTTCCTGTTATCACTGTAAAGCTGCTTTGAAACAATCTAAAGCGCTGTTATAAATAAAGGTAACTTGACTTGAACTATACTCATCTTATAAAACATTGAGAATAACACAATTGAAACAGTAATTATGGTAGAATGACCACTTATAGTAATTGATTATAAGTATGTAAATTTTTATTTATGGTTATTTATTTTAACCCTTAAATGCATGAATGTCTCGCCAATCATTATTACATATTCGGGTCTTTAGCGACCCGGATCAATTTCTAACACGGATGGATCTCTACCTGTCGAGATAATATAAAACTCTCCTGATATTAGAGTAACAATTACAGAAGAATACAATAGAGCATATTTGATTACCGTTTGGAGCTTGGAAGGGTTCAGTTTGAGCAGATGTTTTATACCATCATCACTGTCCTCGTCAGAGCTCATTCAGCATCTGGCTCATATTCGCCATCTCAAACATATTCTCAAAACTATCATTTTCAACATCTTCAAAATCAATATTTTGATCCCAGACAGCTTCTTCACCAGGTCCACCATCAAGTGACAGTGACAGTGACAGTAATATTTGATTGCATCCAGTACTTGCTCTGCAGTAAATCTCTGAGTCATTACAAGTTTTGCTGATGATACTTCCTATTCTTTTGTTTTCTGCCTGCGGTAACTATGAGTGAAACCTCACTTCATCAATGTGTTTCAGACATTGCCAGCTTGTGGAGTTATTTTGAACTTCCTATTTATCAAAGAATCCAATAAAAGTAAACAAATGTATCATGGTTTCAAGAAACATAAGCAGCACAACTGCTTTCAACATTGATAATAATAAGAACTATTTCTTGAGCTTCAAATCATCATATTAGAATGATTTTTGAAGGATCATGTGAGACTGGAGTAATGATGCTGAAAATTCAGCTTTACATACTTAATAAATTACATTTTACAATATATTCAAATTGTAAAAATATTTCACAATATTACTGTTTTTACAGTATTTTTGATCTAATTTATCATTTACAATCATGCTTGCGACTAGTTATTTCCAGAACTACTGTTGCACTCTATACTGAAGGCATTCAACTCTTGGTTATAGCATGAGCATTCTAGCCGTTTGCTGTTCGCTTAGACGCAGTGTAAGCGAGAGAGATGGCGATAT
Organism: Tiaroga cobitis; assembly: GCA_030578255.1. Lineage (NCBI taxonomy): Eukaryota > Metazoa > Chordata > Actinopteri > Cypriniformes > Leuciscidae > Tiaroga > Tiaroga cobitis. The sequence continues at coordinate 48,147,762 of CM060591.1, forward strand.
TATTCAACATATCAATTCCCCTCCATCCATTCAGAGAAAAAAAGATCCCCCTCTTTCTCTATCGATGCTTATCCTGGTAAATGAGCTCAAGAAAAACTGTTATCTCTCTCACACACACACATGCCTTCTTACTCTCCTCTATTCTAATAACCCCATTTTGAATAACAGGAGGAGGAATTTATCCACCCCTCTGCAGTTGCGTGTATGTGGCTAATGTGTTAAGAGTGTTGCTGCGTATTAATTGTGATTATTCCAAAACCTCCATCACTGGTGTTCCTCATTTCTAGTCAGGTGTGTTTCATTACTGAGGGTAATAATCACATGCCTGAACAATAAAATGAGAGAAAGTGAACATCAGTGTGTTTTCAAGTGCGGTCATTAGTTCTGATTAAACCTGAAAGCTGCATATTTGTATTGAGCTGATGGTGTTTATTGGCTTTGTGTGTCAGAAATTGTAATGCCAGTGTGGTTTAATGCTTCATCCAAACACAAACACCTCCCCAGGAGAGAATCGATAATGTTTGAGCAGGGGATGTGTTTGTGTATTTATGAGTGCGTTTATAGGTATGTGTGTGTGTATGTGTCTCTGGGATGTGTGTTTGTGTGCATGCTCAGTGACGCTGTGTTTGTTTTAAGCATGTTTTTGCACGTTTGTGTATGTGTTTATGTGTGTATCTGTGTGTGTTTATGGAGCTGCTGTGCATGAATATAAATGGTGAGTGAGCCAGGAAGAATCTGAAGGAGGGGATGTGAGAACCTGTCTGCTGTTGTTCCCATAGCAACCCAGCCAGAGAGAGAGAGAGAGAGAGAGAGAGAGAGAGAGAGAGAGAGAGAGAGAGAGAGAGAGAGAGAGAGAGAGAGAGAGAGAGAGATGGGGGGAGAGAAAGAGATTAACAGAATGAAAATGATTTCTCTTGCACACTATCCGCCTAACTTAAACTGTTATATGCATTTTTATTAACGACATGAAATGTTTAATCTGATTCTAGAGGCTCCAGTTTGGATACATTCTAAAATAGTGAGAAGGGTAGAGTTCCCTAGTGAAAAAACCTATACCAAAATGTATTTAAAATACATGTATTTCATACTAAGTATATACAAATCCAATAAAATATTTACTGACATATCGCTTGAGACTTACTGATATAAATATAATTAAACTTTATTTGTAGTGTTTCTTTATTGTACAATGCACATTTCTTAATAAGCCTAAAACGTGTTTAATATCACTATTAGTAAGGTCTTTAAATGCAAGATATTTTAAGTGTACCTAAAGTAAACTTGCAATAGTTCCATTTTAGCACAATCAAATATACTTAATATATCTTTAGTTGGACCTCAGCACCTTTTCTGGATAACTAACGTAGGGCTACATTAAGTACAAAATTAGATCCAATTTAGCAGACTTTAAGTATATCAGTATACCGAAAGTACATTACTGGGTATTTATATATAGTACATAATATGTAAATGTATTTGTAGTATACTTAGCATAAAATAAATGTGTTTCAAATACATTTTAGTATTATTTTTCACTAGGGTTATTTATAGTATGGACTTTTTTGTGGAGAAATCATGGCTGTGTCTAAAACAGAACCCATTATTTTTATACGATTAACGGCATTTTTTTGGTATAAAATAAATAGCGTAGGTTGTGCATACACTGTCTGCATTGTTTTACCACCTGATTCATGAATGATATTAGAAAAATCAACAGCCCGAGCAGATAAAAAAAAATGGAAAAGTTCTGATAACAATTTTAACAGTGCAACTGAGCATCTTGTGGGACGCAAAATTAATGATTTAAATAAATAAACTCAATACACATGGTGCAATATCAGTGCCGACAATGCCTGGTTAAACTGGACTGTGGGTGTTTAGTGAACAAGTAAATCTGGTTATAAAAACTATACAGTGTATATATATATATATAATACACACACATATATATAAAGTGAATTAAATAAAAATGAATAATTTACGTATTTGGACGCTGTATTTATCCTTTAGACACAGGATTGTGGGATATCATAGCAGCAAAGGATGCATATATTGTAAATGCCTATACTTCCAAATACTGGCAAAGAATGCAGCATTGTTCAGGTTTCAGAAGCAGCCCATATTTACTGAACACCTATGATTATAAACTGATGGTGACTAGACTCTGAGCCACTGATTCATTTGTCCAGTTTTACAGGGTCATTGGTTCTGTGTAGCTCCCACTGTGGGGATTGTGGCCCATGCCGTGTACACACATGGTGACGCCATCTGATTTGATGACAGACTCGCGTGATCGGTGCTCGCAGCTGCTGCTGATTTAACACTGAGGTGTGTTGAAGCTGTCAGAGCACACACACACACACACACCTGCAGTGTAGTATAGTGGGGGATAGTATGTGTGTTTTCAAGGGATGATGAAGGATTACAGCCACACACACACTGTCCCTCCAGCTGCGCAACTGTGACAACACACACATTCACCACACAAATAAGATCACACGACAGCATGTCAGGTTTACTAAAAAAAAAAAAAAAAGCTGCTTAGTATAAACAGAATAAAATCAGAAGCAAACCTGAATCTCAAATGTTGTGTCTTTATGTTAGTATGCTTCAAAGACAGACAGCTTTTACCTTTCCATCAATCCCACTTCATCACTGTCAAACACTTAAAGGGTAACGGTTACGCTGCATAAAGGGAACGAAGATGACGGTTCAAACAGTATTTAATAATATCCACAGGGTAAATTCCACACAAAGAACAGCAAGTAAACAAGACCGGACGAGGATGAACTCTTCACAGGACTTAAATACACAGACAAAATGAGGTGATTAACCATGATACAGCTGACAGTGATGACAAATCAAATTAGAAACCATGACGACAAACTAGTGGCGGGAAAAGATCCAACTTTTTTGGACAACGACTCCAAACAGGTTGATATTGTGACACAAAGGGCTTTTCGAACACCTAAAACTGCTATTTGTGAATCAGAATTTATTTAAATTATTATTTAATGTAGAATTATCACAAGACCCCGTTAAGCTAAACTAAACTTTAAACAAGCATTTAATCGGTGATCAGCGGTGTTCTGAAATGAGGAGGCAAAGACATCCATTTTTTTTAAATGTTTTTTTTTAAATAAATGTACATTTTCAAATAAAAATTCATGTCCCCGTTACACTTAATATTGTCACATTTTCCTGGTTAAAGAAACATTACATAAAAAGTAACCAAATTCAATTCTATTTTGTATTTTTACATTAACAACGTTGTTTATGTTCTATTTATTAAACCAAGTAGGCTAAAAATTGCATCAAGTGAGTTTTTTTAAAAACATTTTTAAAAGTATTGCAAAATAGTCATGTAAAAAGTAAATAAAAGGCAGTTATAATTAAAACCACATATTTTATTTTTAAACAGATCATTTTAATAGTCAACTTATTTTCAGATCATCAGTCATGCCCGATAAACACTGTTCAGACATGAAGATGTACCTTTAATTTCCCCAAGCATATTGCTCACTAAAAAACCCACAGTCATCATCTTTTCAGGCTATTTCAAGTTTGATTTTGACGTAATAAGAGCAGTAATATCTAAGAGGGTGAGCTGTTTACTTTTTAATTAGTCTTCCTATTAACGCCATCATTTTGTTAATTCACTGATTCGCGAACACACACAAAAACAAGAAGAGGGATATATCGCACAAACTAATAAAATCCAATCATAACCAATCATATTTATTCATAGCGCGATGGAGGCATTGCCTCCACTCAGGACTTTTCCCCATTTATTTTGAATTAGCCCCCACCAAACCCAGCGCACGCTTTAGGGGGTCTGTTCAAACTCAATGGGCTCAGGGGAGACAAGAGTGACACGGCATCTGCTATGCTGGTGTCCCTGTTGGACAGTGTTAAAGCAGCCTTAAGTAGGAATTCCGTTTTTGTCAAACAGCGACCCCTAGAGTCACTGTGGAGTACTTGTACTGTCGTGAATAGCACTCACGCAGAGATGGCTCGCACTCACGGCCGGATCCCCTCCCCCTGTACACCGGTACCTGTTCAGTAGGATGGACACTGTAACGAGTGGAAATAAGGTATGGCCCCTTTAAGAGCTGCGCGTGCCCAACACCACATGTATACGGGGCCGGGTTATTTCTTTTTGATGCTCATTTTATCAGAATTTTATCCGATCTGTTTTTTGCCGTAAAGCAATTCCTTACCTCGCGAGACCTGATATCACACGATACTTCATAACACTGAGGCCGGCGGCCCGCCGGCCCAAAGTTGCAAGGGTGGTTTTGCGGCTCACAGGCACCAAGGGGGGTGCGAGACGACCACCATTCAACACGAAATCAGTAATATAAACATTACAATGACTCCTGTTCGGTTACGGTAAAAAAAGTTACTTAGTTCACCTTTAATTAGGAAAAACTAATGATTTATACCAGAGACTGTTTATACACATTTAATGTCATATTTTGTGATATTTGCATTGTTTTATTTTTGTAATATGGGTAGTAATATACGGAGGAAACGCCCCTGATATATATATATATATATATATATATATATATATATATATATATATATATATATGCCCTCCCAAAAAATTGGATTATTTAAAGCTACACTGTGTGATTTTTACCTCCATCTAGCGGTGAAAAGGTATATGACCATCCAGTGAATATTAGTTTCTGTTCCTCTCTATTCCGATTTCGTTTTAACTCCTACGGTGGCCAATGTAGTCCAAGATTAACATGGCTTCCAGTTCGACCTCGTCCATGAGTGTTCCTTAAACCTGTTAAAAACCGACGCCCCCGGTACCGGGGGCAACATCTTGTTATGATGTTCGTACGTTATTTTAATAAGCTTCCATATAAGGCATCACCCAATACATGGTATCATTTGAAAGCTTAGAATCTAGTCGTTACAAAGAATCCCATCACTTTCGTTTTTATGATACATATCAAATGAAATATTAGCTTAAAAGTTGTTGAAACCGAAGTGCCCCTCCGCGGGACACCCCCCCCCCCCCCCCCCCCCCCCCCCCCCCCCCCTCCGCGAAAAAAAATTCATAATCATATTACTAAGCAACCACTGAATGGAACAACACAAAATAGGTATCATTTTAAAGCTTAGAATCTCAGCTTTTTAATGCATATAATCACTTTGATTTTCACTGAACGAGAGCTGACTAGTCACTCTAAATCTGATGAGTGTTGACCAGACGCAAAATCCAGACGCACGTGGCTAAGCAAGGTAGCTTAGACTTGGCCTTTTTACTCGTATCTTCATGTAACATACATCAATCATGAAATATTACACATCGATATTTACAGCAGGAGCTCACGATTACAAAGAGCCCAAACTTAATATATTCCATCAATCAGATCTAAAGATATTCCTCATGGCGTTCTAACACAAATAAATACCAGAGACGCAGCTAGACAAGTATATACTCAATGCACTAGCGTTTGGTTTTCACGTATAACTTCATGAAGCATGCCTAGATCGTAGAAAATTGCATATCTTTATTTTCAGCAGACTCTCACGATTAAAAAGAGCCCAAACACAACATAATCCATCACTTAGATCTAAAGATATTCCTAATGGAGTTGTGACACTCGAACCTCCACAGGCGCACATAGAGCCTTGTATGTAGATGGAGCATTGATGTCGCGTTTTTTAACTCAACGAATCATGCAGAAATTGTGGGAAATGGCACATCATTATTTACAGCAGATTTTTAAGAATATAAAGAGCCCAAACTCACCATAATCCATCACTCAGATCTAAAGATATTCCTCGTGGGCTTCTAAAACGAAGTTGCATCTAGGCGCACCAATGAAGTAGCAGTAGCAGCGATGCTATGGTATTTTGATGTGACGTTGCAGCTCATAACTCCACGAAACATGCATGGATTGTGAAAAATTGAACACCTTTATTGACAGCAGATTCTCACGATTACAAAGAGCCCAAACACAATATAATCCATCGCGTTGATCACGAGATATTCCTCATGAAGTGATGCATACTTGGCTGGTTTTGGTGCAATGTGTTTTAAAATGTTCCCGGAGCCATCCGTGCTCGTTCTCAAACGTGGAATAACACAAAATAGGTATCATTTTAAAGCTTAGAATCTCAGCTTTTTAATGCATCTAATCACTTTGATTTTCACTGAACGAGAGCTGACTACTCCCTCTAACTCTGGTGCCCCCGCCCGCGGGGGCAACCTGGCTGTGAAAATGTACATTATCATATTTTTCAAAAAATAATGCCTTGATTAACACAAAATTGGTGTCATTTGAAAAATTAGAGTCTGAACTTTGCAGTGAATGTAGCCAATTTGATAAACTCCTAAGTAGTGCTGAGTTATTTGCTGATAAATAAATAAATAAAAATTTCATAATCTATAAAATACTTTTTTTACTATGTCAAAAACATCATACAGCTCATGAAACATTCACAGATCGTTGAAAATGGCAATTAATTTTTTACAGCATATTATTACAATTAAAATGAGCCCAAAATTAACATAATATATTGCTTTTATGATAAGAAATTCTTCATGAAGAACCAATTTAAAAAATGCCCCATTAGGGGGCGTCAAGGGCTGAACAAAAATGCTATATTGGTTCCACCTGCTGTAACTTTTGATTACTTCATCAAATCACCACAAAATTTTATCCAGCTACAGGTCACATTTAGAGGTACTTCACTAAAAAAGAATTTTCCTTCTACCTGTTTTCCTTCCTGAGTTATTCCATGACAAATAAGAAAGATATGCAAAATCATAATAAAAATTATATATATATTCTGTATTTTATCAGCAGTTTCTCAGCAGGAGAATGTCCAAATGTAATATAATTTATATTTTTAAAAAATTTGAAAAGTGTTCTTTCAAACGATACCTACCTTTTGACTCTCCTTACTATAGTTTTGAAGTTATGAGTCTTTACTTTTGTGTGTGTCACTCAGAAAAAAAAACTCTAAAAACTCTAAAAAGTCCCTCAGTCCTTAACAGTTCCAAATAGTTCCAAATTACTATTATAATTTGCAGTAATTCAATTAGTCAGGTAACATATAGGTTATGACATCTATGTAAAATGAATAATAGTTTTATGTTTTCGTAATTTTTTTACCATTTCATTGCTAACATCAGTTATCAGGTTCCCAGACGAAGGCAAGCTAATCTTAGTAAAGTAACTTTTATTTTTTAACTTTTAACTCTTTTTCGCTTCCTTGGCGACTCTGATACGTATCCTCGAGAATAAGAGTGATCCTCCATCAGCAACAGACTTTCAAAAGGCTTTCAGGTTTTTATATATCAGTCTCAAGCAATCCCCCTCTTCACATTCGACACGGTGCCATCGAGTGTTAAAACGCGAAAGGCGAAGCTTGAATTAACGGGTATGTCCCTCTTTGGCTAATATACTTTCAAGATGGAGGGGCAACATGGCGACCGACATTAGAACCCCTTACCCGTATTTATTTTCAATGGCATATTATACACTCACGAGAATTTATTACCTGAACGAAGTAAATATACATTAATGAGCACATATATTTTTGAAAGAACTAAGTGTTTTTAGCTAAGAATAAACTAAAAAAGTTACACAGTGTAGCTTTAATGAAATATATGTAGAACTATTGTATTAATTGCAGCCAGATGTGGGATCTAAGGTCTTCTGAATGGTTTCTAGGTTGTTGGTTACTGCTCCAAGTCAAAAGAGCCCACAAGCTTCTGTGCTATACCTATATATGACTCTGTTTCCTCCTTCAATGTAGATCTATGGGATTTTTTTTGCCTATTTTATCATCAGTTAATTCATGTTCATTTAGTCATAGCACACCTCTCCTCAACAAGCCGGATGGTGAAACAATCAACAGTGCTGGATGAGTTACGTGTAAAATTTTAATACATACGATCGGGGCTTTGTTCAAATGGCAGGGTAATATGGTGAGCAGTGTGTGTGTGTGTGTGTTTGAGGGGAGGTGTCACATCGCATACCACACAAATGAACTCTCTCGCTCCCTCTAACACACATATATACTTTGGCAACCAGTCAGGCAAGTTTACAGAGAGACTGTCCAGCAGCTTCTAGTGTGAAGAGGCAAAATTATTTCCTGTCCGTCTCTGGGCTAGACTCGCTTAAGCGCTGTGTCTGTGTTACAGCCCTCAAGCCACACACACAGAGTATCTTGTGTGCACACCTCCGCAAGACACTAACACACACAAAACAAACACCCACACACTTGAAAACGCACACAATTCATCAAACTCCCACATTACCCTCCTTCTGCACTCTCCATTCATCCTGCCAACTTGGCTGCTTTCCTCCCTTCTCTCGCTCTCTCTTTCCCTTTCCCTCCCCTCTCCGCTTGCTTTCCTCTCCTCCACCACTCCTTCCTTGTGCAACACCTTGTCAACAGTCTTCCTCTTTTGTGATCACTTACTCTCGCTGAGCACATCTGTACTTCATATGCTGAATGAGCTCTTACTCAGAGAGCGCTTTCTGCTGATACGACCTGTTTATTCTTTTTCACATGAGTGGAGAGATTGTTTGTAATATGGTTGTTAACAAGTGGGTTCTGTTTTACAGCCTCGGTCTCTCTCGCTTTATCTCTGTCTTCCTCTGTTTGGCTGTCTTGAGTATGTCTTTCATTTTCTGTTGCCCTAAAGTTGGGCGAATCGCACGAAAGCTGTCAAGAACATGTCCGGCCACATTTTGCCAAAAAAAACAAAAACAAAAAAAGAAATTGTTCAGTGGAAATAAAGAGAGTTTTTTGCACTGCAACATTATTTTCATGAGAATTAATAATTTCCCCACAAAATGCTTATTATTACCTTGATGCCCAAAAAGAAATCCATAACATTTTGAAGAAAAAATAATGACAATAAAATAAATTATTTGTACAATATGGTAGTATTTGTTGTATTAACTTTTTACCAAACACATAAAAAAAAACTGTATTACAGTAATTAGAAACACCATTGAGAATAATGGAAATTACAAAATAATATACTTAAATAATAATAAATATATAAATACATAACCAGTAAAACGAGTTGTGGTCTATTTTGATTAAATATTGTGAATAAAATAATTAAAATACTGCATTACAGTAATGAAAAATACAATTGAGAATAATGGAAATAACATGAAAATAAATGAAAATCCCAATTGAAAATTATGGAAATTATAACATACTAAATAAATAAATAAATAATTCACCAGTAAAAAAGATTTATTTGATTAAAGACTATGAAGATCTTTTTCTTTCCTTTGTAATGACATGCATGGCTGAATAGTTCACAAGTAAGGAAGGAAATATGGTCAAATTTGATTTCATGTTGGCTTGAGTATTCATGAATCTTTCACAAAGCAAAAATAATCTCAATGGCAAAATATTTTCAAAACATATTTTCTTTTGATTTTGGGGTGAATTTTGACTGTTACATGTTTCTAATTGGTTTTGCGAGATTCACCCAGTTGCGTGATCTGGAAAGCATAGTTGTGAATGACAGTCATCCTATAGCGCTGAGAGAAAGCAAAAAAAGCGACAGACAGACAGACAGAGCAGCTGCACACAGGGGGCCAGTATCAGGCTTCAGACCACTGGGTCTCAACACACTCACACACATTCACACATGTCCTTCCCATATAAATACATGCTTGAGTAAACTGTGCAACACACATAAACAGTGTTCCTCCTGACGCCTCCCTCATACTGTCTCTCTCCATATCCATTACTCACTCGGTCCCTGAAACTCCCCTCATCTCTCTTGATTTCTCTCTCATTCACAGCTCTCCAGGTTTCCCCATCCCCCATTTGCATAGTGCTATTTAGGATAGACCGGAGAAGCCTGGACTGGAGCAAAACAGTCTGACTTATTGTTTGAACTGTCTATGATATGTATAGACTAAAGCCCTTATTTCATTCTAGCCAAAAATGTCAGCTTTCCTATCAAAATGGACACCTTTAGCTATTTTATGTCAAACTGCTAAGTGCAAATTGATTTCAGATCGGCATAGCGGTTCTGCTTCAGTTTATTGAGTCCACTCCTTGAGCCCAAACTTTTCTGTCTGTGGAGAGAAGAGATATTTAATTGAGCTGGTGTAAAGAATCTGAACACGTTAAATTTAGTGTGGCTAGAATTCGTATGGGTATCTCATCCTGTTGGCCAACTTAATTGATTGCAGGTGTGAGGCAAGGTATACGAAAACATGGTTGGATTGTTGGTGACCAAGAGGGAAATGGGGTCTGGGCCCGGTTTCTCACAAAGGAATTAGATTCACTCTTAGAAAAAAAAAAGTTCAATGGGGTTCTATATAGAATCCTAGGGTTTTTGACTCAATTTTAAAGAACTCTTTATGCCCAATTATAAAACGGTTAGTTCCAATCCTTGATTCTGATTGGTCAATAGCTGTGCTTTATTCATGATAAAACACGGCTATGACCGTTTCACCCAACGGTTCTATTTACCACTGCGCAACACTGCAGTTCCTATGTTGTTTTTATTTGAGCTTTCATGCATATTACACATTGGAACGTTGTTGCTGTTCACGGTCAGGGACTATTTCTTTTCTAGCAGAAGGAAGGCTTTTAGTGATTTTACTTCATGAAAGTTGCACTAATACATATTTTTTTTACTTTAATATTTTTATTGTGTGGTAACCGTTTTATAAAAGCAATAAGGTACTCCGCTTCGCGTCATGCCTAACAACGCCCTTCAGCCGTTACTTATTCACGATACAGCACAGTCTCTCGTACCTTATTGCTTACATAAAGGAGAACTCTATATAAGGAGAAATGCCTTAAATTATTGCATAATACTTCAATATTTAATGAGTTATTTCAGCCGTTTCACTGTAAAAATGATGACTGTTGGTTTAACTTAAAAAAGTAAGTTACCCTGGTTGCCTTAAAATTTTTAGTTAATTGAAATATTTTTTTTTAGTTGGTTTAATCAACAGAAACTCAAAATATAATTTGATCTGAACCACATTAATTATCCAAGTTGATTTGACAAAAGAACATTTTTTTTTTTTTTAAATGGAAATGGACAAAAAAAAGTAAATTTTTTACAGTGTTTACGAGCTGCTTAATTCATACAATGTAATTAAAAATAAAAATAAATTAAATTAAATGAATTACTTAAAAATAAATCCATAAAATGATGTGAACCCCTACAAGGTTCTATATATGATGTGCCTGACAGAACCCCATATAGAACCTTTTCTTCTAACACAAGTGTCCACACCGGACATGGCAGTTGTCGAGTCGTGTTGCGCTGCAACAGCTTGAAAGTGTGAGCAGTTGAAGTACGTCAGAAATAGAACGAGGCATCCCAGTTTACTGTCGGGAATTTGTCGTGTCGTGTAGAGCCATATCCAGAGACAACATCACTGATTATTATGGATTCGATTTGCCTTTGTCACGTCGTCTGGTGCAGTTTAAAATCATAACTGTTCTGTTGTCTTTTTTCATGTTGTATTGTGCCACTGCCACTCACATCCAGTGTAGACACTGTAAGAAGTGATCAGTTGACTTAACTTGGAGGAAGTGAGGAAACCCGTTGCATTCAAATGATTAAGTAATAAACCATGTGTAACTGAAAAAAATAAGTTATGTGAACTTGGCAATTCTTTATTTACTTAATAATTTTAAGGCAATGGGTTTCCTCACTTTTTTCAAGTTAAGTCAACTGATCACTTTTTACAATTGCAAAAAGGACCTAAATAGAGCTAAAATAAGGTTCACAAATCAGTAATGTTTTGAAGTTTATGCCATCGTCTTCCAGTAAAAGAAAAGGTGTTTATGAATTTATAGTTGTCATGGAATTATATTATAGCTGAGATTTTTTCAAGTGAAAAATGTAAAACATTTGTCTATTTCTAAGGAAACCTTCTAAAGAATATTTCTGATATATGCTTTTTTAGATATAAAACAAAAATCCTTGTGGTTTAGACTAAAACAGACAGGCGTTCAGATGGAGCACTCTTGCTGAGTGCCTTTCTGCTGGTTTGAGATCTTCCTCATAGAACAGAGGCTGTATTGTCAGGACCTGTGACTCTTAAGAGAACGAGAGGACAGGAATGAATGGATAGCGAATAAGTGAGTGCCCTGTTTTTTTCTCTTCCACCAGCATAAGATAAATGGGGTCCAGACATTTAGAATTTGAGGAATCTTATCTGGTGCCAAAACTATTTAAGGGAATATTTTATTAGTGGTTTTAGAATGATAATAAAAGAGACAGTTTCATATTCATATTCAGGTTTCCGCATGTTGTACAATAGCCAGAGGTTAAAAAACATGCAATGATCGTTGTTATTTGTTGTATCAATTTCAGAAATTACTTAATTATTCCACCTCTAGACATAAAAATACACCACCAATCAAAATTTTGGGGTCTGTAAGATTTTTTTCATTTCTTGAAAGAAGTCTCTTATGCTCACCAAGGCTGCATTTATTTGATCGAAAATAAAGTAAAAATAGTAATGTTGCAATATCATTACAATTGAAAATTGAAAACTGTTTTCTATTTTAATATAGATTTTGCCAATTCACACACGGTTAGTGAATAATATGTTCTATGAATCCAGAGGGGTTCAGTAGCCACCGTAGACGCTGACAGTGTTGCGGTCATATTTCAGTACGGACTCTAACAGTGACAGCACATTGATTCCCTAACTAACAAATGATGGATTGCAGTTGCATGCGGGTCAACTGGTTCCTTATTAAAGATCATGAGCTGTTGTTGTTATTGAAAGTAGTTGCTTAGTCACTGTTCAATACATTTTGTGCTCAAAGTGACTATGAATCTGGTTTAAAGACAGCCAACAGTCTCACACCTATTCTTAAGACTAAAGAATGCGTATGGAACTCGCAAGATTCCCATTAAAGGCAAATGGCGGGAAATTAAATTAATTTTTGCATATATTTGTCCTCTTTACCTTAGGTCAGCAACCCATTTTGCTGTTTAATTAGAGTAAATGGCTTTCTTGATTAATGTGGATTGAATGGTGCTAACGCTAGTCAGGGCGGTAAACATTCATCTGTATGTTCTACACAGTTAGCGCTTAATGCTGCCTTCAAGTCATGTGATCATATTTACAACATAAGCCTACTTTAATGCTAGCACAGTGGCATAAATACCAGTGTGAGCTCTGACTTTCCAATATGGAGGTGTGTGAATTAGCGGGAGCTAATTGATATTGTCTCATAAGGGGTGAATGCTAACTGTAAAGTTTAAATGCCTATTTTAGAACTGTTGATGAAGAATAGTATTCAAGCAAGCTAGAAATACATTTATCTGGTTCATGAGTTGACAAGCTTGTGCAACCAAACTACATTTCCCATGATTCTCTGTGGCAGCACTATTAAATGCACAAAGTGTAACTTGCACACCGAATAAGCATCTCTTTATTTTGTTGCATTAGTACTAAAAAAGCTTTCTATTGTTGTCAGGAAATAACAAAAATAGGCCAATATCGCTGCATTAGTTCTGAAAAAAAAGCTTTCTATCATTGTCAGGAATTTAATGTCGGGAATGAGAGAAATAAATATTAAATTGATCAATTTGTTCTTTTTTCCCCAGGAGGAATTGAAGGCAGCATAAGTAACTGAGTTTAGTGACATATTCAAAATGGCTTCCATCTGGTGAGCCATTCCGGCTCTGATTGACAGTGGTGTGTGTTGGTGGCTCGACTTATCATTCAGCACTGTGGGTGGGGTGGGGGGGGGGGGGGGGGGGGGGGGGTGGGTGGTGGGGGGGCGAGTGATCAGTGGGCGGTGGGGGGGGGGGGGGGGGGGGGGGGGGGGGGGGGGGGAATGCAACTGCTCCTGCTTCTGAGCCAGTCAACGCAGAGCATAGCAAAACACCCCTGAATGAATTATAATGTTCCTCTAAAGCTCGATCAAGTGTTGGAGAGAACGCAAACACTTTTTGTTTTGGACAGGTGGTCTTATTATATATGTGTGCATAAGAGAGCGCAGAGAAAATATATAAAATCTGTTTAATCAGTCATAAGTGGGTATATATCAAAGCCCTTCATTGCTGTTGAGAAAATGTTGTTACTCAGTGTAAAGCTCATATTGTCGACTGAAGAGCCAAGGGCTTTTAAAAAAAAAAAAAAAAAAACTGTGTTAGTTAGACTGTGTGTGTGTGTATGTCTCGTATTTTACATAAAAATTAAATTTAAACCTATTAAGAGGTGGTATTCAATTTACATGTGTGCTGTATTGTAGGATTGGATTAGAGGTTTGCTGGAAGCTGGACGCAGTTCACAGCTCGGTTGCTTATTACCGCTGCAGCAGGGGAGTACGATGACAGAAATAGTGCACTGAGGAGACATTTCAGTATCTCAGAATGGAATCGGCCACCACACACACACACACACACACACAGGCTGGTATGGAGAGGACATGAATAGGAGAATGAGGCAAACAGTGATCAGGTCAAAAGTGACAGTGACTGCAGAGAGACAGAGGCAAGAGTGAGGTAAGAGAAAGAAGTGTCTCGCATGAGACATGGGATGTGGTCATAGACAATAAATAGAGACATTTCTGGCTGAAGCCCTGAGAAATCAACTCACCTCTGGTTTTCCTGTCTCTTTGCTCTTTTCCTCATTCTCTTTCGCTCACCTATCCTCATCTCCTTCCCTTTCTCCCCTCCCCCTTCTGCTGATATTCCTGTTACCATACCAACACAGCTCTCCGCTTCAGGACCTGCTGGCCAATGTACACTCCAGTAAATATGATGCTTGTAATCTAATAAACATAATTTCATGGAGTCGTTGACACAGAACGTGCTGAGTTTCAGTTGCTTTTCTACGTAAACATGCGCTAGTGGTCTCGAGGTGATATTTTGTGGCCCCCAGCCGCCCCCTACTTGACATTAAAGTTTAATGTTAGTGCGGCCCGTCGTTGCGTGTGCCGCGTTTTTTTTTTTTTTTTATCCCTTATGGGCTACCATAGATAGTCTCGTGACAGCCATAGGTGACAGCTTACGGTGGGTTTGTTGTCAATAGTTGTCATAGACAACCGCAAAGTATACTGCGCCTGGAAAAAATGAGCGCGTCGCTTCAATTATGAGTGCGCTTGCCGCGCGCCTACATTTGAAATAACGAACTAGCGCGCAAAATATGTGAGCGCGATATGTGAACAGGCCCCTTGGCGAGCTACCACCAATCAGAATCAGGCCACGAGCGAGCGAGGAGCGACGTGTTGGAGACCATAGACATCATGATGTCTATGTTGGAGACCCCTGCTCTAAAACAATGGGAGAATAATCATTTTGAGCTTGTAATATGTGTCCAACAGGTTGATAAGAAGGTTTGCTTTGATTTGTGCAAAGTCAGTAATTTGCCTGAGACACTATACATGTGTAGAAAGAATTCAATAAGACGGGCATACATGACTGCAAATATTTGTATTTCAAAAGAAATAATTGTTTTTCTAAGTATAATAAAGGAAATGTGCCTTCCAAAAAACATTCAATATCATATTGAAAATAAAAAGGAAACTAGCAAAAATAAGAATCACAAAGATGTGTTATTAGGAAAAGAAAAAGAATGTTTGTAAAATTAAGTATAACAAAGATGTTGTGTATAAGGAAAAGACAAAGAAAGTTTGTAAAATGAACTTCAACTGTCAGAAGGACAGCTCATGAAGAACCAATCATGTACAGAAAGGAATGTTCAAATTCAGAGGAACAGTTCAGAAGAAACGTTAATAATAAAGAAGATTGGATCAGTTGTGCTCCTTTTTTTGGAATACTTGAATTCTATTTTTTTGTGGAATACTTGATGCGGCCCAGCCTGACCCAGACTCCACCTCAAGCGGTCCCCAGTTAAGTTGAGTTTGAGACCCCATGCGCTGCGGCTAGACGGACATATTTGACCGCTGTACCACGTCTTACTGCTTTTTCAGGTCGCGTCTCGTGCATGAGCGCCACGTTACGTCGTATAAAAGGTTAAACTTTAAAAAAATGTTTTTAAAGCAACACTAAGTAAGAATTTTTACCTTAAAATAATGTTTTCAAAATCGTTTCAGTGGTTCATCAAGTCGTGACATGGTGAAATGCACTTATGCCACCGCTTTGCGGTCCTTTATCTGATATATCGACGCTATGTAAGATTCGCGTTTCTGTAGTGCGAATGCGTTATAATTGCCGATAGGTGGAGCGTACTCGACAGTAGACTACAACTACACTTTCATAAAATCATGCATCATACCTTGTCTGTGGCCATTGTTGATTCCAAAGCCGGAATAAACAGAGCATGTGCGTGCGTGTGCGACAGTAGGATGCGGTAGGCTAAATTATTTACGATAGCAGGATAATTCCGCTTCCAACCTGTAGGGCGACCGCAGAGCAAAAGTCACTTTGTGTTGCTTTAAGACAGTTATTTTCATCTCCGTGTGTTCGTAATGCTGCACTACATTCTAGACATGCAAATGTTACATCGACGAAAACATCACATTAGTAAATAAATACATGTAGAATGAAACTGTACGTTTAGACTTGTACATATAATATAATATACATGTAATATTACCGTGGGGTCATTAATATTTTGTATTAATTAATATATATTTTTAGTCAGTAAGTACTCATCAATTCAAAAATCAAAAGTGACAGTAAAGAGACATTGTGGAAACCGTGATACATTTACTCAGAACTCTTTGACAAATAGAAAGTTCAAAAGAACAGCAATTATTTGAAATAGAAAACCTTTATAACATTATACAAAGATATTATAGCCTATAAATTTTTTTTTATCAGCAAATCACCATATTTGAATGATTTCTGAAGGGATCGTGTGACACTGAAGACTGGAGTAATGATGCTGAAAATTCAGTAATAAATTACATTTTTAAATATATTCAAATAGAATACAGCTATTTTAAATTGCAATAATATTTCACTGCTACATTACTGCTATTTAATGTAGTTTTTTATGTATTTTTATGTATTTTAATGTAGTTGATGAGCATTAGACTGATTTAAAAAAAGAAAAAAAAAATCACACAACCCCAAACTTTTGAACAGCACTGTATATCTAAAACAGAAGTGTACTGTATAATACAATATTAAATGTAACATGGAAGTGTACACTACACTACTAAATGAATTACTACAATAGTAAATAAAACATGGAAATGACTAAACACACCACTAATTTTGACATCAATAATTTGTTTAATTTCATTTGTTTCAGGATTCTGTCAGAAGCTTTCCTGTATCTTAAACAGTGGAGCATGGTGCTAGCAACGCCAAGGTCATGGGTTCGATTTCCAGGGAAAGTAAGAACTGATAAAATGTGTACCTTGAATGTATACTTTGTTTAAAATCATTTGCCAAATGCCAACATCAAACATGAGCATGCATGTTACAATAGTAAATATAACAAACTACTCTTTTGAAAATGTGCACGTAACTACTAACAAATAACATATAAGTGTGCTCTACACTACTAAATGAATGCTACTGTAGACTACTTTTACAGTAGGTTATGTAAAATGTAGGTCTAGAATTGTGTGTTTATGTTTGTGTGTATTTTCACCAAGTATTCCCAATGAAATATGTGTAGCCAAAGACAAAACCATCTTGAGAGACTTATGACACGCACACACACACACACACACAGCAGGTCTGCCCCTAGTAAAGAGTCTTTGAGCTGAACACACAATCAGGCTGTAGACTGGGTGAACAAGCAGGGAGTGTGTGAGGACAGAGCGAGGGGGAAAATATACCGCTGATTCCCTGAGAAGAACACTTCACTGGAATTAGCTTCAGCTCAGATGGGAAAACCAGACTGAAAACCGTGGGGACAATACTGCTACAGGCGCTTATTCCTGTCTTTCATAACGTCGGTATGTGTGGCTCCACATTGAATCTGTTGCTCCGTTCCAACACCTAGAAAGTTGCCATCATAGTCATCTCAACGTGAAACATAGAAGGCAAAAGAAAAAGCAAGTGTAACCGTATAATGGATCCATGCATTTATGACTTAAAGGGTTAGTTCACCCAAAAATGAAAATTTAGTCATTAATTACTCACCCCCATGCTGTACCAACCCCGTAAGACCTCCGTTCGTCTTCGGAACACAAATGAAGATATTTTTGATTAAATGTGACAGCTGGATCACTCCTCCATAGGCTCCCTAAGGGACTGAATCCTGACGGCCCAGAAAGTCAATGAAGAAAATGTTTAAATATTCCATGTCACAACAGTGGCTCAACTATAAGTTTATCAAGCGACGAGAATACTTTTTGTGCGAAAAAACAAACAAAAATAACGACTTTATTCGACTATTCCTTTTCTTCCTTGTAGGCCTGAAACGAGACTTCAAGAGATTTCCACGACGCATGCGCGAGAACTTAACTGAAGTAGTTGAAGGAGATCGCAATTCTCGCGCATGCGTCGTGGAAATCTCTTTATGAGACCAAATTATGAGACAATAATAAAAATATCTATATGGAAGTTTTTCCCCCATAGTATCGATGTCAAAAATTGTGGCCAGTGAAAATGCTGAGTGGCTAGTAACTTTGGAAAACCACTAGCTAGTAGCTACAGTGGCTGGTGAGCAAAAAAGTTAATTTCAAGCACTGGTTCTAGCTTAGCAAGATTGGTAAGTTGCTGTCTATGTACCAAGCAAACAATAGCTGTCATTTCACCATCTACTCTAGGTGAACTATAGACTCGATATAGTCCAACTATGAGTAACCCACTTCTAGCCAAAATAACCTTGAATTTGGTTATTACCAAAATAATTTGCGAGATGTATGATATTCCATCATGTAAGCAAAGTCAACAGTGATTACAAAGTGTTTGGTTTCATGCCATTTGGTGTTTCATTTCATTAAGTCTAATTGATGACTAGTCTATTCTTGGGATATGGTTAGACGTCTATTGAATTTTCACTGACAGCCCAGATTTAGCCTTGTTTTAGCCTAGACGTCAGGGCTGTGTTTGGACGGCTAAAAGACGTCTTTTAAACGCAAAATTGCTTGCTGGGGGTGTTTCAAAATGGTCAAAAGCACTGACTTTGAGACAGCTTGCTAGGTTTTGGTAGAGAGGCCGTGTATGTATTTTCCTGTTTACAGTTGTTGCAGCCGTCTTTCTTACACGCATTCAAACTAAATCAGACAACTCTAGATGATGACCCAGATCATTGCTGTTTAACCAGTTGTTTGTCTCCTCCCCATCTACTTCTCTGTCGCACACATTTCTCACTAAGGGAGAGAAGGAGAAAGGGGCAAGACAAAGAAAGGCCAAGAGAGAGATAGAAAAAATGAGAAAGATAGAGAAAGCGAAAGAGGGGGAAAGTCGGTCAGACCCCCTCCTCAGTAGAAGAGGAATGCAGGGAGTCTGGTGAAGGAATGTGGAATGGGTCTCAAGGGGAGGGGGTATAGTCTAGATGTAAACACTGGTTGTGTGTGTGCGTGTGTGTGTGTGTGTGTGTTGCTCTATGTGTGTGTTCACGGTGTAATGGGTTCGAAGACGTCCAGCGCATTATGAGGTTGTGTTATATGTGTCCTGTGTGCGTGTGTTGGTGTATTTTGAGAAAAGGGGGCTCTTTAGGTAGGCCAGCTGTAGGGAACAGCTCCCCGTCTCTGATGACAGCTTTGGGCCAATGAGGTGATTTTATCATGCATGGAAAAGTACCAGCCCCACTTAAACATTGCACTGATCCGAGACCAGTTTCTCAAAGTCAATTCCACGTCTTTTCCGAGATATTCATAACCTTTGCCCTTCCGTCTTGAGCTTGTTACATTTACAGAATCTCATGCTGTAGTATTTAGCAACCTAGACTCATTGGGGGGAAAAACATGCCTCTACCTCCATTTTAAGAAAATTCACAAAACTTTTGCATTTCCCTGAGAAACTGTGTGTGCACTCACAAAATTTTTGTGATTAAATAATATAAGGTGGGATGAAAAACTATATTTCAGTGCTTTTGCAAGTGAAGGGGAACAAGCAAGCAAAAGCAAAAACATTGAAACGATTTTTTCGTCCCATCCCACCATGGCTCTGTACTTTTCACACAAATTATGATGATATATTATTGATATATTACACGCTTTTACTGCCACTCAAAAAGTGTGCAAGAAGCAAAGTAATATTTTGCTGAAATATCTCCATTTATTTTCCACTGAGCTTGGGTTGGTATTTAGATATGGAAACTAATTATAAAACATAATGAGCAAAGTTAAATGTTAACATGATATTCCAAACCTCGTATGGTCTGTCAGGATTTTAAACAGGCAATCCGTTTAGTCACTCTGCTTTGTAGCACATACATTCTCATTTAAAGTGACTTTCGCTACACTAATTGCCAGGACAGACTCCCTGGAACAACCTGGGGCTGAACATGGGGAAGTGTCGCGCTCCAGGGAAGAACAGTGACAGAATAGGGCTGAAATCATAGCACTTCTTAGTTCCTGGGTCAACACTACTTGAGTTTGAGCCCACAACTTCTGCGTCCACTGCTCGGATCGTTTGCCATCACAATCTGGATTTTAAGACCAAACATTTTGGTCTGTTCCTCACAAAAAACTATTACAATTCATTCATACATACTTTTCATGTTTAACTACCTTTGACTGTTTTTTGGCCAGTTTCACTGACAAGGTTTAAGTCTAGTCCCAGACTAAAATGCATGTTTGAGCTCTCTGAACTGAAAGTAACTTGTACTAACATATCATAACATATAGTGCATAACATAACATATAGTGTCAGTGCAATTGTTTTGTCTCAAGATGCACACCAGTAATGTTTTTTCTAGGGCACGTTTATAAAAAGCTACTTAAATGTCCTATTTGAACTAAGGCCTAATCCTGGCCTAATCTAAGCCTTGTCTGTGAAACCAGGCCTTTGTGTTCCACAGAGGGAAGAAAGTCATATAGATTTGGAGAGTAAATAACACAAATGACATAATTTCCCTTTTTTGGGTGAACTACTCCTTCCATTTTACTAATGCAATAATCAAATGCAAGCTTACAGGGTCTCACCTTGATAGAAAACTCTGTCTAGAATAAAGTGAAATAAAGCCAATGTAAAGTATTAATGTAATGCTGGTGGTCTATGCTGTCCATCTGCTGATCTAGAGTGGAATAGAGCCGCAGGCAAGGTTGAGTCAAGGTGCTGGGCTTAATTCAGACAGGGAGAGAAAAACTATATGTGAAGGTTAGGGTGAAAGACTGAACTGTATACTTCCACTACTATACTAGAACTAATGATTTTAATAAATAATGATACTCATTTGTGGTTTGGGTGTTATTTGGTGCTAAGAGGGCATTTGTGGCAACACTAAGTAGTTGAAAAGAGGGCAAAGAACTCTGTGTGTGTGTGTGTGTGTAAAAGAGAGATTGCCTTGCCCTTCTTGTAAGTGTGTGTGTGTGTGTGTGTGATATTTTTAGCTTGTTCCCTCCATGAGAGGGTGTGCTGCTGGAACACTATGCTTATGTGTTTCGGAAACAAGCTCCAGTGCTAACAGCAAAAACTTCCATAGCGCACACATGTACACATAGAGACACAAAGTGTTCCCCTAAAAAGAACTCTTTGAGCACCAAAACGGCATACCTAGAAATGCCATGTTGAGGTTTTCAGAGTTTTATTTGGTCTTTATTTCTTTCTTATTAGAGTATTTGTTCAAATAGCTGAATTGTGCACTTTGGCTCAACGCCTGTTAAATGTGCAATATTAATACAGTAAGAACTAAATTTACTCTGTTATCCAGATTAAAAATGAAAGGTTATATGAAATCCAAACTATCTATTTAGCAAATGTGCCTTGTCTTATTGTGCAGAATTCAACAGTACAAGCTATTCTGCAGTATTATTCTTAAATTATTTCCCAACAAATATTCTGTCTCACTCATAAATACACATTACAGTTACGTTAAATGTTTTTTTTTTGTTTTTTTTTTCAAGTCAACGTGGCTCTATTCTGGTGCTGAATGGCCCCTTTTCAATCAATCAATTCCAGATCCAAGCCTACCCTGCATTATTTCCAACTGAAAATTAAAATACTGCACATTACAGAATGTCTGTAACGCGGATCCCGTTTCAATTGGTGTTTAAGTTACCCAGGTTTAAACTTGTCAATAAACAGCAGCACTGCTCAGGTCAGAATGAGAGGACAACCTCTATCAGTGCTGATGGAACAGCATGTTGTATGTGTCCACACAAAGCTTGTAGATATTAACCTTCAACCTCATTTTTCCTTCCTCGTTTAGGATAGTTAATTACAAGGTCCCCCTATTGTGTGTGTGAAGAGCGTAGTAGACAGTCGACTCATTTGTAAGCACTAAACGAACACTAATTCACGGCCATGTCAGTGTGGCCCTTAAACGGGAAAAGACGGAGGTAATAACACTTCTGTTCACATTCGTAGAGGTCTACACTGGTGACCCGAACTGGTGCTGTGAGCTTTCATTCGCTTGCCCGATTCTCTGGCTACAGAGGCCCCGCCCACTCGAGAAGTTCCAGCCACACAGATGGCTCCCTGATGGTCTGTTTACATCTTATTTGCATACAGAAATCTTCACGTCTTGTCGCTGTCAAAACAGACGATTGGGTCCGAGACTCAAGTGTCAGGGATATCCGCAGGGGTGCAACTCCCCATCTCAAACGCACAAGATGTACCATTACAAAAACTAGTTGTTCTCTTTTTATTGCTTTTAACATATCTGGACTCAGAAAAAAAATATATTAGAAAATAAGCAGGGAAATGAATTGATGTTATTCTTGATGCCACATGTGTTGTTTAGCAGTATTTGTGTTTGGGTATAAGTGAACCAGGATGTGTGTTAAAAAGGTCAGTATGGTTGTGTATAGTGAAAAGGTTTCATCGGAAGGTATTGATTTTTTAATTACGTATCTTGCCTCAAAATAGCAGCAGAATGGCGCTCACTCTATAACAGCTGGCCGCAGACCCGGGAGAGAATAAACCTCATTGATATTCAAACCGCTCTTTATCAAGAGGACAGAGACCTGCAAGAGAGAGAGAGAGAGAGAGGGAGAGAGAGATGGGTGGAAGAGAAGGGAAAAGAGAAAGTCATATTCACTATCTGCATTTGTCAAGCTTGTTTTTAATTCTTTTAATGTTTGGACAAAAACATTAAATTTAGTCGTACATGACCATTTTACAATTAAATACACAGATTTTTGGCTGTTGTACCTTTAAAGGTTTAGTTCACCCAAAAATGAAAATTAAGTCATTAATTACTCACCCCCATGCTGTACCAACCCCGTAAGGCCTTCGTTCGTCTTCGGAACACAAATGAAGATATTTTTGATTAAATGTGACAGCTGGATCACTCCTCCATAGGCTCCCTAAGGGAATTTAACTGAAGTAGTTGAAGGAGATCGCAATTCTCGCGCGTGCGTCGTGGAAATCTCTTGAAGTCTCGTTTCAGGCCTACAAGGAAGAAAAGGAATAGTCGAATAAAGTCATTATTTTTGTTTTATTTCCGCACAAAAAGTATTCTCGTCGCTTGATAAACTTATAGTTGAGCCACTGTTGTGACATGGAATATTTAAACATTTTCTTCATTGACTTTCTGGGACGTCAGGATTCATTCCCTTAGGGAGCCTATGGAGGAGTGATCCAGCTGTCACATTTAATCAAAAATATCTTCATTTGTGTTCCGAAGAGGAACGAAGGTCTTACGGGGTTGGTACAGCATGGGGGTGAGTAATTAATGACTTAATTTTCATTTTTGGGTGAACTAACCCTTTAAGGCTTTAGGTGCGGTCACATCTACTGTACTTCGGACGAATTTTCAGGGGAGTATCCACAATCTGCAATTTTGCTTGAGGACGAAAGATTTCCCCACGCAAATTTTCAAAACGGGTTTAAGGATTCGTCACTTTGAACAGCTTAAAAAGCTGCATGCACTGAAAGTTACTTCAGTGTGTACTTAATACATTACATGGCTACACTATTTACAATAGAAATGGAACTTTTTTGCTCACCAAATTTTCGCTAATATCGCTAATCGTTAATTTGACAGCACATTTTGACCTCTGTTATTACTTTCAACATCTTTGCATGTGAACTGGGTGAAAACCCCAAAATACACCGTGACAAACTCACACAATAATTGTGACTTACAAACTGTTAAAGGGGACATATCTTTTTCCGTGTTTAAGTGCTATAATCGGGTTCCTGGTGCATCTACCAACCCAGAAAACGTGAAAAGTGACAACCCAGTAACTTTGTTTTGGTAAGCCTTTCTCTGCAAGCATGTCAAAAAATAAGACGATCAGATTTCGCTCCCCTTCTGACGTAGGAAGGGGATCTTATTATAATATTACCGCCCCTTAATCTACACGTTTCCACCCACGGCGCCACCATTTGGTTTTCGTACGCGACAACAGTGTAAGTTCAAACAAAGCATGTCGTTGGCTGCACAGACGAGCACAGAACACCATTTGACCAAACAATTTCACTGCTGTCTTATAAAGACCTCAGACAACTGTGTCAACTTGTGTAAAAGTTAAACATGACGGTACATGCAAGTCAATGAGATGAATCAATGTAACTCCACAACAACTACAAATGTATCCACTAACCATTCAGAAACGTCCAGGTGCGTCTAAAAGTTGCAACCTCTTCCCGAGTCTCTCTGTAAGGCTGCACTCCGCTACTGTTTTTTTCTGAGATTTTTGATGAGTGAGATTTGCGTGTTTGGGAGCAGCAGCTCATTTGCATTTAAAGGGACACGGCGCAATTTTGCTCGCAACCAAAAAAAAGGGGCAAATTTGACAAGCTATAATAGAGTCACAGACACATTCTAGGGACACCATAGATTTATATTACATCTTGTGAAAAGGGGCATAATATGTCACCTTTAAGATTGAAGTTCTGGTTCTGATTGATCAGTCCAACATGCAGCTCCATGACTTTTCAATGTTTGCGCATTGCAGACGGTCTGTGCATAAATGGAGGGTTTTGTTATGCCAATTTGTGGCGACAATGGACTGTTTTTGAGTGAGTCACTGATTTATTCATTCAACCGATCCATCAAAACACTGATTCATTAGTTTATTAATGAGTCATTGAACCATTAACCGATTCGTTTAACAATGCTGATTCATTAACGAACGAAACATCAGTGACAAAATTTTGTGTAATGTATAAGATAATCATTATTAACGTATTAGGAACTGTTTTTTAAAGCAATATCACACTGTGCAAAGAAGATTTTTGCGGAGGATTCTTTTTCCTTACTTCCTATGTCAAAAGATCAATTCATAATGAATAATTATTTATTTACAATATGACCCCTTTTAAATTAAGTGATAAATATGCAGTCTATGAGTTTTGAGTTTGTGTGTATGCATATGCCTTCCTGTACTGGAATAAGCTGGCGTGTATGTTTTTTAGAAATTCTGGATGTGCTTTGGGGTTGGACAGTGTGTTTGTATGTATGTGTTCTGGCGATCCTCCAAGCGGGTCGAGGGGCCCAGCAGAGAGCAGACTGTTTCAGGGTGGCTGGGAGGAATATCTTTCTTTAGTCTTGCTGTATGCCTTCATAAATCTTACAGCTTTCTTTTCTAACAGTGTTTCCCCGAGTGCACACTGCTGTACTTTCCGTCCTCTACTGGCATCAGGCACAATCTAGCCTATTCCTCCCTGTTTGATTGGCAGGTGTTGGCTCGTAACTTTGAATGTTGCTCTTGCTCATTGTGAGGTAATGACTTCTGATTGTGGAGGATTGAAGCCAGCGTTTAAGCTAAATTATCCAGGCTAATGAATGTGCTCTTCAATTATTTATCAGACTCAACACGCTCTCTCTGCACAGTATATATAGACATCCTGCTGGCTGGCCTGATGACCCAGTGACTGACTGGCAGCCGTGCTGACTGGCCTATTTGCCAGGAATTGCTGAGTCACGCTGCCCATTGGGGGTGGAGGGGCTCTCTAGAGCCGGTCCCAGATAGGCAGGGAGGTACTTATACTGATTCTGATGTGTATTGATGTACATTTGTGTTCCACAAAGTCAACATTTTTCTGAGTATGCTTTAAAGACCATAAATGGTTCAAAGAGTGTTTTCTTTCCTCTGTTGACATATTTCCTATGATATCTATCTATCTATCTATCTATCTATCTATCTATCTATCTATCTATCTATCTATCTATCTATCTATCTATCTATCTATCTATCTATCTATCTATCTACTGTATTTATCTGTCTGTCTGTCTGTCTGTCTGTCTGTCTGTCTGTCTATCTATCTATCTATCTATTTGTCTATCTATCTATCTGTCTGTCTGTCTGTCTGTCTGTCTGTCTGTCATTATTGAATGAATGTATGAAATCATTTACCTTCAAATTCACACAAGTGTCCTTAGTAGAACCGGTATAGTTCATTAAATTAACAATAAACCTGTTCCACAAAGTCTGACAACCAGAATGTGTCCAAGACTTTGTCTTCATTTATTATTTAATTTATTCTTCATATATTTGTTACATATTTTAAACTAATCGAACTTTGAATCAAATGTTTTGAATGAGGATTTTTCAAAGATAGATAGATAGATAGATAGGTTGATAGATAGATAGATAGATATATAAAATTATAAAATTAAAGGAATTATCAAATTACTTGCATACTGTACAATGATGAGCTAAAACATTATGAGCAGTCACAGGTGAAGCGAATATCATTGATCATCTCCTTAAGCCAAATATTAGGGTCTGGGTAGATTAGATGGTAAGAAAACAATCAATTCTCATAATCAACATGTTTGGATGCAGGAGAAATGGACAGGAATAAAGATCTGAGGGACTTTGATAAGGGCCAAATTGTTATGGCAAGGCGACTGGGTCAGGGTATCTCTGAAACGGCAAGGCCTGTGGGTTGTTTCAGGTCAGCAGTGGTGAGAATTTACCAACAGTGGTCTGAGGATGGACAAACCACAATCCGGCGACAGGGTGTTGGGCGCCCTAGACTCATTGATGCACGAGGGCAACAAACGCTATCCTGTCTGTTTACCTGGGCAAGTGATCACACCAGGATACAAGCAGGTGGTCTAGTCATGGGTCCGGTCATTCATGTGGATGTGAATTTGACACGGGCCACCTACCTAAACATTGTTGCAGAGTGCAGACCAGGTACACCCCTTCATGTCAATGGTGTTCCCTGGTGGAAGTGCCCTCTTTCAGCAGGATAACGCACCGGGCCACGCTGCACATATTGTTCAGGAATGCTTTGAGGAACATGATGAATAGTTCAAGGTGTTGCCCTGGACTCCAAATTCACCAGATCTCTGCAATTGAGCATCTGTGGGATGTGCTGGACCAACATATTCATCTGCTTCACTTCACAACAAACAGGACTTAAGGGATCTGCTGCTAACGTCTTAGTGCCAGATCCCACAGGACAGGGGTCCTGTAGAGTCCATGTCTCAGTGGGTCGGCGCTGTTTTGACAGCACGCAGTGGACCAACAACATGTTAGGCAGGTGGTCATAATGTTTTGGCTCATTGGTGGATATGTACTACTAGGCACTCTAGTGTGTGGTTACCATTTAACAAATCTAAGTGATTAGGAGCAGTATTAGATCCATGGGAACATCAAGAGACACCTAGTAAAAACACTAAAGCTCTTTAAACGGATC
The DNA here is from genome assembly GCA_030578255.1 of Tiaroga cobitis. NCBI lineage: Eukaryota > Metazoa > Chordata > Actinopteri > Cypriniformes > Leuciscidae > Tiaroga > Tiaroga cobitis. The sequence goes on from CM060591.1 coordinate 48,175,399, forward strand.
TCATGTTGCTGACTGAGAGAAAAGATGTGGAAATAAATGTGTTGTTGAGTGAAGAAAACCTCAGTCTGTTTAGCAAACGCCACAATGGCCTCCTCAGCCACCCTGACAACCACAAACCTCTACAGCTACATAACAGTAAACACCCTCTGAGGCACACAATGAGAGACAATGGTTAACGTGAGAGGGAAGCGAAAAGATGCAGTTTGTGTAAATGTTTATTGTGCTTAGATGTTTATTTGTGTCCATAGAAACTCTTGAGTGTCATGTGTTGAGGTATTTGTATCTCTAAAGGTAGATGGCAGAAAACAGGGACACCTGCATCTGAAATGTAGCATAGGGGTTGGCGTGCAAACTACAGCCACACAATGACTGGATACCTGCCTGAACAGATGACATGTGTAAACCCCCCATCAACACAGCCTTGGTGGTCCAGTCCTCACCTTCTGTGGGACAAGCACATCCATTTCTGTTGAAGATAACATCTCATGGCTCAGGCAAAGCCCAAGAGAGACTTGTGTGGGTGTTGGAATGCAATGGCTGTTTGGATATTCACTAGAACTACAGAATTACAATTATGCTATATCTAAAAACAAGACATCTTGAATGTGTTTGAATGGCTTGGATGAGAATGCATGGGATGAGGGCATCATTTGGTGCAGGGCCAATGATTAACTTGTATTCCCTATAATACCATTAACTAATGTATAGTTTATGTGGAACTTTTTGGGGGAATTCTGCCTCATTAGAAAAAAACTGCATTATCAAGACGCTGAACGCTGTGAGTGTGTGTTAGAATTCAGGAATGGCGAGAGAACATTGTGCTTGGTATGTTTTTTGTCTTCAAACCAAAGTTGGGTCTTCAGCCGAGAAAGTTAAATCTGTCTAGCTAGCGCGCTATGTTTACGTATCAGTGTAAATGTTAGGTATCAGTAGGAGGATAGTAGACGGCCTTTGTGGCTGTTCGAACGCATTCGCCCACAGGATCATTATGTTCAATTGTATTGAGTTCTAGGACTTTTAGTTTGTTGTCATTTCTGTCTCGTGTTCCTTGTTCTTATTTCCCGCCACTCATCTGTCACCATGGACACTAACAATCATCACAGCTGTTCACTGTTTAGTTAATCATCTCTGTGTATTTAAGTTCCTGCCTGTGTTCTGTTCATTGTCCGGGAACGTTAATGTTAAGTGTGTTGCTTTGAGTTCGCCTGTCAGTTGGTTCATTGTTATTAAAACTTTGTATTGGAATACCTTCGTCTTCTTCGCCTGTTTGCCAGCAACCACCCCTATGACAACTACGAAAGCAATCCGGTCGAATGCGTTTTTGACTAGCTCAAAACGTTTTAGACCCCGTTTACACCTATATTTAGGGTCGTCCACTTGTGGTCCGATCGACCAAAACACATCCTAATGCCAGGTGTAAACATGGCCTAAAACACACATGTACATTATGTAACAGGTTTTTTTTAAGTGTAATTTATTGCAGATATGAAAAAAAATATGTATTGAAATATTATCTTGGTAAACATACATTACTGTTCAAAAGTGGGGTCAGTCTTTTTTAAGGGTATTTATTTAGCCTTTTTTTCTTTGATCAATTATGCATTAAATTGATCAAAAGTGACAGAATTGTGGGAAAAAAAATTCCACTAACATTAAGCAGAACAAATGTTTTTTTATCATTGATAATACAAAGTGTAAGCAAAAAAAAGCAGTTATTTTAAATTTTAATAATATTTAAAAATCATGTTTTACAGTAATTCTGATTAAATAAATGCAGCTTGGTGAGACTTCTTTCTAAAACATTAAATCTTACTAACCATAAATTGTTGGATGCTAGTGTATTTGAAGATTTTGGTATTTCCCGAATCAAAAGATATACTTGAAGATATACTTGAATGACTATTTTCTACATAGAAATGAACTGTCTGGAGACGTTGCCAAGATGGCAGCCGAGAGAACCGACTTGTCAGACTCGAACCTGCAGCAACTGAGCACTGACTCAACTTGTTGCTAACCACTGCACCATGGCTCCATCCTCTTATTTACGTCGTATACGGAGCATGCGAGGCGTTTATGTAGCAAGCTGGTGTTGCTCTTGACTCTCTTTGTATGAAACTGAAGCTGTTTACCAGGGATAGAGAGAAATGTTTCCTATTACATTGACAGAGTGCGCAACACAGAGACGAATGAGATAGAGGTTGAAGGGAGAAGGAGGGTAGAGTGGCAAGAAGGAAATAAACATTAGAGGAACGGAGAGAGAGAGAGAGAGAGAGAGAGAGAGAGAGAGAGAGAGAGAGAGAGAGAGAGAGAGAGAGAGAGAGAGAGAGAGAGGCAAGGATGGATGGTGCAACTAAGCTATGCATGCTGCCAAAATCGTAGAAATAAATTAAAAAGGAGGAGTGCAAAGGAAGTTTGTTTTGCTGTGACGTTTGTGCAGAGTCGAAAGATCTTCTGTCCTGTCGAGGCGGATATGACTGCGGCCAAAAAATCTTTCCTTCAAACTTCAGCCAAAAGTTGAAGGGAGATCATAGCTCTCTCACACTGGAATTTTTTTTTAAAGCATTGCACACATGATCACTCAAGCATTTCACTTCTTCTCTATTAACATGCCCAAGTTAAGTAAATGTATTATTGATTTTTGTTAACAACAATTAGACAGAAATTCATTTTGATAACTCTCGTTTTAATTCAGAGCTTTGATATGCTATTATCGAATAAATTATGGTGCTTGATTAAATTGTTTGGTATTAAGTGGCATGTTGATGACATGTTAATTGTTCTTATCAAAACACATTTGTGCGTTTTAATGCGACTGAAGCAGTTCTAGTTGATATTTGACACTGAGGGAAAACAAAATAGTGAAGAACAATAAAATATAAGGGCCAGTTGTCATAATTTTTGACATTTTTGTTTGTTACCTTTTACATTATTACTGTTTCATGAATCTTTTATGCCTCATTTTGCCTTTTGGATTGTAAATTTCTCTCACATCACTCTCTCGAATAAAAAAATTAACCCTATAAAGCCTATTGTTCAAATCTGATACACAAATTTCTAAATTTCTGGCCTGTTTTACAAAATCTTATATGCCTTCTGTTGTCTGATTGATAGTTTATATTTTTAAAGAATGTAAAGGCCTTTTAGTATAAATTTAAAATGTCCACCAACAGTTTGATGTTCACGTCTTTTTACTGTGAATTTTTACCTCATTTTTATTAAGTAAATGTACAAATAACTTTTGTATTGTTAGTACTATTTCAAGATGAACACTTAGCAACTTTGGTTTACTTGACTATCTATGCATTTGATTTATTAATAGAAAAAACATGTTAAAATATGTTTCGATTTTAACTAAATTTTAACAGTATCAATAAACTGTTCCATTTAAAAATATTAGATTTTTTTTTTAAATGATTATTTCATTTACCAGGCCTTACAAAGTTAATATTTGACAGTTGGATCAAGCGATCTGTGCCCTGGTGATGTTTGTGCTCTTTCATTCAACCAGATGTCACCTGGTAACACTTGATGGTTAAACACACCAGTGACATATGGCTTCAAGGGCTTATGTTTCCAACACATCTTCATCCCAATCGTCTTCATTATTAGAGCATCTAACAAAGGTGTCAAATCAACAGTAAGGTCCAAAACAGGTACATAAACATGAACGCTTCAAGCTAGACATGCTTGATTTGACATGTCACTGCCACAAGGGGCACTATAACTTTCTAAACGATTTAATTAAACCGTTAAAGAGATAGTTCACCCAATATAAAAATTCTGTCATAATTTACTCACCCTTATGTTTTCTCAACCCGTATGAGTTTTGTTCTTCTGTTGAACTCAAAAGAAGATGTTTTGAAGAATTTGAAGAACCAGTTGATTGACCCCAATACAATGGAAGTCAATGGCTACCATCAACTGTCTGGTTGCCAACATTCTTCAAAATATCTTCTTTAGTGTTCAACAGATATAGTAAATCAATGATACCAAAACAGGAAAGCTCAGTCGAGCACATTAAAGTATGTAAACAGTGTCATCTGTCCCTGTTCTCTCCTTCATAGAGCAGCAAGGTAAAAGCTTCATACTCCACTTTCATGTTTTCTCTCTCCTGGAAGAGAGTTAATACATTTCCTTTCGATCAGCAGGGAAGCACTGTTTGTACGTATCACTGCTGGAGGAAAAAGCAACAGATCATCGGTTTTCCTCTCCTTTGTTACCTGGGGGGACCCAGTTCGGGACTCAGCAGTGGGTAAAAAGCGAGAAAGCAATTGCTAACATCACGGGGAATTGAGCACACCCCAGGATGGAAGGAGAACTGTTTTTTTTAGCCAGCCCCCCCAAACGGGGCGGTGTAATTGCTTGGGTTTGTTGGTGGTAGTGACGGTTCGGGATTAGATTGCCAGCAAATGCATTTAATCCCACGAGTCTCACCTCTTCCTCAGCATTTAATATTCTGTAGTGTGAACAACAGATTCTGTCAACTCTGAGCTCTCACTCACACTAGTTGTTTTGTTGTCATCAAAATTAAGAGAAATGCATTTTTGTCCCATCTCGCTCTCCATTTCAGGCTTGAATAAATAGCAATTTCTTGTTGTTTAAATAAGTAAATATATTTATGCTATTGCGCTCAGCTTATGAAATCCTTTTGTATTCTGACTGGCTCTTGTTTTGCCACTATAATAGTTTGTTGTCGGAGTGTCTCAGTGGAACGGGGTGATATTAGGATTATGTCTCTCCAAATGACATTTAAGAGGATCAGCAAAAGATTTTGGGAAAGATTGTTGGACCTGTGGTATATTTTAGTGCGAATGTGTTTCACATGAACTATGTGCCCTTAAAATGGACAATATATATATATTTTTTTCTGTTGAATAATGCCGATTTCGTAATACTATATTACCATTTGTGTCTATGTGTGTTTTGGTAAAACCTGTCAAGAACATGCCATACCCCAAAATAAAAAAATATATAAAAAGGAAAACAATAAAATAATTATACAATAATCGAGTTGTAAAGTATTTGGTAGTGTGCTTATTAAAGTGGTTGTATGGATTTCATTTATGCTGTACTTTCAACGCATGGATGCACTTCATCCAGGAATTGTTTGCTTATCTTGTTATGAATGTTCTCATCATACGCATTTGAAATAGTAGGGAAGTATGCATATTGAGATGTGAGGATACTGTCCAGACAGGATAAGTTTTGTTATTATATTACAGTAAACACATGGAAGTTGTGTGATCTCATCTGAAGTGCTGGTGGTTTTTGATGCTCAATGATCACTCAAGAGCAGGGTTTCTCTCTCTAATGTGTGTTTGGAGAGAAATGTAAATCCGGAAGTTAATCTACAACTGAGTGATTATAGAACACTTTACTCCACTCATATACAAGGTTTCAGACCAGTCCATATGTAATTGGTTCTTTTCTTTACTAAATGTTGTCTCTCTCTCTCTCTCTCTCTCTCTCTCTCTCTCTCTCTCTCTCTCTCTCTCTCTCTCTCACTTGATATATATATATATATATATATACGACAATGCAGAATTTTTTTATTAGATTCGTCCCATATCTAGCATACGTCAATTAAATGACTGGAAATGTGACTATAATGTCATGTTTTGACACCTTCTCTCATGTCTCACTCTCAATAAAACAGCAGTACACCACGATTCAACGTGTCCTAGTGAGCTCTTCCTTGCTTTGTTTGACCATTACCTACCTATATCTGAACGACAAATCATAGCGGTTGATTCGGAGCACAGTCGCTCGAATTGAAGTCTGCCGTCAGTCACTACATTCAATAGCAAGTCAACCTGACCTAGAATTGCTACTTATTACAATATGGACTAAACCATCTGGCCGGATCATAGCGGGGGAGGCGAGCGCACATCAGCGGCACTCGCTGATTTCTGATGGGGGAAGCCATGTTAGTGCCGTGAGCTATTTTAATCACTTCTGTTTCACAAGGAAAGGCTGTGACTAGCAGGTTTTGGGGAAAGTGAATCGCTCGTGAAGCCCCGTCGCGCGGAATCGGACACCCCTCTGTGTTTTTCCAACCGCACACTTTTCACCATTAAAATATAGCGGCTTTTCCCAACCACTGTTAAAGGAGAGCGGTCCAAAGGATAAAGGAAATTGAGTATCCTTTTTGCATCTAAAACACTTAATGTCGATTAACAAGGAAAGCATAGCCCTACAAGTGGTTCGATATATTGTCTATAAGGACTGACGTTGATTCTCACAGGGGCGTCGATTTCGGTGGGGACGGTGGGGACGCGTACCCACCAGATTTCGTGATGAGTCATTTTGTACCCACCACTTTTTTTTGGCATGATGCTGGATGCTGGTTTTATTCTCGCTGACTATCGCGCTTCTTTATTTAACCCTTGGCTTTCACACAAGTTTAAAATATTCTGGCTGACCACCCAGTGTAAATATTTCTAGGCGACCGTTATTTAGAAATGTTGCACTCTGGTTTCCATGGTGACGTGTCATCGCTTGTCACGTGAGACACCGCAGCCACAACAGCACTGAATAATGAATGATCTGCTTTTGTCATTTTCCCTTTTTATTCAAAATATTCACAAATTTGTTTGCTATAGCATGACATATCTGATATTCCGATTGTCAAATATATGCAAGTGGATGTGTTTTGTTGTTTAAACTCCTTTATTTTTTAAATGAGCTGACACTGACAGCTTAGCATGGACAGTGAACGAGCGGGAACTACATAGTCTGCTGGGATGAGCCGAGGCAGAGAATTTCCGGCCAAGGTTCCGCATTTTAAGGGGGCTCCCGAGGGCTGATCATTCAAACAATCAGGAATGTTAATATAAAGACGCAGCAAATATCTCTGCATCCCAGACCCCCCTCTCTCGCTACGCGATCGCTGGCTAACGTCATGCTTTTACCGTCTCGCCTTTTTCAAACTGGAGCAGCGCTTACTCGCAGGTATGTAGACAAATTACAATGCATGATTTGATTTGTTAAACGTGAAAAGGACTTATCCGTCTAAACGCTCGCTCTCTAACGTAAACCTAGATATAACGTTATATGTTCACTGTTGTTAGGCGCATATCCAAGTGTTTGTGCGGAGTGTGGACATGGAGGCGCCGACGCGATTACTTGCATTTTCCTATAAACAGTGGAAAGTTAAAACAATGTTTATTACTTAAGTTTTGCTGGTATTGTGGCTATAGTCTTGTGCATTTGTACACAACGGATCAGCTGTTTTAACTCTTCTCTTGCAATACATCATGTTAGCCTTGCCTTAGCCACCAACTTACTCAGCTAACTTAGTTACGGTTTGCGTTCGTACAGCAAGCATTGGTGGAGTCGGAGATGATCGTGGAGTAGTCAGTATCTTGTTTAATTATTGCTTGAATCTATTGCTGAATTCTGGAATAGTTGTGATGAGGATGATGATGGAGGCGGGGTGCTTTCAAGTTTTGGTCAAAATGGTGATACGATTGGATGGATGCAGTGTCAGATCCTGGTGTGATCATCGTTCATCTGTGCGACACATATTTTTGCTTTTTCAATCTTGGCAAAATTGTAGTGCAGAACGCAGAAGTTGTGTTGTCAATTGGCGATTTTTTTTGGACAGTTTTCAGTTGTTATGAGGAGCAATATGAGAGAGAAATTTGGTAATCATTGTTTACATTAAACCACGTCATGTCATATTGTCAATGTTACTTATCTTATGAAGCAGAATAGTGGGTCATAGGCTACTCGTATGTCTAATGCTTTTTAAAAACCTAAGGCTTTCAAGTTCAACATAAAACGAGTCAGACATCATCACATGTTTGTATACATTTTTATTTATTTACATTAAGCGACAGTAACGTTACATCGTCTTTCAAAACATGATCTGCGCGAAAGAGAGAGAAAAAAATAATGTCATTCATTGTACCCAGCACTTTTGAAAATGCACTTCCGAATACGTCTCTGTCCCCAGCACATTTCAAACCAAACTGACGCCCATGGATTCTCATATAATATCTTTGTGTTTAGTGCAGCCAGCTGCGGTTATTATTTAAACCACTGCTATTTTTGAACAGACATCGCTCGCTCTCCAAACACACTGCAGACTTGATTTACCGTTTATTCTAGTGGATCTCTAGCATTCAAGAGCCAGCAGGATTTTAAACTCTCTCTCTCTCTCTCTCTCTCTCTCTCTCTCTCTCTTTCTCTCTCTCGCTCTCTTTGGCCAGGAGCTTGATAAAACAGCTCCCCTCCCCCAAGCTTTGGCGAAACAGGAACAACTTCTTTGAGAGAGAAAAGGGGCTGCACAAGTTTGGGACGTCTTGGATCAGCCGTTTGGCCATTTGTAGTCTGGAGCTGAGATTTTTTTTTTCCTTCACCGATTCTTTGGGTTTTACCTTGGATGGTCGGAGCCCTTTGTTAGCGAGAAGGCTCGGGCATCCGTGCTCTTGAATTTTTCTTTGGAAAATGGGATACCTCTAGGATTATAATGAGGGGAACACGCTCGCTTGTGGAATAACTTCACTTTTTTTCAGTGGGAATGGAATTCGCGGAGCCCTGATTTTTTTTTTATCACTTGCAAATGCTATGGGAAAAGTGCTTTGTGTGGAATATTTGCTGTTACCGTGCTCAACATGGGTAAGATTTGTTTTGCTTTCGTTCCTACTTTTCTTCCATGCTCGATTGGCCTTGCTCCCATTGAAATATACTCGGGGAAACCCCAAAGAATGCCTTATTTAAGATTATAGGATTTAAAACATCTCATTTAAATAGACTAAGTGCTATTAATTTACATTGATTGTGTTGTATTTATTTCCCTTTATCAGTGTGCATTCATAGTTAGACACGTATAACTTTCTTGCAAATACCATTATGGCTGGAGATGCTAAAGGAAGCTTGTTTTTCCCACCCCGCGGTTTGTCCCACTCTCATACCTACGTCTAATCGCAACAAATCTCAACAATTAATTTTAAGGCATGTATTTCCGTATGCACCATTTTTATTCGTTAACAGCACTTGTGTTCCTCTTGTAAACTCCTTTGCTTGTCCAACTTTCCTCGGTCTTTTTGTCCTCTTCAGAGAATCCACCAGGTTACAAGGAAGTTCGTGAGGCCGCCGCTGCGTGTTTTTACAGCTCCCCATTGTTACATCAAACCCCATTTACTTTTCTTACAATGTTGCTAAAACCCTCGTTTTGAAACTGTATATCCAGCTGAACGTGATACACCACTCGACTGCAGATATAAACGATGTTTTGTTGTCTATTAGCTTCCTCTGTGTGCAGGTATCTGTGTTGGGTTACTCGAGAGAGGCTAGTTAACTCTGCCCAGGCCTGCACTCAACAGGGTGTATATCAAATGGGCAAACACATAAACAACCAAGGTGTTTTGGGACTACATCCTATTCAGAAGATTGTCAAAGTGTATATGACTTCAGGAAGTTTTGGTTTAGTGCTTGATAAGGTTGTCACAATTGAGGAACTCTCATACTCTGCATATTTGTGACATTATTCAAAAGGAAAGCCCATGTTTGCTAGGTGTGGTTTGCCAAGCATGAATATACAACCTTAAATTCTTTATTTATTGGTGTCACAGCCTCTGGTTACTGTGGTTTGAACTAAAGTGACTTTTAGTGCATTAGCTATGGACATTAAAGTCTGGTCTTCCTAGATAGTGTTGTGAACTTGCTGAGACTTGGCATAAGACCACAATTTAGATATTAAGGAATTCAGTGTAATTTTTGTATTTGTAGTCAAGCGTAAAAGCACACAGATTTTTTCAAAAATTTTTTACTTGAAATACTCTACTACACTCAAAAGAACTATAATGCAATGTGATAATTCAATGCTTGTTTTCCTCTGATCTGAACCTTGACTTTGCCAGTTGTGTAGACTAACCCATAGTAAACTTAAGGAAAATCTCCCCCTGTTTCTTGAACTAGTCAGTGTGTGTGTGTTTAGAGAATGGAATCCTTGTTGTACCTATCCACAAAGTGAGTCATGTAATTGCTGCCGCATAGGTTCGGTTTTGTCAAGAATTAGCATGTGGTGAAGTTCGTTAGAACGATTGGAAAGGGGGGAAGTTCTTGTTTCTTGGGTTTTTTTCTGGCAAGCGTTCTATTCGTTTTGGCTTCGCCTCATCACAGCATTCAGCAATAATGCCCGGTATTTGTCCCAGGTCACTGTGCAGAAAGTGAAGCCCAACACTCTAAACTTGTTTAGGGGTTTCTGAAATATTGCATACTGTGATATTTGAGAACAGCTTGGTTTTTCTTTATTGAATCTTGGTTTCTTGCTGCCGAGTAATGCAGAACTTCATTGGCATTATTTGGATTCTCGCTTACAAAAAGAACTTCCTGGTTTTGCCTTCAATCCTGCACTTTCCATGAAATCTCATCCTCGTTTTTATGAGCTATACATAATCTCTGTGCAACCAGTTCTACCTGACACCTAAGAATAAATGTTCAAATAAGTAAATCGCACCACAACCTCTTCCCCCAACAGACATTTACCACTATCTTCAGATCTTCTGTGGTTATGTGTAGGTTTGTGGTCTGACTCTGGCTTCTTTTTTCTCCACAGGTGTTCGGATAGAGTCTGTGATCTCCTGAGCTCACTGGTTTAATCTACGGGAGAAGAGCCAGACACAAATTCAAACACTATTTACAGTGGAAATTATTTGCACGCTCTTCAGATGAGGGAGAACAGGAGACTCTGAAACCCGAGGGGCGTTCAAGGTAAGATAACTGTTGTGCAATGCACATACCATCTTGTTTTACACAGATCTGAAATGTAGGTTAGGCTTAAATATGTAAGAACTGCTAAGAATGAATCACAATGTTATTGTGCTTATGTGCCTCCTATTATAAAATGGGAGACCCTGGAAATCTATTTGAGGAGTAAGACAGCCCAGTAGATTGATTTGAATGGGATTGGTTGATTGAATACAGTTGAGTTTGCTAAAGGATGCATTACTGTTCCCCATGCTTGAGAATGAGATTTGAGTTTGTTTTACTGACATGACTGATACATTAAATTGTGTGTCTTGAGGAGAGGTTTGCTATTGCTTTAAAGGAATGGTACACCCAAATATTCCAAACTTTCTTTCTTCTGGAGAAATTTGAGCTTGTTCTGGCTGTTTTGTTCCATGTTGTTACAATTAATCGAGACACAAAGTAGTCATGCTATGTTCCAAATTCTTATGAAATTTTTGTATGTGAAACAAGCCAAAATTTAAGTCGTTATTCACTGATAATTTCATTGAGCAATTGAGTTTAATTTGAGAACTGGAGTAGTCTATTTTGTGAATGAATTGCTAAGCCTGATTTTGTGAACCAGCTCAGCCAATTCATGCAAAATATTCACTCAAAGAATAATGTTGTTGTTGTTTAATGGCTTCAAGAGATTTGTGATGTATTGCACATTTGCATTCTTTATGAAGCTTGAAAACTAAGTCCCCATTACCTGTAATTGCATGGAAGAAAACTTTAGGCATGTAGTTAAAAATTTCCCCATATTGTCGCATGGGTTTAATATGACACCAGTGAGTAAATAATGACCATTTTCATTTGAGTTAACTGTTCCTTAAAGCAGTCTAACTTGTAGATTTTCTCCTGGTGGATAAAATGCGTAAAAATCTTGTCCACATTGAATAAACGACTCAAACCATATTTAGGAACCAGAATATTATAGAGACCGGACACTGTTGTAGGAAGGAAGCATGTAGCAACATGCTAAAAAAAAATACACACCTGACCATTGTGGTGTCAAGTTTTGCATAGGCAAGCATCACTCATGTTCATGTAATCTAAGTAGTCTAATAAGACATTTGCTTTTGACGATGATTATTTTCACAGTATAGATGTTACAAAGCATGAGTGGAATTTACCTGCTACATTTGTCAAATTAAGTGAAAGTAAGTTTGTGAGAGAGTTAATGGGAAACAATTATTTGATTGTTTCTTCTGATGCAATTTTAGTGTCTTGCTTTTTCAATATCTGTCCCATTCTCGTATTTGGCAGATGTTCTTAGTATTCTGTATCACAGGCTTGGCTGTAGTTGTGGTATGCCCAGAGGTGACTGGAGCTAGCAACCTACTGTCTTTTGATCAAAGATAACTGTAGGCATTTACAACTTGGAATTGTGTTGGCGTCACACTAATAAACAAATTATTCTCATGTTGGTTTTGAAACCACGAAATCTGCCAAAGCATATTTTTCGGCCGCCATTTAGCTTTTTTTTTTTTTAATTATGGCCATTGGCCGTAGTGTTGGAAGCTGGACATTCATTTTGACAGCGTACACTGTAAAAAGATATTGTTGGTTTAACTTAAAGTAAGTAACCTGGTTGCTTTAAAATCGAGTTCATTGAAACTAAAATTCAGTTAATGCAAAGAAAGAGATTGCACTTTCTTCATTAGTTTACTGTCTCTGTTTATCGGTTAGTTTGTTTGAACAGTTCTGTCTAATACATTTTTTTGACAGCTTTAAAGAAATTAAACGCTATAGGAAAAACTATTATAGCGTTTGCTTTTCTATTGTTATTAATTGAATGAAAAATGCAAAGTAAATCTTAAAAAATTTGTCAGTTATGGCTTGTTATATCTAGTATTCTGCCCACTTTGAATCAGACACCGAGATAAAGTAGTGCGTAAGTTTGAATTAATTAATTATATAATTTATTTATGAATTAGTAATTATCGATCGAGAGAGACACATGCGTCTGTTCAGTGTCTCTCTCTATTAACAATGAAGCTGTGAGTTTAATTACTTAAATATAGCAATGTAACCACCTTGTTTATTACTAAGTTGGTTATTATAAGTTGCGATCTCCGCTCTCTGTGTGCTAGTGACGTGTGTATGTGCTTCAATGATTAAACTGACTTGAAACTTACCTGTGCATTAAATGGTTTTATTGCACATCTTCCAGCCAATCGGAATCATGTATTCAGACAGACCATTGTATAAATCAATGTTGTTGTCTGGCAGTGTTAAACCTAGTGTTGTTTGTGTTCTTTTGAAGGTAAGGGACTATTAAAGTGTGTGTACAAGTGAGTTGGGACTCTGGGAATTTTCTCTGTGGACACCTACACGCAGAATGCAACCTGTAATCATTGCTACAGTGAGTCTTTGGGCAGATGTACTGGTCTTTAATTTGTTTTGAGCTGGATGGTCTCTCCGTATGGTGAGAAGTTTATAGTGCTTGTTTGTCTGTGAATGGGGTTTGTGTGAATTCTTTTCGATGTCTTCCCCGTTTGCTTGCTTGCTCTTTGATATAGTACTATCCTCTCTTTCAGGTCTGTGTATGTTAGTTTGTGGTTTGCATTTCCTTTGCAATTCATAATTAAAGGTGATTTTGATAAATGTGCAGGAGGATTTTATAAACCCCACTGGCCACAGCGGAAATCCTGCCCTTTAACCGGAGCGGGTCATACTTTTTCTTTATTGGTTGTCTTGTTGCCTGGGTTACCTCACTGAATTGAGTGTAATTTATCACTGACAAACTTCTAAACCCATGTTTTTTTGTAAGTTTATAATAGTCGCAGTTTAACCTGTATTTGAATGTGATATAACATTGAGTTCATAGAAATAGTTTTGACCAAAAACCCAAACGCTTGTTTTGCATAAATTGGAAGCAAACAAGCAGGTTGCTTGTCAAAAAAAGTGCTGGTTTCTCCTGGAAAAATAGGATTTGCATGTGTAAATGTTCAGACTCTGTTTTTGCTTTTCACAGAGAGGTATTTACCTTTGAAAATATGAAGCATTACTCATTTGAATCTGTCCCTTATGGTGATGATACACAGGGCAACTTTTGAGCAATGTTGCAGTTAGGGCTGGACCCGAATATTCGTTCGGTGGGTTGGTATTCGATTCGAAAATGTGACATTCGAATATTCGTAAATTTTTTTATTTATTTTTTGCACACCTGGCATCCCCCTCTAAACGGTTCTCATACGTGCTTGGATATGTTTTACACTAAAATCTTGTGAAATATAATACTACATATAACTTCGTTATAGCTAGGCCTACTTAATAAAAATATTTGCTTCTTCTTGGACTACTAAAAGTGTTCCTGCAACGGGAGTGTTCTCTGGCTAGAGCGCAGGACAGCAGAGTTTGTATGGACAGAAGTGCATGCCTGTATTTTGGGTTAAGCTGCGTTGCTTTGACGTTGTGGAAAATTAAAAAATACAAACAAAATGTATTATCCTTTTTACCCTTTATCATCAATCTAAATTAATCTACTGCGAAATATAGCAGACTTTGAGATTTTACTGGGACGTCATGTCACAATTTCGTTTTTCTATATTTAAATTTCCTTTTTATTTATTTAAATTTCGTTTTTATATTCATTTCAATTTCGTTTTTATTTCAAATTCGTTTTTATTTATTTAAATACCCTACTTTGTCAGTGAGAAAAATATTATAAGACTATACCTTATTAAAAATATTGCTTAAGTTAAAAGACCTGTGTGTGTGTGTGTTTTATCACTGGTGCAGTGTCCATTCTCGGAGCATATAAGCCCTAATCGCGTGAGGCACGCCGCTTCTTTATTTAAATCTACCCTACTTTGTCAGTTATTTGTTAGTGAGAAAAATATTAGACTACCTTATTAAAAATATTGCTCAAGTTAACAGACCTGTGCGTGTGTGTGTGTGTGTGTGTGTGTGTGTGTTTTATATCACTAGTGCAGTGTCCGTTCTCGGAGCATATAAGCTCTGCTCGCGTGAGGCGCACCGCTCTCCCGCTGTTCTGTAGTTTATTAAATGTTTATTAATTCTGAACGTGTCTCGCCTGTCTATCTATATTGCACCAAAATAGGACACTGCACTCCCTTGTGTAGTCGTTTGGATGAACGGTTCTCGAAATAATCAAAATGCAAACGGACAGACAGACATAGGCTATAGAGATTCCGAAGCTTCGAATATTCGATGTTCATTACTACCGAAGGCTCAAAGCTCAAAAAATGCTATTCGGACCAGCCCTAGTTGCAGTCAATGGGCAACCAGGTTAAGACACGGGGCCCACGGCCGATCTAAAGTATCCAGGTAGAAATGTGTTGCCCATTCTCAATTATGGCTCGGCAAAAAAATATATTTTTCGAACAATCGTTTTTTTCTTTTTTTAAATGTGGTCGATTCAAAATCGATTCTCAAAGGCCACGAATTGTTTTTTCCCCCCATATTTATTTACCTATCACTAGGGATGCACGATATTGGATTTTGGCCGATATTCGATATGCCGATATTTTCAAACTAATTTTGCCCGATACCGATATATTTGTATTTTTTTTTTTTGTGCAAAAAAAGCTTATTAAAGCTTCTATTAAAGTTCTCAGTCAAGAGCAGTGAGTGATTTCCTCTGTGTTTTGTTGTTTTATTAACATTAACGGGATAGTTCTCCCAAAAATTTTAATTGTCATCATTTACGCTCTCAAGTTTCTTTCTTCTGTTGAAAATCAAAGTTATTTGGAAGAATGTGGCTAACCAAACATTTGCTGTACTCCAGTGACTTCCATAGTATATTTAAGCACAAGAAAGAAATGAATACAGGTTTGGAACAACATTAGAGTGAGTAAATAATGACAGAATTTGTATTTCTGGGTGCAGTATCTCTTTAAGGACAAGCGGCAGCATATTATTACTGTCCCTTTAAGAGCTGCACGTGACGCGTCTAATATACACGCATTTGACAAGCAGATTTTCTCTGTTTTCTTTCACTTTAGACATAACCAACTTTATGTAAACCTTGTGTGTATTTGACAGTGTCAGCGCAATAAGACTCGAAAGATTAGTCCAGTATGCAGGCGCTGTGATGGGCTTTTAGTTCCTGTGAGTGTCGGGTGTAACGCGCTCAGGAAAGCGGATGTTAGAACACCGCATCAGCACGTGAATGATATGTTTACCTAGCACGACTTTGACGCACATGCAAATAATGAACTTTTGTGAATTGCGGTGTCCTGTGAGTGTAACTCTACCTCTGCGTTTACATGTGATGTGATGTGAATGTACGTCGCGTTGTACAGTATGTTGAGATGAAGGCGCCAGAATTGAACTGATAGAATGCACGATACTATGATTTTCTTCAAAAGCAGATCGTGGAGACGTTTTAATCGTCCATGATCAAAAACCGTGATACGCACACCCCTAGTTGGAAGTTTAAATTGCTGGCGCTCATGCTTCGTTCGCGGTCGTCACGTGCGCTTAGGAAACACGCCACCCTATCGGCAAGGCTCGTCGGCAGAAATTTTCATATCGGCCGATGCCGATGATGGTCATTTTAAGCTTTTATCGGCCGATACCGATGTTGTCCCGATATCATCGTGCATCCCTACCTATCACCCAAAAGCCAGTATTAGTTTTCCTACACTGTTAATAGGTTTGCAGCCTCCATGTTACAGCTAATGCTGTGAAATTTTATGTTTGTTTTATCTTAAAATAACCTGATCCTGTTTGATCAAGGCATGCGAAAATCCTATCTATTCATTGTATGCATTTGAAATATAGAGTTGGCTTCTGTTTTAATGTACCCAACAAGTGTACCTAAAATAAAAAGTTGAATATACAGGTTTGTGGCTCTTAATTTCTTTTTATTAATTAACCGTTTGTAAACTTATGTTCTCTGTTCTGTTTTCTAAATATAGGATTTGTATAAATCTGTATTCATTGAGTCAAAGCGAGAATCGAATATGGAATAGAAATCTGAATTTAGAATTGAAATCGAATTGAGATCTTGCGAATCGAAATCGCATCAAATTGGAACATCTGAATCGATACCCAGACCTATTCTCAATAGGGCTGGGTACCGAGTTCGGTACTTTTTAGGTACCGACCGAATTGCCTCGGTACTACCGAGTATCGAAACATGTCTTGTTTTTCGGTACCAAATTTCGGTACCTAAGTGGTTAATCTCGTCAACGTCAGTGAAACATGCATGCAGCATGATTGACTGTGGAGGAAAAACACTAGTTTACGCTGCTGCCCAGAGACTTGGCTTGTCGCATGTGAGGCTGTAGTGTGTGTGTGTGTGTGTGCCAGAAGCACGCGATGCAATATTTTCGACAAGATAATTGCTGCCAAGACCGGTAACACGGTAAATCTGATAAGGCAAAGCGGTGTGTCATACAAAGCACACCGAACGCGAATAGAGCGTCAAATAGGCGTCTATCGCGTCTAGTTAGACGCTTCAATCTTCCGCTCGAGTTCAAAACGCGTCGCCCAATTCGCATCATTCGCGACGCCCGGCGCGAATGATGCGTCTATCCCCGTCTTTGACTTTGTATCTAATCTACTAGCGCAAATAATTAAATTCGCGTTCGGTGTGAACAGTGAACACACCATTAGTAAACACTTGTTCATTAATAAACAATTAAAATATCTCCTTGCTGTTGTTTCCCGACACATCCATAATCATTAGGCTACTTTTGCAGGTGCTTTGCGGCAAGCTTGATGTGTGCGGAGCGCGAGGCATATATCCCGCCCCCCAGTAGCCTATATTTAATTTAATTCACATTTATTTGTATAGCATTTTTCACAATACATATCGTTTCAAAGCAGCTTTACAGAAAATGAATGTGTCTAAATTACAATTTAGAGTGATCTGTTATCAGAGGTTACAGTGTAATGCATTTCTATTAATTTTCATTCAATTTCATTGTTAAACAATGCATTAAGTTAAGGAAGAAACAATGAGCTCATTGAAGTAAAGAATACATGTTGTTAAATGATTAGGAAACATAGAAAACTTCAGCATTGGTGCTTTTTTACATACTCAAAATATGAGTGTAAAAAAGTCAACAAACTGAACAAAAAAAAAAAAAAAATTAGGTAATGTTATGTTGTTAAACAAAATTGGTATCGAAAAAAGTATCGTTCAGGAACCGGTATCGAAGTCAAGGTATCGGTATCGGTATCGAACATTTTGTTACGATACCCAGCCCTAATTCTCAATGGTAAGTTCCCAAGCAACCTCACTCGGCAACACAGTGGCCCTGACTGTGTATCATCACCTTTAAAGGATTAGTTCACTTTAAAAAAAAAACTTTTGCTGATAATTTACTCACCCCCATGTCATCCAAGATGTCCATGTCTTTCTTTCTTCAGTCGAAAAGAAATTAAGGTTTTTGATGAAAACATTTCAGGATTTTTCTCCATATAATGGACTTCAACCGGACCCTAGCGGTTCAAGGTCCAAATGACAGTTTCAGTGCAGCTTTAAACGATACCAGACGATTAAAAAAGGGGTGGGGTTTAAGCCAACTAAATGATTGGAGAAGTCTGGCATACGTCACCAAAGAGAAGTCTGTCATTTCAATGGAAGATTGAGTTATGACATTTTTGATTAAATTACGAACTCAAAGTATGGCTGAAACTTATTACACAATTTAATAATGTTTAGAAAATAGGTTGTATTTTCATTTCATGCCAGTTTTATGGTCCACGCTGCCTTATGTCTATAAATGTCCAACTATCAAATTATGTCCAATGTAGGCTAAATCCTTTACACTTTGCTAATAAATATGCATGTCAAAAATGCACTTTAGAAACTTTTTCTATTTTTCTGCAATGTCGTTGCTGAAATAACACAAAGTAGGCAATGATAATCTCAAATAATGTTTGTGTGCTTTATTTGTTCTGATTGGCTGTGGTTTTTGATTTTGTCACGTCTGGTGTGGACAGACCAATTGACCCTTCGCTAAGCCACGCCCGAAAACCGCCACTGGCCAATCGTGGCTTTGCAACCGTAACTTGGCGCGGGAGGTCTGTCAAGCTTTTGAGCGAGGGAAACATGCCGACGCGTTGTGCGTATGAATTGTGCAAATCTGATACCCGGTATCCTAAAAGTTTGGACTGTGGGGTGGCATTTTTTCCCTTCCCGAAACCTAAAAGCCAAAGGGGAGAAATGCCGGGCGTGGATCAAGCAGTGTGGGAGACCCATTCACAACTAAATGTCGACAGGATTAACAAAAAAAAAAAAAAACCTATTGCTTGGAAATAATGGCGGTTCTTTGTTCATAATGCATATATTTGAACGTAAAATAAGACGATTAATGGCAAGACGGAGGCTCACTGACATACTTTAAAATATATTTCAGCGTTTTGTTAATCGACGGCCTACCCCTGAGTAACTTTACCCCAATCCGATCGCGGCTCTCCCGGTGTTAGATTGATGGATAAGCTGTTTGATTTGTAATTATTAGATTATTTTCACATTTCACTTACCCTGCTGTGCATGAACATAGCTGTTCCTCCATTTGTGCATTTCCCATGTGAATGGTCTGCTAAGGAGGCGGCTGCTGCTTGCGCTGCGACCTAACGTTATAAGCTTTAGATTCAATTTTGATGAAATTATTCTCTAATCGGTTGCATATTATGTCGTGGATATATCCCTCGAATGCATACTGCAGTCCCTTTTTTCTTGCTCTCACAGATATTTCACCTGTTCGCCAAAAATGACTTATTATCTCCTTGGGAATATCTGACACCGGTGCATTTACACTGTAATAGATGTGGCAGTCGCGAAAGCTTGACAGGCGTAGCAACAGTAACTAAGGAGGGCGGGGCTTAGCGAAGGGTCAATTGCTTGTCGCTGGAATCTTATCGTATCGCGTGTCTGGTTATTACACAATGTAAGATGCCATTCCTGATTGAAAAATGAAGACCCTGGTAGTAGCATATGTCCCAAATATGTCTTCTGTGACCACTTGGGATCGAATTTTCTCACAAATGGGGTCTCTGGTTTTGATAGTTTGACAGTTCTTGTTATTCAACATCTATATACACCTGAATTTCTATATAAGCTAAACTTCAGAAGTTCAAATGTGTGTGCTTCACATGATGTATGGTGACATAAGGCAAACTGGAGAGTTTCAGTGAAATCTTGTGCATTAATATGTTTGGTCTTTTTCATAGTTCTCCAATTGGAGGGTTATTTCCTTTTTAATCCTTTCACACGTAAGTTTAAAATATTCTAACTGACCCCCCAGCGTGAGTTTTTCAAGGCGACCGTTATTTAGAACTTGTCACTTGGATTTTTCCATGGTGACGCGTAGGGATGTCAACGATTAATCGACGATCGATTAATTGTCGATAATACATTTAATCGATAAAACTTATCGATCATCGATTAAGCAGGATCATGCGCGTGCGTGCTGCTCAACCGCGAAACATGTAAGCGAGCGCGCCGGTGTGGTGAAGTGTTGAGTCCCACTGAATGACACACCCCGGAGTTGTTTGGGACTATTTTACACCTTCATCATGACTATAAGTTTGCGTGTGCATTCGCAGCCTTTTGTTTTGTGCAAATGTAAGTTGTAATGGTTTATTTTGTGTATGCCTATCTATATCTGATTTATCTCCTATTGGATGCATTTGGTTAAGAATTGACGTGATCTTTAGCGCGCTCAGCTCAAATGTCAATGCACGACTAATAATGATTATTGTGACTGTCATATTACACAAGATTATAAAGAGAACAATATTGTAATAAAACATTGTGAATTATTTCGGTTTAGATGCCATGTCGCGTTGTTCCAGGAAGAGTGCGTCCAGCACAACATGAGTCATTCTGAATGACACGTAACCTAGTTTAAGTTCACTTGTGCATTCACGTCATTTTGTGCAGATATAATTTTGTAAGATTATGTGTATTTTGTATATATCTGATTAATATCAAATAGGATGCGTTTCTTTGAGTTAAACGCTAACAAAGTGCTCAACAGTTATTCATTCAGCGCGCGCCGCTAAAGCAGAATGCACGACTAATAATAACGATGGTTAATTTGGGACTGTCATATTACATAACATGAGAACACTATTTTATTAAATGGTTGTGAATTCATTGGGTTCAGTGCGTTGTTCCAGCACGTAAACAGTCACACATTCTGACAAGCACGCATCTGCGGCGGCGTTGGTGACACATTGTATTTGTCGTTATAAATATATTAATTTAATTTATCAATCACATCAAAACATTTTACAATCCTACTAACCCTTTATTTAGATTAAAAACCATTATTATTAATTTGGTGAGGAACATAGCTTTTTGAGCATCATTTGCAGACCCTGTAATGCTGTTTGCCATTAATGCTACCGATTAATCGATTAATTGATCGTCAATTTAAACGACGATCGATCATGGGAATTTGTGAAAATTGACATCCCTAGTGACGCGTCATTGCTTGTCACGTGACAGCGCAAACTCAACACAGCTCTGAATGAATGATGATCTGCTTTTGTCATTTTTCCTTTTTTATTAAAAATATTCACAAATGTAATAGCAATAGCATGAAACGCTGATATTCCGATTGTCAAATATGTGCAAGTGGATGGGTTTTGTTGTTTAAGCATCTTTATAACGATCGCGTTAGTTGAGCTGTATGCACAATGGGCGGCGCCATTTTAGTTTGTTTTACAGTTCAGAGAATCGGATCTGTTGGATTTACTACACGTCAATTCCTCCACTTCTCACTAGGGATGGCGAAAACGCAAAATTTTCTTGACCAACCACCGAGCCTCATTAGCCGGTTGAAACCGGTTAACCAATTAGTTTAAAAAATGCCACGCTATTTGAAATAACAGCCATTTCGAGCCGCGCCTGCAATTTCGCAACTCTGTTGCATCTCTCTCTGCCTCCCGCTCACACACACACACACACTGCCCCGGCGCCACGCTTCCACTCACGTCACTTTTTTAAAATCCCCTACAGCGTGAAACATGAGTCCCGCAAACGCGGCGCCGAGGAGCTTGTATGTAATCGGAGGACAAATGGCTCCTTAGTTTCGAAATGGTTTGGGTACAAGGTGATCGCGTTGAAAATAAAGGCGTTAGTCTAGCGTTAGAAGCTCATTTGAAACATTGCAGCGTCTCATTTAAGAAAATGACAGCTCCGAAGAGACTCCGCTTAGTTTGAGGTAACGTTATTGCTAACAATAATAAAGAAAGATGATCATCATCACCTTATCTGTTACCGCTGAAATGTAGATGTAATGTATTACTACTGTATAAGCACTGTATCACACAAGTTGCAACTTACTGTGTCATTCTTTTTGGTGAAATGGTCCCACACACTACGTTTCTTTGCACGCTTCATCCTGTCGTCTGCCCTAGCTCTAACCTCGAGTGTTTTAGCCCGTTGCCTTTACTTTTCGCAAACCTTGTGAGCGCGCGAACCCAAACGCTGTGACCTCGCGCCAGATGTTTTTATTGGTTTATTAAGTACAAACAGAAAATTGAGTGTGAGGGATTTGTTCACTTCACACAAAAATATCTTGGAATAAGATGGCTAACTGTAGTAGCGTTTAGTCCACTGTCTATAATAGCCTAATTTAGAGATCACTTTTTTTTTTTTAATCGACTACCGATAACTTTGATCGGTTAACGGTGAGACGGTCAACCATCGGTCAAACGGTCATCGGTTAGCATCCCTACTTCTCACGAAATACATGAAAGTAAGTGGCCGGTGAACTGGGAGAAGAATGGGGTCAAATGTAAAGCTACTTACACAATGTGTATCTGATATGAATTAAACGTTTCGTCTTGTTATAATGGAAAGGATTATTATTGCTGCTTCCTTAGACATCAGTGTGTATTTTAAAAACTCAAAATCATTGTTTTGCTAGTACTTATGTGTATTTAAATGTCTGAAACCTAAAATAAACATTATGTGGTTGAAAACATTCAATAGTTGTGATATATGACAGCACTGAGGGCGTCTGTCTCTGGCTCAGTGCCAGCCAACGCGCGAAAGCACGTTTGAATGTAGCAGTTGATCACGTGATGCACTGACCATTCTAATCACACCGGTGTGATCGTACGCTCCAGGGTCCAGCCAAGACTGATCACACCGGTGTAATCGTACGGGTGAAAGGGTTAAGCTACATGTAAATGGAACATTTTAAAATCATTGTTTTAGCGCAATAGTTGATTGACAGATGAGTGGGCTGTGCTGTGCTGTTTTCTTGGCTGCATCATTCAGGGTGCATTAGTGTACGCTAGGGCTGTAACGATACGCGATATAAAATCGAAATCGCGATACTCAGGTCCACGATCCTGTATCGCGATGTGAGAAGGCAGAATCGCGATCACACACCTTCCAACTCCCAGAGATTTCCTTCCTGTCCAGAACCAGGGCTCGAATTTCGGCGCGGGATTGCGGTTATTGCGCATAATTCTAATCATTCCCGCAGGTCTCCCATTTATAACGCGGGAAATACCCGCAATCGTAATCCACACAGATAATAAAATCAAATCATTCTTTTAACAACTATCTTCCAGACGCAATTTCACAAACAGCGTGAGTGTTCAGCGGTGCCGCGCGCGTCTTCTATCTCTCATAATGTGTTGTGCAAGGCAGGCGCTGCATGCGGCGATAATACACACTCGCGTTTTGGAGTCGGGACCATAGACTGTAAAAGTCTTTTTAAGTCTTACCAGTTTAAACATTCAAGCAATTTTAAACTAATCAGTGCTCGCGCGCTCTCTGAGAGATTATTTTCTATGCGCACATTCATAGAAAATCCGCCTCAAAAACAGCTGGCCAGTAACTATTTTTCGCGGATTATATTGCTTTAACACGCAAAATTGTCAATTTCGGTCTTTGTGAGTAGGCTATACTCTAAACATAGTCGGTTTTGTCTTTAATAGGCATAAAACGCATGCCAGTGAACACAGGATCCGTGCACTAGCTCTTAAAGTGACGGAAGCCATATGTGTCTGTCATTAATTTTGTTGTCAAAACAACAAAAGACGGCTTTAAGTTAAAGGAATCAGGATTAATAGCCTATGTATTTAATTTATTCAGGACTAAAATACTACCCAGTGTTATTTTCCATTTGATTACTTTATTCAGTTTCTGTATGTGAATACTAGTGTTAGACCTATTCAAAAACTTTTCTCTTTAATTGTCTTTATTTGTATCTTTATTCTATTGTATTTATTTGTGCTACTTTTTTCAATATAATTAAACAATTTAAATCAAGCTTCCTTGTGATGTGTAAATTCTTAACAACAATATTACCCCATTGTAAAAATGCAATGAGCGTAAACATTTAGGCAAGATAAATGTAATAATTTTGTTTGGAAAAAATGCCCCCCCACTTTCTCCCCCCCAAACAAAAAAAATCCCCCCCATGAGAATCATCTAAGGGGGGATTGGGATTCCCCCCCTCCCCCACATCTTTAATTGTATTATTTGAAGTTAACATTATAAAATACGTAGACCTACACCACAAAACTAGTTGAGGATAAATTATTTAAAATTTGGCAATTTCAGCATTATGGACGTGAAATTTGCAGCCAAAACTTGAAATATAAATTCTCAGAAAGTGCATTAAATTAATCCTCAATTGACCGGCAACACGTCCAACATGCAGATGCATATCCTACGGCACCATCCCGAAATCAATTTAGTTGGAACACAGAACACAACCCAAAAGCAGCAGCCTACACTGCCTAGTATAGTTTAATAATTTGCATAGTTATTATTGTTCTTTGGTGTTTAGATTATACAGGTTTTTCCTAATGTTATTTAATAAAAATACCGGTATTTTTTTTCTTCTCTCAAAATCTCTTTTTTTCACCACAAGCCCCGCCCCCTCAAGCCCCGCCCCCGTGATAGAATCGCGATACGAATCGAATCGTGGGTCAAAAATCGTGATACGAATCGAATCGTGGGTTTGGTGTATCGTTACAGCCCTAGTGTACGCTATGGTTTGGATCACAAAACATTTTGGACACTGTGTAGGTCTGACCACTTGCAATCGATCGGATCACCAGAGACTGAAGTTGTAGACTAGTGTAGATTGAACTCCTTTAATCTTATTCAGTTTATGTTAGATAAAGCTGAAGCCTGTATTGGCTTGCATTTTTTTATTTACCTCTTAGTGCCACCAAATTGTATAGTATTACCATTGCACTTTAGCTGTTTTTTTATTTATTCCTTTTGCCCCAAATATCCCTGCTGCAGAAAAAACCCTCTAACGCTGTTTAGCTTGTCCTGGCTGGTTTAAGTTTAGCTTGAAAAAAGTGGTCAAAACCTTTCTAAAACCAGCCTGCTAAACCAACTGACAAGCCTGGGAGACTAGCTAAGACCAGCCAACCAGCTTAGTCGGATTTTAGATGTTTTTTTTTCTCAGCAGGGATGAAAATTAAAATGTGCATGAATATGGTAATCAGTCACTACTATAGTGTAAATTAAAGTAATATCTGTTCATATTATTATGGTCCTGCTGTAGTACGTTAGGAATGTAAGGAATTTTCTTTAGTCTTTTCCTTTTATCTTATTGTAGTTGGTTTGCTGGTAAGGTGTTGGGGAGTATATCTATTAAACAGTTCAGAAAATGCCCTGAAATTTAATTTGTAGTTTAAATTTGCAGATTAGAAGTGGAGTGTTGTGTAATAGTGTAATCATTGTCTGTTTTCAGAGAGAATCTAGCAGCATTAAATCGACCTGCAGTTCACCCAAGTCTGTTAGCCAAATTGTAGCCTCAAGCGAATGAAGAGAGCAAGAGCTTCAGACTCCTGCTAACCACATTTATACAGTGGTAAAGTGCACACATACGATCAAATCTCAAGAATTTTAACTGAGAACCTTTTAGATCAGTATAGGCTAATTGTGTGTTTTTTTTTTTTTTTTTTTTAATATCCTAGACATACTTAACCCTCCTCTTTTTGCACTTTTTGAATTACAATACTCATATATATTAGCAGTAAGTGTTCGTTTTTTTTTGCAATATTTATCTGGATTTTTCTTAGCAATATTTACATGTATTAATTTAGCAGATGCTTTTATTCAAAGCAACTTACAAATGAGAACAATAGAAGCAGTTAAACTATCAATAGGACCACAATATGCAAATCCCAGTTTAATCTAAGCAGTAAGTGTACAAGAAAAAGGTCTGAGAAATTTGATCAAAATAGTCCTAGACTTATTCAAGCTTTCTTTGACTTAAAACAAAATGTTTTTATTTCTTACCAAACGGTAGTTGTAACCGTATTTAGCAGTCTCAAGACTTTTTAGGGCTCTTTTGCATGTAACCATTTTTGTCTCCGAGAGTAGTGTTCTCAGTATGCAAGCGTCATTAAATGCTAATCATGGCCGCTGGGTCCTGCGCTGTAGCTATAGGCTTTTTGGTCTCATGGTTTCTCACTGGTGACCAAGTAACCCTGTCCTGACACAGTCTCGCTGGCTTCTCCCCTACAGGCCAGCGCACCATCTGTCCACCCTCACAGCTGTCATCCAGAGCAGCTTTAACGAAAAAGGCTCTTTTAATATTTGCGCGAAACCATACTGCTTTGCTAATCTTGGTGCGCATGTTATTTTGCCAAGCTTAATTTAGGAATTAGGTATTAAGATCAAGGATGCTCCTTTACCTTCTGCACAGACGCTGTGTGAAATTCATGCGGTTGTTTGTATGTCATTCATGCTAATGTGCAGTGGGACTATGAAGTAACATTGATTCATGTAGACAAAGCCCCCAACCCAGTTGTCCATCTGGGCTTC
This sequence comes from Tiaroga cobitis, assembly GCA_030578255.1. NCBI lineage: Eukaryota > Metazoa > Chordata > Actinopteri > Cypriniformes > Leuciscidae > Tiaroga > Tiaroga cobitis. The sequence continues at coordinate 48,201,881 of CM060591.1, forward strand.
CTTATTCACCAGGGATTTCTGGGTGTCAGGCAAACACACTCAGATGATTCTGGTTCTGATTCCTTTTTCATTCTTTTAGTAGGTTTGAGTCATTGAGGTCATTGAATCATTTATTCAAGAGATTCATTCAGAAATGCTGATTTATATAGTAATTAAACAAGTGAAGTCTTTATGAGTGAGTCAATGAATCATTCATTCAAAATTGTATATTTTTTCTTTATAAAATAATTTAAAAAATCGGTAGGTGAAATGTACCCGGATATCCTACTACTTCAAGATTCGGGACTGTGCATTAATGGACACTTTACTATCCAATGAGGCCACGGTAGAGGAGTTGTAAATGGCCGTGACCTGACGCTGATTGATGTAGTGTCCGAATTCATGTAGTGTCTCGCTTTTCACTTTCGCTTCACGATCACACTCATGGAGTGACTGTGCTGTCCGTACATTTTAAAAGATAAGATATTTGTCAATGACGACCAGGATCTATTGCGCACAAAATCCTTCGCCATCATCTTGTCAGTCGCGTTCTTTCTCATCTCACGTGATAAGTGAAATCTTAACTCCTGCTGCACTGTGCCGCGACTCTGCAAGGCGTGCTGTATTGAGCAGAGCAGGCCCTTTCAGTTTATAATTGTAGTGTGACTGGCGTCTGTTGTCCAACTGTTCACTAGATGGTTTTTATTTCTATAAAAAAAACACCACGACACCGACTACCGCTGCAAGCCTACTGCAAAAACGGTGTGAAAGTGTTTAAGAATTGAACTAGTTTTAACCTATTTAAATTGCAGATGTCATAAATCTACTTTTTACATTTTTATTTTATGAATCAGTTTTGAGTAAGCTCTCCAGTGTCTTCAGCATTTGCCATCCACTGCATCATTGCATGATGCCATGCTTGCCATATTGGCCTTACTTTAGTCTACATTGGAAAGGTGTTAATAAAAAAGTTTCTAATTTGCCTTTGCCAATTATTGGGTACTGCTGACCTAAAGCTGTGCCATTTATGGTGTATGTGTTCATAGTTTCAGCCTCTGTGGGATATGGAGAGGTCCAGCTGTGCCAGTTTACACCCACCAAGCCAAGAGCAGTTTGGGCCTGAGCATCTGTGTGCCAGTTCATAAGTGAATGTGGAGGGTCTGTGTGCCAGCCTGCTAAATGGACACGAATTTGACAGTGTAATTTTGTTGGATGTTTGTCTGTGTTTTTGTGTGTGTCCTGCAAATCTGGAATCTATATGAAACGGATTTGCAAATGATAGTTTTTTTTTTTGTTGCTTGTTAATGTGAAGTAACTGTTAAGCATGGGTCATGGTGATCAAATAGTTAAAGGGATAGTTTACCCAAAAATGAAAATGAATTTTTTTTCTTCTGCGAACTCAAAAGAATTAGTCAGTTCCCATTTTTTTGGGGTTGGTTTTTTGTCTGTACAATAGAATTAATTGGGGTCCAAAAAACAACAGACTTAAAATTAAAATATCATCTTTTGTATTATTTTATGCTACTTGTACAGATTGTAATATCATCATGAAACTTTTTCCAGAAAGTGGTCATTCTCTATGTGAAACGATTTATTATTTTTGTCTATCCCTTATCATCTTTATTTATTTAGCCAATTTTTGCCCTGTTCTTGCCATGGAAATAGCTTTACTAACATAGCATAAAACAAATAATTTTCTTAACTGCACATTGTAATGTTGCAATGCCTAAAAAAAGTGTCTAGTTTTTATTCATTTTTATTTCAGTTTATTAGTGATTTAGTACATGGAGTACTAAATGAAAATCTATTCAGGGCTTTCTTAAGACGATTAGTTGACTAGTCTTTAAAGCACAATTTAAAGTCGATTTTGAAAATGTGTAGTGGCCATCTGTACATTGTGTACATGAAGTATTGTATTGTGTGTGTGTAAGCATGCTCGTTTTCTCCAGTTGTGTGTGAATGCATGCACGTGCACACACTTACGTGCCAGTGCACATCACTCTTCTCACCAGCTGGTCGTCTGACATCATGTCACCATGGCGCCAGGCCTTTGGCGGCCTGTAGAAGCCTGCAGCACCATGCCAACAACACACACACGCACACACACACACACACAGAAGTTTAGTCTTGCATTTAGGGAGCGGGAACTCCATGCCAACTCTGTTAGCCAAGCAGGAGAGCCTTCTACCACAGACACACACATACACACAGGAGCGAGTGTTATCCATGCCAGCGGTGGTCTCAGATCAGGAGAGCTCACTTCACTAGACAGACACAGACACTCCACTGAACAAAGGAACGTACACGGCCAAGAGTGCAGCGCTGCATTTAGAGAGAATGAGGAGGAGAAGGGATAGAGGCACTGAACATTTGTCTACTATTTAAGTTCGCTGGGTTCAGCCCAGGCCTGCACAGTTTACGGCTAATGCGTTTGGAATATGTTCAGGTGCCGTGAAGGAAACAGACACACGCCTGATAGAAATGGCCATTTGAACATCCAAACAGCATGTGGGTATTTTGTAGAACAGTGTTTTTCTGGCTGGGTCTTTGAGTTAAATTGAAAAATATAAAAGCAAAATGATAGAATACATACATGTTTGCATTGTCTGTGAACAGTTTGGGGACCTTCGTTGAGTTATGTTATGTTTGGGAAATCCTGGTGTAAGAAGGATATCTGTCCTTTTTTAAGATGAGAAATACCAGTTTGATCTTAACATCAGTTGCCGAGTTTCCATTACCCTTCAAATTGCGCAAATTGAAATTGCGAATTGAAAATGTGCCCAATGGAAACACGTCAATTTCGCAAAAACCTATATATCGTAAAAAAGTTTTTACGCTCTCATTGAGGTGGTTTTTCAGGCAATTCGTAAAAGGAATATTTCGCAAAACTGCAATGGAAACAGTTTTTGCGCAGTTACAGGACACCTGGCGTAGATGGTGTGGTATGTTTGGACAGAAGACGAGACCGAGTTCTTCATTAAACTCATAAAAGACAAAAGAATTATGGGAATACTGGATTCTTAACAACAAAGAAATGCCACAATCAAGACCTTGATGCAGATATGAGGGAGAAACACCTCATACGTGCCGCTCAAAAGTATAAGGGGCTTTTCTTGCCATTAATGCTTGGATAACTACGTCTCCCATAAAAAAAAAAAAAAAAAAACTTTGTGCAAATCTGTAATGGAAACGCGGCTACTGACACTTAATTTGGATGAGGTCTCTTTGCTTCTTGATTTCCTTGATCGATTTTTTGTTGTGATAGCCAATGAAACGTTTTGGTCAATATATTAGTCTATTGTTTGGCCAATTAAAGACAATTGACCAATAACTGTTAAAGGTGAATAAATGAGGAGTTTAATGCTCATTACATTCTAAACATTAGTTTCTGTTGTAGAACACAAAATAATATATCCAATCTGCTGTTTTGCCATGCAAGTGGAAGGGGGCAAGATAATTCCTTTTGTCAGCAATCACATTTATCGTATGAAAAAAAATGTTTGGACATTTTACCATATGACTTCATCTGTGTTTCATATGAGATAAAAACATACAGGTTTGGAATAAGTAAATGATGACAAAATGTAGATTTTTGGTGGAACTATTGGTTAATAGTAGCCTGGTTAAAACCAGACCATTCTCAGTTGTAACTGAGTTATGGTCTGGCAAAGCGTCATAGACAAATCATTTCCAGAGGGGCGTCACCAGCGGACGTCGCGGATAGACCTAAAACCAATCAGAGCGATGCAGGAGATGAGGTATGCAGAGCGGCGGTGAAACATCCCCGAGTGTTCTTTGCTCGATTTTTAACGAAAAGTAAACGTTCAAATCGCTTAAAACAGACACGATAGCTGATTCGAACGAGTGATGTTCGACGGCGGCATCCATCTTTGTAATGTAGGCTACAAAATCTGCTTCAAAATCCCAGCGCTGTCGTCATCGTGTAAAGCCAGCCCCAACGTTTCTGATTGGTGCCTCGATTAGGGCCCTATGATTTCCGCGATCACGGAATCGCGGACGGAATTGCGGAATTGGCCAATTAACGTGGAATCTAGTGTTAACGTGGAATTTTACACATTTGGTTTGAAATTCTGTTTTTTGTGTGGGAGAAGAACGTATGTCTGGTTAAAATGCAGGGGGAAGCAAATCTGGGTGACACAACCCCCCCACCCCGTCATTTCAGCTACAATGACGAAATCAAAACAATGAAAGCATGGCGAAGCGGCTCTCCACGGCTCTCCTTTCGTCGGCAAAAAGTTAAGAAACTCGACGCTATAAGCCGTCAGTGGCGAGCCGAGAAGTTCGCACGTGACTTATGCAGTGTTTCCCACACATAGACTAATTCGCCGCCACATACTGCGTTTCGTTTTTTAACACCATTTAAAACACGCAGCGTATTCTTTCAGTTGTATTTCCCCGCTCTCCCTCCGTCTCTCTCTCACTCGCGCGTCTCTCACATACACACACACACACAACGTGCACACCGCGTCTGTCTATGAGGCGCCGGACTGGACAAAAGCGAAGCGAACTCCGTGAGCGACACTGGGCGAGAGAGAGACAGAGTGTGACTTTATTTAAACTTATATAAACTAATAAAATTTATATTACTGGACAGTTTAAAGCTCATAACCATATTTTGTTGTTACTTGAAGAGTGCAGTGTTGTTGCATCATGCAGTATTTGTCCTGAAAAGGCTACTGAGTAAATATCTGTATTACCTCAATTAATTTAAGGTCATTCCTAATTTATTTGTATTTTTTAATACATTTTAATCATTAACTTTAAAAGCACACTCTTTTTATGACTAAATTAACAGTCAAGGGTAAAAAAAAACTAATTCCCAAAAATTAAAACAGAAAAAACGGAATTTGGGAAAAAATAAAACTGATTTCATAGGGCCCTACTCGATTTCGACGGATTGGAAAAGGGTTTGAATGAGCTCTTTGCCAGACTTACTTTCAGAGCAAATCTAAATTTGCCCGAAGTTGTCTGGGTTTTCCCAGGCTAGGTTAATAGTTGTATAATATTAACTTGAATCTTTTATTTTATTATGTTCTGTTTTAAATTCTGAATATGTATTGTATGTAATAAATAAAAATCAGCTGAGTGGGCAGTTATTAGCCAAGGCCTAGTGATGCGTTAAATATTTTGTTGAAACCATCATGATGTAGTCTCAATTTATTCATTCAAAGAATGAATATTTTGACGGTGTTGACTCGTATTGATTGAGTGATAAAAAAGGAAAAGCACATTTTGTGAGAATGGAAGCAGCAATATTTTAGGCTTTGTAAAGAGGAATTGAATAAATAGAAATCTTTTGTAACAACAAAAAATATCTTCTGTTCTTTTTTATTTAAAAAAAAAAATGCTGTTCATTGAAACTTTCTATTCATCAAATAATCCTAAAAAAGCATGTTAATACAAAAACATTAAGCAGCCCAATTAAGTGTGCCGGATAGACGAGTGCATCGACGATAGTCAGAAATATCACCGATGGCTGATGCCTTTGACGATTTCAAGGTTATAATTGGCTCATTTTCCAATTATTGTATGTTGTTGTTGTTATTATTATCAGGCTAGTATTGTCAAATTAATATTAGTAAGTAAACTACAATTCATTTGCCTTTCTTAAGTTCTTAACAAAATCACTGCATAAGCACACTTGCAACACTGACACTTGCGTATGAGAATTGAGGACTCCTCAATGACAATGTTTTTAAAACGCCTAAAAAACAAGGTGAACAACAATTCACCTTGTGAATTGCAAGGTGATGTATTCACAAATTGTCAAGAGTGCTTGTTATAAAAGAGCACATCATTCTTATACAGTTGTTGTTTATTTCAAGGTGAAAACGGCATTGTTGTGTGTCGGCATTTTGTGTTGTTTCCATAGCACATTCACAAATCATTTTAATGCCACTAACGAAACCACAATTACAAATTATTAATAATCTTTTGACTAAAATTATATAGGCATAATAACGGTCTTTAGGTTCAAACTCTGCACAATAATTAGTCATCGATGAAAATCAAAAGCAGCTTCAAACACAAACTTTAAATAACACAACTTGTTTAACAAGAAATATTGATTCTTCACATTCACCCCCCCCCACTGTCTATGGTCCACAAGAGAAATATTAAGCCAATAAATTAAGATGGTTGGTATACCATTATCAGCACTGAGCTCTTGTGTCTGAGAGAATGAATGTGCCATGCAGCATCAGATCAGATGCCAAAAGCTCAGTGTTTACTTTCAATATCAGGGAATAATTGACTGGTTTGAGACTCCTTCACTGGCGTAACTCCGATGCAAAGCTTGCAAAATGTATGTGTGGTGATCCAGGTGCTCTCCTTTTGGGTGAAATATTTATGTAGTCACATTTTTCTTCAACTCAGTCTTTGATGATAATAAAAATGTACTGAAGTAAATAAATATGTGAGTTAAAAGTAAATTAAATCAAATTAGTAGACTATTGCATCCCCCGCACGTGTGATACTATTGTGTGTCGGTGATCTCACAGGCTGACGATAGGACAGTATGACTGGACTGGAACACTAGCCCAACTATGTCATCATTGATGATAATAAGAAATGTTTCTTGAGCAGCAAATCAACATGTCAGAATGATTTCTGAAGGATCATGTGACACTGAAGACTGGAGTAATGATGCTGAAAATTCAGCTTTAACATCACAGGAATAAATTGTTACAGTAATAATTTTTCACAATATTGCAGTTTTTACTCTTGATTTTTACTCTACTTTTTTTTGTATTTGCTCCAGTCCTAAAGAATCAGTGAAATCTCACTGTCAATCCCAAACACTGATTGCACGAAGATTCGTTTAGTGTGATTCTAGGTTATTTTTGTTCCACAGTTCTGGACAGAGACGGAATCATTGCCTTCCAGCGGCAGGGAAGCCTATAGGTTTCTGCACCAGTCTTCCCTGAACACACTAACTGGTTTGTTGGAGCATGTTTTGAATTCTATTGTGAAAGTGCAGCAAAAGGTTAAGTCGTACCATGTCTGCTTGCGTCACTGTCCTCTGATTGATAAGGCAAGGGTGTATGTGTGTTCGCACACAAAAGAACCTATAATTTGAGGCAACATTGTCTGACAGACTCATGACGACACCCGGTTGAGGTGCATCTCATGCACGTAATGCTTTTGTTAGCACCTCTGCGTGCTTGTCTGCCGTCACCTAGCTCGGTGCGGATACAAATTTTGTAAGCCTTTTAAATTAATGCATAACCATAAAACAGTTATAAAGATTGACTATAACATAACCCTGGGCGTAGACATGGGCAGGTTGAAGGATTTTTTTTTAGATGCTGAATGAGAAAAGCCTTGATGTGATTGACAGGAAACAAGGGAAGGCGAGGAAAAGTCGTTAATGTTTTGTGAGATTGTTAAAAAAGTTATAAGGGTTGTTTATGCTTTCATAGTGGATTTAAAGGAACAATCACCCCATAATGAAAACTTCCATTAATAACTCACTCTCATGATGTACTAAATGCTGAAGCGGAAATGTTAAACTTTTAGTTTTCTATTGTATAGCATCAGAAGACCGATAATAGTGGGTGTGAATGGTATGGGATCTCAACGGACAACTAGGCTAGTTGTCTTACTAAACTGACTATTCTATTAGGGAATAGTTGACTTTTTATTTTTTTTATAAGTTTTAGTGACAGGAGTACTTGACATGCTGACAGCTTGCTGTACTTGAGGTGTTTAGACAGTTTGCACTGTACAGTTATTTACCTATTTTTATTTGATGATTTTGGACATTTTGCACAGTACAGCTATTTACTTTTTTTTTTTTTATTTAGTTATTTTTCCATCCATGCAATCTCCAAATTGCTTTTGCTATGTAGGGACACAGGGATGTTGGAAAATGTTTGTATGTGTAGGAGAAATTAAAACATTGTGTTGATGTGTTTATCATACACAGAATCTGCCTTTGCAGTCACATTATGCCAACGTCTGTTTCTCACGCTCGCTGTCCTTAAACACATTCAAGTCACACTGAGCTGTGCTGGTGACCATGGAATAATCTGGATTCTGAAGCCGTTCGGTCTCTGGTAGTGGCTCAACATCACACTGGAGCTTGTACTGAATGTGACTTCCTCCGATAATGTGGCCAATTGATTGGTGTTAGAAACAGCACAGAAATGCTTCTCATGTGGAGATGCACAGTTTCTTCTGGTTTGATTCGGTGTAATATTCTGCTGACCCAACTAAATGCCTTTTTAAAATTGATGCTCACATTTATCAAACCAAAATACTATGCCTGTTGAATCGTGCACATGCTTCAACAAATAGCGTGCAGGAAACTTTAGTTCACAATACCACCACCAGCCACTATCCAGTTAAAAGTTGTACAAATAATAAAATGTCATAATAATCAACTTAGGCTTCCCTGGACTTGGCAATGACAATGAGCCAGATGCAGGAAGATTCTTTTAACGACTTTGGGGAAAGAGGAAACTGGATGAAGATGAGCTCCTGTTTGGAGTAGGAAGTGACCTCATTATACGAGGATGCCTCTGATGGGATTTAGAGTGTCACTTTAAAACAAAACAATGCGTCATTTCTTCACACCGTTGTATTTCTCGGCTCTTTGTCTGATTGTGGGCTTTGAAGCTTAGTTTGTGGGCGACTGTTTTTACCAGTGCTTGGAACCTTTTGAAAAAGTTTTTCCATGTCTTTTTTCTAAGTTTAATATATTTGGGGACACCCACACAGATTCACACTTTCTCTTTCGCTTTTATTCATTCACTTACTCTTGAACTGCAAGGTACAAGCTTGCTGACTTCATCACGCTTGGAATAGAAGAGCCCCTCACCTGGTCAATGCATTTAAATGTGTCTAATTTGCTGTATTTGTGCTTGTTCCAAAGACTTTACATGTTAGTGTGTGTGTGTGTTTTTTTGTTAAGGCAACAACTCTCTAAAATAGTGTCAAACTTTTGCTTGCCATCAAAGGCATAAAAAAACAAAACAAATTTAAAATAAAAAATGAGTAATTATTAAAAAAGGTCATTTTCGGTTTCAGCCAAGTTCATCCAGAATTTGTTTCGGTGCATCCCTAATTTCGATACGCTGAAATTAGGGATGGCGAAAACAAAAAATGTTCTTGACCGACCTTCGAGCCTCATTAGCCGGTTGAAACCGGTTAACCAATTAGTTTAAAATATGCCACGCTATTTGAAATAACAGCCATTTCGAGCCGCGCCTGCAATTTCGCAACTCTGTTGCATCTCTCTCTGCCTCCCGCTCACACACACACACACACACACACACACACACTGCCCCGGCGCCGCTCTTCCACTCACGTCACTTTTTTAAAATCCCCTACAGCGTGAAACATGAGTCCCGCAAACGCGGCGCCGAGGAGCTTGTATGTAATCTGAGGACAAATGGCTCCTTAGTTTCGAAATGGTTTGGGTACAAGGTGATCGCGTTGAAAATAAAGGCGTTAGTCTAGCGTTAGAAGCTCATTTGAAACATTGCAGCGTCTCATTTAAGAAAATGACAGCTCCGAAGAGACTCCGCTTAGTTTGAGGTAACGTTATTGCTAACAATAATAAAGAAAGATGATCATCATCACCTTATCTGTTACCGCTGAAATGTAGATGTAATGTATTTCTACAGTATTACTACTGTATAAGCACTGTATCACAAGTTGCAACTTACTGTGTCATTCTTTTTGGTGAAATGGTCCCACACACTACGTTTCTTTGCACGCTTCATCCTGTTGTCTGCCCTGGCTCTAACCTCGAGTGTTTTAGCCCGTTGCCTTTACTTTTCGCAAACCTTGTGAGCGCGCGAACCCAAACGCTGTGACCTCGCGCCAGATGTTTTTATTGGTTTATTAAGTACAAACAGAAAATTGAGTGTGAGGGATTTGTTCACTTCACACAAAAATATCTTGGAATAAGATGGCTAACTGTAGTGGCGTTTAGTCCACTGTCTATAATAGCCTAATTTAGAGATTACTTTTTTTTTTTTTTTTTACCAACTACCGACAACTTTGATCGGTTAACGTTGAGACGGTCAACCATCGGTCAAACGGTCATCGGTTAGCATCCCTAGCTGAAATATCTGAAATGGTTCCAATACTCCTTTTCTGCAGTATTGCTACACCGATACCAGCTGCGTGTTCTCGCTCCATCTTTTTTGAAGGCAAATTGACACACACCTGCCTCCTTTCACTCACTCGCCTCATTCGCTCCGGTTGAACAGTGCTTGTATTGCACATAATTTGAATCATTCCCGCAGGTTTCACACTCACACCAAAAGCACGCACACCACTGATCTATATAAGATGTATATCATGACAACACTATTTTAAAATGTAATACAATTATTACTTTTAAAAACAAGAAAATCTTACTGATCATATACATTTGAGCTAGCCTGACGTCGTCATATGTTGTCATCCACAAATGTTGTGGGCGGGGCTAATTTCGGCTGGCCATCCAGGCTACATTTGAGCAGTAGTTTATGACGAAAAAAGTAAAAAAAAAATCAAATTAATTCTTTGTATCCACTTTTTCAAATGTCATTCTTGCTTTTGCATATTTAAGACAAGGAGTCATACAGGTATTAAATGGCATGGGTGAGTAAATGGTGACTTGATTGATGTATTCCTTTCACAGGCTTCATAATGGTATATTGCAGCATATAGGGTGAGTGTGGGAGAGGGTTTGACAAGCTTGACGATTCTGAAGGTTCTTTATAATGATACACATTTCAAACAAGTGTCATTCAATCAAAATCTGGTTCGACCATCTATTATTAATCAAGCCATTACCTCAGTCCATTCTGCAGATTTGGCTTTAACACACTACTCTTCCCTTTTAAAGCATTTCCTCAGCGGTGTTACATTGGCCCTCTGAGTGCGTTTAATAAATGTGTATTCTCTGTCTCTCTCTCTCTCTCTCTCTCTCTTAGATCGTTGTGCGGTTGGTGGTGTTCTGTTGCAGCCAGTGCAGTCATGGCCACAGCTATATCGTGACAAAGAGGGACATGGTGAGTGCAGCTTACATATCTTATTTTCATGCCTGTGTTAACACATCCATGTCAAGCAACAGCTGTGATGTATTAATGGGTTTCATACATGTTCAAGAGTTTCAGGTCTGTACGATTTTTTTATGTTCTTTAAAGAAGTCTCTTATGCTCACCAAGGCTGCATATATTTGATCAGAAATATAGTAACAACAACAGTAGTATTGTGAAATATTATTACAATTTTAAAAAACTGTTGAAGTGTAATTTATTCCTGTGATAGTAAATCAGAATTGTCAGTAAATGTTCAGAAATCATTCTCATGTTTATTTGCTGCTCAGTAAATATTTATTATTATCGATGTTAAAACCAGTGTTGCTGCTTTACATTTCTATGATAATAATTTGTACTTTTTTTTTTTTTTTTTTTTTTTTTTTTTTTAGGATTCTTTGATGAATAGAAAGTTCAAAAGAACAACAAATATGAAATGGATCATGCAACGAAATTTCGGCTACAGCTATTTTCGCTTTCTGGGTTTAAATCAGTGACCGAAACAGATCTCTGAAGGCACGTTTTAATATAAAAACTGTTGAACTAAAAACTTCCTCGTGTGCAATTTTAAATGTTTATAGAACTCAGTTTAAGCGATTTGAGTGATTATTGAATAAGTTTAATTAATTAATTGATTATTGTTGGTGCATCCTGAATTTTCGGTTTTGACTCAGAATTTTCATTTTGGTGCATCCTTAGTCTTTACTTTCACTTTTGATCAAATTAATGCATCCTTGTTGAATAAAATTATTCGGGAACACTTTACAATAAGGTTCATTAGTTAATGTATTAACTAACATTAACTAACCGTGAGCAATACATTTGTTACTGTATTTGTTAATCTTTGTTAATGTTAGTAAATACAAATACAGATGTTCATTGTTTGTTCCTGTTAGTTCACAGTGCATAAACTAAGGTTAACAAGATTTTAATAAAGTATTAGTAAATGTTGAAATTAACAAAGATTAATACATGCTGTGTAAGTGCAGTTCATTGTTAGTTCATGCTTACTAATATAGTTAACTAATGAACCTTATTGTAAAGTATTATTATTATTATATAAAAAAATGTACTGACCCTATTCATGTTACAACTGGCAACTGTTCTGGACAATTGATGTCCAGTGATGGTTTGGAGTTTGTTGGGATATTTTTGGACCGCACATCCTCAACTGGTTCAAGATATGTGGTGATCATTACAGCCATGGTTCATGACCTTCGTTCACAAAGGTGGACCTTTTCTAACAAATAGATGGACCCCTATTGGTTAGGGCATTAGACGTTTAGGCATTTAAAATGCCTAAACGTCCCCCAACCCCCCCCCCCATTTATTAACTTTTAGCTAATAATGCTGGTTTATGACCAATGAATCCTTTTATCTTTAAGAATGACAGAGTACTCAACCTTTTTTTTCTTCTCCCAGTACTGCTAAGAACTGAGAGTCGTCTTTCGCTTTACTTTAGCAGTGCAATTAATTGTTGTAAAATGTTATTACTTGTTCTGTCATTTTGTGTTTAGTGCTCACTTTCATTTGTTGTGCTATATAGCTGTCGGCGAATTTGATTCATTCTGATCATTTTGATACTACAAAAACTAATATGCTAAATGAACATATTCCTCTTTAAACTATAAAACAATACAATGTAGCCTTCAAGTAACAATTCCATTATTAGCATGGTGTTGGTCACTGCATGTTTATTGGCTGTAAATCATATAGTAAGGATTTGTTTGATTGGTTTGACTAAGAGATCTGTAATTAAAATGAGTACAAGCTAAAAAGTTTTGTTCATGTTAGAGGGCTTATGTATGTAAATCTTAAGTCTCTGAGCGAAGAGCAGTGAGTGCTGTTCTCTTTTATTTATTTTCTGTCTACTACAGGTATTGTAGAACTTGTTAGTTCTACAACCAGTACTGTTGACATCCCTAATTTTGCATTTCATTTTAAATTTTTTTTTTTTTTTTTTTTACTATTGTTAGATTCTTTAAAATTCCTTAAATAGATCAGAGGTGCTCGGTCCTCCTGCTGAAGATCTGCCTTGCAGACTTGAGCTACGGCTGTAATTAAATGCGCACCTGAAAGAGCTAATCAGGGTCTTTGGTTCACTTTATCACTCATAAATTACAGTCAGGTGTGTTCGAGCAGATCTCTGCTGGAAGAAAGATCTGCAGGTGCAGGACTGACTAAATAGACTTAATTACATGAAGTCACTTTTCAGTTCATAAGTGTGCTGCTGTGTTTATGGTGGACGTGTTTCTGTAAATCTCTGCAGCTGTAAGTCTCTGCTCCGTGTCTTCACGCAGAGAAGCGTTACATTGGCATTGCCATGTTCATCATGGTGCCGAATAATATCCAATGTTTTGCATTTGATGTAAGTGGATTAAAACACCTACTGTGAGTTCATCATTTGTGCTATGCATTGGGAGTTTGTGAAAAATGGTGGTAAAAATATCCACACTTCTTAGCGAATAATCAGAGTAACGAGAATGGCATGTAAACGGGAGTGAAGTGCTCGTGTCATGTAAACATCTTGCTGCGATTTAGTCCTTTATCTGATTATTGTAAAATATTGCATTATTGGTGGTACACATGTAAACGTAGTCATTGAAACACTCCTGTAGCTTGAGCCTTGAGCTAGCAACGCGAACGTCGCGGGTTCGATTCACGCTATACAATGTGTAGTTTGAATGCACTGCTAGTTGTTTTGTGTAAAAGTGTCTGTCAATGCACGAATGTCTGGATGGCTCAGTCTGCGACGGCCCTGCAGTTCGTCAATAATCTACAACTGACAGGCAGATCTGCTTGTTTGCGTCTTTGACCCTCTGCCTTGGCTTACTGCCTTCAATGACAGTTTAGACTCAATCATTTGTGCAGTATAAATGGGATTTGCATATGTCCGGCCGTTTTTATAAGGAATGAAAACATTTCTCCGTAACCATCTAACAGTGAACAGTTCAGATAGGTGGATTTTATGTCGACTGTTTGTTCTGGCTGCTATATCTAGCCTTAAATCATGCTAGCTGTCTCTTTAGCTGTCTTTATTATATTAACAGAAGCTCCGTCTAATAGCAATATAATACCAGTTTCATACGGCGTCTATATTGGTAAAGACTAGGATTTAGGTACGGAAAACCACAGCTAGCATTAAATGACAACTTAAGTGTGTGCATGTTTATTTATTTTTTTTCCACCCAAAGGCAATGGATTTCAAGGTTATAGCAGCTCTTTTTGTCTGTGCGAGGAGAAATATTAAAAAAAATCCTTTTCACCATGATGCCGCACGCGTGAGTGGTCGGGCCCACACGTCTCCTACACACATGCACAGTCTCTGTATGATTTATAAGTGGGAGTATACAGCCCTTGAGCCATGCAAAATGGAAATGCAGTTTAGGAAGCTTTGCTTTAACTGAATAAGGGTGGCAGGACCTCTGCCGTAAACAGCCCATTACACAGTTCATATAGTCATTTAAGCCTCACGGCTCTGTGGCGTCCAGCTCTGCTGTCTGTGAGCACCTCCTGCTATTTTCCTATTTGGCTGTTTGCGTTCCTGATGATGCCCTGTAGCAGAACCGCCGGCCGGCCGCATCCCGAGCACCTTGCCGTGTAGCCTTGATGTGTTGCTGTGCTAGTTTTGCGATAATGGATTGTGGAAATATACAGCGAACTGGCTTGATCTACTTGCGTAGCACTGCACAATACAGTTGAATCTACCTTTCTTTCTTTCTGGCCGTTTCTCAATATGCGTTCTTGTCTGTACTTGTGTTCTCGTGGACTTGTGAAACGTCATCAGTCGCTGCACAAGTACTGTTCCAATTCAAAGTTCACATCTCAGCCAAGTCCAGTACAAATCCCCGGATGTGTTCTTGATCCGCCCCTTTTACCGAGGATGCATCGAGAGGTGACTTCTGCGGTTTTGAGACGGCCAGGTATCCCAGAATGCATATCACACCAACCAGCAAGCTTCAATAGCAGAGGGGAGAACCCACCTAATTTAAAAATACTACTGTTAACGTGTCACGAAATGTAGTTTTAACAGTTTTTCAGGAAAGAATGTAGTTTAAAGCTCAAATCTGTGGTTTATTTATAAATATAGCGCCTATTTGATGTTTTGATTGTGAGATCCAGGCGATCACCGGGCGCTCAGCACTCATGTACCCCGTCTGGAACAGCCTTACCTCGGCTAGTGCTTCTGACGTTTGCCGCTGGCTCTGATGTCTAGTGGTTAAACATGAGATATAATTCTTCTTGTGTATATCTAATGGGCGATCTTTGGTCTCATTAATCTATAATTTGTTCCCTGGCAAATGGTTTTGGCTGAGGGCATCAGCGAATAGCAAATAACATGCATTTTGTATGTTCTGTCTTATTTTGTTGAAATTAACATTTTGCTGATTCTGCAAGGGGTATGTAAACTTTTGAGCAAGACTGTACAATGTTATATATTTTTTCTATGCATTTATTAGCATATAACAAAATATGTAGTTAAATTTAGCTTTATTACTGTAATGTTAACATTTTTTTTTTACTTTTTATTTCATTTTATGTACGATATATTAAAAGTGTGAATATTTTTAGCCTGCATTCTTGAAGCTGTGATATTCTTCTCATTGAAAGGGTATGTTTTGGTGGTTTTGACCTCACTTGTCTCATCACGCCATTCCACATTTAACTGGATATCTCAGTAACTGGCCACTGTTTGTGTTTTCACCTCTTTCTTGTTCCCACTCACTCAAGGCTGGACAGGAAGTGTAAGCGCATACTGGAATGTTTGTCCATTTCTGAGAAGGAAGTGGAAAAGTCTGAGCTTGAATGCACAACATGCATTCTCTCTTCACCCGTTTCTTGCCTCAAGTTCAAACCTCACCCCATGCAAATTTTTTCATGCATGCTATTTCTAGGAGAAAAATCCTCTGTCTCTTGTAAGCCTTAAGAAACATTTAGAAATCTAGTAAAACTGTATGCAAGTATCTGTCTGCACCTTTAAGTGCACACGTGTTATTCTTCAAGCAGATTGGTGGGTGCGCGTGTGTTTTTGAGGCTGCTGTAGATCCAGGCCTGTCGGTTGGGGTTGCCCTGGCAACGGTGTTGGTGGGTGTGCGTGCATGAAGAGAAATGTCTGTGGCGGGCTGGAGAACGCTTGACGGCCATGCTGCTGCCGCTGTACGCCATTAGAGCAGCACACCGGCCTCTCGCACTGCAAACGGTGAAATCTGAGAATGTCAGCATGCAAGTGTGGGTTCAGGAGGAGAGAGAGGGGCCATGCAAGGAAACCACGCTTTAAATGACAAAAAATTGAAATGGCTGCCTCAATTGACGTGTTCATTTCTCTTACTGTGTTTCCTTTTTACTTTTCGACATTAAACAGAGCTCTATGCTTGTTTTTGTTAAAGAAATGAATCCCGCAAGGATGCATTAGATTGATCAAAAGTGGCAGTAAAGACATTTTATAATGCTACGAAAAATTCTATTTACTGTTCTTTTGAACTTGTCATCAAAGACTCCTGAAAATAAAGGATCACTATCAGGGTTGCCAGGTCTGCACAACAAAACCATCCCAATGGCAATGGCCAATCAAAAATAGCGCATAGCGATTTTCTTCGTCCTGGGGCCAAATTCATCTCTATAATTTGGGGGTGAGGAATCAACCCGCAGGGAAAAAAAACAACCCACACTGATGACTGTTTCCACACAAATATTAGTAAGAAATGTTTCTTTAAGGTGCAGTATGTAATATTGACTGCTAGTGGTTGAAATGGGTACTGCAGTCCAAATTCTAGCTAAATATTGGTGTGTTTTTCCCTCGCCCCCTCTTTAGACTTGGTGCTCATGCGGGGTGGGAGATTGAGGACATGCAGCTGCGATCTCTCACCCAGTTTGACTTTGTTTGCTGGCCTTTATGGCTGCAATACGCTGTTCTTTCCACCAACTGGAAACCCAGGGTGTCGAAATACTTTTGGGTAAATTGGCAATGTGCGGATCACAGACCAAAACAAAAACCGATATTCCGACACGAACACACATTTCATTGTTTTTCGGAGCAACAAGTATGTGAACTTTGCATGTGTCTGAAATATCTGAAAAACTTATTATGGTAGTTTACCTCTGACGAAATGCTGGCAGTGTCAGAAGATTTGACTCACAGTCCTGCAGTGTGACTTCTCGTTTTATAATCATTTTAATTAGTCGATAACAAGCATTAACACATCAACATATATGTATACTTGCTTTCTCTGTTGACATGATGTAAAGGAATGAAAAGCAGCCAATCAGAGTGTGAAACAATTTGCAACATTAAATGAATTGAGTTTTTATTCTGATAATTTTAAGTTTTAATCATGTGTCACCGATGTGCCCAAATAATTTTTCACATTCACAGTTCACACGCATTAGCCTATTTTAACTTGCAAATGTAAACAAAATGCTCACACTATAGAGCCCTGATATTAAATCATATTAGTGGCATATGTTGTTGTTTTAAGTGTTTAAGAATATTAAGCTGGATTGCGATTGGGTTTAGATGGTAAACTATGACTAGGAATGTTTTTTTTGGAATTTACCTAAATTTTAATAAACACATTATACATTAAAATAAATAATTCACCTGCATTATTATAAACATTTCCCCTTTTTTCTGAGAAGCTTCATAAAAGCATTAAGTTTTGGGTTGAGTTAGTGCTGTCTTGCAGTCCTCACTGTTAAACTGGGAGGGAATGTGCGAGATGCTTGCATCATTTGAGTGTTTTGGAAGCGGTCCTGAATATTTCCTGGATGACAACGCAGTCTGACACAGCAGCTTTTTGAGAGGGTTCTCATATCTTATGAAAGCTAGCGTTTGCGTAACTGCAGAAGGACACTACATGTTAACACAATCTCATTCACACACGGAGGCACTATCACACCCTGAAAGACAAACTCGATCATTCTCACTCCTGTGATTTTACGTTATTGCGGAGTAAAAAGATTTGTACTAGTCAGTTATCTGTTGAGTTTTTGAGGTGGTACATATTACATGCTTCTCTCTCTCGGTCTCTTTATTCACTGTAATCTGTATTGTGATCAAATATTACAACTTAAAATGCTTTCTATTGGGTTTCTAATATATTTTAAAATGTCATTTATTCTTGTTATGGCAAAGCTAACTTTTCAGCAGCAATTACTCCAGTCTTCAGTGTCACTTCAGAATTTTATAAATAGAAAGTTTAAAAGAACAGCGTTGAATTGAAACATATATATTTTTAACATTTATAAGTGTCTGTATTGCTTTGGATCAAATCGCTGAATAGAAGTTTTAATTTTCTTTAGAAAATACTGACCCCAAACTTAAATCAAGATTAATAAATCAAACTCTTCAAATCGGAGTGCATCTGCAGGTTTCATCTGAGACTGGCTTTTGCTGAATGTTTCGAAGGATTGTCCAGTTGGTTATTTGAATCCTCCAATTTTCCATCCTTGGTTCCATCCATTTTGGTTGGATTTTTAAGTTTTCCAGTCCTGTTACTGAGACTCGCTCTTAAAACATGATGGTTCTCTTTACTGTAAATGTGTTCTCAGTATGATGTTCTTGTGCTGACTACAAGATCCACTGCAAACTGTTTTCAGTCTATCACACGACGCCTCCATCTGAGATGTTACATGACTTCTTGTTTTCAACAAATCGGTATTTTGGTGGCCTTCGGTCTGACTCTTCAGTCAATTTTGGATGATGGCCACTGCCTGGCAGATTCACAGTTCCACATTTTCTCACCTTAAATTTCAGTGTTTTGGCGAATATGCAGTGTTTTAAAATGTTCTTATATTCTTGGAATGACTGATATTTTTTGAGAACTTTTGTCTTGGATGTGATTTGGAATGGTCTCTGGATTGATTTCATGGTCTGTGGATTTCATGGTGTAGTAGTTTGTTGTGGATGTTCATAGACACTTGTTCAGAACTCATACGGAGCATGTCTGCACATTGCACAGGTGTACAGATAAGTAAACGTGACCTGATGTTGGTTACTTTAGAGCTAGTTTAGGTGTGGCAATGCAAGGAGAGAATTAGATCTAAAATATACACTGCCATTCAAAATTTGGGGATCAGTAAAATAATATTTTGGAATTTTTTTTAGGACGTTAAATTGATCAAAAGTTAAAGATCTTTAGCAACTTTATGAATGTTGTTACCATTTCAAATGCGTTCTATTCAAACTTTCTTTTCTTGAAAGAATGCTGAAAAAAGTATCACATTTCCACAAAAATATTAAGCAGTATTTCTCGAGCAGCAAATCAGCATATCAGAATGATTTCTGAAGGATCATGTGGGACTGAGGACTGGAGTAATGATGCTGAAAATTCAGCTTTGCATCACAGGAATAAATCGCGTTTTAAAATGCATTAAAATTTAAAAGTTATTTTAAATTGTAATATTATTTCACAATATTATTCTCTTTACTGTGTTTTTGATCAAGTATGTGTCCTTGATTATCATGCGACTCCTTTCAATAACATTTTTTTTAAAAATTAACAACCCCAAACTTTTGGTCAATATCGGTAGGGTAGCCAACACATTATCATTGAGACATGGGCTAATCATGTATTTTGATGTTTTTCTAGACAATATTTATAATAATTAAAAATTTTGTGTTTTGTTGGACATTTAGTTTTTTTCTAAATGTTTAACATTTTGATCATTGCATTTTGATTTTCTGAAAGTTTGCCAGTTTTTTATTTTTCTTAATCTTTGATATTGAATTAATTGAAGTGAAGTACAAGGAAAATGTTTGCTTGCTCTCATGGTCTTAACGCACTGTTCTTTACTTGTTTGTGTTTAGTGTGGCCAGGGGCTGTGAGGGCTCCTCGGGGAGACTCCAGACAAGCCCACACAGAGAATGCTGGAGGTGCAGGAGGAGAGACCAGCAGCAGCAGCCACGGCTACCACCGCAGCTACCGGAACCACAGGAAACGCTTCAGGCAGGAAGGAGAGAGCCAAAGAACGCCAAGAAGAGGGCCAGGACTGCAGCAGCCCTGTCGCAACCCCCAATACCGGGCCCCGGAGCACCCGGGCCAAAGCTACGCCCACCACTGCACATACACACTCCCACACACATACACACACCCACAGTCCCCACCAGCACTCTACTGCTCCTGCCTCTGTCGCACTGGGACTGACGTCAATGCATTCCAGCAACCCCAAAGTGAGGAACTCCCCATCGGCTAACACTCAGAGGTGAGAGAACCCTACATGCGAGTATATGAACTGTTCCTTGAAACTGAACTTTTATACTTGTATACATGCACTACAGATCAAAAGTTTGAAGTAGGTATGTTTTTATTTTTAAATGAAAAGAATACTTTTATTCAGCAAGGATGCATTAAATTGATCATAAGTGACAGTAAAGACAAATATAGTGTTTCAAAAGTATATTTCTATTCATCAAAGAAAACCTGAAATAAAAAGTATCACGGTTTCCCTAAAAATAATTAAGCAGACCAACACTGATAATGATAAGCAATGTTTCCTGAACAGCAAATCAGCATATTAAAATGATTTCTGAAGGATCATGTGACACTCAAGACTGGAGTAATGATGCTGAAAATTCAGCTTTGCATCACAAGAATAAATTGCATATTAAAATATATTCAAATAGAAACCTTTTATTTATGGATCCCCTCACATGACATGCAGGAAAAAATAGTTGGCTAAATAGTCTGCACAATTTACTATTTCGTTCCCTTGATTTGCTATATTGTGCGCACGATTTATAAATCGAGGGAGCAAAAATAATTTTTTTTGAAATTTTTTTTTTTTTTTTTTTACAGGGACAAATGCAGGGACTTCTTTCAAAAGCATTTAAAAATCTAACCAAAACCTTTTGAATGGTAATGCTTATAGCAATACAACAAAATGCTAAAATTGAATAATACAATTCTGTAGTTAATAAAAATATTTTTTTGTGCAGTGTGGCATGCAAACATTTTTAGAAGTGAAGAGAGCATTGGGAAATATATGGATTAACTTGCATTTTCAATAATGCTGAAAACAATATTTGACATTATGGAAATTTATCGATTACTTCGACAAGCTGTCCAACAAATGAATAGTGGATACGTCTATCTAGATTTGTTTTGAACTCATCGACTAGTTGATTTTGAAAATATGTAATTTTGAACATCCCTAATGTTAAAGCTGCAGTCCGTAACTTTTTGGGGTTAAAAATTATCCAAAATAAATTTGAGCAGATACATAACCAGCCAGTGTTCAAAACTCTCTGCTTGCCTTAGCTCGATTCAAAGCGGTAAGCTTGTAATAATGTTTTTAACTCCAGTGGTACTGGTGGATTTCCACAGGAAATTTGCGTCTTTGCGTCATTACGTCACATCTGTACACATAAAGAAGAGTCTCGGCTAGTAGGCTATATTGAGTCATTACGTCACATCTGTACACATAAAGAAGAGTCTCGGCTAGTAGGCTATATTGCGTGTGAGGATGCTGGACTTGATACAGCACTTGATTTAAACTTATCAATTTGATGGCGGATCCAGAAAGGTTCAAATGACAATCACCAGTGACTTCGGAGTGGCTACAGAAAAAAAGAGACTGCAGCCGGGCCCATTCGAAAACAAGGATAAATATCGGGGCATTAAATGTAGCCACGCAATGCCGATGTTGGTAACATTAACAATTTGAAAACGAAGTATAATTTGCACGGTTTGACGTGAAATGATAAGCATTCATTAGATTTAATCAGCGCAATCATTTAATTTAATGCCACGCTTTTTTTCCCTTAGTTGGTCAGAACAAAAGCGGATGTTACTTGTTCAGATGACATTTTCTGGTGAAAATTCTTATGTTGGTCATACTTCCAAAAACAATAATCTGTGATTACGAATGACAGTATCCACACCGGCGCGGCGACTGACAGCCGCACACTCTCCTCAAAACATTGGATTCATCCGCGCTGTGCCGTGCCGAGGCACAACCCACGTAAAGTTGATCATTCCACGAATAACTGCAATTGCAGATTTTGAACAGAGATGGCGACAAAGAGCTTTAATAAAGTATCAAAATAGTTTTTTTGTTTCATCTCTAGTTTTATAGCATTGCCTGGGTAAATGTTAATAAACCGTTTAAATGCAGTAGGGCAAATCTAGATAGAATTAATTCACTGGGATCTTATTAAACTGTTCTTAAGTGAATGAGGAGGAGTTGTTTTAATTTCTTTTTAATGGAGATGCACCACACCAGCAAATTATTTGCTGCCCACTTGCTTGCAATTCCCACTCTGCTTATGGCCATTGAGCGGTCTCTTGTGGACAGGAAACCAGTGCAAGCTGAAGTAACTGCAGCAGAAGTGCAGGGGAAACTGTGCCCTAAAGGCAGAGCTGGACCTGGAAAGCCTCCACAACCTCATTGAGCATATGAGAAACTGACCCACTTCAGCTCAACCAGAGCTTACACATCCTGCCCTGCTGGACGTTGGTTCCAAAATGGCTGTTCTTGCTGATTCACAGATCTGGAGCTGGTTAAAGCGTCTGCAGAGGGGCTCCTGGGAGTCCTTCAGTGAACACTATGGCACATAGCCTAATCACTCCCCATTTTGTATATGTTTGCAGCTGCTGTCCAAGGCGTTAGGATTTTCTCTTGAATGTTGGAAAATATTTTGGATTGTAGTGTGCAGAGCTCTGAAACGGGTACCTTACTTTTGGAAAGTGGTTTGAGCTTTCAGGCAGACATTCAAGATACAAAATGGTGGCAATGGACAAGGGATATGAGTGTTACTGGCAGTAAAACTCATATTCCTTGTCCATTGCCACCATCGCAACTCAAAGGTGTCCAAAAATGACCAGCCCTTACTGTTGGTGTGAAATAGTTTCCCCTGGTTTTCTTATAGTTGGCGTGTAACCGGACACTGTGGACCCAATACTTTGGGTATGGATGGAGGCTAGCTTGTGGGAGATCTGGTTTGACGAGTTTTGATTAAATATTAACCTGGCACTCTGTCAACAAAGAACAGGTCTAGGACATAAGGTCACTGAGAGTACTGTAATTGCGTCACCCGTACACGTCAAGATTTTCCTATTATTGAATGGCATGTTTTTAGGGTGTGGTGGCTGCAGCCGGTCAGCTGCTAAGATATGACTCAGTAGTCTCAGGCCTGTGTTTTGGTGGGTTCTTTACCAAAATGATGGAAGGTAATAGTTATGACTTAGGATTCCACTGCTTTTCCACCATAGACTGTAAAAAAATATGGATGTAGTGTCCGTGACGTCACCCGTAGGTTTCTGAAGAGCATTTTTGAAGCCCAAAGATCTGAATTCTTGGCAGCGCGTTACTCCCGGATAACCGAAAATGGTCAAAGAGTCAGGATTAGCTGAGGTGACAGACAGGGATTGACTCTCCTTTGCATCCAGTCTCTAGCGGCCAGTCCATGAATTGCAGTTTAAGTCACTTTCATGTTGGTTTCAAGAGAGAGACAGGCAAGTTGCCACTCGTTTTCCACAGACAAAAGTGTAAACTCCAATAACGTTTGGTGCTCTGTTTTTTAAGGTCTTGTTTTGTATTCCTGATACTACAACGTGTAAAACTATTGATTGAAGGCATTTTGTTGTCTTGTTGCAATTTAATTCGAATGGGTTACAATCTGTCAGTTATAAATTCATAACTTAAAATGTACAATAATTAGGGCTGCACAATTGACCAAAATACATTTTAATAATAGCACATTCCATTTACACATTACAAAAAATGTAAATTGTAACAATATTTCACGATATTATGTCTTTCTCAATTCCAGTCCTCGAGACCCTCCACCCAGGATGTTTTAGATGTTTCCCTTTTCAACACACTAAAAAACTGATGAGTTGAATCAGGTGTTTTAATTAGTGAGACAACATTCTTGGAGGTGGGTCCCCAGGACTAGAGTTGAGAAACACTGATTTATGTTTTCGTTTAGCAGTACCAATGTTTTATTAGTTCTGAAATTAGAGATCTTGACCATCCACGTGTGCCCTGGGCCATTTTCACAGACTTTTCTTTACGCTTTTCTCAGCAGTCCGAAATCCAAGCAGGAGGCCATGGTGAGGTCGCCACCCGTGATGTCCCCCTCCAGCGCTGCACAGATGGACTCCAAACTGCCCAACCAGGGAAAGCAGGGGGGCGCTGGCAGCCAATCACAGTCGTCTCCTTGTGACCCCAAGTCGCTGAGTGGAAGCCACACACCCAAAGGTCCCCAAGGCCCCATAGGGAGTATGGGACTCAAAAATGGACAAGGCCTGAGTTCAGGCAATGGTGCAAAAGGAAAGATTAAGAGAGAGAGAAGCACTTCAGTGGAGTCATTCGAACAAAGGGATACAGGAACGCCAAGCAATGAAGGGGACCAGAAAGGTAAAAAAAAAACAGTGTTAATCGTTTATTTTTCCTACTACAAGTCTAGAATTATGAAGCTGATTCAGAGCTCTTGCATTCATATTGTGTCATTCAATAAAGGGATCATTTATCCACTGTGGTTTTAAATGACCTATAGTATGGTTTAAAGCAACTCTGGTATCAAGCCTTACTATCTTTGTCAGGTAATTGTATTGAGCGGTGTCGTGATGTGCAGTTATTTTTGTATTGCTGAATATTATGATCATCCTATGGCACAGAATGATACTGTTACCACCTTGTTCTGACATTGAATGGACATTATTTTTTTTCCAAAGCGAGCATTAGGCCCATTCTCAGAAACTGAAGCAGTTTCTGTCTAAGAAAATTCTTTGTTTTATTTCATTTGAAAAAGTGACTGCTGATCTTCCAAGAAACTGTTTTTCCCACCTCAGGCCCACGTACCAGCACTTTAACTCCCATAGTGAGATGGCTCCCCAGGATTGAGATTAGTGGTCAAGGTCAACCAAAATAATTTTTTTTTTTTTTATGATACATTTTAAAACTACTACCTCCAAAATGAAATATGTGGTTACAGCCTCGCAAAGTACCAGTAGTTATTTATCATTGCTAAACCTTAAGTGCTACATTATTCAGCCCTTTCACGGTAGGGAATTAATTTGCTTACAATTTGAATAGATAACTGAGGAAAGTTTGGTAGTATCTGGTTGTTGTTGTTTGGCTGGCTTGTAATAATTCACATGTTATAATTGGATGAAATTAGATCACTGAGTATATTAATAAACTATGATTATTTTTATATTTTTAGCTTGACAAGGCAAATACAAGTATAAACATGATCAAATACTGAAAGATTGTAAAATAGCTTTGTTTCAATGTTCAATAATCACATGGACGACAATAATATTTACGCTTATGTATGGTGTCCTGAGATTGAGTCGTTAATGCTCTGTTAGTTTTTTGCTTGTTTGGTAAGGGCTTTTTTATGCTTTTATGTCGTGCTGTTATATACTTTTTATGTGGTTCTGGTCCCAATTCTGTATCCTTGTGTCATGATAGACTATGGCAGTGTTCCATTGGGAATGACCTTTTAATGATTCAAGATGCAAATGCAAATATCACAAGGGTCACACATTTTTGCTGGTTTTCCTGTCTCACATATGCGGTTATGTGCATGTTTGCCCGCCTCCTCTGGGTTGCACTGAGGACTCTAGTGATGCATCAAGACATCCACAACCCTGTATGTTTCCTAGTGGCAGCATCACAAGATAGGCCTGGTTTGGGAACGCCAGGGAATGTACCATTTGGTTTGCTGAGTGAGGGGGAGACACCCTCTTTTCACCCTTTTTTTTTAGGTTGGTGTGCTTGACAGTCTGAAGGACCCCTGCTGGTTGTTAATGCCTCTGCATAAACATATTTCAGTGTGAAGCTCAGGCAATTTTATTTTTATTTTGTTTTTGTTTGAGAATCTTTAAAAAAGAAGAAAAAAAAAGATGGTTAATTCTTTGTGCTTGGTGCAGCACATACAGAATGATTAGGCTACATGTGTGTGTTTTAAATGCTGCTGTTGATGTTTAAGTCAGAAATTGCTTGTATAGAAGCAACCTGTTTGGTTTTCTTTGTGTACTGATGTGCTTGTGTGCTCACAGGGAGACAGCTTGTAAGGCAGTTTGGTGTGCATGTTTGTGTTTGTTCAAGCTGTCGAGAGTTTGCTCTTGCCGTTTGTTTGAGCCGTGTGTGTTGTCTGTACACAGGAAGTCTTAGATCTCCCCTTCTGACCTGAACGTGTTTCAGTGAGATGTTGTGGTCTGTGAACTAACCAGTTGAATAGAAACTAACAATAGTGCCATTTTATTCTCTTTCTCTTTTTTTTCTCTTCTCCTCACTGGCGGTCAGCTGTATTGTTGATTGTTGTAGGTGTTCCTATTAACTGAATACCATAACGTTTTAGGTGGGCTGCACAACTGGCCATAGATTAACAAAAATACATGAAATGTATTGCCAGTAAAAATAAACATTGTAGTGGGTAAAAATAATGCGATAAACTTAGTCTTGAAAGTGTATGCAAAAGCTAATTTATAACCTAATGCATCCGTTTATGCATTAGGCTGTAGATACATGTTGTGCAGTGTATGTTTGTGCATTAAACTTACGAAGTGGTATATAAGTGTTTGTGCATTTTATTTCATGCATCTGTAAACTGCTGTGTGCATCACTGAGAGGTTCTGAAACCATTTTAATCTAATGATTGGTGGAATATTTCATCCAATAATTTGGAGTAGTGGCTTGTTTTTGTCTCCTCATATTTAAAGTCATTCTGTATTTGTATTAATATGCTTTGATTATGGTTATGTTTGTTGGAATGTGTTTTTATATGGTTTATGTTTTATGGACTTGTGGATTTTACCTTCAACCTGCCAGGGACTACAGATGAAAAATAGCCTGTATTTCTAAATCTGGCACATTTACATGATGGATTTGAGTGCTGCTCATGTTAATTAATGTGCATTGTCCCTTTAAAATAAATAAATTCAAATATAAGTGACTGGGTTGCTACAGTGCTCCAAAATTTGTTGTGAACTGGCCTGTGGTTTAATGACAATTTTAATGGTGACTAAGAACTTTCTACATGGCCAAGAAAATGTTATTCTTTTTCTGGAGAGAGCAATGGGTGTGTTTTTGGCTAAGAGTCATTCAAAGTTTGTTTTAAGTAGGGATGTGCGCAACGACTAATTTCATTAGTTTAAACTGAAATTTTGCAACCGACTAGTCAACCCCGCCCCTCCGGAGACAGTCTGTATATGCAATCCATTTGAAATGGACTACTTAAACTATTAACAGTCAAATCCCATACTAAACACCACTAAAAATAGGTACGATGTGCTTGCCATGCATTATGATCATTGTATATTAAACTTGAGCATTCACTTAAAGCAGCAGTCTGTAATGTTTGCCCCTGTAGCGGTTTATAAACAGAAGTGCATGCGTCTTGCGGATAAACATTGTAGCTGAAGCTACTTCTCTCTGTTTATGTCTATGACGAGTCATGCTGGGCTACTCCGCAGTGGTAAAACCCGTACCAGTCTAAAATTGTCTGAATATAAACACTTATTATATGTGTACCGTTGTGATTCAGAATAAGACAACAACATGGTTTGGGAAATGGATTCATGATGTTCACTTATTATATAAATTTGATATAGATCACAAGAAAAGCCTGATGTGTACGGACAACTATACATTATTTAAGCATATTCTCTTCATTAGGATGTTGACATTGAACCTGTTCAAGTGTCAAGTAATGTTCCTCCTTTAATCCGATATAAAATTTTATACTGTATCCCTCATAACCGGCAGTATAACAAGCCTATATGCACGTTTAATAGTTATACTAGTTTGACATGACATAGACAAAAAAACGGAAAAGTTTTGATTAGGCTGTCAAAATACTCCCTCATCTTGCCCGTGGACATTTCTCTAAACCCGCCGCTTGTAAAATAGTTGTAATGTTTAATCAACTAGCCTGCTAGTCTCGCGCATCCCTAGTTTTAAGCCATTCTAGACTCCTGTAAAAGTTTCAGGACATCCTGGATTAGTCAACATGGCATGAGGAGAGAATGCCAGAGGATAGCACAGCACTTTCCAGACAAATATGGAATTTATAATGAACAGAAGTGTGTATTCGTGCAGGTTTAAAACTTTAAGGGGACATTTGCTTAGACTAATGGCTCGTTTCCACCGAGCGGTGCGGTACGGTACAGTAAGATTTGTGACGGTAAACCATGATCTGGCTTGCGTTTCCACCGCCAACAGTACCATACTTGATAGGCATGATAACTCCCGAGGACGCAAGTCTGGTAATTCTGCAAATGGAACAGCGCGTTCTTGAAAGCGTCACTCAGCTCGCTCTGCTACTCCGGTTATCGCTGTATGTACATTTTAGGCAACAATAAAACGAAATATGTTATAAAACACCGCTCTGCCTCTTTTTGTTTTCATTTAAAGAAATCTTAAAGGCACATTGTGGAACTTTTTGGCCACTAGTGGCACTCGACCTGTAATTTTCCCCTAGAGGCCACAAGCGCCGCAGCTAGGGTTGGGCGATATGGCCAAAAAAATTAACACGATAATTTTTTTTATCAGTCGATATCGATATTTATCACGATAAATGTCAAAATTTTATTTCTTTTAAGTTTTTCAGATTTTTGCTCCTAAGTGAAAGTTGTAGAAACCAGAGCGTTAATTGTGTTTTTAAACTACTCTTTGTCAGAACATATCATGACAAACAGGTGGACATTTCACAAATCTCAGGTAGAACATTCAAACATGCCATTTTTCCTCAACAAAATAAATATCTTAATAGAAAAATTAATTTCTTAGTTTTTGCATGTGCTAATGGGGGATATTGTTTCAAGTCTTGAAACAGGTTTGTGTGTCCTGACTTTGATGGCACGTATCTTCAGCAGTTTGCGGTGCAGGCTGCAATATTAATATTAGGCCTACATGTTTTGTCTCGAAACGCATATTTGACATTGAGTTGACAGTAGTATTAGCTTGAGTTAGGATGCAGATTTACTAAGTTAAATTTGTTAATTTGCAAAAACAGTAACATCTGTTTAAAAAAATAATGACCTCAATTTCATTTGGTAAAATGTAATATTCTGGCTGTTTGAATTTTATTCAAATGAACCATTGGTCATCCAGTATCATGCATTTAGATCATGATAACCACAGATAAAACCAGGCATAGCCTACAGTATAGCACCTCACTATCATGGCAAAATGTAACTTGGTTTTTGGTATTTGTATTTGTATGAAAAACAGTAGCCTACATACATTATTAAATACTGTAATTATATTCCATTAGTCCTTTAATACATTGTCTACATTAATAATATAATACAATTCAATATGTATATCCCTGTATATCCCACATTTCATGGTGCAGTTAATATTACTAGGCTAAGTAACGTTACATGGTATCCATGGTAAATGGATTCAGTATCAATTCAGATTCTGACTGGATCGTTGCTCACAGTGTTTCTCCTGTTTGTCAGCGCTGTTTCATCTACCTTTAAACTGGTTTAAATCACCGAGACTTGTGTTCTTCGCTGAATTCAAGCGCATCTCACTGGATCTCAGTGCGCTGCGCTGCGGTTTGGACTTTGAGCCGAAGGGGATAAATGCTCCGTGTTAGTAGTGGGAAGTTCGGATCATTTTACTGACTCGGATCTTTGAGTCTCGTTCAGCAAAATGAACAAATCTTTTTTCGAGTCATTCCGTTCATTTCATTCATTTCAGCATAATATAATTAGAATGGCATGTTAAATATCCCAACACATCTAGTATTTATGAAAATGTTGATATAATTTGGCTTTGGCTGCATTACCCTATAGTTTATTTTTATTATTTTTTACAAATTTAAAGAAACCGAAATTTGTATTAATTGATTAGTTGTTGGATCTTAAGTTCAGGCTCTCGCAGTCTGATTCTGTTAGTTCACCTCACCTCCTGATCCGAGACGTTCTTTCCTTTGCAACTTCATATTTATCAGGTTTGTTCTCCTCCTTTCGTGTCTCGAGACGTTGTCGACTCGTCAGTGTCTGACTCTGATCTGTGCTGTCTGCTGGGCCGTGCCGTGTGTGATACAGCAGGGCCGGAAAGAGTAATGATTAGTTCATCTTTCGAGTTCGGGTTTGGCCGGGTCCGAGTCTTTCGTTCTTCCTGTCAGTCCCATAGAGGCTATGCTGTCAGTACCGGAAAGAGAAATGATTAGTTCATTTTCTTCGAGTCTTCGGGTTTGAGTCTTTTGTTCTTTTGTCACGTGACCGCTGGTATTTCGCATCAAATACAACATTAGA
The DNA here is from genome assembly GCA_030578255.1 of Tiaroga cobitis. NCBI lineage: Eukaryota > Metazoa > Chordata > Actinopteri > Cypriniformes > Leuciscidae > Tiaroga > Tiaroga cobitis. The sequence continues at coordinate 48,232,137 of CM060591.1, forward strand.
TTCGTATTATTGACTGCGTCTGAATTGTATATTGTTTTGTATTAAGGAATTAAAATACAAAATATGTGAAATAAACATTATCTGAAAATAAAAGTTCCATCTTATTATTGTCCCAGTTTGTCTCTTTTCTAAATGTTTCTTGTGCATCTGTGGTGTGTTTTATTATATATTATACATTAATTAACTACTATTATATTATACATTAACTATGTGCTTGTTTGTAAAAAGGTTGTGAATTAGTAGGCTATTCAAAACGGTGACAAGTCACGTGACAAAAGAACGAAGGACTCAAACCTGAAGACTCGGAAAATGAACTAATCATTAGGCTACTCTTTCCGGTACAGACAGCATAGTCTCTATGGGACTGACAGGAAGAACGAAAGACTCGGACCCGGCCGAACTCGAGACTCGAAAGATGAACTAATCATTACTCTTTCCGGTACTGACACCACAGTCTCTATAGGACTGACAGAAAGAACGAAAGACTCGGACCCGGCCGAACCCGAACTCGACTCGAAATATGAACTAATCATTACTCTTTCCGGTACTGACAGCATAGCCTTTATAGGACTGACAGGAAGAACGAAAGACTCGGACCCGTCCTGAAACCCGAAGACTCGAGAGAGAGAGATGAACTAATCATTTCCAGTACAGATTCAGATTCAGAAACCACATGTTGCGCAATGCGCATGCGTGGTCAACACAAAATGTACGAATCACTCTCTGAGACAACTCGGTAGTCCCGAGTCATATTAAAGATTCGTTCAAAATGAACGAATCGTTCATGAACGACACATCACTACTCCGTGTGGCGCGCAGTTCAAATGAGGTTCGTTCCGCTTTTTTTGCGCATAAACATTATCGAACATGTATCGAACTCTTGATATCGTTGTATCGAGTAAAAATTATATCACGATCTATTATCGTTATCGTTTTATCGCCCAGCCCTAGCCGCAGCACTGTCGCAAAAGTCAACAAACATTCAACCGGTCAGCCTCCCGGTCTTTAGATTATGTGTGTGCAGACAGTAGTTGACTTGTTGGTTGAAGAAAGATAATTGATTCACTATTGAACAAAATAATAATATAAATATAAGATTAATAAAATAAATTATACAAAGAAAATAAATTGAACAAAAGTACACAGAAAACATGTCTGATCAGGTAAGTCGCATAGACAAGGGTTGCCCAATCCTGCTCCTGCCGATCGTCTGTCCTGCACAGTTCATCTCCAACCCTAATCACACACTTGAAGCAAACCATTAACGTCTTCAGGATCACTTTAAAATTAAAGTCAGGTGTGTTTGATCAGGGTTGGAGATGAAATCGTGTAGTCGGGAAATCGTGTAACAAAACTGATATAACTCGCAACATACTGCCGTTATTTGTAGGCTTCAGTTTGTTTGTCCTTTTACACACATACAAATATGAGCTGAAGGCAGAAAAATAACGGCAGTATGTTGTGACTTATATCACTTATAGCATCCTACTAGCTACCAGATTGATAATTCGCTACTCTACTAGCATTCCTTGATACATGAAGTTAAATGGAGGACAAGAAAGATTCCGTAACATGGCCAGACAGACAACAAATTCGAAAAAATAGAGATATTGTGCAAGCAATACATTTAACTTACGAAGTTAGTCCAAAAGCATGACGGCCAGGTCAGCATCGGTCGGGCACCCCTCCTCCTCCTTTAGCCAGCGAGCGAACGCTGGACCAATGTTGATCCTCGTCCTGGCTTTTAGTTTATCACTCCCTTTTGCTTTTTTTTGTGTCCTCTTTCAAAATCTTTGCCGCCTTCCGAGTAGCTGTTGGTTCAGCCATGACGACAACATACAGACGGCAATCAAATGCGAGTTGAGCTCTCACGTTAGAATTTGGGGAAGTGACGTATGCCGTAAAGCGGTCGAATTTTGTAGTTCTTTGTGTGCTCGGGTTCCTACCCGCAACCCGAAGTTACATAGTGCTAGTAAAAGCGATACAGACACCTTCAGGCTACGGCAGACGTGTCATTCAACCTATTGTAAGTCGATGTAGCATCTCAATGGGTTTTGGTAATATATTATAAAGGTTGAAAAGTTCCACTGTGTGCCTTTAAACATTAGCCACAAAAGTGTGTTTCAGGCAATGCGTATTGGTTATATTCACTGCATGTATAACGTTAGCATATTTACTTTAAATCCTAAAAATATTAAACATATAAATATGGTCCATGCAATATGTGCATTTGTACTCTGATCATCTTCACTGTAATAAAATTAAAAATGACACAACTCAACCTGTCTCTTTTTGTTAAATTTCAGTTTGATCAATAATAGCCATTATAAAAGTTTAAGTAAAAAGTACAAGAAAGCAAACAAAGTCAAACATACAAAGTCAGCGCTCTAGTCTAACGTTACAACGGTAAAGTTAAAAAGCCTAAATATATAAAGTTACGAAACTTCACTTCGCCCTCAGCCAAAACGATTGGCCAGGGAACAAATTATAGATTCACGAGACCAAAGATCGCCCATTGGGTCTACACAAGACGAATTATCTCGTTTAACCACTACAGAGACGTCTGAGTCAGCGGCAAATGTCAGAACGACTAGCCGTGGAAAGGTTACATAAGCGCCGAGCGCCCGGTGATCGTCTGGAATGGATCTCACAACCTGGATCAAATTTTCATAAATCTTTATAAATAAACCACAGATTTGAGCTTTAAACAACTACGTTCTCGCCTGAAAAACTCTTAAAACGACATTTCGTTTTGACACAATAACAGTACACAATAACAGTAGTATAATATTTCAACTGTATATTAAAAAATGGCGCTTATGTTGTCATTCCCCTTGTAGCACGCGCAAGTGACGATTCTCTGTCAACCAATCAACGTTCTGCAGTGAGTCTAGCTCCACCCTTTAGGTACCGTACCACTGTGCTAGGTACCCAATGGAAGGGTTCTGAAAAGTGGTACGGTTCGGCATTTTGGTACCATTCACAACTCTTGACAGTGGAAACAGAAATAATTGCGTATCTTATGGTACCGCTCGGTGGAAAAGAGCCATAAGACCTGTCAGGTTCTGCACTACATTGCCATTGGTGATTTGTTATGTTTTTTATCCACTTGGTGTTTGAGAAACAAACCTACAATTCAGTAGCAATGTACTTCATGGCAGTAGAAATCTCATGACCATTTCACGAACATTATGGTAATCATGCTCTTCTGTCTCTCTTAAGAAATAGGTAGTAGAGCAAAAAGGTTATGTGTTGGAGAGCGGCGGTTGCCCTACAGCGGTGCGGATTGGTGTTCAGGGGGAGAGAGTGATGAAGATGACGCAGGATTCTTCAGTATGTAGTTTCAGTGTTTCATTTATTTATTTATTTGTTTATTGTATTTGTAATAAAGTATACATTCATATTTTTTACCTTAAAAATGTAGGTATGAAACTCTTGATGGTTATTGTTGTCACCCGGTGGCATAGATTTATTATGCAATATCCACATTCAGATCAAGCATTTGTAATAACTTGCAGTATTCTATTGAATAACTTTGCATGATTATTAATGCAATTTCTAAACTAATAACATTTACAATAAGTATTGCTGTTACTGCATTCAAATGCAAATGTTTTGCCATGCTTAGTGTATCATCAGGCTCACACAAAATCTACAAACTTTGTGAATCCTAGCAGTTCCAGTTTAATGCGTAAATTCAAAGTTGTTTACATAGCATACAAGCATTCATGACTATCAATCCGTCATTTTAGTTGTATTGATTATAGTGAGTAGTAAGAGTGTAGTACTTTCAGATGTGTTTTAACAGATTTTTCCAAATGCATTGTTGTTTTTCCCAAAAATGTGAAAATGCAAAAAGTCTGCAGATTCTTTCTGTGTATGCGCATCACTAAACAGAATGATTGGCAAAATGTACCTTATTGTGGCTAATGCTATTTGATGATAACCATAACATTTATTATGTTTTGCACACAGACTGCAACTCCACTGACATAAAGCCAGATCCAGGTGCTCTTTCTGCCTCTACACCTACCCACAATACAGTTGGAGGACAAAGCACAACGTCTGAACTGGGTAGTGGGCAGAAACCAGGGTCAAAGGTTGTTTACGTCTTCACCACAGAGATGGCCAACAAGTAAATATTTTCTTGTTTGTTCATTTTTTAATAATGTTTGTTGTCTTATTATGTTTGTGAATGTGTGCTAACATAAAAAAACACACAAAAAAAACAGGATGCCCTCAAGTGCACTGCTAAAATGCAGTTGTTTTGTTAAATCATAGTGTCAAAGTTTTGTCAGTTCAAAGAAGCAAATCCCACTATCACTATCTCTCTTTCACATTTCCTTTTTGCTGAGCTAAGAAATGTCTTAAAGTAGTAGTGGTAAAAGATGAAAGTGTTCGAGCACTGACAGCAGCATGTTTGCTTAAACTAGACCCTCAGATGGCAGATATTAGAATGCCAGATATTAGGTGACAGGAGCTTTCAGACATTCTGTGATCATAAGAAGAGTCTCCCACAGAGCAGTGCCATTACTGCTCTGACATCACACTAGATGGGACTGAGCCCAGTGTCAAATTCTTATGACTGTTTGTCCATCTTCTAGACCTGTTGTAAATGTGGATAGGATCTGCTGCATGGACATTAACAGTACCCATTATTAGTTTAAGTGGTGAGAGTGTTCTAAATAATAAAGCTGAATTGTGTAATTTCTGTAACGCTATCATCACCGAACAGAATAGCAAAAAAGTCCTCAAATTGGTTGAGCCAATGTCGCTGTGTGAGACTATTTGGGATGCTTAAACAGAGCAATGATATGATAGTGCCACAGATTCAGAATGCTTAATTTTCAAGAAAATCGATGAACAAATTTAGTTGTCTTTACACATTAAACTGATATTGGTGATTTTAACAAAAATTACTTACTTTAAAAATATTAGACATGAAAGGTTCATCAGAGAAGACATTTATTTTTTATCAGTGCAGTTATGCAAAGCTTTGACTATGACGGTTTTCTTCCCATCTCAGGGCAGCAGATGCAGTCATAACGGGGCATGTAGAAAACATCATCACTTACCACATGAACAATATCTCTAACGGCAAGGGTGGAAAGCCCCAGCTCCCCCTGGTAAGAAAGGACATCACTGAATTGTTTTTGCTCTAAATGTCATGATTTTCACAGACACATTGTAAATGTAATTTTTTTTTTCATGTCTGTTTTAGAACAATCAGATTGGGTCCCTCAGAAGTGACACTAAACAACAGGGAGTTCCATCCCAACAACAGCCCTCATCTCTCTCCAGTGATCAGAACCACCAACCAGCCTCTAAAGTAGCGCAGTCAGGTCAGCAGCAACAACCTCAAGCGCAACCCACCCAACCTCAGCAGCCAACCCAGGGGGCAAAACCAAATAGCCTTCCTCCAGACAATGCACCTTCAGCTGGTATGGACTCTAAGAGCCTCCCCAGCAGTAGCCCACAAGATGGTGCTGGATCCCATGATGGTAGCAACTCTGCAGGGACACCTGGTAGCCAGGCCTCCAACCAGCCTCCCAATGCTGGCCCTCAACAGAGCTTCCCATCCCTAGATCTACCTAAAGGGGCAGATGCTAAGCTCACAGCGCAACACCACCAGCAGCTGGCTCATGAAATCATGTCTAGCATGGGGGACAACTCTGAGGGGCTTTCCCAAGAGCAACTTGAACACCGGGAACGTTCCTTACAGACTTTACGTGATATACAACGAATGCTCTTCCCAGACGACAAGGACATGGCTTCCATGGGCCAAGGAAACATGGTTGGACCTCCACCCAATTCTGCAATGATGGAAGGAGGGCCCAAGAAACCAGAACAAGGGCCTCTCCAAGCCATGATGGCTCAGTCACAAAGCCTTGGGAAGCCAGGTGGTCCAGGAGGACCACGTCCTGATGGGCCTCCCTTTGGTCCACCTGGTCCTAGGGACATGCCCTTTTCTCCAGATGATCTTGGACCCCCGCCACCAGGTCCAGGACCTATGAACTCGCATCCAGGTCCTGGTGGAGAGCATGGAGACCATATGACTCCAGAGCAGATAGCCTGGCTAAAACTGCAGCAAGAGTTCTATGAGGAGAAGAAGCGCAAGCAGGAGCAAATGCAGCACAGACCAATGGGAGACATGATGCTCCATCAGGGTGGACCTAGAGGAATGATGCGAGGCCCACCACCACCCTACCAGATGAATCCTGGAGAGGTGTGGGGCCCTGGTGGCCCTGAACCATTCCCTGACCAGATGAACATGGGCCCCAGAGGGATGCATCCACACATGCAGAGGATGCCTGGCTTCCCAGGTATGATGAACCCTGATATGGATGGAGGGCCCAATGCTATGCCCAGACCTGGAATGAACTGGCCTGATGATATGCCCAAAATGGGCGATGGGAGGGGATTCCCTCCTGGCCAAGGCATGTTTGGAGGTCCGGGTGGAAGGGTGGAAAGATTCCCCAATCCTCAGTCTGTACAGGAAGCTATGTTCCATCAAGGAATGGGTGATAAGCAAGGCATGGGTCTTACACCTGGCATGATGATGGAGATGAATCGAATGATGGGTAATCAAAGACCCATGGAGCCTGGAAATGGAGGTGGCATGATGTTTCCCAGAATGCCAGTTGATGGTCCAATGAGCCCCTCCTCAAGAATGGAGTTTGTGAAAGGTCTTGGTCGAGACATGGGTGAATTTGGCATGGGGCCTGGTAACCTCAATGTAAACATGGGCCCTAGCCCTCAGATGATGCCCCCTAAGATGAGAGATCCACCAATGAATCTTAGTCCAGAGGAAATTATGAAGATGAGGCAAGGTGGAGGTCCAATGCCTGAGAATGTGATTCCTTCACAGAGAATGATGCAGGGGCCTCCTTTCTCTGACCAGCCCCATCCAGGAGACCTTAACATGGGACCCAACCGACAGTTCCCTGGCATGGGTCCTCAAGGCCCTGGAAATCCCAGAGGTCCCAGAGGCGAGCCTCCCTTTCTACCTGACCAAAGAGGTAATGTGGGTGGAAATGGACGTCTTAGTCATATGCCTCCTTTACCATCTAACCAGGCTCCCAACAGCTCAGGGCTTCCGCCCGGCCAGAGGAATATGAGTCGCAAGCCCTCAGACCTGAATGTCCAGTCTGGCCCCGCTAACTCGCCCAATGTCAACCCGCTAAAGTCACCAACACTGCGGCAGGTCCAGTCTCCAATGCTGGGCTCACCATCAGGTAACCTCAAGTCTCCACAGACACCGTCCCAGCTGGCTGGTATGCTTAGTGGGCCTTCAGCTGCAGCAGTAGCAGCAGCGGCAGCCATTAAATCTCCTCCTATGATGGGCTCAGCAGGGGCATCACCCGTCCATATGAAGTCACCCTCGCTCCCTGCCCCCTCCCCCGGCTGGACGTCATCACCCAAGCCACCCATGCAAAGCCCAGGAATCCCTCAGAACAACAAACCACCCCTTAGCATGACGTCACCAAATATGATGGGCAGTGTAGAGCAAGGTAAAATACATTTTTTTGAATTGACCATTATGAATAGTGTATAAGTTTACTTTTTAATATATGTTCATGCGCCATATTTTTATGCTGATGCAGGAACTTTGAAGGCTCTTTCTGTTTTCATGTGGTCCCAATTATTCCTGCTAATAATACTGTTAAAACAGGATTGTTTTTAGTAATGTGTTTGTAGCAGCTAAGAGATGTCAAATAAAAGGTCATTGGTAAAAGCTCTTCATCCTTCCTTTTCTCTCCTCTTGACCTCTTCTGCCCTCTTCTCCTGTTCTCAGGCGGTAATCCTCCTCCCTCGGCTCCTCCATCCAGTAGTTCCTCCAGTCAACCAGGTGGTATGAATGTGCAAGGAAGTCTTCCATCCAGCAGCCCCTACACCATGCCCCCAGAACCAACGCTATCCCAAAATCCTCTTTCCATCATGATGTCCCGCATGTCCAAGTTTGCCATGCCCAGTTCTACACCTCTCTACCATGATGCAATCAAAACCGTGGCCAGCTCTGATGATGACTCGCCGCCTGCTCGATCCCCAAACCTGCCATCTATGAACAACAGCATGCCCGGTAATGTTCATAGGAGTTAATGAATATGCGGTAGTGTTATTGGTGTCATTTCCTGGAGGGCTTTTCCACTAAATCAAAATCTTTTTGTTCTCTTTATAGGTATGGGTGTGAACCATCACCCAGGTCATCCTCGAATGATGACACCTAACTCTTCTGGCCCCATGCCTTCCCTTAGCCCAATGGGGATGAACACTATGGGCTCCCAGCCACTTTCCCATGGCATGCCAAACCAGATGCCCTCGCCCAATCCCATGGGCCCTAATATGCCTCCTCACTCTGGGCCTATGGGTCCAGGCATGATGCCTCATGGTATTATGATGAACCCAGTCTCACAAGATCCTGGCATGGTCAACAACCAGATGATGTCACAGGGACGTATGGGTCTTCCTCACCGAGGACAGGGCTTCCCCCCTGGACAATCACCTCCACAACAGATCCCCTTCCCTCACAATGGTCCTGGGCACCAGGGTGGCTTTCCTCATGGGATGGGTTTCCAAGGAGAAGGGGGCCCACTGAGCAGGATGAGCAATATGCCTCATGGACCTGGTGGTGAGCCAGTAATGTGTAAACCTAATACTCCAGGAGGCCAGGAGTTTAATAACATGCCGGGTGTCTTCAATGATTCGGATCTACACGAGGTCATGCGACCAGGTGCGTCAGGTATCCCTGAGTTTGACCTCTCTCGAATTATCCCTTCAGAGAAGCCCAGCCAGACTCTATCCTACTTCCCTCGTGGTGGGGATGCCCCTGGTGGGAAGCCACCACACCCGTCTGGCCCACCTGGCTTTCCCCAAATGCAAGGGATGATGGGTGAGGGCAACCCAAGGATGGGCCTCCCCATGCAGGGAATGGGTGGTCCTCCTGGCCCTGGACATATGGGACCACAGGACATGCCCATGGGTAATCCAGGCCACAACCCTATGCGACCCCCAGGTTTCATGGGTCAGGGTATGATGGGGCCTCAGCACAGGATGTTGTCTCCTGGCCAGCAGCCAGGAATGATGGGAGGCCCTGGAATGATGCAGGGAAAGGATAGGCCGATGTACAACCACCCTGGCCCTGTAGGCTCTCCTAACATGATGATGTCACTACAAGGGATGAGCGGTCCTCAGCAGACTATGATGATGCCCTCTCAGATGAGGCCTCGAGGAATGGCAGCAGATATGGGCATGGGATTTAACCCTGGACCAGGGAACCCTGGGAATTTAATGTTTTGAGCCTCCATTACAGTTATTAACAATCGAGAAACTGTTTAACCTGTGAAATAGCAACCTTCGTAATGAAATACAAAAAGAAACTGCGTTCTTAAGCAGATATGTATGGAAACCAGGACATTTTTTGTGCACATACACACCCTGACACCTGGTTAGAACAAGGTTTATAGCTTACACAGCGATGGGTATCCATCACAAACACATGGATGTGTTCACAGGGAATCTTCTCCAATGGTAAAGTCATTTAACAGGTGGAAGTGTGAGAAGCTAATTGTGCTTTCCTCAAAGTTGGGCTCAGGTCCGGCACCATTTGGAAGGTACTTTTTCTCTAACTTGGGAATGTATATGGAATTTACAAGACTGACTCGTGTCAAGGATATTTGCTTGACTTCATGGCATGATGCCACATATAAGTCAACAGCAAACCAAGTATGAACGTTTAGGGGCTTCATTGTACTTTTATACATGGGTGGAAACCAAGAAAGATTGTTGAAAAAAAAAAAAAAAAAAGTCCAAGAACTGAAAGAACAGACATGAAAATGGAAAAGTCAAGGAACATTTTGTCACAAGGTGCACCGTCTTGGCTATATGTTTACATCTCATCGCATCACTTCCCTCCAAACAGGAAATGCTCTTTATATGTGTGTACTGTACTTGTGTTGTTAAAGGGATTCTACCAGTGATTTCTATAGTTTTTTTTTTTTCATCTTCATTTGTAAAGGGGGGATTGAGGTGGTTGTTTGTGGACAGTAGGTGACACAACAACACCACAAAATACTGTGTACTGTGGTGCGTACAGAATATTTTAAATTTAATTTTCTTTGCTACTCCAGTGTATGATAAAACCAAACTAAGACCTCATACAGATCATAGTATTATTAAAAAAAGCACAAACAAGAATTAACTGTAAAAAATAAAGTGTTTTCTTTTCTCCTTTTTTTTAATTGTAGAGAAAAACACTTTGACCGTAAGTAGGAGCAGTAATCAGATTTATGCAGTGTGGTCTCCCATTCCTGTTTTAGAAACTTCTGTAAGCTGGTCTGGGTACAGGTGAGGGTGACTCTGGAGGGGTGTTTTTGAACCCCGTAAACCAGCACTCAGTTCTGCAGTGACGCTCAGGCTACTGTCTGCATATCCGTGTCTGTTTCGACAAGGACTGTCGCTGTTTGCCACCACTGCGGAATACATTGAAAAGATTTTTTTTAATTGCTTGGCTGTGTACAGCTATACAGTGCAGCGCTGACAACATCGGGGCTACTGGAAGGTGGGCTTTTTCTTTTTTTTTTCTTTTTTTAGAAAACAAATGATTATTAAAACAAAAACAGAAAAAAGCTAATAGGTTGTCCTCTTGTCCCTGCCCCTCCTGTGTTGATGCTCGTCATGTGTAACTCCATTGAATTTGGTACTGAACCACTTCCTAAGACTGGGCTGTGGTGTTGGACGACAAATAAAATATATTGTTTGGTATAAAGAGTCTCAATGCCTTTGTGTATATCTCATGGCTCTTTATGGTCTTCCTCTGCCCCCTAGTGGGAGTGTAGGTTATTAAAATTTGACTACCAGTTGCACAAAACCAATAAGACAAGATTTTTGTGAGCTGTTATGGTTTGTATTTAATAATGTTTCCTTTAGAATTGAGCTAGGATATAACATTTAACCCATTTTAGAAGTGGTGTAGCAAGTGTTTATGATCTAGTCTTGTACTAAAATGTTTTAAGTTGTAATGTAAATTCCACAAAGTGACCTTTTTTGAGTAATGCATTTAACATGTAATAAGCATACTTCCGGTTGCTTTGGATAAAACCATCAGGTAAATTAATTTGTGATTACGTACAACAGGTTCCCAGCTGAATTTACAATTTCTGAGATTTGTTTTGAAAAATCTGTGTAATTCGAAGCAATGGTTTTAATATGGTAACCTTGCAAACTACACTTTTTTTAAAAATATAATTAAAAAAAGAATCAATTTATTTTACAATGTAAATGTTGGTGAATTTTAACATTTAACCAATTCTATATGGACAGTTTATGGATACAGGGCAGTCGTGGCCTAATGGTAGGAGTCAGACAGACTTGTAACCTTAAGGTTGCCGGTGTTGTGCTGAATTTTGACTCCGGCCAAATTATTACCCCCCCTAGCATTGGTAGGTTTAGGACTAGTTGTGGGGGAGGGCCGGGGTTAGGATTATGGGCGGGGTTGGGATTAGGCAATCAGGTATAGAGGGTATGCGCATGACGTCACCGTCGGCCGGAGTGAATGCGGTCACGCCCACAAGTGGCAAAAAGACTGAGCGGCAGCATTTGTTTTCAGCGTGAATGCCGTGAAAAACACACAAAACACATCTAAAACGGGAAAGAGCTTTGCGATTGACTGTACAACTAGATTTGACCAGAAATCTGAGTTACTGTATATTTTTACAGACTGCAAAAAGCTACAGAACAGACTATATTCTGCATAATTGGATGTTTTTAAATAAACACTGACAAAAAACTATACAAGTTTTAGGGCTGGACCTGGACGATATGATGATA